>JAWWES010000133.1:11506629-11531143 GCA_035583135.1 Lophotriccus pileatus
CCTGACCGGGAATCGAACCCCCGGTCTCAAGGGTACCAGCCCTGCGTCTTAACCACTAGACCACCGGGGGCTCCCTTGAGGGATAAATACCCTTCAGCAATAAGTGACACTGAATTTGATTCACAGAGAAATTATCGCTTTTTATATTTACTCAAAAATGTGATGATGATTACTTTTTTTTTTTCCCCACAACAAAGCATCCGTTATTCACCAACTCATAACTTGATGAAGTAGAAAGATAACCAAACTAGATGGGAAAGTTCTGCTAGGATCAAGACTCTGGCTTCAAGTTTGTGATGTGGATAAAACAAGTCTTTCTTATTATTCTTCTAGGAACAGCAGCTGCCGAAAGAGCTCCAAATTATGTTTCAGAATTAGAAAAATCATTTAGTCATGCTTTTTGAGCATCATCAATGTACCATTTATGTTCAGTATGCAGAGTTAAATCTGCTTCAAGGTCTTTTCCAAGAGATGCCATTACGATACTACTTGGGGAAAAATAAGACAGTGGATAATAAAAACTTCTGCATTTACAGGTAGACTGGTTTTGTATCAATCCATTACTTGGTAAAATGAAAAAATAAACAATATAGAAATTTCTAATTTTAATTCTTTCAACTACTTGAAGTTTTCGATAAAGTGTGCCCCATTTAATGAGATTTTTTAAAAGGACATAACCACAAGATTTGCATTATGCTATACTTCGAAAAGTACCAAGACGTTACTCAGCAACAGAGCAGTCCATCAAACTTGACTGCCATAACATATTTCCCAAAAAAATGAGAGCTTTCGAAAATGCCAGACAGGTGTTCTCACTAAAATTACTATCTGAATATGCCTACAGCATGTGCAGGGACATTCCTTTCTATACAGGTGTTTAGACCAGTTCATCACACCCACAATATCCCTTGCCCTCTCTTTACAACTCTAATCCATGAGACAAATGCAAAAAACACAAAAAATGTGTCAAAATCAATTCTACTCATCACTGAGTAATGAACTTTTTGGATTTTTTTTTTCATAATTTGTTTCTCCATGTTAACATGTTCATAATCAAGTTCATGTTTGAGCACTTTGACTACCAACTGTGCCTTCTACCTCGCTCCCTTATTTTTCTGATTATTGGAGTTTTCTTGTGCTGCTTTGTCAGTTCACCATCAGGTAAACGTGAATACCTTTAGAGATGTAAGCTCTTGAAAACTTCACGTGTATAATAGAATTTATTTCCCATAACTATTACCTAATACTTTAGCTGAGTTCACATACCACACAGTAGCTACACTCCACCAATGTGAAGTCAGGAACCCATACCGTATTTAGTTACATCTGGGACTCAAAGGATGGGATATTTTAAAGAAGAAGCCAAGAACAGTAGCTCCAAAATAAACATCTGTGAAAGAACTAACCCTGCTCACTTCATGGGAAAGATTCTTATCAGCTTCACTGTGTGTTAGGTTGGTTTGTTTTTCAGGCCCACTGTCTGTTTTGATTCCTTTTGCTCTGTTCCTCCTCTCTACTCAACACCCTGCTACCTCCTAGTGCGTCATGGAACAGCAGGCAGAACACAATGACTTGAAAACCCAAACAACAGGAGAAAGTTTGCAAAGTAAAATTCAGCAGCAGGTACAAGGTTCAGAAATAAGCCAGTTTTCCCAAGAGTCCCCAGAAATACAAAAAAAATCAAGAATCTTAGTCTAAAGAGTGCTCTGACTCGGAAGTTATGTTATGAGTAGGAGGAAGTACACTCCTGAAAATCCTGAGTGTACTGCAGTGGAAAAGCTGTAACTCAGAAGAGTTTTATTTCTTTACTTTAACCTCAGGAAAAAAAAAAAAGAAAAAGACACTTTATTGAACTTTAAAATAAAATAAAAGAAGGCAATGTTTCCAACATTTTATGAAGAGAATGCTTTCCGGAGGATTAGGGATATAGGATGCGGCAAGACAGCAACCACAACAGAATACAAAGCCCCAGGAATACTTTAATAAAGTTATTTCAAAATCTAGTTATCAGAACCTCCAACTTTGAAAAGCGGTATTTACTGCCCCTAAATAAAACTCATGTATTAGGCAGTATCCAAATATTATTAAAAAGCTGCATTTTGTTTCAGTTACTCAAGTTCCATTTCTGAATGTTATTTATTGACCAATTAGTAACAGAGGAGTTAAAATACAGTTATGAGAAAACTTCCAGGTTTTTTTAATACAGTTAAAAATCTGTATAATAACTGATGTAAGCAAATGTCTATTTGCATTTATATATATATATGTTACTTCACTAATATAACATTGATTATACAGTGCATATGAACAAAATTATAGCTATAAAGCCATTCTTTCAGGGCTACAGACCAGCTTTATAGGTCATTAGCTGATAGATTTGCCTTCCAAATTCTAAATGCCAAGGACCAGTTTAATCAAGTCAAAGTGTCTCTATAGAGCCCTAAGATTTGGTTACCTAAGCCAGGCACATATCACAGCAGTGTGCTTGCTTGCAGCAAATCCCTCTCCCATCTCATCCTGCTTTGCACCACCTCACAGAGAGATCTTGGAAGTCCTTGATTAGCTCAAGTTAATGCCAAGTCTTTAATTAGACATAATCCAAGCCTTCAAAGGGCAGTGTCAGTCAACCAGTGTCCTTGGCCTGCCAGCAGCAGAGCGTGTTCCCCAGATGCCCAGACCAGGCTGTCAACAGTGAGTCCCTTCCAGCCCTGTCAGTAACTAGGTGAACAGCACAGATGCTGGATTTCCCTAATGCAAATGTGTCAGGCTTAAATATGCAGCATTATTTTAGGATCAAGACACTAAGAATCAGCTTTATACCATTCCCTGCATGGCCAAATATCCCTGGCTTATGACACTGAGCAGGAGTACCAGTCAAAAACAAGAGGTTTATGCAACTACTCTGATGTGTTACCTGAGCAGCAGCAGAAGTCAATGCATGAGATCACTCAAAGAGCTGCAATGACTCAATCAATAATGCTGGAGAACAAACCACAGAACATAAATGCCTACTAGAAACAACCCAACACAAACACCGACATCCTGAGTGAACAGAGATCCATCCAGCAGAAGCCCAAACAAGTCTGAAAATGGCTTTACTTTGTTCCTACACTTCTGCCTGCTGGGGCACATTTATCACTGAAAGCAACTTCTCCTGAAGCATTATTCATTTAATTTGCAGCCACCTCCTGCAGCACCTTCTTTCCTCTCCTACACCACAACAGTGTCATTCTGGGAGTTTGGTATCACTGTAACACTGCAATTACTGGCTAAGCCCAAATATTAGTCACATCACCTCTAAAATGCATAATGAAAGGCACAGAAAAGTTAAAATCCCTCTTAATAATTATTATGGCATGGTGATTCCCCAACAGAGATCTAGGCCTTTCTTTCATGCCAACATTTAACAATTTCAGCAGGAATAGTCTCTATAGAAAACAAACAAACAAACAAACAAACAAAACTACTAGGCAAATTTTATTGTAATGTCATAACTACCCAATTTTTAAAAGACATACAGATAAACCTACTCAGATAAAGTTAAAGCAAATCTAAAAATGATTGTATCAAACAGAACTGCATCTGCCCCAGAGGGCATAGCTTTAGGATATCAGCTTTTACATCAACATAATTGCAGCAGCACACAAGCCAAATAAAACCCAAGATCCAAGGACAAGGTCAGGAAACGGGATCCCATGATGGAATGGGCAGAAACAGAACCTGCAGTCATGTCACTGATGCCACTCTGTTTGCTGTGTTCTGGAGTTTCTGAGGGATATTTGTTTGTATTTATATTTATATAAATAGGATATTTATATAACATCCTGCTTATGCATATTTCCGTTTTCCCTCACATACTCACACTCTTTTGCAATAGACGTTTTGAAGTTCTTATACCAGAATAAACGTAACGGATACTGAATAACAACGGGTAAAAGTTTCTCAGTGTACATGAGATGAATATTAACAGGTCATATGGATGCAAAAACCGTAGCAATTTTGACAAGTTTTAGTCTGTTCAGAATGCATGGAGGAAGGATATAGCACCAGATATTTCAAACTGTACACTATTTGCAATTGTGTTATTTTCCGCACAGACAGAAGCGGGGAATAACCATAGGACCATTTAAATTAGAAAAGACAACTGGAAGAGCGAGTTCAACCATTAATCAACTAAACCTAGCTATAATTCTTATTGCTGATATAGAATTACTGTATTTAGTGCTTCTACAGCAAATAACTATTTCACCTACTATTTCAAAAGCTTCAAAGCTTTTGCACTGAAAGAAAAATGACAGAGTAGACAATCTTGCTTTCAAAAAGCACAGCTTGGGCTGTAGATACTGTGCACCTTTATCTTGTATCACAAATACATGATCATTCAATTAGTTTGCTTGACTTACTGAGCAATCTTAATCAGGATGCATAGCTCTGAACAGACGGGGAGGCTTGAGCTGATACAAAAAAAGTTCTCTTACATACTATAGCAATATATAGTTCTCATATACTAATTACTTAAGTATAAAAAGTCAAAATCAGGTAAACATTTGTATTGACTCTACAAAATAATATCACTTTTAAATTGAAGTTCGTTCTAAAGCAACAGGACTCTTACTGAATATCTTTTGAAAAACTTCTACTTGAATGTCTTTTCCCAAATAAGCAGCATTTCACAAATGACATTCACAAAAGCTATTGGGAAGATTTTCAGCTTGGTAGAGCAGCACAGCATTAGAGAATTCAACAGACCTTTAGCCATTCCAACCAATTAAGAAACTATAATCAGCATTTCAAAAGACATGCACAGGCACCTCAGGAACCTCTCACACCTAACGGAACCAGGGCTCTTCTTTTTTTTCTTTTTCTTAAACAGGTAACTTTACATCGTAAGATATTTTCTCTGTACATATATATATATATATATATGTATATATGTATATATGTATGTATGTATATATGTATAATCTCTTCATGCACACCATTCCAAAAATTAAAAGTGATATCTTACCAAGACTGAACTCCAGCTTTGGCTCATTTGCAATTCTCTGAATACCTTTAAAGATTAAGGAAAAAAGATATTAGAAATAATTTGATTTCCATGTCTTGCCTTTTAATACCTAGTAAAGCTTTCACATGCCTCTAACTACCTGCCACTGCCACTGAAGTAACATTTTATGTTACAAACTTACAGTGAAAGACAACTTTGCATGAAATACTTGCCTGTGGGGGAAAAAAAAAAAAAAAAAAAAAAAAAAAAGACTACTTTTGAAAAAGACTTTTTAACAGAAAGTTTTTGTTGCTGGGAAAGGAAACTAA
The DNA here is from genome assembly GCA_035583135.1 of Lophotriccus pileatus. NCBI lineage: Eukaryota > Metazoa > Chordata > Aves > Passeriformes > Tyrannidae > Lophotriccus > Lophotriccus pileatus. The sequence continues at coordinate 11,511,946 of JAWWES010000133.1, forward strand.
TTAAAAAAAAAAAAGAAACAGCCTTTCATGGATGGGTACTTGTAAGATCTTCAATCACAACAACTAAGTATATACTGTTGGGAAAATATTAAATCTAACAACTAATTTTTAAGTAGGAATGTCATCACATTAAAAACCAAAACACATGTTCTATTAAGCTATGTAAATCAGGTTACTATAGTAAATTATAACCACTTTATTGACCTACAAACAAACTGTAAAGCAACAAAACCAACTTATTTTTGTTACAAAACAACCACACTATTTCCTTTTCTAATATACCAAGAACAAGAACATCCTAATCCACTGTGGAATTACGTTCTGTTGCATATTTTACTGCAAAGGACAGTATTTTCTTGTTGTGCTAGAATAAAGGAGTGAACAACAGAGCTGCAGCAAGAGAAAACATAGGGAAGGAGGGAAGGAAGGGTAAATAACACCGAGTTGTTCACCTGCTGCAGAAAGTAATTGGATCACAACTACAGTTTCACTGAAGCTTGTAGAAATTTAACTGTCTCTTGTTGACATTTATGTATTGTCTCCAGAGAACAACATTAAGTATTTGTCAGTATTGAAGAAATTGGTCAGATGGGAAGGACCAAATTGGTATATGAACTAGAACAGGATTTTTACTTAAAAAGCCCCACACAACCATAAAAACAAACCACAAAGAAATAAACTCCCCAACTTATAACTGTGTTTGCTCCATTGCTGAATAAGTGTAGCTTCATACTGTTCTGATTACTGTAGCTAATCATTCACATCTGTGCAAGAAATTTACAGCTGCAGAGCTTAGAAAGGTTAGAAAGAAATAACAAATAAGATTTTTATTTTTTTCAAATGGAGTTATAGCAAATTTCTGAGTTGAATTCTCCCACTAGCATATTAGCCTGAAACACCTTTAGGAATACGCTGGATACAGAGTTGATTAAGTGACTGGGCAACTGCAATACAGTCTCTAGACCCCAGTGCACCAAATACAACTCAACATATGGCTACTTGCATTCAAATCCCCTAAGTGCTCTTATATCACAAAGAACAAATCTGTGATACTAATTTAAGTATCACTAAAGCTTTATACATTTATCAAAGTTACCAAACTACATTTTAAACAGTAGTCCATATGTTCATGTAGGACATAAAAGAGGGAAAAAAATATTTCTAAGTCTTATGAAGAAAACAGGTTAGAGAGAAAAAGCCATAAACACAATAACCACACATTCATTCCCCTGAAGGTTATCTGCATAACCCAAAATATATCAGGTAAAAGCATTTAAAGACAATTCTCATCAGTTTATTTCCTCTACAACTGCACTTTGACAAACAAGAAGTTAAACAGCACTACGTATCCTGTGTGTGACACAACCTGTACCGCTACAGAGACTGGGCCATTTTTATTGTACCACTCAACAGAACGAGCAAGTGCACTTACTCGTAAACTGGGGCTCTCCTAGGCTGTCTACTTGGGATGGAGGGAGAAACTGCCGTGCTTCATCTGATGATCTCTCCTCTTTGATTTCCATGATCAACCTCCGGAGTTGCTGAATTTTATTCCGCAAACCTTCCGAGTTGGCCTCTCCCAGTGCCACAGCCCAAGACTCACAATCCGGCTTCGATGCAGCTTCAAGGTAAAGATCTGGCTCTCCACTCTCAAACTCTGCACTCAGAAAACATAAACACAGTTTTTAGGATTCAAAAGATGGTGGTGGGGGAAGATCACGAAAATATTGACGTCACACACAGTTGAAACCACCACACATACATTTCTTTCCTTGGTCACAGAACCACACACCCCCATCCACCTCTTGAGTCAAACTCCAGCTCCTTCAGACTTGGTGCAGTACTAAACCTATCCACAGAGTGGTTCCAAAAGCAATTAATTCCAAAAGCTAAACAGGGTGGCAGAATCAAACCAAAATGGGAAATCCTTTTTCAGCACAGCAGCCTAGCAGGCAGTCTCAGAGCTGCTAACTTGAAAAAGAATTTGATTTAGCAGAGGCAGCTGACACAGTTCTGACAGAGAGTGGGATTCACCAGAATGAATGTGTCCACCATTTCTTCTATTTGAGATTTTCATTATGCTCAGCCTTTCATTCATCCTTGCCAGAATACAGATCACCAACACATGCAGATAATTTAGCACGACATAACTCCTCTGTGAAGACTCAACAGGTTGTATGTGGGAGCTTCTGACCTAATTTCTATCCATGTGTCATTTACTGTTCTGCCTGAAGTCTAACTGTTGAATGATCAAATTTTCTAGGAACAAAAGAAGAAAGGGGTGAGAGAAAAAAAAAAGCTGAAGCTCCCAAGGAATCCAGGTAAGTAGCAAGGGTCAGTCATTTCATTAAGATTAGCACAGGAAGAAAAAACACCTTTTAGGCATTTAAAATTCTGTGGTATAGCAGGCTTCACAGAGTCACAAATTCAATGTGACATTTACTGCAACACACACTGAGAAGAGCAAACTGGAAAAGAAAGAAAAATCAATGCTTCTTTAAAAGAAGTTACCAGCTAATTTAGAAACATAAAACTCTATAAAACACCTGTGCTATTGCATTAAGAAGGATCGAAGTATTTGGTTGGACACCAAAATCATTCTGACCTAAATAAGCTATATATCATATTACTGTGCGAAAAATAACACTTAAATATTTTCATACTTAGTTCAAAAATGCAAACAACATAGAAAAGTTCTTTTCAATATAATGTGAATTTAAATTCCTTTTACTAACTTGTGTATCTAACCTTGGGCACTTGCACACATGTTATTCTAGACCTGTTTGCACTTCATAAACTGAGCATCTGCCAGTTACAATTAACTCTGCTTTTATTGTTATGGAGGAAACAAAAGATGAAATCTCAAGTCTGGAAGCCTCTTAAAACTGCACACAAATTCCCATGGAGGTGGGATAAGTGTTGTTTTGGTTTTTTTTTTCTGGGCTGGAACTAAGGAAATGTAACTGTATCTGCAGGTGTTGCTAAAAATGCTGGATAACATTTCATATAGCAGTTGGACTATAGATTTCATGAAGAAAGACTGGAAAGAAGAGCAGAAAATGGGGGAACACCTTTCAGGTTTCAGGGGCAATAAAAAAAGCTAATAGGGATTCAAACTCTTGCCTCAAGTCCTGGCTCAGTCAGAAAAATGAGGTATTCAGTTCTTGACAGAAGAATATTCAAAATATGAGGGAGATGCAGATGTTCATCAGGTCCTTGTTTACGCTAAAAAATCCATACTTGAGTGACCAAACCTGAACAAGCTGAGCTTTACTGCGTGTCAAAGATGACTACAGAGACATAGTGTGATCTGGTACTGCATCTGAGTCATGAGGGCAGGAACCTTCAGAAAACTCCTAATTAGAAAAGCTGGTAACTTTGCTGCTGGTAAGATCTGCAACAGCAGAGTGGTCTGCTCCCTTCTGTCACTGACATCAGTGATTCAGTAGTTTTTTTATTTCACAGTATTTTGGAGCTACCAGTGGAAAAAATGAAAGGTAAGCCATGTAATCAACCAGCATCAAGATCAAAATTAACCAGCATTCTAATTAAAAATAAACAGAAACAAAAGTGATTATACCATTCAGCCTTTAAAAGCGCAGACAATTTTAATAAAAGCAGTTCGGATATCCAAGATACCTTAGTGCAGGAAAGGCTGTCAGAGAAACAAGCCAATACTTAACAATCAAAATACAAATATATCAAGGTGGTCTTTTCTTTTCGCTCTTTATCTTTAAATGTAAATAGGAACAGTGATCTTGCCTTGAAATATCCTACCACTAGCTAGATAAAAAAACATCTGCTTTGGGAGGAAATCAATGTTTTGCAATTGAAATCATGCTATTTATATTTACCTCTTAGCTGTGAAAATCACATTGCCAAGCACAAAAGGCATACTGAATCACCATTAATATGCATGCAACCAGAAATGGCTAGTGAAATGCAGTAGGAGTGGGCATAATTCACCATATTCTGATCAAACAGGTGCCAGTTTTGAGATGTGGAAATTCATTCTAAACTATCACTTCAAAACACTACAGTCTGCTATATTTAGATCTTTGGAGTACTCTGACAGCTAAGTTAAATTCTGAAAAGCATATGAAAATGCCTGAAAAATACTCATCACTGCAAATGTGGGAAGTTTTATTCTGCAGATCCAGGAGTAGGTAAATTATCTATTTCCCATACTGTTTCAAATCATGTAATCAGAGAATGGTTTGAGTTGGAAGAGACCCTAAACATCATCTAGTTCCAATCCCCTGCCATAGTCAGGGACACCTCCCTCTAGACCAGGTTGCTCAGAGCCCCATCCAACCCGGTCTTGAACACTGCCAGGGAATGGGCCAGCCACAACTTCTCTGGGCAACCTGTGCCAGAGCCTCACCACCCTCACAGTAATAATTTTCTTCCTAATATCTAATCTCAACCTGCCCCCTTTCAGTTTAAAGCCATTACTCCTTGTCCTATCAGAACATGCCCTGGCAAAAAGTCCCTCTCCACCTCTCCTGTAGATCCCCTATTAGGTACTGAATAGTTTATGTACAGAAAAGTTGACATGCCAGAAGAACCACAATGTGACAAACACACACTGGCAAAAAAGCCTGTTGCCATAAAGGAGCACACAGGTTTATTTATATAATAAAGATCATCACCTCTTTGCTCTTCACTCTAAGATAGTTGTGGGCTATTATTTTACATCAGCTGCATACAGTAAGCCCTAACAAGCTCACACTCTTATTTCCAGGTTTCAGTAGGGAGGCAAAGCTTAGCTGATATGAATCTTTCTGAAATTAAAGGACCCACAAACGTAAGCAAGGCCTCAAATGAATGGCAGAAATATCAGAATAATTATATTAATAATTAAGTAAGCAATTATTCCTACATGGTTAATTAATTATATTGAATTATTGATATTTCAATAAATACTAGATATATTAAATCATAAAAATATAATTAATGAAAATAAATGCAGTAGTATTTCACAGGTGGACAAAAGCACTTCATACTTTACAATTAAGAAGTTACTGCAAAAAATATAGGTACACAACCTCCAAAAAGTAAAACACAATGGTTTTCTTTGCAAAACAAGCATTGAACTTACTAGTCCTAAATTCAAAGGAAAATCATATATCGTTCTATTATCTCTTTTTCTTCTTGAACTGAAGCTCTGCTTAGCTGGGCAGGAGCGCTGCTTTACAAAGACATTATGGTGAGCTAACGTGGTCCAGTGACTTTACTGTTTCAGGCACCTTCTTATGTGGGGACACCTTGCAAGCAGGTGCTTAGCAGCCCTTCCAGCAGCTTGTCCACCTTGCTGGTCCTCCTTATTTCATCATCAAGAGACTCAGCTGGGGACAAGACCTGAAGAAGCAGACAGTGAAAAGCGAATATGTCTGTTCACAGAACCTTTTCTGATCAGGACTCTCCGTTCACAAACAAGTATTTTACTGAAGTGTGATCTCAACAAGACTTTCTCCCACAGAAGTCAGCATGGAAAGTTATGGTCCCGCAGGTCTTCAGCAGCTCAAAGGAAGAACTCAATGCCCCTGCTCAAACAGGACTGCTGTCAAATAAGGGAATAGCACAAAGAGAAGCTTACATCCCCAGTAGCACTGGAAAGCCTTTTCTACTCTAACCCAGCTGCCTAAAATCAAAGACTATTTTAGTGCTAGTTCCATCATCCTCAAGTAACTTTTCCTTCTTCCCATTATTTCATAATAAAACTTAAATTTCCCAAGTTTTTCAATTTAACAATATCAATTGCCACTTTTGCTCTAAGTACCTTGACATTACAGTTGTTTTCAAAAATGAAAACAAATTTCTTGTTAAAAATATCTCAATGATGTATCTCTTAATTTTTAAAGTGTACTTTATTGTAACTTTAATCACAATCTCTTACACAGAAACTGAGGTTTCTGTGAATTCAGAAATAATGGAGTCATCAAAAAAGTTTAGAGAGTTATTGGAGCTGACTCTTATCTTGCAAAAGATTGCAATTTAATAGAAAGATTTTCAAAATAAAAACATTAAAACAAAACAAACACATTTCCAAGGGTAGGGGAAAACACTTTGGGTTTACAGCTTTTTCACTTATTAATCTTCATTTTTTTCTTAACAAGTTTTTATTGGTTTATTTTACTAAACATGCAAAAGTGACAGAAGATTTATACTCCCTGGCTTGCTTTATTTTCCTTCATGAGAGTTATAAGCATAATATCATGTTGACCACAGCAAAAAAAGAAGTTACTGGGATAATTCAAATTACAAAAAAAAAAAAAAAAAAAAATACAAAGACCATGACCAGTGTCCAGGATGACAGCCTGGACTTTTCTAGAAGATCACTACTTTTCCTCTTATGCCAATATGCAAAGTAAGAGAGTTCAAAAAGGTTAAAGGTTGTCTGTCTCTTTTCACACACACCAGCAAAAAGTAATTCTCAATTGCAAGCTCAGCAGAGGAAAATGGTTAAGAATATCAGTGAGTCACCAGCACTCTAAAATATAAAGCACCATCAGAGCTAACCACCATATGCTGTAACAAAAGTAGAATGGAAGCTTTGATACGTAAATTATATCCGCAGGATATTTCTAATACAGACATCAGAGGCTTTTAATTCACAAAGCTGTCTGAATTCTATATGCTGATGCATTTCATGTTCAAATTAGTAGTGATGAAATCATCCCATGGTTACTCATGATGCTATGTTAATCTTCCTTTGGAAGTTAAATTTTCAATCAAAGATAAAGAATTTAATTAAAATTTTTATCTTCAGTGATTTTTTTTTTTTTTTAATTTTGCAATGCTGGAATGAACTTATATAAGATACCATTATAATCTCCATTTAAGTCCCCACAGAACCTCACTCACCAAGAGTCTGAATATTTGAAATTAATATAGCATGGTACCCCAGGTTGACTACTGCAGTACAATACCCGTCAGCTTTCACACAGGCCACATTGCTTCTCCCCTTTCATTGAATACCTCACCTATACTGGAAAACCACACAAAGATTTGAATATCACAATGGTATCTCATGATCCCTGAACAGAAACACCGTAGCATTCACCAAAAATACCAAGTGTGGCCTTTGCAAAGCAGGGGACTGCTTTTGCTGAAGTAAGTAGATCATATCTCTGGCTGGACCATCATTTTGCCTTAAAAAAGGCAGGATTCAGAGATCTTGATTCTCTGCACACATCGGCAAGGGTAACACCTTAGCATATGCCTCAGTTATTCCATCCCTAAAACAGGGAGTGATACTGACCTGTCTTTCCAAGCCACTACTGTTGAGAGAAAAAGCTCCAGGTTAAGTGGCTTGCATATAAAAAATAGCAAAAGGGAATGCTTGCTCTCTTAAGGATATTCCCACATATAGGCCCTTTTTTCCCCCCACTGATTTACTGCAATGTGTTTTAGATGACTGTGACCTTGTATCAAAAGCTGTCTTCGTCCTCTGTTCTTTCCCTCCCTCCCCTCCTTTCTCACCAGCCCTCCCTGGGTGTTACGGCTCTTACCTCCCTAGCTCTCACAATGGGACCACACACAGTAATGCAATTAATGCAATCTTTCAGGAATTTCTTTTCCTGAAAGACAGAAGAGATTTACAGATCAAGAGAAGGCAGCCCTTGCATGCTGTATCTCACATCTGCTTTCGTTTCACTGTGCCTGTGTGTCTTGGGTACATTCCCAATTTTGTGTTGTCCTACACCACACAGAGGAAAGGGAGGCAGAGTTCTTTGGTCTCACCCACATGAGGCTCTACCCAACACAGTGGTCAACCTCAGACTGCTCTTGGGAGCAGCTCAAACACCCAGCCATGCAGCTCCTATTCCCTATTCCAGGGAAACATAGCAGAGACCAAAAAACTATCCACATTCTGTTCCTGGTTGCCTATCTCACTTGCTCTTTGCTCTTCTGCTCAAACACTGAGTGTTCTGGAAGTGGGCAAAACACACTTAGATGCCTGATGCAAAATAACTGGGGTGTGTTGGCCTTGGCCAGCTCCAGCCACCCACCCCAAAGCTCGCTCACTACCCCCCTCCTCAACAGGGCTGGGGGAGAAAAGAAGAGGTAGCTCATGGGTTGAGATAAAGAGAGGGATATCACTTACCCATTTGCATCATGGGCAAAACAGACTCATCTTCTGGGAAAAATAATTTATTGCAAATTAAAAGAGTCCTGACTAGTGAGAAACAAATGCTTTTTCACTCCTCTGCTCCTCCCTTTTACCCAGGCCCAGCTTCACCCCCAGCTCCTCTGCCCTTCCCATATTAAAAGCAGAGGTTTGAAAGAGGGGGGATATGGTCAGAGCTCCTCTCGGCTCTTCCTTCCTCCTTACACTTTATCCCTGGCTGCAGTGTGGTCTCTCCACAGGCAGCAGGGAAGTACCTCCTCTACTGGGATCTCTCCAGGAGAATCTTTGCTGGGGTGCCTGGAGCACCTCTTCCCCATCTCCTGATTTCAGGAGTGAATCATACCCATGCGAACTACCTCATTCAATCAGGTCCACCTCACAGCAGTGTCTGACCTGTCCTGCTAATGGTGACCAGTTCACATTACGAGGGCATTTAAGCCATCAGCCACATACGGACTGAAAGTTCACCTAACAAATCCTTCTGTTTCCTTCCAAGGTCCACGCGGAAACCTTCTGAGCTAGGCTGCTTTTTTGGGAGCACTACACTTGAAGCACTGACAGGATTATCTGCTCTGACTGCCTGACCTCTTCTGCCTTCCCCTTATGTTTCAGAGCCCACAGAGCCCCGAGGGGATCATCAGCTCCACAGTACCACTAGATGTTCCATGAAAATGTCCTTATTTTTCCCCTCCATGTTTACTCCATGTTTACTGCCCTTTATTACTACTTTCTCTTTCTAGACATCCCAGTTAGTCTCCATTTCTCACTTTTACAGTGCCTAAGATTCAGCCCACCACTCAGAGAAAAACAAAGAGAATTGGGTAAATTGGGCAATTGCTTCAACCCGCCTTCATGCTTTCAAATTGAACCCTCAGCTGATTTTCTTCATCTTGCAGCCTGCAAAATGAAGAAAATATCCCTTCCCAGCCACACCACAAGGTCATCTCACAGATCAACTCTGTCTCTTTTCTTGGAGCTTCTGCTGTGCTCTGACACAGCTCTCCTTCATCAGTTCATTAAGGAATTTGACATTGTGAGCAGGTATGTCCTCCTATTCTCCTTCCACCTGAATCCTTTGAAGTCCCAGAGACACATTCTATAGCTGCTTTTGGCTCCCAATAGCCCATACATCTATTCTTCTGACAGTGTAGCTAGCTTTTCGTGGTCAAAGCCCCCACTGAAAAAGATCTCTACGCAGTTCCTGAGTTTTGATTTTCTCCCTCATTTTGTCTTCTGATTTTTTTTTTCTATCCTACAGTACACGGATTATTATTTCACTTCTTTTGGTATTTTATCTTCATTCAGTACGCAGTATATCATCTTCATTTGTCTTCAGTTTTGTTCTAATACCTCCTAATAGTCTGCCTTTCTTTTCCCATCCAACAAATCATCAGCCAGGTTGTTGTCCTTGCTCTCCAGCACGGGAAAATTGCCAAGTTTGAAATACATTTCTCCTCTACCTGTCTGTCTCTTCCTCTATCTTCTGTTTGGTCGTGCCCCAAGCATTCATTATTGTTGGTTCTGGTTACCTGAAGTTTTTTGTACTGTTTTTTCTTCTTTAATATGTTTTTAGAGGCTGATTGGAATGCTACCCTTACCTCTGGTGACTACTGACACACTACTGACCTTCAAAAACCTTGTTTTGGGAGGTCTGTGTCTAAGCTAGCAATTTTTGTTCCTAACTATGCAAGCATATTTCTTCCTGCACACATATTCACAGTCTCTTTTTTTCTCCACAGGCAGCCTGAAGTGCTTACTCAGTATCCACTGTTGTCTACTTGCACAGCTTTTGGGCTTAAAATCTGCCAGTCTCGCTGCCACAGAAACTGTCCTGTTTGCAGGCTTCAAAGCTAATTGAAAGAGTCCTGTCAGCAATTATAGCTGTATTCTGGGTTCAGTTCAGTAGCATCATGTCCAAGCACTGTAAAAATAATGCCACAAGGGAACTGACACGACTGTATTTATACTTATAAAGTTGATCATTCTATGAATGAATTGGACCCATTGAGGGCACAATTAGAAAAGTCTCAATTTGAGAGTCAATGGTAAACATTTGGCTCTTAGAATCAGGTAAAGTAATGCCTCCCAATCCAGAAAGCAGTCCTTTTTGATGCAGTGCCTCAACAGCAGGCACAAAACATACAATTTCATTCCCTACAGAAGATGCAGGATTTGAGCTATTCCCCGGAATATTACCCAGAAAAGGAAAAAATCCACAATGAACACATTTTTAAGTCCTGCCTTCTCAAATGTGATCAACCACTAGGAATCACAGTCAGGTGAGGCCAAAAAAAGAGGATAATTAATGCAATGTTTCCCTTGAAGTGGCCTGGAGATTTTGGTGAGTATAAAAATAGATGATAGGAACTTCTATTAAACATAAAGATGGTCATCAAGCCCACAAAGGCAGCATAACTTTTTTTACCTCTGGTCTTAGACCACACCAGCTAACAGCAAATGGCAAGTTGATCCAAGGACTTCAAAACTCTGCATGGTAACTGTAAGAATCCACATCAAAAAATTTCTAACACAATTGCTATTTGAGATGTTCCTGCAGAGAAAACTCTAAGTCAGCATTTTCTCCACAGAAAGTCTTTCCCCTAAAGCAAGGGTTCTGGTTTCTATGAAATAGCTATTTTTATCACTGTTTTAAAAAATTTTAAAAATGAAGAGTCGATAAAAGGTGAAAAAAACAGGAAACTTCTCATATAATAGGGAGTTATCAATGAATAATCATTGAAGAATAAGATGAATTGGCTATGCCAATTTATCAGCATAAACATAAGCCCCATATTGTACAAAATACCTGACAAAGCAGAACCTCAAACTTCTATTTAGTATCAGGGGAAGAAGATGACACATGACTTGCACTTGATTTTAGAAAAACAATAGCTTTTAGGATTTTCTTTTTTAGGCATGAATTCAGAGACCATCAGTATTTAGATGTATGCATCAAACAGACAACAGTATATACATCAGCTAAGTTTTTACCAAAGTTTCAATGCCTGGGTGGTTGGGGGTGGGGGGGGCTTTATTGTAATTTTTGTTGTCAGAAATAAAAGATTTGCACTGACCACATTGAGCTGTGCCTTACTTACTGAGAACTATTGAAACATCTGCTTTATTCCTGAACTCCACAACCCAGCAGCGCTCCAGGATTACCACTTCAGAGGCATCAGAGCTCTGTGAGACAAAGATGACAAAACATTAGGATTTGGAATCTGACTGGGAAGTCCTTCTGTTTGGCTGTTCACAGCTGATGCAGCATGTACATACAGAGACAACAAAGCATAACAGTCACAAGGCAGATGGATACAGGCATTCTTTAATTACTGATCTGTGCCATCCTACTTCAGCTAGATGAGTTATAAAAGGAATAAACTGTTAGTAAAGACTATGCAGGAAAGTTTAAAAAGTAACTCAGTAGTTTTTGGGGTTTTTTTTCATACTTCAAGTATTCAAAAGCTTAGATGCCATTTCATTCCTAAGCAAGTTAGGCAAGACCAACTCATTTAAACTTTCATATTTACTAATAAGGCTGAATCAAAATGTCAGATTCTATTCAAAGAGTAGGATATTTTTCAAGAGAACAAGATAACATGTAATCTTACAGAAGGCATTTCTCTTCAATTTTTATTTGAAAGGGATTTCTTTATCTTCACTTGAAATTTCGAATATAGTCTCTGGCTATGCAATTCAAATGACATTAAGTGATATGGACCCATTGCAGAGTGCAATAGGATACAAATTACCACTATCATTTTTTGTGAGCGCTTTGCAGAGAAGATGCAGACTCTTCTAGTTTAGTACGTGTGACTCATTTTTCAGAAGAGTGAAGCTATCAATCACTCCCTCAGAATTAATCTTTTTTCCCCTTAAAACTTTTATTATCCATTTTTTATCCCTAACATCTGGTAACAAATAACCCTTTAGAACATGCACTCATTCATTCCCTTCATTCCAGGTTTCCAGCATGAACGTCACAGAGCTCATTCTCTACTTCTGTGAGATTCTGCAGGGATTAATGTGAAATCTTATTTTAACATTCCTTCCTCAGGTGCTACTTTATTCCAAGTGATGCTAAAGATGAAAAGTTTTTCATGTTGTAGACCAATTTTGCCAAAAGCCTGAGCTTTAGTTTCACATACCTGACACTTAAAGAATGACTTCATAAACCGGTTCACCTGCCTAATATACATAAGTTTTCTTGTCTCTCCCTTTCTCTGCATTTACATTGTGTTATTTGGCCTGCCAGAAGCAGACTCAAACTTTTTGCCAAGAGTTCCATGTTCATTTTCAAGTAGATGCATTGCCCCTGCATTTTCTCACAAAAAGACCCTTAACTTATCTAGTAATTCTACTTTCTTTCATGAGCAAATTGGTGAACATTTAATATAGTAAGACTGTGAGACTGACTACTAACATAACATGTTACACTTGAAACACAATGATTGCCTGGAGAGAGCCTGTATTCATTCCCTCTCACCTTTTACCAGTTACTAAATGAATACTCCAAATCCGGTTATCAAAACACAAGACAACATCCAAAGGTAACAAGAGGTTAAAATAAAACAGAGGAGCTTGAAAAAGAAGCACATTATTTTATACTGAAATGTGCCAGAATTCAAGAGAGAACCTGTAATAGACTAAGAAAAAGCAAGCAGACTTCTCTAGAAACCACTTGTAAATCGATTTCTTTGAAATAGTATTCAGGCTGGGCTGGTCTAAAAGGAGAGTATTGTTATGTAGATTGAAAAAAAAAATCTGTTTGGGGTTTTTTTGTTTGTTTGTTTTTAAGAGAGAGAAGAAGAAAGTAGTGAAACAATGCCATGAATTTTGGGAGAAATACAAGTGCTACTTTGGGAACTTTTTAATTTATAGAATCTAGCAAGTCAAGCATACATGGTAACTCAGGCAACTCTCAGGTGCTGTCAAGTCAGACATTCTTTGAGGTTCTACCAAGGAAAGCAAAATACAACTCTTCATGAGCAACAGCTAAAGTCAGCTTGGGAAAATAAGCAATAATAGTCCAAAAAACAAACAGGAGACTAATTAGGAAGAGTTCTCCGCTATCAGCAATGATGGTGGTAACTATTTTAATTCTTCAGATTTTGAAGCATCGAAGTAATGTCCCAGATAAACCCCACTTGAAAAAGTGGATAATGCAGCCTGAAGGTAACAAAGATTTGAGACCATTTAACACTCATCTGTGAATACAAAAATACAAAAAACATTCTACCAGCTCTCTCTTAAAAAAAAGTCAAATGATTCTTAACACATTTTCCACCTTCCATCCCTGCAGAAAACGGTTCTTCTGATGACATTAATGCTCCACAGATGAAACACACAAACATGAGAAGTCCCCAGACTTAACATTTCCTCCAAAATGTACATCTGTGTTCAGTGAAAGCCTGACACTGAATAAAGAAATGCAACTCCATGTTGGTGTGGCTTTCGGGCAAGTCAGGTGTTCAGAAAGGCCATGAATGGAGAAGCACAGCTACCATGTAGTTTGCTACAGCTGCCAAGACTTAAAGAGTTCATATTTTGATCTGTATATGATAGACATAACCCAAGCAAATTGGCAAAGGGTTAGCAAAAATAGCTTTCAAATAATGAACAAGGATTTGTGTCAGCGCAGTTTGTCTCACAATGCAGTTGATATGCAACACTATCTACAAACATGAGAGAGTGAGATTTCAAGCTCTCTGTGTTTTAAGACAGCAGATGCTGCAGCACAAGAGCCTCTTTTTATAGACAAGTTACTCTACTCCCTGCACCAGTGGAAGCTGGAATGAAGCAATGTTGCCACTTCAAATGAATCTGAGTGCTTTTCCAAGATACACAATGAAGAGCAGTGATCAGGGGATGTGCATTTCCTTTTTTTCCTGTATGTGAGAGTGAACAAGAAGGGAAACAAGAAAAAGGGATGAAAGAGCATAGGGCTGCCAGAAAATAAAGCACATGTTGCTGCAAAACATTTCCTACATCCTGACACAAACCTGAAGAAAAATAGCTTCAGGATTACTATTATGGCAGACTTTTCATCATTTAGATGAGCTATGTTATGCTCTGTCACACAAAAAGCTAACAAGAAATTTACTTACAAATGAAATGACAAAACTGTAATCAAGGAAACCATTATGCATATCTGATAGAGGATCAGCTTTGTTTTTCAATACCTGAAGAGATCAAAAATTTCTCTCATTTCAAGTGCATAACATCAGCTCATCCAGACTAGCTCTTATTTTATTTTTTTCTAAGTTTTATTTTAATAAAAGAGTAAATTAAAATGATATGGTCTTTATGCATGGAAAACAGGATCAAAATCAGATCTGTAATACTGTGTAAAGATCTAATATATTGGGATTTTTTTCTTCCTTCCATTGATACTCTTGGGTAATTGTTTTAAAAACTTACTATATCAATCCAAATGCCAAACAACTAGACCCTGAACTATTACATCTTTCTCTAAATACTGACAAGGTCTACAGGCACTGCACTAAGACCCAGAAATTATTTTAAAACACTGATTTCAGGAGGCAATTCAACGATTCATCGATCTGAATTAAATATCGCAATGAAATTGCTCAAGAAGAGTCCCCAAATCTAGAATTAGCAGAAACCTTTTCAATTCACTTTGCCAAATGACTGGCCAAGCTTTGCTGTCAGTGTGGTGGTGTAAAACTAAGGTACTACAGTAATAAATCCACGACTGTCTGCTGTAACTATGGGTTTCAGAGCACTGAAGACACCCCTGTTTCTGTGGAGTCCATGCCTAAAGCTGAAGAGACAATCACACGTATGAAAAAGTCTGCTAATTGCATATTCACACCTGCATAACTGAACACAGCTCCTTGTAATGTAAAGAAAGTTTAATTGTATCCAACTGACATCCATTCTTCAAGTACGTAGCTCCAGATGCACAAACTGGAATTTGTGACTATCTTACTGCAGACTCCAGGCCTGCAATGTTTCTTTGGACTGGGGAAAAAGAAAAAAAAAAAAAAAAGAAAGCTTTCAAAAAAATGAAAGCACTGGGAAACTTCTGAAATGTCGAAGAGAACAGTACGTTTTAGCTATTTTTGCATTCCTGTAAATCTGACTTGATGTACTGTTGTGGGAGGGGGGGAAGAAGTGTGTCATTATGAACTGGTTTTACAATAGGAGATTTGTTGCTGTAGGGAGGGAGAGGGAAAATCTACTGCTAGGTATGGTATATCACGTAAAGAACTAAACTGACAGTTAAAATTAGAAATGACATTCCAATCAATTCCTCTGTGTTAAAACAGTTAAGTAGAAAAGTAAAGCTATAGCACTGTAGAGAGAACAAACACTACAGAAAGTAAAGTCTCCTCTAATAAGACATTATTAAAAGCCTCCACAGTCAACTGGGGGCGAGGGTTTGCATGTAGTGTGTGTGAATTTCACAGCTTATTTCTTTTAAAAGCATATTTTCACAAACCTGAAATAATTAAATCAAAAGCCTTATAGACTAGAGATGCTACATACACCAAACCATTTATGTTTTTTTTTCACATCAGTTACTTTCTGCCTCCAAAATTTATAATTATTCTTATGATAAAAAAGAATTAAAGACAGGATTTTTACAGAAAGGCATCAAAACATATCTGAAAGAGAAAAAATTATAGTCACACATATGTAACACAAAAGGATATGCTACAGAACCAAAAAAAAATGAAAATACTTTCAAAATGCAAATGCTGAGAATTGGTTTCAGTTCTTACTTGCTATTAAAGAAAATATTTGCAACACAAGAGTTTGCCTGAAGGGACTGGTAGCAGCAGGTGAAGTTATTTTGAATCCAGTCTTAGAGGAAGAGATGCTGACTGAGGAAGCCTGAAAGATCGGGTATCTACAAGGCTGTTGTCAGTAATATACAGGCTAAGAGCCCACCTTGCAACAATGGAAAGCAAAGTAAAATGCCTGCTCCTCATGAGGGACCCTTCCCTAGTTCAACCACGTGCCTACAACCCGACTGTGTAAACCTGGCTCAGAAAATCTCAGGACCCTCAGACTTCTGCCCAAGGCTGGCTTTTCCAGGAACAGAGCCAGAAGACAAGTGACTAGATGGGATGATACGGACACCACCTCTCGGCACACCAACAGTGTGACCAAAGGTCTGCAACGTGCGATGGCACTCGCGATAGCCCAGTGTCAACCTAACTAGCTCTGACACCAACAGCTGCAAAGCCCTCATGGCATTAAAAACAGCACAAGCTCTACAACTTGCCTATGATCCCGAGTCTTTACAACTTCTCTGGTACTGGCAAATGAGCTAGTCAGACTGATACTAGTTCAATAATGTGGGCATGTGCTCAGGTCGTGCTTTTGACTACCTTATAAACATTACCACCCACACTTGCTATTTCGGCATTAGCACAGACGAGGTTCATCACTCCATAGATAAAGCACAGCATTTTTATATATCCAACAAGAAAAAAAGGAATAGGAATTATCAGGGTAATATCATTCACAAACAGCAAAGCTAATACAATCTTAAATTTATTTCAGTGTATTTCTACAGCAATATGTCCATTACCAAATAGAGTAAAAAAACTGTTCTGATTTTGAGGTATTAACAAAGGACTCCATGGCAATCACAAGCATATAATCTGCAGAATAAAAACCAGCCCTTTAAATGCTAGCAATCAGTATTCAACTATCTGAAATCTCCTTTAATATTATATATTCTTCTGTCATAATAACATTCCCATCCTGTGTCTATTAAGTAACGCAAAGCCTACGACCCAGGCTGTGTGATAAGGAAAAATATGCTTGCTGGGCATCTGATGAGGTGCTTCAATTACTCCAGGCAAGCTATAACCTGGTAGTTCATTACAGCCACCTTTACAAACTGTCAGCTCACTTGAAAGATACTCACATCATCTTTTACAAATAGTGAGCTACCCACTGTGATTAATCCATCACACAACGCTGCCCGATACCAACTTCAAGCTGACAATATAATACCACTAATCTGCATTCACCCTGGAAAATGTTGACTGACGTCACTAAATAAGTTCTGCAGAACAGAAAACTGCCTTTAATAGACTATTACCTTTAACAAATGTGAATACCTAACCAAAAGCAGTTTCTTTTTCAGTTTCAAAACGCATTTGTAATCATGATAATGTACAAATACACATTCACGCAGTTTATTATTTCAGCTTAAAAAAAAAAAAAAAAGAAATCTCAAATTACCTTTTCTACCAAAGTTAGTTATATATAGTTTAGACATTAAGTAGTTATGTTTTTCAAAGTTACATTCTGGTGCAAGACTCCAGTGATCTATCACAACACATACCTCAGATAATACACTTTTTAAAAGAAAATTCTCCCTCTCTGTTCTGCACTTTTGGGCGGTTATTTAAAATATGTGGTAATCTTTGCTCAGTTCCCAATATATTGCCTTTTTACCTCAAAAACGTTAGGATATCCTGACCACAGTTTTGCTCCCAAAGAGATTACAGTAATCCTGTGAATTCTGGTATGTCTGAGCACATGCATGCTTAACATAAAACTGACACAGGGTATTTCCAAGAGAACAGCTGTATCAGACCCAACACCCATCATTCTGCCTGCAAGTGACATAGGAAGTGTTCAAGGAAGAAAAAAAGCAAGGCAACCACGTGCAGTCCTCTTTCAGTTCCCTGCTGTTTTCACATCAGGGTTTTTCCTCAGATGCCTTTTCCACTCACTAACTCTCAGTGATGCTCCTCTTTCCTGAGAACAGCTAGAATTTTTTTCCAGCATTTCTACTTTTAGCATCTACAGCATGTTATCACAAGCAACTCCAGTATTTCCACTACCCACTCCATGAAAAACCACCTTCTTTTGTCTGTTTGCAATCCAGTTCTCCTGGCTTCATTTAACATCACACTGGAAAAGGCAATAAACCACTAAACTTTATCTCCTTCTTCAAGCTGTTAATGATTTTTCAGATTACTATCAGAGGTCATCACCTCTTACACAGGCTGAAAAGTTTTATCTGCTTTGCTTCTTGTCCTAAAAACTCTAATAGACCTTTCTCTGGAACCTTCCCAGCTTCTCTATGTCCTGTGAGATGAGGGGAAACGAACTGCATGGTGGATCTTCACAGACAGAGCTCTCTGCTTTGTTCTCTCCTTTTCCAACATCTCCTAACATTCAATTTACTTTTTTACCACAACTGATCATCCATCTGCCCTTCTAATGGAAATGTAACTCTCTACAGATCTCATTCTGGGGCAGAGAGGCAGGAATAAGTGCAAAGCCCATTATTTTGATGGGAAACTTTTATAATTTGTCTTCACATACAACTTCACACTTATGGGTGTTGACCTTTATCTGCCACTTTATTGCTAATTATTTAGACCTCTATGGGCATTCTGTGATTACTCACACTTGATCCCCCCCATCCTGACTATTCAGTGAGTTAGTATCAGACTTTCTCACCTCACTGCCTACCTTCTGCTCACCATTTATGCAGATGTGACAGTACCTGGCTCAAGACATATCCCTGCTGATGCACTCCACTGTAAGAATTGCCCAAGCAGTCGCAGTTCCTAGAGCTTATATTTCATTCAACTAGTCATTCATGTAATAGGAGAGAGGAAGTCTAGCGATGGAGTGATCAGCATTATTTGTATCAGAAGGTGAGAAAAACTGCAGTGAAAGGCAATCAATGAATGTAAGTGTATAAAGTGAACAAATACAGTTGCTTATAGAACCGTTTTGCCTGTGCTCTTGGAAGTGAAAGATGTTTTCAGGAATCATACAGATCATTGATTTCAATGACGCACAAACCGCATGTACAATTATTCAAATACATTTAAAATACCAACATCACAAACGACAACACAAACTACAGCACAATATGGCACTTAAAAAAAATACTTCAAATGCAGAGAAAAACGAGACCAAACTGCATTTCACTGGTTGGCCTCCAACAAGTAGGATGTTGTGCAAATTAACATTGCAGAGAACTGTGCTTTATTTAAGTCTTAGCTTCATGCAACACAGAATTCCAAAGAGAGCCTCAGGATGGAGCTTTTAACCCTT
>JAWWES010000133.1:11532315-11554178 GCA_035583135.1 Lophotriccus pileatus
ATCAAAGGAAATGGTGAAATCTCACAAATATTAAGCTCGCTCCACTTTTTCTGAATAAGCAAATTTTTACATAGATTTTGGAAACAGAAGTACCTCAGCACAAAAAGGAAAATACCTTTTGCTTTACTAGAACACCATGTATTCCCATTTTAGAATATTTGTAAGAATGGTAGCTAAGCATGAACAAATGTGTAAAATCAGAGCACATGCACAGAGACAACTGACTCAGGACAAAACCAGCCAGATATCAGCAGAAGGACACTTCTCATTAAACTGTTGTTTCATCTCTAAGCTCTCAGGCCACCCTCTAGGGAAACCTACACAGCAGTTCTCAAATATGAGCTTTGGAATGGAAGATGCAGTTTTAGAAGCAGCTAAACTGATATAAAAGCAAAAATTCATAACTCTGCTAGATACCAAATACATTCAACGGGCTGGAAAATAAAATCTATGGGCTCAGTATGATCCTTCCACGGCCAACTCCTCACCTTCCACCAGCTTTAAACTTCCTGTCTCTTACTCTCAGGAGGAAACTGCTTTCTCAGCATTTCCCTCCACTGAGGACACCCTGTCTCTCTCCTACTGCCTCCCTTCCCAGGAGCTGCCTTTTGTTTCTGAGATGGTAAAACTGATCTGTACTTAACTGAACCCTGAGCAATGGTCTTCATCTTCTATCCAGCTTTGAGTACTGAAGTTTCGATTTCAGACCTTAACAAAAGGCATTTATGATCAAGAACTTGTCACTTCTCAGCTGTGTCACTTGGTCCAACAAACCCCACAGCCTCCAGCTACTGATCTCCACTGTGTTCTTGCATCAGATACACCCCCACTACCGTTGTTCAGAGTAACTGTGCACAAAAAGAAAATAGGAGTAATGAGCCCATAAAAGAAGTTTTAGGAAAGGTAATTTCAACAGTTAGGAAAGAAAGATCAATAAGTAAGTATGTGTGAGCAAGGAGGGTACCTACTTGTTTGAGCAGGGACATCATCCCATGTTTAAATTCAAACTACATTTAGTGACTCAATGTGCAGTTCAAATAAAGTTTTCAAAGGTACCTTTCAAAAAGTAGTACTGGGGGTTTCTAACCTATTTAACAGAAGATCTTTTTTAAATAATGATGAGTAAATACATTAAAGCAAACTTTTATCTGTACCTAGACCTATTCCACCTTGTCTCCGTAAATCTCTTCTTTCTACGTTTTACAAAAATCAAAGTATATTTAATAAGGAAACCACAAAATTCAGTCCCAACTGCCAATTCCAGCTATGAAATCCCTATTTGAAGCCACGGGCATGAAGAACAAAAAAAGTGTCCACCTGCAGAAACGACGATCAGCCTTCCAGATTCTCAAATATCAAAGTATCATGTTCTACACTCAAAGCAGAGGGGGAAAATGAAAAGAGGCATCATAAAAAGATAGATTAGTCAAATGCAATTATCCAGAAACTGACTGTTGATTACAGCACCAACAGGCCTTAAATATTTCTTTATTTACATCTAAATACTGTTTCAATACATTTCATATGCCTTGACGTTGTGTAGAGTCTGAGGTCTACAATACCACATTTTGGCCATAAAGAGCAAGTATAAAATTGATGGTTAAAATTAGTAGTAAGTGACAAGCTCTAATATGCCTATAAATACAAATCCTTCATAAAATCATAATAAATACATTCAAATCACTGATTCAACACACGTATTCATAAACATAAAAAAAAATTAATTACAACTTCCATCTTTTAAAGCATTCCACTTAAACATGGAGGCTTTGTTCAAAACAGTCTACCAGTTAATAGATTAATTCAGGCTTTTATACTCATTGGGAAAGGACAGTTAAATGCTGAGTGCTTTCACTTCTAAAAGACACTTTAGTTTGTGTGTTATAAATGACTTTATCACAAGGCTGTGAAGCAGTTTCCACATAAAGCTATTAGTGCTACTTTTATAGTGACACAAATAATTTAAGATTCAAGTTGAAAAGAACTTTTGCATTTCCTAAACTCACATTACATGAAGAGTTATGGTTTTAAGGGAAAACATCAGAACTCCTACAAAAAAAAAAAAACAAACAAACAAAAAACCCCACAAACCAAAACTGTAGAAAAAACAAACAAATAAACCAATAAACCCAACCCCACCCATCAAACGCCAAAAACTTCAACCAACACCTTAGTGAAAGTAAACTAAATTTCAAAAAAATTATACACAGTAAAGAGAAAATTTTCCAGAAAATTCAGTAGATCAATTAGTTCAACTCAGAGTTCTCCACACCTTCAGCTAGAAATGAATCAACTTGTTTCCAGGCTAGTACTTGGAAAAAAAAGTTCCCTTTCACAGGTTCAGAGGTTGCATTAAAGTTTATTAAAACTTAGAAAAGCACTTTACAGGAGAGGAAGAGGAAGAAAAGAAGATATGTGTTGATACCTATACACAAGAAGCAGATGTTGGCCACTGGTTATTTTCACTTCAAACATTAAAATCAAAATTTAGAAAAGTCCATCCACCATGTGAAAACAGAGCATCAATCTTTTCAGTAGTCTGTTTTCAGCAGTTTGTCAACTATTTTTTTTAAGAACATTCAGTTAAAGTGGCCTATAAACAGGGATGGAAAAGCTTTCCCAGGAAGGTACATGGAAGAAACAATATGGAAAGGAGTCACTGAGGTAAAATTTAACACTAGACTCAAGACAAAGAAGTGCTTGCTCTTTGGAAGTATTCACGGCTGTTTAGAAACTCACATTAAAAAAACAAACAAACAAACAAACATGAAACACACACCTGTTTTCTTTAACTTCCACCATAGAAAGCTGAGAAAAGTAAGGCTATTTCACAGACTAATTCTTATGAAACAAATGTCAGATTTTTCCATCACCAAGACAATTGTCTCAATTTGCTTCAGAATTTTTTTCAATAGTCTACCTGTTATACCAAAAATGCTGCACAGTAAAGAAACCAGGCAAGAATAGAAATATTTTGAAACCTTTCCTGTCTTCCAGGGAAAGAATATTGCTTGTCACTCCAGTTATGTCAGTATGCTACAAGAATTCTAACTGTTAATTACCTAACCAGATTACTTTGACAGAGAAAGAACACCATTTACATCACAACAAAACTCAGAAAATTAAAATTGAAAAATGCCTAAGTAATTAAACAAACTATGCAATAATTGTCGCATCTGTGATGGCAAACAAAGGCAAATAAATAGGGAATTCTTTAAAAAGAGGGCAAGCTCATCATCATACTCCTCTAAAACTCCTTCAAGCTTCTACAAGCCTTGTTAAGGGACTTTTCTGAACACGGGCATCTCTGTTTCATGAATTTGTATTGTTTCCTTCAGCATTCTGCATTTGCCAATACACTCACTTCTTCTAGATTTTTTTTTTTATAAATTCCTTATTTTTTTTCCTGGATTTTATTTTAAATAACCTTCTACAAAAGGAATTCTTCTAGTTTGCTGTACTCCCATGACAACGACAAAGCAAAAATAAAGTCCCCAGTAAAACTGTATTTGAAAACACTTGTAAATAAGCAGAAAGCATACAACATGGATACATTTAATGCAAGCAAAGGACTATATGGATCACTGCAGAGTTCCTACAAAACAACACATATTTCTTTCATTTTTACCACAGAAAATTTGAGTTGGGCCACAAAACACAAATCAAACTAATGCAAGAATGCTATCCTAATTTTTAGAAAACGTTTTAAACCTGTAGCACATTGGCTAAGTAATGCTGTGCAATCTTGTTTGGAGAGAACGATTCCAGCAGACAGCACATCATCCCCAAGGAAAACTTTCCATACAATGTCCTGACACTTTGTCTCAGGAGTCTCTGCACTGAATAGTCCAAGGAAGAAGTCACAGTTTGCTGGCAAAACTACACATAAACAAACACTGACTGTAAAATTTATTACATACTATGTATGTATATTACATCTATATATTATACAATGTATATATTATACATTCTATTACTAGGTTAAACTTATCTCACCCCAAATGTGTACTGTGACTAATTGCAAATTAGAGAAAAAGAAACAAAGCAACAATTTTAATATTGTGTCATTCACCTTTTTTTTTTTCTTTCTTTTTTTAGGTTGTTGGTTCATATTGCAGTTGAAAGTCTCTTGGTAAAATATTCTAAAATCTCACTGGCAATGAACAGCAATTCTACTGCATGTTCCCTGAGCAACCAAATGATGAATAGCCTTTAGCTTGCCCTTCTGCATTTTCATTCTTCTTCAGTCATAAAAAGACACCTTCAAGTTTCTGAAACAATTATGTCAAATACCGAACTACAGATAACAGTAATTAAGTTTCCCCAAAGATTTTTCAGAATAAAATTAAAATGCATTCATGACTGTTATTAAAAGAAAGGTGCAGCTGAGAGCACTGGCTTAAAAATGACGAAGCTGTAAAGTGTTCTGGAAATGTCAATGCTTATTGCAACATA
Source organism: Lophotriccus pileatus (assembly GCA_035583135.1). Taxonomy (NCBI): domain Eukaryota; kingdom Metazoa; phylum Chordata; class Aves; order Passeriformes; family Tyrannidae; genus Lophotriccus; species Lophotriccus pileatus. The sequence goes on from JAWWES010000133.1 coordinate 11,536,771, forward strand.
ACAGCACAAAAAGACCTTACAGAACCAAGTTTAACCTTCATCTGGGCTTCACATTCTCACTTGAAGCTGTAACTACAGGTCTAAAAAAGAAAAGAAAAAAACCCTAATTCCTAGATGTCGCCATTTATCACTGCTCTCAAACAGCAAATAATAATCTTTCCCAGTGTACATTTTAATTGCGGAAGTGCAATTTCAGCCACAGTATCCCCCCAAAAACCTTAACACCACTTGGCCCCAAAAAAGCCACACACAACTCCTTTCTTCTTTACAGACATCAAAATACGCAACATCCTGTTTGAAAATCTGTTTCCATCTGTGTGTAGCTTTCAACAGTATGCAAACACAAAACACTACAACTACACATGCCAAGTATCCACCTGCAAACAGAAGCATATACAATGCTAACACAGTGTTACACATTCAATCCTGTGTGGTTTTAGTAAGAGTTCTCCTTGGCCATGCTGCCAAATCCTTCCAGACAGGCTTTCAAGAACAGTTCACGTACAAAGTAGAGACACTCAGCGAGCAGCAAAGTGAAATGCTCTCAATGTAAAATAAATACAATGCTATTTCTCATGCTTCCACTTACTAGTTTCATTTTTCATCTAGAGCGAAACAGAAAAATATTTCCCAAGAAAACTTTTCAAACAGTTATCTCATTTAACAGCCTCATCACTGCTCTGGCATTTAGCCACCCTCAAAAAAGCCATTTATTGCTTCCCATCTCACTGCAACTGCTGTGCCTTAAACATTGAGTGAAGTATTAGATATTCCCCAGGAAACTGATCAAAATGACACAACATAAAGGGCAACGAGCAATCTAGGGTATAATAAAATAACAGCACATTAAAGAATTAGTACAATATTTATACTCAAGTTGCACAGAAACCCTGTGAAGCTACTTACAACATTGACTTCCCACTACATCTATGACATTACTACTAATTTAAATGTCAAAGCAGCTAACAGCGACTTTTCACAGTGTTGCAGAAAGGTGCATGTTTATCATATTAAGACGCTGTAATCACATCTGATAAGGCGTGAGGAGAGTCCACCAGCTGAACAATTCAAAGGTAATACCATGAAACCATTTTGTTTTGTCGTGTCAACCCCCAGTTACACTTTAGGACATCATGAGCTTGCACACAGCCTGTTAAAATAACATGGTTGACACAGCAACATTCCTACACGTACATTTTCAATTCTCTTGGGCAAACACCACTTAATCCCCACCAAACAGAACCCAAAGATGAATGTTCTCATGTCTGTGTTGTCAGGAGATCAAAGGAATTCAGTGTCCAGCTGTGGTCCTGGATTTCTACTCAGAGTGGGAATGTAAACTATTTCCTTCTCTTTTGGAATTTTAAGGAAAAAAAAAAGCATATTTTGTACTTTTACAGATTTCTTGCAAATTCCTGTTTTGGGAAAAGCCTGCGGGTACCAGCTCTCTCTTTACGCAGTACATTAGGCCTGGAGCCATGTCTCCCTAAGTCTTTCCAAGCCATGTGTCCTTGGCCCCTCTACCACCTTCATCTTTCCAGAGTCTGAGGCAAAAGGGTGGATAAAAGCTGTGCGATATTGATTTTGTCAATCAAGTCCCTCAACTCAAAAAGCTTCCTAGGAAGTATCAAACTTTGACTAAGTGGATTCTTGTCCTTTTCAAATGGCCATGGGCTTCAAACCAAACCAAAACTAGATAACCATATTTGACATTTGGCAAAAATAAAAAAAAAGGGAGATGTCTATAATTCCATTCAGATCCTCTCATCTCTAATAGTTTTCCTCCTGCATCAGACTTGCTATTAGTACTTACTGCCAGTGGCAAGCAAAAGAAAAACTTGACAGCCATATGAGTCTTATGTCCTTGCACAAAACAGGTTTGGCATCGTTCTGGGCAAATGCACAGCAAGACTATCTCAACATACAAGACACGTGGACAATGGTCTTGATCAGAGATGTTCATGAAGAGACCAGGAGGAGAGTAAGGAATGGACATAAAAGCAGCAAGGAGAAAGCCCAAGAAGTTTTTCAAAATACAGAAGATTATTTAACAGATCTGCCTCCAAGTGTCATTTCCAGAGACAGTGAAGCACTTTCTGGAGGGCTTTTTTGTTTCATTTTTCTAATATCAATAAACCAAAGACATGAATCCAAAATTAGGACTTTAAGCTTTTTTAAGCTTGTAGCTATAATTACTCTGTTCTAAGGACCAAATATAAATGCAGTAATTTCTGAGGAAAAAAAGAACGAAATTCGGCTCATTCCACCTAATCTTTCTCACAATTGCCAGGGACATCCACAATCAGTCTTTTTTAATTCTTTACCACAGAACCTCTCCTATTGTGTTAGAAACTTATCTGAAGTCCTCAAGTAAAAAAGAATCAGCTTTCCAGAATATCTTATCTGTGTCAATATATTAAAGATGAGAGCTAAGATACCATTTAACCTCTTTTGCCGCAGCTAAACTGAAACACACGGAGCAGTTCCTTCAACACAGCTGAAGTTTAATGCAGGGTACTGGCTAGGAATGCTAAGCAGCAGTATCATATCAGTAAGTTCACACACACAAATAAATTAAGTTTTCAAGGCTGACTCTTTTATGCAGTTTTATCAACAGTGTTGGTATCCCAACTCCAAACCAGAAAACCAGGAAACAGGTGTGCCTGTAAGAAACACACACTCTGCAAATGCCCCCTCTGCCTCCCTCTTTTTCTAATCAGTACTTAACCTGAAAATTTGCTTTTAGGAGAAAAAGCAATGCTTTCATGCTGAAAGTCAAAGCATTCTCTTTATCACAACTGTTGAGCTCTTACCTGAGAACAGAGACACTCTACAAATAACACAAAAACTTTTCAATAGCCATATTAATGTAGAGAAGTGTCTTGTTTTTACTGGGTTCCCCAAAATAATAATTTTCTTGCATATCTATTTTTTAAAATATCTTTTGCTGGTATTTCCTGACAATGCTATAAAAATTAGTATGAATTAATCACAAATTATTACATTTCTCATGCTAATTTCGAGCTTGAATACATATTACCTGGAATTAAAGTCTATACTATATTTTGATTTTACCTCATTATTGTTCAAGTTATTTTTGATTCTGCTTTTTTTTAATTGAATATCTAAATCAACTTTCTTTTGTTTTCTAATTATGGTTTTGTTATTGCAATGTGGTACTCAGAAAAAGAGTTTCACATAATTTATTTATCTTTGGACACTACCATCCATCATGTCTTTAGACCTTACAACATCTGAACTCTGTCAGAGACAATGGCAAAGGCCAACCTGAGTCCAGAATGCCAGTGATGTTAACAAATTCTTTGCATGATGAGATACTCCAGCCACTGGATAACCACTGACTGATTATCTATTTCTCATTTTAACTCAAGGTTGTCAGAAAAGCCTAATTTTACTATTAAGTGTTTCTACAAACACAAATTGCTAGCACCAGGTAATGTAAAAAACTAGGCCATACCAGGTTATGAAGACATAGATTAAAGACTTGGCTGTCCTCAATTTAGTTCCCTGTTTTCCTTTTCATTTTCTGAAAATCATACTATATCATTAAGGGAATATATTGAAATTATACCGCAATTCTCACTAAGTTATTTCTTCCATCATGTACATTGTGGTCAACAGAAATACTCTACCTTCACACAAGGGACTGGATGGTAACACAAAGGTCTGAGGATATAAGGGCATATAAAGTACAGTTAAGGGACCAAGAAGTCTCCCAGAGATTTGCAGCTCTTATTACAATTTCATTTTCTGTGAAGAGAGGCACATAAAGGCCACAAGGAAAAGAAATACAAGACAAGAGGATCATAGCCTATTATATGACAGTTCTTCTCAACACTTCCCACCAGCAGGGTGGTTGTGGCATCCTCCTCTTCCTGGGCTCCTACCAAACACAGCTCACTCATAATCCCAGAAAGCAGCAGAAACCCTGGTGGTTCACACAGTCCCCAGAAACTGCTGCCACTTTAACAACCTAGCTTAGCATCAATTCCACTTGCATTTGAACCTGACAACATCCAATGCAGCAAGCTGTAAAAACACCCCCAAACCCCACATATTAATTTACACAATATTTAATTTGGGCTCCCTTTATTAAACACAGACAATAGTTACATAACTACTTGCGCCATTTGGCCTTGATGTGAAGTGTTTAATGCAGAACGTAAATCTTACCATCTTGCCATTTGTGAAGGCAACAAAATTACTTGAAAAGTTAAGCTTAATAACTCAAAGTACAGTAGATCTTGTGAAATGTGATTTCTATAACAAGTTTAGCATTAAAACACACACCCACATTTTACATTTAAAATGAAAACTTACCTTAGGCAAGTATAAGAAAGTGAAGGCTGGAGATGAGTGTTTTACGTCTGAGCTGCTTAAGGAGACTTTTGTTTCAAACTGATGAATAATGCAGGCTCTTTGGACACATCCAAAGAACTTCTCATGACAGGCAACCAGAACATAAATAGCAAGAGTAACTGCAAAAACCTCAGCAGCTTTGCAGTGTGGTGCTAAAGCATCACAACCACGTAACACCACCAAGGAGAACACCCCGCCTCCACCTCAGAGAGAAGCAGAAGTAACAGCAGAGCCATCCTGCTGAACACCACCAGCCATGGCTTGCACACCCTGTGCTCAGCAGAAAGCACAGTCTGAAGTAGCAGTGTCTGAACAGTGATGCTGGAGAACAGTCAGCGGTGATCTGGTAACAGGGCACGGGTAAGGTCAAATACAGTCCCACAGGAGGTGCACCTTATGGGCATGTCCTAACACAGATGAAAGTGCATATGCTCCACATTCTCAGCTGAAGTCATCCTATGTGAGGAGGAACAAATTCCCTCCTGCACCTGACAGTGACTTTGTGGCTAATCAGAGCTATAGGAAGTATAGGGTGTCCTTACAACCAGCATCACCAGTAAAAGTAACAAGGCAGCAAACACTAGCAAAGGGCAGGATCTGTTTTAACAGCACCACTGTCCATGGAAAACATACATGGAGCCACACCCTCACTGGCAGATGAGGGCAGAAAAGGCAAATGGGTTTAGCACTTTTCTGACTTAGGGTCTTCTTTCACATAAAGCTCTGGAGCAGCACAGCAGCATTACAGAGCTAGATCTAACAGAGTTACTGGTGTCCATTGCAATTACTACCCAGCACACCAGCACGAAAAGCCCACAGTTTAGACAGCCCATGTGTAGGGAGAATTAGAGACCTTTTGGGTTTAGGCCGGAGTAGATCAGCTCGTGAGAATATGAAGAGTCTCACGGATGGAGTGTTTTGGGAAAGTACAGGGAGTGAACGGCTGCAGGGTGAGACGGACGGCACCTGCAGTTGGGAGGATGAGCTGGGCCTGCTGGAGTGTATGGGAGTAGATAGATAAAAACATAGAGGAATGTAAAAAATAAGATGATGTCATTGACCAATAATAGTTGTGTGAACAGTGTGTGTTTTGTATATGTAACCAATAACAGACTAAGTATCTGAATATTCAACAGTTACTAAACTGTATAAAAACCAGTGTAATACTCAGTAAAGTTGGAGCTTCTCCATTTATCATATTGATATGATGTGAGACTTCCATTGGGACCGCACGAGACGAGACTACACCCATGTATTTTAAGTTCCCCAGGTTTCCAGTACAGAGACAGAACCTTGCACCACGCCTGAAGACAGGCTGTCACACGCCAGCAACTGCAGGCAGCTGTGCTGGGCTCCTTCCAGCTGCTCTCTCGGCTCTGCACAAGCTGCTGATAAACCTTCCTGAGAGCAGTGCCAAGCACTACTTAAACTTCAAGAGGTCATTCATTACCAATTCTTCGGGTGCACCAGAATTTCAGTCTTAAATGAAGCTACGCTGACCTATATAAGCCACTCACTTGGACGTAATGGCTGTAAGTTACTTGATACATGGTTATAATTACAATGTCTTCATTTTGCCAGGAAAAAACGGTGTGTTTTACAGAGTAATTGCATTGTGAAATCACCTCTCTTCAGTACATAAACTGAAACAAAGTGTGCCTGAACCACAAGACTTAAATTGCTGAAATTATTATCACTGCCATGTCTTTAACATGTAAAACAGTCTCACAAGTTTGCAAAGACCATAAAAAGACAGTGTTGTTCTGAAAGATTATTCATGATAGGTAACACTACACTACAAGAAGATGGTAAGGAAACAGAACAACAATTGTGTATCGACGTCCCCTCTAAGTTTTATTTATCAACAAAAATTTGCTAGGAATAAAACCATCTGAATCAAAGGTGAATGACAGAATTTGCTGCTGTTAGGCAAATATCAAACACCAACTATGTAAAACTTGTGAAAAGGTAAGTAAAAGGTCCCATTAGGCATTTCTACTCTGGGCTAAACAACGTGATGTGGCTTGGTAAGTATAAAGTTCTGTCATATTGAGATCACGCTGCTTCTGCATCACTGGATACAAATTTCTTGTTAAGCTTTTAGGCTCCCTCCATTCTAAAGTATTAGTTTTGCCCCAGTTCTGGCCTCATAAAACACAAATCCCTAACACCCCCTTCCATGGAAAAAAAGACTAAGTTCTCACATATAAGATCAACAAATAAGCTCACTCTCATCTTCAGATTAGTGAGAAATCAGACAAGCTATATTCTAACACCACATGATGACAGACAATTCTTGGAAAAGTCTCTTATTCCCACCACTCCTCCTTTATGTTGGGCAAATGGGCTGGAGTAGGAAGAAAAGGTCATCATCCAACCTGTAGGAGATGTTTCCTTCATGCAGAAACAGTTCAGAACATACACAGGAGCAACAGCCCTCAAGGACTTGGAGGTTAAATTTGGGCACTGCCCAGATCAGCCCGTTACAAAGTCCATCAGTTTGGCTGCAGCTACAAAGTTTCAGTTGCATTATTCCTCATGAAAACTATTGTACGGGGAAATTATTTTATTATAAATAATTATTATTTTTATTGAAGGCCATGATTTCTATGAAGATGGATCATACATGATGAAATAAGAAAACTGCTTTGGTCTGTATGGTATGTTATATGCTCGGAGAAAAATTATCCTATTAAAACAGGGAAGATGCAAAAAGAGAAGTCAAGATACAGCACATGGAGTTCTGTGGAGCGTGAACATTTACATAAACACACACTCTGCAATAATACAATACTTCCTAGAGATTTGTTTCTATGATTATTGGTGACTATTTAAAAGCCATTAAATTTTCTACCAAGTCATTTTTGCTTTTCTTTCAGTACCTATTTTACCACAACACCACTTATATAACTCTTCCAGAGCCAAAACTTCAGCTTACACCTGTAAAAGTGCCAAAACTCCCTGCTTCAAACCCCAAAACCACACCCAACTCCAAAAACCCACTACACACACAAAACATACAAATTAAAAAAAAAAAAACAAAAACACAACACAGTTAAATTGTGTTTAAGACGACTAAAAGCAAGTCTAATTACTCTATTATGCAATCTAAAATCTAGTATTTGATGTATTTTCACATTTTCTTTCTTCAAGGCCAGGTTGGATGGGGCTCTGTGCAGCCTGGCCTAGTGGAAGGTGTCCCTGCCCATGGCAGGGGAGTTGGAACTAGATGATCTTTAAGGTCACTTCCAACTCAAACCACTCTATGGCTTTTATGATTTTATCTCCATAAAGCTCTCACTGTTGAACTTGTAAAAGAAACCCTAGCATGACTTACAGGCTCTTGAACCAGGGATGCCAGAGATTTGTTTGGAATGAGGGATTTTGGAGCAGCCTGCCACAAAATCAAACAAATTTAGTCTCATTACCATCCACAGGTAGGTGTATCACAGTATCTAGTTTTCCTGTCCCCCCAAATAGTAGTCTCCTCCCCCTGTACTGCCAACCTTCCCTTGCCACACACTTCTTATGATCATTTTGATATTTGCTCTGCAAGACTTCCCATCAGCAGCACTAAGTAATAGCCTGAAGACAACTAGCCCAGCCATGTATTCTTCTACTGGCTTAGAGAACTGAATCAATTCAATCAAAAGGAGAACCACAGTGGTGGGCATAGAACCACACTGCTGGGACCAGGGGAGAACCCAAGGAGCGTGATGACTTAATTTTCCTTAAACAGCAACATAGCATCAAACTGCTCACTACACTGCATGGCTTCACCCATGGATTTAAACCACCAGTTAAATAGACATGATGATAACTCAAATCAGTATTATTTCAAGCTTAGTGTAGGGTTAGGAAAAAATATTATTCATATTCTCTGTTAATATGTTAATGATTTTCTCACACCTCTTAGAAATGTCTATTTTTTGAAGTGAAAACACAAGTTCAAAAGCATGTTTTTTCAGTAAAGAAAAAACAAGAAATTAGTTCCTTAATGAAAAGGATTGCACAGACACAAAGCATACAGGATTCTCAATTTAGGCCACATCAGAACTTTAATTCTTCATTTCCTGGCTTCTTTCCCATTAAAATTTCAATTTGGCATTCCAGTTAAATGTGTCCTTTCAACTTAGATATGACAGGCTTTAAAGCTATGCATTTCAAGTTCAGTAAAGATCAAAATATTCTATTAAAAGACCATCATCAATTAACTGGTGTCCTTGAAGTAGGTCAAGCAAACTTTTCCAGGCAAACATTTTAAAAAAATAAAAATAGCACCAAGTAAACAAAACAAGCCCAAGAACAGACAAAACCCCTTGTCCAACACCTTGTACTCCCTGCTGGAATTATCACCACCTCTATTCCACCCCAGCTGTCAGCAGTTTCTGAATACACAATGCAGTCACAGCTGCTACAGTGACATTGGACCCTGCAAAAAAAAAAAGTACTTCTTAATCCCGGTGGCTGTGAGATGATGTTGTAAATCCGAACATCTGTCTCACCGCTAGCTGAACAGACACACAGTTTCATTTTGGTGCGAGGTAATGAGAGCTTGCAACCTGCTTTTGGCTTCACCTGTTTTTCATTAGGAAATAATCACCATATTAACATTAGGAACTGCCAAAACATTTGCATAAAACAACTATTAACTTCAAGAGAACACACACACCAGTGCTAAGCTTGACGATCACATGGTTCCATTATGTTGCAGTGCTGAGACTTTGATTGAGAGATAAAAAAAAGACAGACAGGTATGATTAAAGATAAAAGATCATAGGGCATTCCTAGCAGTAGAACTAAATCCCAAGTAGTACATTCAATTGCCACCTACAGTGGTGAAGCACTTAAGTTTTCATAATAACTTAAGATAATTTTCCGTGCAGTATTTGGAATGACAGCTCTCCAGATCCTCCACGACAAACTGCGCTTTGCTTCTGTTTAGCAATTCCTCACAATATAGAACCAAAGTTCTGTAATTCTTATAGAAAGAGCCATAATTCATTTTATTTCGCTTAATCTTTAGATGTTAGAATTAAACCAGCACCTTCAAACGGGAAAAAAAAAATAAAAATCCACAACACTTTGAATGGTGTAATCAATAGAAAGCATTTTCAAATCCAAGCTCAGTCCTGAAAGTAACTATAACCTCATTTCAGTTTCCAGATTGCCCTCTGGAACTGTGCCCATGCTACTGATAATGTCCAAAAATGAAGCAGCAGCTTAAAATAGTAGACGTGCAGCAAACAGAAACCAGAGCCCTTACTCAAAACTGGTACAGGAAGGATTCAGGTTATCCTATTACTTCATAAGGACAAGCTATTGAGATTATGAACAACTTTTACTAGAGTCTAAGAAGGTGTCAAGTAAATGCTCTGAGCGAACTACTTAAGCAACAAGGCTCTGCTTCCAACAACCAGTTTGAGACGCTGGCTAATTTTCACAATACCTTGAGGTTTTCTTCTTAAATACTTGACAACTTCTGCTCTTGACACAGCAGTCACTACAGGCAATATAATCACCACATGCTCAGTTGGATTAAGCACCTACTGACAGCAGTGTTTCAGAACAACTGCTGAAAAGATGTTTCAGACCTCATTCAAACAACTTACCACTGGATGTGAAATCACAGCCACGTCTTCAGCTGTGAGGACAGCAGAACCCAGCTCTGTCTCAGGGAGCAAGAGGCCTACAAATATTTTTAACCAAGTCCCTTTTTCACGTGCTATGTTGCACCTAACAAGCTATAAATGCTACAAAGACATAATACCAACCAGCTGCAGGCTCCTCGTGCACCTTGTGTCTTACAGGAATCAACTTCCATAAAGCCATCAAATCAGAGACTATTAGGTTTCAGTCATAAAGACTTGCTGTAATACCAGTCTTCCTTCCAATTAGCTCACAGATGTCACAGATCTGCATTCCTTTAGTATCCCGAAAATCTCTAATCTTTCCATTTAGACTAACACCTGTCTCCCCTTCAGGAAGCTTTCTCTGTAATATTAAATACTTTCACTGTTATCTAAGGATGAGAGGAATGAAAAGAAGTCCTTCTGCTTGCTCAAAATCTTGGAGCTGAATCACTGCCACTGCTATAGAGAGATCCAAGTGACATCCCACAGTAGGCCTGAAGACAAGCCCTCCTTCTGAAGAGACTTGGACCAATAAAAGATTAGCATCTACAATATGTCTTTGAAACACTTAAGAACATGAAAACCACAGGGGCTAAAACCAGCAGATTCCCATTACCAATATCTCCATTCTATGAACACTCAACTGATACCAGCTTCTAGGGTGTCATTCATCTGTTTTAAGCTCACTGGTGTTTCAAGCTATTGGTCTGGGTTTTTTTTTACTATAGTCTCTACAACATTACTACATTTTTCAAGACAGAAAAAATTACTCAAGTACAAACCCTCAAAGCTTATGCAGACTTTTATTGAATAGAACTGTAAGCTCTTAGGAAAAAAAGAACCCAAATAAACAAAACTCAAACAGGCCAAATAAAAAAAACAACCAACCAAACAAACAAAAAAAAACCCCACCACACAAAAACCAACCCCACAGAGTCTGACAAGCCATTTTCCATTAATTCATTAGTTAAGGTTTAACAGCATATCCTTTAATTTCATTTACCAAATTCTGTCAGGTTAGTCCTTTGAAAAAAATGTCATAGCAGTAAGATTTCCAAGAAATAACAATTCCAAGTAAAACAGGTACAATAATTACATCTCCACTGTCTCCAGTTACATTCTCATCAGCCTTATCAGCCCTACTATACTTTACACTTCAGAAAGGGGTATACTCTGTACACACACACATCAAGATTATCCAACTAGTCTGCAGAATCAACTAGTCTGCAGAATCATAGATCTGGTTCTTTCTTCCTGTTAATTATTATTTTGATAGGTTCACCAGAGGGGAAAAAAGTCCACGTAATTCAGGTTCACAGCAGAAAGCAGAATTTAGAGAAACAGTATCTCTTTACAATTCAAAATCCAAGATTTATTATAAAAATCCAGATGATGCTTTTGAAAGAAGTAACTTTTTTTTCAATTTTCTGACATAACCCCTTTTCAGTCCAAAGCAATGAGGCCTAATCTCCCCACCAACTGGGCTGTCCTTTTCACATAAGAGGAGAAAGTCTCTTATGTCTCAACAAACCACTGTAGATTTCATATTGAGGTTTAGCACAAGAATTTGATTGAATTTTTGCTAATACTGCACACTTCAAAAACTGAATGGAACACACCCATAAAGAGAGCACTCCAAGTTACAGAATATTTGAACAACAGCAGCCAATAGTACCCCACAACAAGCACCCAGGAAAACAAAACTCAATGAACTGCAGGTGTCTCACTGGTTATAAATTAAGTTCAGCATCAGTGTAAATATTCTCATCCTCCCCAGGCAGGAAAACACACAAAACTAAGGACACTTCTAGTTCTGAATGAGAAGTGCGTGCCGGATGATTCATCTTAACTTCTGATAAGCAAATGGGGAAAAAAAAGAAGAAAAAACACTGTTGCTTTTCTTTCTGATACTTGATCTCAGTCTTTCAAATGACTGAAACCGATACCTGTGTGAACCAGAAAAAAAAATAGCCTATGAGTTCAATAAAAAGAAAATCCTTCCCCAGTTTTAGCATGACCTCAGCCAACATGAAGCATATGGAATCTGATGGTAATGCCACTAACAAACCAGCACGGAAAATGGGCCTGAGAACACAAGGAACTATGACCTACTTTCGTATATAAGTATCTAATGTTTCCCAAAGTCCCAGCTTAACAACTCAATAAGATACTTTTGTGCTCAGTACAGCATCAAATGAGAGGCTTCTCTAAAGTATATCCTATAATCCTGAGCAAAACATGTGAAGCCAGCCAATCTGGTTTCTATCTTCCAGGAAGCATAAGGTTTCTCAAATAAATGTGAAAGTCTGGGGGAAAAAAAAACCAAAACCAAAACCAAAACAACAACAACAAAAAAAAAAACAAAAAAAACAAAAAAAAAACAAAAAAAAAAAAACCACACAACCAAATATGATTGAGTTCTGCATTTCAAACTTAACAGAAGTTAGTTCTAAAACAAACTGGCTGTGAACATACACATTTAGACACTCAATCCTAAAGTCTGGTCTACCTAATAGTCTTTCAGGAAGGTTTAGCCTATTCAGTTCAGCATTTTGTGTTACTATACTCCCTCTTCCAAGACAGTATTTCAGGTTTTCCTCTTCAGAGACATAACTGATGAAAAGTATTCAGGACTCAAACAATTAAAGTTTTAACTGTAATAAAAGGTAATTTTTGAGTATACCCATTTATTTAGAAAACAAAGAAGTTAGCCTTGTATCTTACCACTAATAGATTGAGTTCATACTATCTTACTTCTCATGGGTTTTTTTTTCTTTTGCTGCCAGCTTCATCAGATAAAATGCTGTTTATATTTATTGGGCATCATAACTTGAAATCCACTATCTCCCACCTGCAAAAATTGGTATGAAAGACTATTCACCCATTGCTGTAAACTACTTCCAGATCCTTCTTCAAACGAAAATGCTATGAAAGAACCTAGTAGTACTTTTTATGTTTGGGGATGGTTGCAGAATAACTGTTCAGGCAGTTTTATGTAACATAATACGCAGAGTTTTCTGTGATGCACAGACAAATCTTCTCATTTGGCAGAAGAACGTGACAAATAACTGCACACACATTAAAATAATACTAATAGTTTTAAGAAATGGGTATTCTCTAGACAGACTTACAACTCAGAGAAGCTGTACTGATCTAGGACAATACTCAACTGCAGCCATAGATTAACATATTAAATATTAAAGATTTAATCCAAAAAATAACTAGCAAATCCATTCTAAAAGCACATAAAAATCATGCATTCCTTACGCAAGCAAGTATTAATATATCCTACCAATTAATTCACATTCAACTTGAACTTCAGCTGAAAAACACACACACACACACATTAAAAGTACTGTTGTAGAGCTTTTTCCTGAATCAGAGCATGGATGCACACATGAAGCAAGAGAACTGTGAAACTATCTTGTTCCTTATCTCAAAACCAACCAAAAAAAAAACCCACAACAAAGTAAACCCCAAACCATTGTGATGGTGTTTTGTTATTAAAAATTGTCATTTTCTACACCACCAGCCACAGAAGTTCTGGACACCATGCACATGAAGTCCCCGAAGCGTCAAACACTGAAAACTTGACTTAATTCTTCCACTAACCTGCTGTGAACACTGTGGCTACCAAGCTCCCTACATAAGTTTGACAAGATGATTGGTAACCATTGCACTCTGCTGAAGCAATTAAGGTTTAACGGCAGCTGAGGACATACTGCAGGGAGATGACACCTTCCCCACCTTTGCAACCAGAAGAAATGTCAGAGCTGCATTACCATCATTACTGACTTTGGGGATGTGCCACAATGAATCTCGTTGTTAAGACAAGCAACTTCAACCTGAAATTTAGGTTACAGGAGAGGCACTACTGAGCTCAGCTTCTCAGTGGAACCCTGCCTGCTATTGTTCACCTGGGTATGAGGCAGGAAGATTGTTCTGTTGCACAGAGGTCAGAAAAACAGGTAATCCAGTTCTAATCAAGTGGCTCCATTAGTCCTAAACCTTTGTAAAGTGTTGCCAAAATTCTCAATTGTACTTGCAGTGCTGGTCACATGGACATCGCATTTCATCACTTTGACCATATCCCACCTCCTCCTCCCTTTACTTTCCCCTGTTTTCAACACATGGCTCATATATTTCTTTATAATTTCAGACTAAAATCTCACCTTTACAGATCTGCTCACCTTGGGATACAAAAATTATGACAGCACTTGCAAAGTTTTCAGCTGTGAAAAAACTGACAGACCTTACAGAAATATTTATTGCACTCAGAGCCATAAGAGAGCTAACACGGAACACAAGTGGGAGCACTGCTGCCAACATAAGAGGCTGAGAACTAAAGTTCAGTGGAAATTAAAGAGCTAAGATGCATGAATCAGAAATAAAATGAAACCCAGCTTGACTACATTCAGAAAAACACACCTGTGGGAGTAGAGCCTCAAATATAAATGTACTTGGTAAGAACTATTGCTTAAAGACTATGAGTAATGGCAAAAATTCAAATATAAGTATTAAACACAATACACTGTTATGGAAGCTGAATTATTTGTGTGATAGGTAAGTGGGGACATTTATCACTCTTCAGGGCTACAACAACACTTAAAGTTTCCTTTCACGCCCCTTAAAGCAGTTCTCTGCCCTGGAGAAATCACTTTCAACCATTCATAAAACATTCAGTTTTATTCCTCTTACTGTTTTCCTACTATTAAACTGGATCCTTTCACTCCCTCTCCCTCTTCTCTTGGTCCCAAATATACTGCTCTTTCCTTCAAAGGATATATACACCCTTTCTCGTAAAAGATCACCAGCCCATCAGAGCTGAGATGGGAATTGCTTTGAAAATCATCATGACACTCAATAAAACAACAACAAAGGAGAATTAAATAGAACATCCATGAACAGTCAATCACATGTAGGTGATTATCCAGTGACTCACAGGAGGATAATCAGACAAAAAAGTCAAATCCAAAAAATCTGAAAGAGAAGCCAAAATCTTTCTGAAGTGTTTGAGTTTTATGACCAGATATATTCCCCCCTGGGGGCGGAAGTCTTATAATTATAGTCAAGCACTTTACATTGAATTATTGTATAAATCCCATAGAAATTATCTGAAAACTACATCTAAAATATCCTTGAGATATTTTTAAACTTATTTTTCCGTCCTTTTTCATATAGTCTTTTAAGTTATATTAAGAATACATTCACTACCTTACATGATGGATTTTAAGCTACTCTTTAAAGATCCTCTTTTTGTCCTGAAAAATCCCTAAGTATGAAGGATACTCAAAATGTAGTGACAAGTGGGCTATATGAACCTCCACTTCTATCACAGTATCATTAAACATTTATTGCCACACCAGGCAAATTTCCTTTCCATTTCTAAAGACATAATTGACAAATCAGTTCCAAGCTCTGGATGAGCAGCACCCCCCCTCTCCCCTTTAAAATTGCAAAATAATCAGACTCATTGGAATATACAGCATGGAACTTTAAAACAAAAAAATACACTGAAAGGTAAAGTCCTTGTGTGAAAATATGCTTGGCACACATACAAAGGAATCCAAATATTAAGAATGAAAAGCTGAAAGGGAAAGAATGTATTTGACTGGGAAACTCAAGATTTGTAATTCTCTGTCATTTAAGAAAGAAAGTATTTCTGCATTCAAAGTACTACCTGGTGAAGAGGATTGTTCTAGACAGTTGACTGTACAATTCCAAAAAGCTTCAAATTCCCGGTGCCACGACACTGCTGTCACACTGTAATACAAGAGCCAGTCTTGCAACAAATATCACTTAAAAGAGCATAAAACATTTGAAAACTAAAATGCTAAAGAGGTGTGACTGTAGATCAACAAGTCATCCAGAAATTTTCCTCTTTTTTTTTTTTAGGATGGCATCATCTGGCCCCTGGCCCCAGGTTTTGCTTTTACTCAACTGAAATGATACCATTAAAAAACTTCAAAATATTTTGAGAAACAAACTTAAAAAAAAAAAAAAAAAGGAAGAAAGTTCAAAATGGTCATTTCAAGTCATCTTCGCAGATGACCCTAACTCTGATAACCTGCATGCCTGCACTGGCTGGACTCCCATAGAGCTGTGCTGCAGTTAACAAAAAATAGGAAATCAATCCTTCATTTTTCATCGCTTTCGTGAAGGCTGCACTTCGAGAGGAAAAAAAAAAAAAAAGAAAATCAGTTTCAACACTTTTGTAATGACTTGTTCCAAAACATGGGTTTAGACCATGTTTGCTTGAGAATATAAACTATTTCTCTTGTGCATTAAAAGCTGTATTTCTACAGTTATACTGCTTATAAACCCAGTGATGAGATGACAGACCATGTCTAGCAGGCCTAACTTGACACTGACATTGAGCTTTGGAAACCCTTTAAAATAAAAAAGAGTTCCAAGGGTGTGCATTGAGAAGCACAGAAACTTACGGCACACTGAGAAATACAACAGTTTGTTCCAGGTTTTTCAGCTGACGACTCCATACCTTTTGTCACAAGCGAACATGATACAGTAAACAAACATCTGTAGGTCAAACAGATCCCTCACAATTCATCAGTGACTCAGGAATTACGTTAAGAACAAATTCAATTTCAAAGTTCAAGTTTTGTATCAAGTTACAACCCACACATTCAGTAGAATCACTGTTACAACACAGACTGTTGTTTTGCTGTAAAAAAAGGATGGAGACAGCAAGAAATTATAATCTTATAATACCGTTAGCTGTTCTACACTTTTCAACACATAAAACAATTTTCTTCCTCTTATAACTTCAGTTATTGTAAAGGCATTAAGAGAGTCCCTTTTTGCCAACAAAGACTTCTACTACTATTTGCATTAAACTCACTAAGGGCTGAAACTAATCCAGTAGTTTTCCTTTTTCAAGGCTATGTAAACCACGTATCAAAATAAACTACTCCACCTCAGTAAGCTGCATGTAACACGCAATCCCTTATTACAGGGTTACTCTCACCCCATCCAGCAAGACACCATCATACTGCTTGCATCTTTGCAGTCACAGAATCATAGAATAAGTCAGGCTGGAAAAGACTTCTGAGATCACAAAGTCCAACCCTTGATCCAACACCACTGTGGTTACCAGACCATGGCACTGAGTGCCACATCCAGTGTCTTCTTAAACACCTCCAGGGACAGAAAATCCACCACTTCCCTGGGCAGCCCATTCCAATGCCTGATAACTCTCTCTGTAAAGAATTTCTTCCTAACATCTAACCTAAACCTCCCCTGGCAGAGCTTAAGACCATGCCCTCCTGTCTTACTGATAGTTGCCTGGGAGAAGAGACCAACCCCTACCTGGCTACGACCTCCTCTCAGGGAGTTGCAGAGAGTGATGAGGTCTCCCCTGAGCCTTCTCTTCTCCAG
>JAWWES010000133.1:11554278-11578696 GCA_035583135.1 Lophotriccus pileatus
CCCTGACCGGGAATCGAACCCGCGGTCTCAAGGGTACCAACCCTGCGTCTTAACCACTAGACCACCGGGGGCTCCCTATGTGACAATGTAGTGCAGTACAAACTGAGACCATAATAAAAATAACTACTTCCACTGGTTGAACAGATGAATCTTGGGCAACAAACTTTTAGGTTTTTTGGCTTTTAGTTTGGGGGAGGGGGGTGTTACTCAAGGTTGTTGGGTTGGGTTTTTTTGAGTTTTGGTTTGTTGTTTTGTTTTGTGTTTTTTTGAAGAAATGTTAACCAAGTCACTAACATGAGGTTTCAAGACCAGATTTCTACTGATCAAACTACTCCTACTGAAAATTTAAGTCTTAAATGGACCTGGAACCTCAAGCCTCAATAAAAACAGTAGCCATATCTAAAAGGCTATCTTATTGACTTTCTTTAATAAAAGGTTTCCAGTTCCAAAATCTAAGCTTAAATACTAAGAAGCGAATTTGAGCAACCCTACCTCGGCATGCAGTTTTCAGTCTCCACAGTGCCACATTTCCTGCTTGCAGTTCTGAATGGCACAAGACAGTGCAGTTTTAATTCCCACAGCCAACAAGCAAAATATTACAACACAAAGCAGCAAGCAAGTATAATATACAGGTACTCATTCCTTGCAATACTTCCATGTCCTCTGAGTAAACAGCAGCAATGAAGAGAATATGTTTTGTAGGCTGATGGTAAAGAACTTAATTATCCACACATGTGGAGAACTCCATCTGTTCATGCTTCTTCTGTATCACTAAAAGCAGTACCACCAAAACCTTCAAAACCCACTAATATTTGATCAGTATGACCAGTTATAGTGGGTCACACATCTTACAGACAAAACTGTGGTACCTTGAATAAACCATAAAGGGTAACTGTTAACCTTGGCTGATTCAAAACATGTAAATTTCAAGGCTCCATCTTAGCTTTAAAACCTTCCCCAGAAGCAAGAGAGTTGACCAAGAAATACCTCTATCCTGCACTTAGTGCAAACTTGCCAATTTAGAACAAAAAAAAAAAAAAATGTGGTTCACCAAGGTGTATGAACATTCATGGGGTTTGCATACTCTTAACCCAAGATGTATAACAGTAGACTGAGCCGAGTCTCCAAATTACAAAAACACAGGGAAATGTATCGAAAAAATTAAAGGTTACAAGATTTTACTTGTTTTGGCACAAGTTTATGCCATACCTTCCAAAAAGGTAAGAGAAAAAAAAATACTACTTTCTAGTAGGCAATGTTTTCATTCAAAGTTGGCAGTTTTTTCCCCACTGTTTTATATAAGAATATCCCACATTCCATCAGTGGACACTCAGCTAATACAGCTCTGATCTACTGTTTGGTCTTTCTGAATAATCTTTCTTTATTGTAAAGGAACTCTCTCATTCCTTCCCACAGACAACAGTATTTTAGACCCTTTCAACAAGAGCAGTTTAACTTTGCTACTAAACAGCTGGCAGACAACAAAATGGAGCAGACAGACTGTCATATGCAGGCAACAATCACTTTAATCACCTCATTACAGGAGTTCTTAATTCACCTAATTGCAAATTCTATGGCCATTTTACCTTAATTACTTATATTATGGTCAACAAAAACACCACAACCCATCAATGAAGAGTTAGTAGCAAAATCTAAAACTCCTGTAAGTTAAGCATTTCAATGTTGATACCTAAGCAAATAAATACTACAAAAAGTGATTTTTTTTAATTTAAAGATTTTAACATTGACACAGTTCAAAGGACATGCTACTTCAGTGTGGGAAGTTGCCAACCACGCACAGGAATCTGCAATCAAAACAGAATCTACATCTTCAGAACAACGATTTCCAAAAGCATGCAATGGTACTACACAGCTTGCATTTCAAAGGTCACCATGAAACTTACACTCAGCAACATCATTCAGCTTCTGCCTCTCTGGAAGTCGAAGGCAGACAGGCAGAACACTGAGTTACTGCCAAATGAACAGGTTATTGAACAGTATTGGCTCTTTGGAATCAGCAGGGTCCTTGTGGACCATTTCACAGTGAACCTGGTGTTGCACAGAGAGAGAAAAGACATTCATCTCACAGCCTCTGCCACTGCTTCTAATGATTTAATCTCACACTTGATTAGCTCATGTGAAGTCTGACCTTAAGAATTGCCTGTTGACAGAGGGAAGTGGAAGAAGATCTCATCTAAACCAGTGACCACAATTTCTCCCCAAGCTTCTGCTTCTCACCAGCTCAACATCTCTGAAAAGTCAAAGAAAATTATTCCACTAGTTATGCCTTCACTGCTGGCAGGGCAAGGATTCAAGAACACATTGGGCATGTCCCACAATTCAAACTTTGCGTATTTATTGTGCAGCACAGTCAAGCTTTTCTGCCCCACCATGGTCAGTTCTGGAGCTTCCTCAACATCTACACTTAAGCCTAGTTGTGAACCCCAGCAGGCTGAAGCCTGGGATTTGCTCAAAATGGAGCAGACAGACACACAGAGAGGCTAAAGACTCTGCCAACAAAATCTGCTCAGTGTTTTTAACACTCTCCACTCTGAAGCGAGAGCCTCAGGAAAGCAGAAGGACCTGAAATGGCAGCTTTACGACTGCTAAAAAACATGAAAAACATTCTGCCAGTAATATCCTTAAAATCATTCATGATACAAGAAAAAGTACAAGCAATTTAGCATTATTCCGCAGCTAAATAATTTAAATTTCTTATTTCATTTGGAATATTATACTCCTACTGTGTTTAATGAATGACATTTTGCAACAGCAGTGACTGCCTGTCTTGTCTTTTAAAGCTCTCAGACAGCTGAAATCTTCTTTTCAGTCGTCTATTTTGTAACTTTGATCTGGGGAGTAAAACAATCATAACATAAATGTAGCTTTATAGACTATAAAAACATTCTTTAATAACAGCCTCAGTCATCTGGTATGTGTTTTCTAAGAACATTTGGGATTTTTTTAAATAGTTTTTTTAATAACAGGAAAATTGACATTGTGGACTTTATGTTTTGCTCTCTTCTGTAGAGCAATTCTAATTTTTGTTTCTATTATTTCATTTCATAATTTTCAAGTGTTGCACAAAACTGTATTACAGAAAAGCTGAAAGGGTATCTGGCATCAGGGACAGGCAGTCACATCCAGATTCCTACAACCAATCCTTCAGATACATTACGCAACCAAATCTTTATTTAGCCAACAGAGGTTAAAAACTCAGACTGAGTTCCAGTAAGCAACTCCACCTCCTAACAGACTTCAAAATTACAATGTGCTACACTGATTTAAAAACAAATAATTTTCTTTAAAATAGTAACTAATAGAACCCCATAGTCTATTACAACAATCTACTACATTACTGGTATTGAAATCCTACTAAAAGCCTCTGAGTAAGATCAGAGGAGTTTTGATGGTTCCTGGTCTCAGTATTAAGCCACACATATAGTGTTCAAGACTCAAAACTCAGATGCACACCAGAAAACTAAAACCCCAATTACAGTTTCTTTCAACCAAGCCTTGTGAGAAACCTCAGCATCTCAAACTATTTTTCAGGGTTCAACCACAAATCTTCTGTTTTTCTTGACATTCAATAGGTGTGTATGAACAATAATACTGAAAGTAGCATCTAATCTGTTCTTTTCAGTCCAAGATTATGAGTGGGTTATGTTAAGTGACATCTAACCAAAGACAACAGGACAGAATCACCACTTACCATACTATGATTGATAAATCTATCAGAATCAGAGAATGTTAAGGGGTTGGAATGGACATTAAAGATCATCTACTCCCAATCCCCTGTGCCATGGGCAAGGACATCTCCCAGAAGACCAGGTTGCTCATGGCTTTGAACGCTGCCAGGGTAGGGGAAACCACAAGCTGCTTGGGCAACATGTTCAAGTATCTCACCAACCGCACAGTAAAGAATTTCTTCCATATATCCAACCCAAATTTCCCCTCTTTCAGTTTGTACTAATTACTCCCTGTCCCGTCACTGCAGTTCCTGACAAAGAGTTCCTCTCCAGCTTCCCTGTAGACCCCTTCAGATACTGGAAGGTTACTATGAGGTCTCAACTTCGTGGTCTCCTCTGGACTTGCTACAATTCCATGTCCTTCTTATGCTAGGGCCCCAGAGCTGGATGCAGTATTCCAGGTCATATTGAGTTTTTCATCAGCTATCATCTCCAAGTCTTTCTCCACAGGCCTGCTCTCAATCACCTCTCCACCAAACCTGTAGGTGTGTCTGGGATTACCACAACCCAGATGTGGGATCTTGCATTTAGCTCTGTTAATATATCTGAATTTTTAAAGCTAAGGAAACAATCAGAGCTTCCTTTCTTCTGGAATTACTCTTTTGAACTCTCCGCTATCAGAGGTAGAAACAAACACAGTATTTTATACACAAGGGAATCCTTTCTTTAAAATGGAAGTACACGCATAAACTGAGAAATTCATCACTTCTGAAAAGAAAAACCTGTGCAATTCACAATTCTTCATGAAAAAGCTGAGAACATTTCTCTGACCCAGGTAAAAAAAAAAAAAAAAAAAATTAAACAGACTTCGAATCACAAAATCATTTAGGTTGGAAAAGACCTTTAGGATCATTAAGCCCAACCATTACCCCAGCACTGCCAAGCCTCCCACTAAACCAAGCCCCCAAGTGCCATGTCTACACATTTTTTAAATACCTCCAGGGATGGTGACTCAACCACTTCCCTGGGCAGCCTGTTTCAGTGCTGGTCAACCCTTTGAGTGAATACATTTTTCCTGATATCCAATCTATATCCCTGGTGCAACTTCTGGCCACCTCCTCTTGTCCTATCACTGATTACCTGGAAGATGAGATTAACACCCTTGTTTCAGGGGCTTGCAGAGAGCTTACTTACTGTAATCGTTCCCTATTTCAAAGGGCTACCAAGGACAAGATGGAACACACTATTTTGGGACTGCATACAGTAAAAAAGTACTTTCATAGTCACAGAAGTTATAAAAAATGAACCAAAGCTCATTTATTTCACTTGGTTTCCCCTTAAGGCTCAGTGCTACTGAATGCAATAACACTACCTTTTAAATTTCCTTTCCATACAGAGGAGAAAAATTAAAAAATCCACTAGCCTGAAGCAGGTTTTCTTCTAGCCATGCCCACCGTTCTCTCTTCTAGAGACAGACTTTGCTTATGAGGTACCAACTCTTATAGTGCTGACAGAATAATATTGGCCTTGTCTTCAAATTTTTGGTCTTTTATATGTAACCCTGAATTTTGAATGAATTACTTTGATCAAAGAAATGTATTAAGATTCCAAGATCAATCTTATTTTAACTGATAGGAGTTAATAAAATAAGCATAATATGAATTTTGATAATGATTCTACAAGAAATTATAAATACACTGATTTAATTTACACATTATAAATACACCAAAAACAGCCTGGAGAGCTTGTGCTCTTAGTTCAACAGTCTGCAAATTAAAGGAAAAAACCCTATATCCTTCTGTACCCTGAACTTGGAGCCAAGTGTAAGCTCACACCACTGTTGGACAAGTAAGTGTGAAATGCACCATTTTTCCTACTAAAATACAGTTTCCATTTACTGAGATTATTTACTCTCTCATTTTAACAGAGGCTTAATTAGAGGAATAGAGGGAAGGCATATTCAGGTGTTTGTGGGAATTAAAAACATCAAGTACAAAATAGACAGAGAAAGTATTCATAATTATTGCATATATTGGTGATTTGGTTGGAACTTATCACAGAAGTTCAGCCTAGTGCCCATTTTCATTACATTTAGAATTATTAACCTTACTTATCTGCAGAAGGAAGACAAGGGGCACAGCTCAGCTGAATGCTACAGAGGGAGAGGCAGGGGAAAGGAAGGACTGCTATTACATTTGAGCAGAAGTCTTTTCACTACAGCAGGTTTTGCTGAATTATTATTAAAACTGAAAGAAATAGCCCTGGGATCAGCAATTCATTTCCATGCAGTATTTGATTTGTATATGTAGATTTCCAGAGGTGATTTCCCAGCTATTGTCAAGGCCATTAGAAACCATCTTTCTTTGCTACAGTGTAGGTCTAAGAGCATAGCAATATTCTTCTGAATGCAGACAACTAAATCATGCGGAGACCTGATTCCTAACACCAGCCATATTATTTCTATTATCTCGTTACAAAGGAAGAGTATCTTTTCGTATCCTAGATAAACCTGTAACTACCAGGATCCATACGGTATGCTCTCCATTTCTTTTTTAAATTTATCCATCCATTCTTCACCTGCAAAACCCACAGATAATTAGTGAACACCCTTTTAAAATATCCTAAAGCAAAGGAGTCTGCTTGCACATTGAGTGCATGATCATAACAAATCAAAGTAGACCACCCCTCGTTTAATATTCCACTGTTACCTGAAAGTTTAGAGAATAATTCTCCCTAGAACAGATTAGGATACCTAATCTGTGCCTGGTAAACTGCTACCGTTTTCATTTCCATCTGGTCATTTTTAGAATTTCATTTTCATTCTAGAAGAGACTGAATCCAGGAGAAACAGGAATAAAAACAAAACAAAAACCACAAACAAACCCCCAAAACAAAAACACAAACAAAACAAAAAAACACAACAACTCTGAAAGTAAAATTTACCAGGCTTAAAAAACATTTATTGGGTAATAATGTTTTATTCTACAGTCCAGTGAACAGTACAGAAGACGTATACATGTATTTGAAGAATCCTTAACCATGTCTCCTCAACACTTCCCACAGCCCTCAAAAACAGGATGATTCTTCACTCAGCACATATTCTCCTCTTCTGTTCCCCTGTTCTACATCTGGTATTCAACATGACCCAAAGCATTTAGATATTTTGTAAAGACAAATACTTCAGATAGTTTACATGGAAAGGTGTTCCTGTTAAACTTATTATTCCTGTTAAACTCAGCAGATTAAATAAGAGAATTTAAATTAACTGCCAGTACTAATGAGAAAGAGGCAGGATAACTATTAGGGTTGAAGAAATTAACTTTGCTACTATATCAGGAAGGTGGTCTAAGTAATAGGGCAATCTGAAAATGCTTTAAAAAAAAATTTAAAATGGGAAAAATAAACCACCACTACTCTGCCCTCAGACAATTACAAATAATAGATCTTTTAGAACACTGACTCTAAGCAGCACTTGCCACCAGCATTCTAGGAGCCTGAGCAGAACACAGAATCCCCTATTCCACAATACCCTGAGAACTACAATGACTGTACTTTAACTGCACAGCACCTTGAGGGAAACATAAACAAAAACTTTGCAAAAGCTACTGAAGCATAAAAGCACTCACAGCTTGTAGCACGTATTAACATCCTTTAAGCCATTTATGAACTTGGAGTAAAGAAAAAAAGAGAGCCAACTGCTTTCTAGAACATGTTTTGAAAAATAGTGAAGACTGGCAGGCGTAGGATGAGCTATGTGCTGGGCTAGCGCACTTTTCAGCTATCCCCTCAAGGTTACACACTGGATTCCCGGTTCTGTCACTCAGAGAGAAAGCAGTAAATGGGAAACTGTGGCATTCCCTCACCTAAAGAGAGGAATAGAAACTACTTAGAGCTATGCTCTGTGCACCATATATTGTTTTTCTCTAGAAATAATTTTGGCAGGTTGAGCATGCAGTTTTGTGATGCCTTCTGAAGCGTTTTATCAGTGCCTCCCTCACATCACATCCTCACGGGTATACACATGCCTGCGCTTGCACACACATGAATTCGAATATCTGACTTGAAAGAGCAACACACTGAAATGCCACACTTATTTTTTGTAGGCAACCAAAGCAAAAGGGATAGCAGTCTGCTGCATGCTTACTGAACCTCATGGACTATCTGATCTAGGGCAAATAATCTCAAATCACTTAGAGCAAAGACAATCATTCTCTCTCTAATGCAATCAGCATCCTGCTTAAAGCAAAAATTTACTGGGGTACTTGCCAGCAGAACAAACCTCAGCCACAGCAGTAGATATCCAAATCACTGTTTCAATTTAAAACAAAGATTTCTCAAAACAAAACAACTGAGTTCCAAGAAGAATTTTCAAATCACTTTTTTCAGATTGTTAGGATGTTTAAAACCATTTTTTTCCACTTCTAAAATCCAGTTCCCATGAAGATAAACTTACATTCATTTGTTTATATTAAGGGCTATGAGATGAAGGCATAAGACATGATATCTAGAGATTTTCCATGTTTTCTGTCTCTACATCCTGCTTCTTTGCAGACAGAGCATTGCTCTGCGCAGTGGAGCAGGTTGCTACCAGGGTAGATCTAAGGCAACTCCTTGGGGCTATAAATCAGAAGGTACAACACAGCAAAACAGAGACTGGGAGAAATTTTAAGGTTAGTTTGATGTGCTCATGATATTAAAGACATTACAAACGATAATATAAAACCCATCTTCAGTCCCATCTCTGTCCTGCACAAAACACTTGTATAACAAATCTTGAGACAATTAGCTTGAAAGGTGCCCAAAGAAAACAAATTAACCTCATCCATTCCCATCAGCACCAGATGAATTCATTTTTTTTCTTCTGTCATGTACAACTGCCCAAATTAGAAATGTGCAAATGACAAATTTCAAGGATGACAGCCAAGGAAGTTATGAACAGAATAGGAACTAAAACGAGCAAAAGAAAAAGCTGATGTGAAGACTACATACATATATATATGAAGACATTACAGATACAATATCAGTGGCCTTTCCCTGTTATGCCAAAACCTCCTGTGGCATTAATAGATGCAGATCTGCTGGCTGAAGTCAAACTGCACTAATCTAAAACTAATTAAATTCCATTGCCTTTATGTCTCATGACACTTCCTGAGCATTTAAACCATTTGGGTGATGATAATTAAAACAATAACCATAGAATATTCTGAGCTGCAACAGACCCACAAGGATCAAAGTCCTGCACAGGACCATCCCTAAGATTCACACCATGTGCCTGAGAGCATTGTCCAAACAGTTCTTGAACTCTTGTCAGGCTTGGAGCTGTGACCACTTCCCTGGGGAGCCTGTTCCAGCCTCAAGGTAAAGAACCTTTTTCTAATATCCAACCTAAACCTCCCCTGACACAACTTCAGGCCATTCCCTCAGGTCCTGTCACTGGTCCCCACAGAGAAGAGCCTGTCCCTCCTCTTCCCCTCACAAGGAAGTTGTAACTGCAGTGAGGTCTCCCCTCAGTCTCCTTTCCCCAAGGCTGAACAGACCAAGTGCCCTCAGCCACTCCTCATACAGCTTCCTGTCAAGGCCCTTCTGCATCCTCACGGCCCTCCTTTGGGCACTCTCTAAGAGCTTAATATATTTCCTATATTGTGGTGCCAAAACTGCCACAATATTCAAGGTGAGGCCGCCCCAGTGCAGAGCAGAGAAGGACAATCCCCTCCCTTGACTGGCTGGCGATGCTTTGCCTGATGCCCCCCAGGACAGGGTTGGCCCTCCTGGTTGCCAGGGCACTGCTGACTCATATTCAACTTGACATTCATCAGGACCCCTGGGTCCCTTTTCCACGGTGCTGCTCTCCAGCCTCTCATTGCCCAATATGTCCGTACATCCAGGGCTGCCCCATCCCAGGTGAAGAATCCGGCACATGTCTTTGCTAAACTTCATACAGAGGACAAGCAAGATGGAGGCATCATTCTGTTACTGCTAAGCCTGCAAAATAATAAAACTAAACCCAAAACTAATAAAGCTCAAGATACTAGAATTTTTTTAGAATCCGTTGCAAAATAAATAAATCCACCTGCTAAAACTACTATTACTAGTCAGTGTCACCTGACTGAGCATGCCATTTTTACCTGGTTCTGCTGCTGATCTTCAATAAAAACTCCATCCCTCAATATCAATGTATTTGCTGTTCAACACAACTGTAAAAATACTGGTGGCAATCCAGGAGTCGACCTTTTGCTTTCATCTTCCATGATCATTTCTCTACACGGAATACTCTAATTAGATGCTGTTTTCTATTCCAAATACTTATTTTTCTTCAGGACTCTTTTCCATGTCTACAACCAACAGCATGTTTCTTTTATTGGGTTTTCCTTCCATATTTATATTCTTTGGTATCATAAGCTGCATACTAATGGCTAAAGAGTGGTTTATTTATCAGTAACAAGGTTACATAGAAGAAACATCTACTTTTTCATGGCAAGATTAGAGTATGAATTCATTTTCCCACAAAATATTCCCAAATCAAAATACATCAAATTAGATAGCAAAACCAAAAATAAGTACAGTTGAATAGACCTAAAGCTATGAAATTATTCCAGCTGCCAAATTTTCTGTATTGCCAACAACTAATGCTTCTGTCCTAGAAGGATCAAAGACAAAATACAGAAAGGGGCTTTAAAAACCAATCACAGTTTGTTAACTGAATCATTTTAATGTTTTCCATCCTTACAATATCCTTTCCAACATACCTAAAGTATTTCCCTCATAAAGTAAATAATAACTTACTTTAATAATGTGGCAAGGTATTAGTTCATTAGTTACTAGTCCTTGTGTCTTGATGAATAGTTAGAGATAATTATAACATACAACAGTAAGAGTCATAAAATATGTCAGGTTTAATAGCTTCCTAAAAATTGCAACATAATACTGATATGCCTGGTAACACTGAAATTATGTAGCCTCTAAAACATGGATCACATGAACATGAAGAAATGCCAGTACAAAATGAGAAGTGAACACAGCTCATGCAGAAAAGGGTGTTGGGGTAAAAATGGAGGAACTGGACAGAACATGAACACAAAAAGAGCTATAGGAAAAAATAAAACTAGAAGGTAGATGGAGAATTGGGATTTTCATACAAAACTGGAATAAAGAACTCCCTCTCCTTCAAGAAACAGGAAAGAATGCCAACAGAAAGATTATAAGAATGAAACTGAAAGACACAAAATATTATCCCTGCAACAAATTGACACAAATGAAGCCCAAGGAAAGGGTTAAATAACACATATACCAGAGCAAAAATCCAGTTTGAAGTGTTCAGGAAACACAGAACCCTGGCATCTGAAAAAAGGGATCATCGGTCCAACATTTCATACACTGCCAAGTGCTTTACACATAGAATGCACATTCCCCTTGGAGCTCTTCAGGCTTAGAGGCTTGGAGAGAGGGCTCTGGAACTGTGACACTTCATAAGCAATTCTTCCTCTCAGGCCATTTAATGAAAGCAAGCCCACACATGACAACCTGCATTTCCAACTCTCACTTACACAAATCAGGAAGAAAATCAGACAACAATACACATGATCTGCCATAATTCCAATTCATTTATTTATTTTAAGAGCAACCTAAATGAATACTATAATGGAAGAAATAATTACAGCAGTTGCTGCTCTAAAGCTCTGATCATCAGATTCTGGACAGCAGGATCAAACTGATACAGAGAATATGACCTAGTCACCAAATCAGACCCAACTCAACTACAATTTGTGCAGCTTCTTAAGAACAAAAGGTCACTCACTTCTACTGAGAGAAGTCAGTGTGCAGAGGGCAATGCTATTACAAGAGACAGCAGGTGCCCTGCTACAGGTGAGGGAAAAGAACCACGGAAAGTAAAGCACATGCTGAACACTTTGAAAAAGCACCCCTTGAGACATAATTGCACGTGTATTCCTATTCCTATTCAGCAAGCAAAGAGTCCGTAAAAAGGATTGATATTTTCTCTTATATTCATCACCTCTGAAGCTGCTGTATTCTCTAGGCACCTTTCTTCACTGACCCTTACTGATCCTCTTACCCCACATTTTACATTAACCAACACTATTCCATTCATGTTCCTCCCAACAAAACATTTTCTAAGTCTCCAGTAGTCACGATTGCTGTTAGAGCACGACTTAGCAGCGTTTTCATCTCCCATTTGGGAATCTCAGCTGCTGAAGGAGCACTTCCATTGGCTGCTGCAGCTGTGCCAGATACCATCCTCGTATCATGCTATGAAAAGTATGGAAGAGGGATGCACATCAGCATTCAGTTCCTGGAAAACAAACCTATGCTGTTTCTTGGCTTCCAGTCAGCTGCAGCAGCAAAGCAGGAGTACACAGAGTACAACCGAGTCTGTTAGGAACAAGCAAGAGCAAAAAAGAAAGTGACTTCAACACCTTTAAAGGCTCAGTCAGGTCTTTCTTCAGGCAGTCTACCTTCCTGAGGACTGTACAGGATAAAACAAGACCTACCAGAAACAGCATATCACATGCCAGTACTGTAGCAATCCTTAATTAATCCACAACCTCTGTCTGTGCAGAAATAAATATCTGAAATAATACTTACATTGGTATTTTTGCACCCATCATAATTAAGCACTTTTAAGGTAGCTTGGTTCTATTTTACATTTCTTTCTTCTCCTGAAAGATGTTGCTCTACCTTGCTGTTGGTAGACTGCAATGAAAGATCTTTTTTTCAAGCCAGTGAGATCATAAAGCAGGATTGTAAATGTTTTATAGTATGCTTTCCCCTCAAAAAAACCCCAAACCCCACAACAGAATTTACCACTACTGTCATTAATAGGCCTAAAAACTTGTCCTGAAAATTTATAAAATAATCCTCTGGGATGTCCCTGATCTACCCAGCCAAAGATACCAGATTCTTAGCTTGACATAAAAGCCTGTCTTTTTAATAATTTCAATATTCTTGCCTGATTTTGATTAGCCATCTCTCTCACTTATCCTCAATACACTCAATGTAATAAAGCACACTGAATTTTATCTTTCAGTTCAGTACATATTTTTAATCTTCACAAATACATCCAGCACACACTTTATTTTCCAATTTCCGCTGCTTTATCATTGAGTCTTATCTTTGAAGAAATAACCTCAATTCTATTATTTTATCAGTTTTATGCTATTTGAAAACAAGTGTTTTAATGATGTCTTTCATCCAAGTTAGTTCATTCTCTAATTTTATCATGTTTTGTACTATTTGGACATTTTTCCCACTGAAGAGAATACTTAACATTCTTAGTTTGCCTACGGTACGTACACATCTCACTCGTGTAAGAAATCAATGCAACACACAGCAATGTTGAGTTTAAATTTGCATTATCTCTAATATGCCATATACTAAGGGCATAACCCTAAAAACATAAAGTCCACAGTACTCTCACTGAAGTCAAAATGAATGACATTTGGGAATATTTTGGGGAGCTTTATGCATTATCTGCCTCTCGGTTATTCTAACCTACATTACTGGTAGACAAATAAGCAATTACATACAAAGTGTAAACTGATATATGGCTGACATGAAGTTATTAAATAAAAATAAATAGATATTGTTTGGTATAGAGTATCAACTAACAAAGCAAGGTGAACTTTACTACAAAACTTTCATCTTCAGTAAGAGTACAAGGAAACATAACTGCACATTAACACACACCTCAACCACAAAATCTAATGTCACCAAAAAGGACAAAAATTACAGAGACTACCCAAACAGTCAGTGCTATGGAATTCCAAAACCATACTCATTCTTTAAAAGACAAATAAAAAAGTGCATTTTTTGTTTCCTAAGGTCTTATGTCTCATTTGAAACACAAAGGATACTTTTTGAATGAAGGAATTTTCAGTTACTACCAAAAAAAAAAAATTCTTTTCTTCACACCCATGGACTTTTGAATCTCACTCCACCAGGTCTCAGCACACAGGCTTTTACCAATTACGGAAAAATTTCCAAATATTGTTCTCAGCCAGCTTTTAGAGGCATCCTGGTCAACAGCGTAATAAAATGTCAACTCATGATTGAATTCAAGGGACATGTCTTTGCCTTCCTTTGTGGAGAACCTGAAGCAAGTTAAGGAAGCTGACTGAGGCAGCTACATGGCTAGCTAGTGCTTGACAAATGATATTCCATTTCAAAACTTGTCATTTATACCTTTTTCTTTTATTTTCTTTTTAATTAATGGGGGAATCAGATGCAGAAGATCTCACCATGATGACAAATCCTGTAGAACTGTTGCAAGAGAAGTTGAGAGAACAGTCTTAACTTCTCTTCCAATTTCTAATTTATGTTTGCAGAGATGCACACAAATGCACAGTGAAATGGCCATCATGCTGCTCACTTTTTACAGGCTATGTTAACAAAGTTGGAAACTGTTACGAAGCAGTTCACCTTGATTTCATTCTAGAAGTACAAGTGTGTCAGTAGAATTGATCAGAATTAAGGCTTTGTTACAACCTGCTGATCTGGAGAGCACAAAACACCTCAGTAAGATGGCCTGGTAAGTTCTCTGTCGAGTACAAGGCTTTCATGGATCTTGAAAGGTCCTCTGGCCCAAGGCCAACACTATCTATGTGGCTTTCAGATGCCACATTACAAGAAACAGGCAGAAGGAGTTGCCCAAGACAAAGAAAGAAAAAAAAAAATACAACGAACCCACCAAAAAAAAACCCCAACCAAACAGACCACTAACACCCCTTACACACAGACACCTGAATCTCACAAGAAAAATTCTATGCAATTTTTTTCATTTTGTTACCAGTTAACTGTAACCAGTTAACTTTTTGTAACCAGTTAATAAATGTAACTGCATTTATTCCAGTTTTAGGGAACATCTCACTAAAATTCTACTCCTTCCCCCATTGTAAATGTTTGCTCTCTTACTGAACTGGAAGATGTTCATTTTTCGGAGTAGGAGAAGGAAAAAAGGAAAAGCCTTGCCTCTAATTTCAGTCTCTGTCTTTTTAATTTGAAATGGAAAAGGTCATTTACAACAAAAAATACTGGGGATATATTAATGCAAGGGAATGAATCAAAACGGGAACACCTGACTGTGAACATTTCTAAAGTTTAATTTATTTTAAACCACTGCCAAAAAGTAACATTTTTTCCCTTGACATCATTCTCCAGTTCCTACTTAAGTATGTCTTTTATAATTCTGAAAGGCATAACAGCCAGCAATCCATCAAAATGAGAGCTGCAGTTTCAGATATTCCATTTTCCTATTTTATAAGCCACAACAATATTACTTAATAGGCAAGAGCTGGCTTCCTTCAAAAGTCTTCTATTCACTTTGGATCAGAACAGACATATTCCTGTACAAGTAGAACATTTGAGTATTTACAGTTTTGGAACTCCTGCAAGACTGGAAAGAAAGGAGAAGGAGCCATCAACATTTTAGAACAATCCTTCATTGAGCAGCTATTTCACGAAGTTCCATATCTCACTGCTTGTTATAAGAAAAAAAAAATAAAAAAGCACCCTGTTGTTCTGAAAAACAATAAATATTTAGAAACTCCCCTTGGGGACAACTTTAAGCAATAAACAAAGATCACATACAAGACTCAATACTAAGTCTTTTTGTTTCTAGCTGCACAACTCTGTAAGTCTCTTCTAACTTTAACATAATAGGTTCCTATCTTCAGATAGACAAAGTTTTAATATCTTTTAAGAGTGGAAAGTGATATTTTAGTATTCACATAACGATGGGAAGAAGACAGCGGTCACAATTTAGGTAGTGTCTAGCACCAGGAAAGAAAACTATAATCTTCTTTTAGGGGTGGGAGGTCCTTTCTCACAAGAGAAAGGCAAGAGGGACACAGATAGGAATAACAGTGTTCAAGTGGGGAATGCAGAACTCAGTGCAAAGTGCCTTGTCTTTATTGGCCTCTTCCATGAGACAGAGAGACAGGAGAGGCACATGAAGTGATAAATCTGTTATAGCAGGGTCAACCAGACAATCCTCATTCTGGATAAGCAGGGGGAGATGAAGATCATGGAAGCACAATTCCCACCCCCTTAACCAGAATTTCCAGCATGCATAAGCTCACTTCTGTTGATTACTTATTTTACACTGTGATGTTCACATACAAATCATGCTGCTTTCTTCATAAAAAAGAAGCCCTTGCTTTTAGGTTGTGTTTTCCTACACAGTGAGCAGGAAACAATGTTTTAAAATGTGCAACCACAAGTATTTGGCTTTGAAACACAGCTGAGCAGTGAAGTGATCCCTATAGTCTTTCAATTTTGAGCCTGACACTCAAAAATCACCTCTAAAAAGAAGGTGGAGAATAAGGCACAGAATTAAAAAAAAACCTGAGTACACGATTAAGAAATCAAGTAACAAATGAATTGTAGTTCCACCTCATCCTCAATTTATCTACTTCTTATAATTTAAAACATGCACTCAAAACCTCTTTTGAAAAAATTTAGAAGAATATTTCTCCATTCAACAAATAAGCACATGTAAAATATTGCAGAATGGGGCTGAAAACATTAAAATTATGCAAAAAAAGGGCAAAAAAAATTATGCAAAAAAAAAAAAAGATTTGGATTTCCTGTTATTTAAAAGGTAGAAATAAAGAAACCGCTCTGAAGAATATTTCCAGATCCTTTCAAGTTTTGGAAGATGACAAACTCATTAGCATTAGCAGGTCAGACACTTATCCAACTTATTTCCAGCACCAAGAAGAAGGAAAGTGAAAACATTTCCCTCTAAACTGAATTAAGCCTGAATTAAGTTTTCAAATGTGAAAATAGAGGCTAAAAGCATAGACAGTTCACAGACTAACAAAAAATATTTGCATCTGGAGTGGTAGAGGAGCACAGACATTCAAAAAAAAAAAAATTAAAAATCAGACTTTCCATGAATAAAGTAAACAAAAAGGCAAGTAACGCATTCCTGTCCATAATACTCTTGATCCTGGTCTCACACTGCTTTATGATGTTCATTCAATTTGGCTGAACACCAAAATAATGTATCACTGACTAAAAAAAAAAGACACATTATTGAATCAGGTATGAAAGTCCATCCTGCCTTTCTGCCAGCAATTTTATCCAGGGCAGGAGCAGGCAGGCACAAGGGAATATGACCTGTTATTTCACGGAGTAGAAAGACCTGTTGTTCCCAACAGAGACATTCAGCACATTTCAGGTATGAATCTACTTGAAAAGACCAGCATGTGACCCCATGTAAAGAAAAGTAGTTAGACTAAAACTGCCAGTAAGAACAGAAATACAACACACTAGTGGAACAGAATGGAACGTCTATATATCTGTTGAAGTTTTTATTCTCTATCTTCAACTATTTTCACTTTTAAAAAAGGAAATAGTTACATTTTCTTACTGCTCCATGTACCTGAAAGAATTAATCAGCTTATTCATAAACTTTGGAATTGCTGGAAATGGCCGTACACTGCTGTTAAGACCATGTTCAGCAAAGTGTAATCTATCATAGCTTTGATAAAATCCAGACCAAGTAACACTGATTACTTACCAGACTATTGATCAAAAGGTCTTCCTCCTCAAACACAGAAAATCTCATCAGTAAAAACTGATTGTACACTGTATTTATTTCTCTAAAATTCATTCTAAAATGCCAAACAGGCTGGCCTCACTGAATCCAATTATGCCCTTGGACTGCATTGACATTAATCCTCAAAATGTCCCATTAGAGTTCAAGTCTTTTTATTCAACCTTTCTCTGTATCCGGGAGACATCCATAAAAATCAAAGACTGTGTCAGCTAAAAGAAGTTCCACCCACTAATTTTGAAATGCTGGTGTGTTCCTGGCTACATAAACAATTTTACTTTTTTCTCCTTCCATTTCAACTTTGTAGCCTACCAACAAACCTACCCCAACCAAATAACTCCTGCAAAAAAGGAGACGGATTGAACAATTGCAGGTTTTTCATAATCACTGGTGCATCTGCTCAGCAAAGCAGTGCTGCTGCATCCCATAATCCCTACTCCAATGAAATCAAACCACCTAAAGGGGGCAGGACATAGGAGCTTGTCACTCAGACACCGTGCTGTGGTGGTATCTGCAATGCACTTAACAGAAATAGAATTAATTGCAATCCTCTAAGGAGCTGATCCATTAGCACCAGCGTGTTAGGCAGTGAGAAGGAGTCATCATGGATAATGCTGAGACACATCTTCTCTCATGGGAATACTTCAGAATGATTGTATATTAGGAAAGCTTTTATACTCTTCTGAAACAGTGCATAGATATCCATTTTTGTTTCAGGAGCTTTTGTGTGTCACATTTGTTCTACTCTTTATAAATACTTCTCTAAAGAAAAGGTCAGTGGCAAAAGTCTACAGATACAGTCAATATCAGGCAGACATTTCAAATAGCCAAGACAAGACAAAGTCTAAGAACTTGAGTAAGCCTAGAAGAAACTAAAGGCCAGATGCATGTGATTAAAAAAAAAAAATCCAGAACAACAACAAACCACCACACACAAAAAAAAAAAAAACAAAAAACCTAACATTGAAACAAAAACACATGAAACAAAAAGATACCACTGAAAGAAACCAAGAAACCAACAAAGTGTTAACACTCAATAAAAATTCTGGCTAAAAACTTAAAAAACAAACAAACAAAAAAAAAAACTAACAAAAAAAAAAAAAAAGTCCCACATAAACTCTCCCAATCCTAGCAATTCTTCTATTGTATAAGATCCACCATTGTTTTCTTCTTTCTATAAAAGAAAATAGAGCATGTCACCTACAGATGGTTTTCCCCACCTTCCACCTCTTCTGAACTTCTATTAGATAGCTACAAGAAAGCTCTATCATCGAGTGCAAGCTTCTGATCAACCTGGGTAACATTTTCAGTTTTTAAAAAAAGTTACCCTAAAAACCTAAAGTTAGGTTAATATCTTGGCCAATCCTTGCTTGTGGCTATGATTAGTAAGCCTTCCACAAGCAGGGGCACAATAATAAATTTCACATCTTTCCAATGAAGAACTGCACTGTACTGGGCAAATGGGTAGGCACTAAAACACAAAATAAAATAAAGCTATGAAAATAAAAAAAATAGGAACGTAAAGAGTTAACAGGTTTTGTCAAAGTCACACATGACAAACCTGCTAGAATAATCAGAAGCACTGCTGTAGCATACATGAACTGTCTTTTAAAAAATGTTTACAAGGTCCTTGACCAATTGCTTGGAAAAAGTACACTGCAAAAGCATAAAAGTGAAGCATCTTCTATTAATAGATGCCCAGGAACAACGATGTGTGTAGTAAGGTGATAACTTCTACTAATGGCAACAGAAGACCCTAACCCAAAACTGAAGGCAAAGCTATAGGCTCTCAGTATCCCCACCAATCAAGTGATAAAATATTAAGTGAAATTTAGTGTTATAAGGGCAAACTGTACACATTTGGCAAAACATAACTACTTTTATAACATCAGACTTCAAATTAGCTGTCATCACTCTGCACATAAGATCTGGTGGCACTGTGGAAAATTCAGCTCAGTTCTCAGTGTTGGTCAGAAAAAGAATCGGAACAGTAAACAGTGCTGAAGCACAGCTGCCCGTCATGCTACTTAGCTGATCTCCTCTTTCTCATGATATCCCCATGCTGGTAGCAAGATGGGACAAAGAAGTCACCCTTCATCCCTAAGGCAACCAGGTCATAACATCTGGGTTACACTTCGGCCCTCAAGAGGAGTAAAACAGCCCCTACTTGAGGAGGTACCTTCCCGCAGCCATGAAGCACATCCTAAATTAATCCCAATTAGAAGGGGGAGGGGGGAAAAAAAAAAAAAAAAAAAAAAGGATATGGACAGAACAAAACCCCTTTGGGCTTCACTTCCTTGAGATCAGACTACTCCCAAACTTGAGAGCCAGTGCAGTAGCAAGCACTAGCTACTTAGGATCACCTGGGATGCAATTTAAAAGAGCAGCACCCTGCTGTATGTATATATATGCACAGCCCATCTCCCCCCTGCTAAATACAGCCCTCACTAATGAGGATATGGTGGGGAAAGCACAGACTAGCCAGAAGAGCTTCTTTAATGGTATACTGGGCTTCACCCACAAGTTCCTCGGGCTGGCTGCCATCAATCACTTTGCAGCTGCAAGATGTCTCTAGCTGTTCATAGACTCCTCTGGCTTCCCTTCTTCACTCATCATCCAGCTCATAAAAGTCTAAACTGAGGTTAATCAGCAGCCCCTGGCTTTAAAATCCTGCTTTAGGCCAAGAACAAAAGCAAGTTTTGACCTCAGTGAATTACTTCAGTAGAGTGTTTTTCCTTAGGATTAGTTAACATTAATGTAAGATGTTCATTTGGCTGGTAACCTAAAACTATTATCTGAAGAGGTTGCTGCTGCCATCTACTGACAGCTTCCATTACAAACAAAATTTAAAGCAACTTTAACAGAGGTTATATTCTAAAATGAGACAAACTGATGCAATAGAAAAGCCCAGTTTGCACAAACTGGCAGCCAGGCTACATTACCTATCCAACAGGATAATAGAATATGAATAATACTTCATATCAGGCACAGATCCCTTTCAGTGAAGGAGGAGTTTAGCAACAGTATCCTGACAAACTAATGTATCACCTTAAACAGAAAAAATGTGATGCGAGCAATTGGTTTTTGGGATGGTTTATTTTTGTTTGTTTTTTTTAATAAAAGGTGGGGGGCTCTTCCTTTGACTACTGATCCCTCAGCACTAAAGAAATGTAGATATACTATTGAAAGATTAATTTTTCGCTTTCTTTCACTGCATATTCTCTTATGAGTAATATCCCAATTCAGATTAATGTGCCAATTCTGTGCTTGGTTTGATACAGTTTCATTTTTCTAAGGGGTTCATCACTGGAATGCATTGTAAAGTGGAACAGTCTCATAGGCCAAGCAGCTCTTCTACAGTGAATACCAACTTCAAAACACAAACAAAAACGTTTCCATGATTCCCTTAAGTGCAGATTTGCAGACTGCAGCAGGAGCCATCTCTTAATGCAGTGTGTTAATATACTGATGTTATTAGCCTTCCTCCATCCCTAGGTTTCTTTCATATGTTAAGAGCTAATAGTCAGTGAGACAAATGCCAAGTATTTTAGTTGCCATCTACTCAGCTACAGAATGCTACACATTTTCAGCTCACTGCTCACACACAGCATTTCAAAGGCTCTTTTGTTTAGCCGTCAGGTCTTCTCTAACCCAAACCAGGCAGCTGTTACAGTCATCTCTAAAAATCATAGCTTGCATTGCAAAAACTATCACCCAAGTCTCCCAAAATAGCTATGGAAGCTAACAGAGTCCTGATCTTGTAAACGTATCTCAAAGAGTGAATGCATACTCAGTCCCAGGACTCTCTCAGTAATCCGGCAAGAAGCTGTTCAACAAGAACATCTGCCAGACCCCACAGCTCTTTGAGAACCAGTACAGGTTTCACTGCAGCCAAAAAACCAAACAGAGCAAGAGCTAGTCAACTAAGACAGAACCACATGGGGATGCTCTGTAACCTTTTGTTAAATACAGTTATCTACACAATTATCTAGTCTAAACAAGACTGGTGCTTGATTACCATCAATTATGTAATTGTAACATACACAGTTCCACATATTATGCAATCACAGCACACTGACTGCTGCAGGAATAGCAGAGAACACAAACAACTATTTACAAAAATTAGACCTAGCTAATTCTATTAGATAACATAAATTCAGGGATTTGCTCAGATTAAAAATTTATATATATATCACCAGAGGGTTCATGAATGCAGATCAGGGATCACAGCACCCTATGATGTTATCCACTGAAAAGATACTGAACATAGATGTTAAACCACAAAAAAGGCAAAGTTTACATACCACAGACACGCCAGCCCACAACAGACTACACGAGAGCCAATGAACATTAAAATAAAATGGTACTGTCATTGGGAACTTCTTGCAAGCATTAGATGGAAAAAGATTTGTAAAGGCAGAATTGGGGGGAAGATAATGAGATTACGATTTTTAGTAAGTGTCTTGTTTTAGTACTTCCTTGCCCGTTTCACAGGTATATGAACACATGTGCTGTGTGCTAGACACAGCTCAGAATCAGAAGAACTTCAAGCAAATCTTAAATGAAGAATGACAAGTAGGGAGGGTACTGGAGACTGGGGACAATCTTCACAGTGAAAAAAAAGAGTTTACAAAAGGAAGGACAAGAGATTGATGCAAAGGAAAGAGTAACAGGAAAAAAAAAAAAAAAAGAGCTAGAAAAGTTATTTTTGCAAGAGCTCTAATGGATATAACCAGTTGTCTTCTTTCCCAAGAATAGGAGAAGGAAATTTCAGTCAGTGAAAATACAAAATTAGATTATC
The DNA here is from genome assembly GCA_035583135.1 of Lophotriccus pileatus. NCBI lineage: Eukaryota > Metazoa > Chordata > Aves > Passeriformes > Tyrannidae > Lophotriccus > Lophotriccus pileatus. Next base: position 11,576,342 of record JAWWES010000133.1, read on the forward strand.
CCAGTCCAGACTTCTGGGTGATACAGAGCTGGAAAGAGAGGTCTACCTCAAAAAGAATCTGTAAAACACACAGCTAGAACACCAATACTTAGCAACACACTCCTGTTGAAAGCAATGCTAAAAACGGTACAAGTAGCAGGAAGTGAAGTGATCTTTGCTTCAGCCATCAAAAGTAATAGGAGGAAAAATCTGACAGGAAAGATTAAGCAGCTGTTTGATTCCCACTGAAATTGAATTAATGGCTAAATGCACAGGAAGAGGTCTCTGCAAGGCAAGATGGAAGTGCAGTTTGGACCAACAGGTATTGAAGCAGGTCTAGGCGCAATTTAGTACTGAAGAATACACTGTTTAAAGTTGCATTTTAAAGTTACATTTTCTCATATATGCTTCGACTCTAGGTATAGTACAGCACTAATCCCTCAAAAGAATAAAATCAACAGAAGAAGTTGAGAATGACTAGGAAAAAGTAGAGTCACAGTTAGTGGGTGAGCTACTGTTGGAAGTGACAGTCACATGAACAAGAGATGCTTCTTAGCTCTCATTCAGAAGAGGTTATTCAAAAGATAAAAGACTGTTCTGTAGAATGCAAGGGAGAACAACAGGACCAGGGAGGATACTGGGATGGAAATAAAATGGGTAACACTGTAAACAAAGTAGCAACAAACTTCAGATATCAAATATAGCAATGGGCACAGTTGGGCAAGCAGGCACCTGAAGGACAGGTAGGCACAAAGAAAGGAGGGAATAAAGCATGCTTACACCATAAAAAAAGCTAAAGCAACAGAAAACATGGAACAAATTAAGCAAGGGATGAGAGCAGGCACAGAAGAAAACCGGGAGGCAGAGCAGGTTATCAAAGCAAGCACAGATTATACGAAAGGTCTGATTAACAGCGGTGGAAAGGAAGAGAAGGGTTTCACTATCTGGAGAGCAAGTCAGTAACATCTGGAGGCAAGAAGGAGAAGTAGCAAGATAAGGGAGGGAATCAGTAGGGCTTGCCAGGATCCTGTTAAGATGGGAAAAGAGAGATGTAAAGTCTTTCAGTTTGCAGTAAATATAGGAGAAAATAATTATTATCATTACTTAATGGTTATAAATTGCATTTTGTAGTACTGTTGGAAAGCAGACTGCAATGACAGTCAGCACACAGACCTTAGTGGTACTGCACAGACTCTCAGTAATAAAAGCTGAGTGTGCCCTTTCTACCCCAAGGAGACAAGGCATTCTGGTGTCACAGGGCCCACAAGGGTCTGCAGGACTCCTAAAACATGTACTCAGCGTTGGTGAGGCCACCCCTGGAGTGCTGTGTCCAGTTCTGGGCCCCTCAGTTCAGGAAGGATATTGAGGTGCTGGAGCAGGTCCAGAGAAGAGCAACGAGGCTGGTGAAGGGACTCGAGCACAAGTCCTATGAGGAGAGGCTGAGGGAGCTGGGGTTGTTAAGCTTCGAGAAGAGGAGGCTCAGAGGAGACCTCATAACTCTCTATAACTCCCTGAAAGGAGGCTGGAGTGAGATGCGAGTTGGTCTCTTCTCCCAGGCAGCTCTCAGTAAGACAAGAGGGCATGGTCTCAAGCTCTGCCAGGGAAGGTTTAGGTTGGATATCAGGAAGAAATTCTTTACAGAGAGGGTAATCAGGCATTGGAATAGGCTGCCCAGGGAGGTGGTGGATTCTCTGTCCCTGGAGGTATTTAAGAAGAGATTGGATGTGGCTCTTAATGCCACAGTCTAGTAACTGTGGTGATAGTGGATCAAGTGTTAGACAAGATGATCTCAGAGGTCCTTTCCAACCCTGCTGATTCTATGATTCTATGCGAGTCTGGGTCAGCACTACAACTGCTGCAGAGGAACAGCTACTAGGGGAATCAAGGGTAATACTTGTCTGCTGTCTGCCTCAACTATTCCAGATGACTTAATGCTCCCCGCACCACATCCTCATGAGTAATGTGAAGACAGCACCTTCCTCCCTCCTAACACTGCATTGGCATTATCTACATCATGCTTAAGGCTTGAGTTTACAGCATTCAACTAGTACAGAGTTCTGCATAGCATTCTCCCAATCCAATATGGCTGAAACTATCTCAAAATCTTTAAAAAAACACATTTAGGTTAAAGCATGCAAAAAAATAAGCATTCAAACGTGCCTTCACTGCTCAGACTTTAAACAGACACAGAGCACACTCTAGAAAATTAGAATCATTGCTGAAAAGGTGTTTTATAATAAGTACCTCCTTAGCCAGAAGGGACACTTATTTCAAGATGCTCTGGAGCGATCACTGACTTACAGAATGCTAAACCACACACACAGAGAAAACTTCATATTCTAACAGACCAGAAAAAGCTGCACAGTTTCAATACAT
>JAWWES010000133.1:11580195-11609243 GCA_035583135.1 Lophotriccus pileatus
ACAGAATGCTAAACCACACACACAGAGAAAACTTCATATTCTAACAGACCAGAAAAAGCTGCACAGTTTCAATACATATCAAGTAGTCTCATTCTAAGAATATTTAAAAGATATCAAATTGGAAAGAAAAATACTAAAACTCTACAGCTCTGCTGAAATGCTGAAAATACGTTGTGTATGCCTGCTTGATGAAAAAAAGATTCATTAGTACATTCTCACATTTTTATGGCAGAACTTACATACAACTATGCCATGCAGACCTGAGTAACATTTTCACAGCTGCATTACAACGTAATTCACATCAGAGCCTCAGAAATATGTCATTATTCTACTGTTTTACCTTGCATATAATTCTCTGGTTATTGATTTATGAGTCAATCTGAAATCTTACTTTCAGGCTTTTCTTGCCACATTACACTTGTGATAAATGCTGTAACAACATAATTTATGTTAAGCTTTCACAAACATTACAGGAAAGCTTGTGATTATTGACAGCACAACCATTTAGGTTTGCTCATTAAACTTGTCTACAAAAATCTTAAGCCCAACAACGCACTTGGTTTAAGGAAGGTTAATTCATTACAAGACAAGATTCAAGATATTCATCATCTTTTACATAATTCTCTCTGGCATTAGGTGTATCACAGCACTCCAGTTTATACCTGTTGTAGTTAAGTCCACAGATTGGGTCTGGCAGAGCTGGAGTTAACACTTCCCCCACAGCAGCCCCCACGGTGCTGTGCTGTGTGTTGGTACCTGGGAAAGGTGTCAGTAACACACTCGTGTTTTGGCTACTGCTGAGCAGGGCTCCCACAGCACCTTCTCTCTGACATTCTCCCCTCACCAGTAGGCAGGAAGTGGGAAAGATCCCAAAAGTTGACATAACCAGGAGAGCCAACCCAAACTGGCCAATGGGATATATTCCATACCACATGATGTCTGCTCAGCAATAAAAGCTAAGAGAAACGAGAAGAAATGGGAGGCACCCGTTATTTACATTTGTCTTTCAGATCAACCACTATACAGACTGAAGCCCTGCTTCCCAGGAAGCAGCCAGACATTGCCTGCTGATGGAAACAGAGGAAAACAAAACAAAACAAAACTTTTGCTTTCTTTTTTTTTTCTACACCCAAAACTTTTGCTTTTGCTTAAATTGCCTTCATCTTGATTCACAAGGTTTTTTCCATCTTATTTTCCTCTCCACATTCTGCTGAAGAGGGGAATGACAAATAACTTGGGTGGGCAACTGGAGTTCAGCCAAGCTCAACCTTCAATATAAATCCCTTGAATTTAGGGTGTAGGGAAACAAACATGTACTACAGTACCAAGGTACCATAAAAGTTTGCTACCACAGCACTGTTTAGATTAGAGAGAAAGAAAAAGTGTTTATAATTTTATGTGTGAAATATGACTGATAATTTAAAATACTTTAAGCACTCACAGCAGGTTTTATTTTCATTTTCAATACAGTCATCCATAAACTAAATTCCTTTCCTTCTACATGATAATTTTTAAAAAAACAATACATCACAAAAGTCTTAAAAGGCAACTTTTCATGTACAAAAGCAGAATGAGTTTATTGAGCCGGTGCATGGACAAACTGACCCGACAGATTGGAATGGTTGCCTCCACAGGATCACTAAACCACAAGCTAAGCAAGATTTACACAACAGGCACTAATGACTCTCCTAGAGAATCCACTACAAGCTATTCATCAAAAATCCATTTTTAAATAAATTCCTAAATACATATTCAAAAATAAGCAGGAATGTCAAAATGTTTACTCAGTAGAACATAATGGGCCCTCTGGAGCTATTATTAAGATGCAAAAACATAATTGTACTTTTTAGTGTATCTTTTTGTGTGTAGACTGCAAAGTAATTTACAAATCTGGTTAAGTATCAGCACTACTATTTGGGAATATTAGTTTAAACATTAGGGAAAATGAACCATAGATGGGTTAGATAGCTTCTTTCTTTACATTAATAGCAATCACTCTGAATTCACCCATATATAGCAAACGATGGTTTAGGCTGAAATCCAGCCTTGAATGGGCATGAGGATTAAAACAGACTGAGAAAGGTCAAAGTAATATGTTCATTTTTTTAGTGGAAAGGAAAACACAAAATTATTCTGAAGGACCTATGAACAGTAAACAACAAGGAAATGACAGAACATGACATAAAAATATGCACTGCTCTCTTGTTTCGGGTTGTTTTTTGTTGATTTTGATTTTTGAAGTGAATGATTGCTATAAATTCTGACCTGTAATTAAAACAAAAACCATTAGACAATACTGTGGTCCTCAAAGAGGTCCAAAACTTCTAATACTAAGTCCCCTCCTATGCTAATGAAAAAAGGCACATAAGTACCTAATGCTTATTACACACATTAGCAACTGTTGCTGAGCAATCTTTTTCCCTATTTCCCACTCAACACGAGTTCTGGGAAGAAAGCACCTACCAGGCTGGGTAGAATCTAAGTAAATAAGTAAATAACCCCCTTAGCACATAATTTAAGTGAGGCACATAACACTGCCTAGTTCCAAAAACCTATTTTGGACTAGGACGAGTAAGAATTGCTCCACAATTAGCACAATATTGAACTCTTTTCTGAAAGCCCTGCCCCACACCAGGTTCCCCAGCCCAGTCACTCTGCCAGCCACAGCTTTAGGGAGCCCAGTTTCTAGTTCTGCCTTCAGAAGCAACACATACTGATTGTGTTCATAGGATGCAAATGCACACATCTCCCACTTCCTGGGAAGTGGACACAGAGCCTACGTGCTTTGTGTGGTTTGAGGACTTCACACAGGAAGGTATTAGCAATGTCGGCTCGTAGCAGTTCTTCTCTTACACCCCTTCCCCCTCATGCTTTTCCCCTGCTCCAGGATGGAGTCCCTCCCATGGGCTCCAGACACCAAAAACCTGCTCCAGCATGGGTCCTCTCTGTGGGCTACAGTTCCTTTCAGAAGAACCTGCTCAAATGTGGGCGGGCCATAGGCTGCAGATCGTTCACAGCATATCCATGTGCCCCAGCATGGTCTCCATAGGTTGCAGGGAAATATCTGCTCCTCCACCTGGAGCAGAGCCTTCTCCTTCTCTGACTTTGGGGCTGTTTCTCACACTTCCCATGCAGCATTGTGCCCTTAAATACATCTTCCCAGAGGCACCACTTGCTTTGCTGATGGGCACAGCTGTGCCCCATGATGGGTCTGATGCAGAGCCCCTGACCTTTTCTAACAGAGGCCACTCCTGCAGGCCCCTCACTGCTATTACTCTGCCATCTACAATCAGTATAACATGGTAAGGAACCAATCTGGGGGGAAAAAAACCCAGCAAAACAACAACAAAGCAACCTGCCTACCCACACCACCAAAAAATAAAAAAATAACACCAAAGTCTACAGAGGGAAAAAGTTTCACTATCAAATGCTGACTGTGCCTCAGGCCTACAAGTAGGTGTACTTAGTCCTCTCCAAGTCCAAAATAACAAGCCCACTTGCTAGACCAAAGAAAATAAATGTCCTTAAGGTGCCTAATAGGTCATTCTTCTGCATGCATATATAAAAAAGCGGAAAAATAAACCACATTTTCTCCCTGAAGTGAAAATTTACTGCCATGCTACTTGGGATTTACAGCACAGATAAGTCGGGAAGCATCCTTTGCAATTTTATAGAGAAGATTCTTCCTCTACAAGTAGCATAATTTATGTGCATTTGAACTGGAATGAGAGTCTGCCATTAAGCATTTGTACATGCAGACATGCACGTGGCTCTGACAGCACTTAATGAATAGCAGCAAATCAGTCTTTGCTTCATGACAGTGACTTGTGGAGTTAATTGTTCAGCATTCAGATGAGTTTCCAAAACATCAAAATTACTTTTCTTCCACATCAAGCCATAAGCCAAGCCAGATTACAGCAACAAAAATAGGAACATGGTTTCCTCAGCACTGTTTGCGGCATGTCTTTCACACATCTCGTTAGTAGCCTACCAAAATCTTTGCTAAGTCAAGTAAAGAGCAGAAAATTGGCAACTATTCTTATTAAGGTGCTTAATAACTTTTATCATGACTAGTTTTTGTTACTAAACTGGCAACTTACCTCCCAAAATTTAAACTATGATTTCCTATGTCAAGAATCTGCTTCAGATGGGAAACCTGTTCATTTCCAGAATGAGGAAAGGGGGAAAAAAAAAGGAAAAAAAGTATAGGGTACACTGTCTTCTGTCCTCACAGCACACAAATTGCTGTGGTTTTACTTAGTGTGCCTATAAACTGCATCTTTTGAAACATGGATATGAGATTCAAGAGAGATCTGCCTTTGTCAAAGAAGCCATCCTTTACAGTACCCAACAGCTGAAAATGACCATTTTACAAATTCCTAGGATATAAGCTGACTAGGAAGTGCTACTTCATTTAGTTTGATTCATTGTAAGACACTGCCCTTTAATCACTCAGTCGTTTCTGTACCGAGCCTGGGAGGTTGTGACATTTTAAAACTAAGCACCCACTATATCTCACCACACTTGGGCTCCACTGGCCAATCATTCTGTGATCACGCATTTGTCTGACTTCCATTTCTAAGTTTCTCTGTTACTGTGATGTCCCGAATTACAGAAAGTACCTGATAAAATCACCTTTTGAAAATGCTGACACTAATCATGTTACCAGTCTTCTTTGATAAGCTAAAATTTGTGAAATCTCCTTACTCCTTCCATAACTTCTACAAATTCTGAAAACCTCTTTAAACAAGGAAACCAGAATAAGATGCAGTTTTCTAGCACTGACCTAGATGTAGAGTGACAATCACCCACCTATTTAACCAGTTCAGTCAAACCATAGCATTTCAAAGGGAATCCCCATTTATTTACTGCAAGCCTAAATCATTTCTGTAACAAGTCATTCATTTGTGTCTCCCTCTCCAAACGTCCTCAAAATACAGCTTTGCATTTGAACAGCCTGAGTGGCCCTAGAGGGTTAGCTGATTCGCTGGTCCAACTGATACAGTCTCATTCCATCCACCTTTACTTCACCCTCACATTAAAAAAGAAATATTAAAAAAAAAAAAAAACAAACTACTATATAGCACATGAAACCAAGTACCAATGCTCACTAAACCTTCTACTATCTTATAGTAACATTAATTCTCCAAGTTTGTAGAGCCAAACTAAAAGCTACACTTGATCTCCTCCTCCTCCTCTCTTCACAGTTGCAAAGTTGATCAAAATATTTCCTTAAACTGTTTTACAAAATGCCAAGGCTCCCATGAAAATAGGACACTTGGAGGAACACAGAGTAGAAGATGGTACTTAGAAATTTAAAGCCCTTTACTAAAAATAGTTTCTGCAAGTCATACAGAAGAAGGATGATGTACAAGGCTGTGACAAAGGGGTGGCCATGAACTTGCTGTCACCTACATAAACTTGTCAGACCATTTACCACCCAGGAGAATGCAGCTGTATGAAACTGAAGTTGGAGAAACCTTTACATCACGCCATCTCATTTTGTTTGCACACATACAGAAGTCTTTCCCATGCTCCTGAATGGTGCTTTGAAAGCAAATACTGCTTTAGAAGTGTACCATATGTGCACATTCATCACTGTATTAAAATAAGCCGCTATAAAACACTGAAAAATCTTGCAAACAAAATATACAATCTACCAAGCAGTACAATTGTTTCCATCCAATTGCTGGTCCACACAGTATAAAAATATTCTGGAAGTCATACTTGCTGTTAACAGGTAAGCGCCTCAAGCTGCATCCTATTCCCTAATTCTTTACAATCCAGTGCTGTTTTCAGGCAACTACAGGAGCAAGCCCATAATATCAGATAGAAAGAGTAAGAAAAAGAGCAATTCCACACTCAGGGCTTGTTCATTCCAGAGGATGAGTGGCCTCAAACCCTAATAAAGCCAATGACAAATGAGGGCACTCAGTAGCTCCAGCGTGTCAGGGTCAGACCCTATTTTAACAGGCCCTTCATGTCAGGAATATAAATGCTTTTTACAGCATAGGAAGAGAAAATAATACCATTCATTATCACAAACTTAGTTACAAAACCACACTTAAAAATTGTAGTAGGGGTCTGAGGCTGCATCTTGAACTTGTCACAATATCTCATTTTGCTGTGAGATTTTGTTTTCATTTTTCCAGTAGATTTGGTGCAGTAATTCTAGATTTAGACCCATGTATGTTATGAACAGACCCTTGCCATAGACTATTTATGATTCAGCAAAAGGATGTTGATATCATGAATACACAGTGTTACAGACAGCAAACAATGGATTTTTTTCATCTCCACTCTTCCAATAATAGTGATTTATTTTTTTTGTCCCTAAAAGCACAATGCCAATGTAGCTATCATGAGAAAGGATTACTCAAGTTCTCACATTTTAGACTAGCACATCAAGAAAAGCAGTAGGAAAATTAATTACCTTATTTTTCATTAGAAAAAGCAGATTTCCTTTCAGTCGGCACCACCTCTCCGTTGGTTCTGTATGCAAAGAAGTAAGAGATTAGTAAAAACAACCTTTTGTCTTCACACATTAAATGCTTCTCAAAGAAGATGCATTGGTTATAAAGGGCAGAAAAGAAAATCATTAACAACCCAAAAAAAGCCAGCTTCACTCAGCGGCTGCCTATGTACAGCATGCTGTTAAATGCCAAATAACTTCCCAGAAGGTTTCTTCTAGTCTGCAGCCGAGAGTATTGGTGACTGCAGCACACACTCAGCCGTGTTTTCTCAGCTTTTCTCCCTTCTCCTCACACGGGAGCACAAACATGCACTTCAGCATGGAACAGCTTTTGCTTCCATCATTTCAGGAGATCAAACTTAATCCACGTTAAGACACAAGAACACTGGCTATTCCACTTAGGTTAGAACATGCTAATCTGAATTCACAGTTTTCAGAAGGTAAAAAAAATGTGAGTAAAATGAGAGCTAAATATTTACAGTCACTTTGCTATTACTACTCTACTACACTTTTGAAAAGTGCTTAACCAATGGGAATAACAATGTATTTTTGTTTACACACACATGCAGGCATGTAATCAAACTTTTGAGAACACGGAATGTTTCAGAACTTTAGGGTCAGTGAGTGGGTCAAAAAACTTGAAGAAGTTATTTTTCCATAGCCAGGTGATTTTTAATACAGCAGTCTCTTTAAATATGCATATCTGTAGGTACATATAGATACCTAAACCTGTTATAAACATACACAGATATAGATCTTGTGGAAAAATGGGGTGCCTTCATTTCTTAAAAGAGGAAGAAACCTTTTTCACACAAGATGTATTCTATATTTTGAGAGCTCCAGACAGCAGCCAACCTGGAACTGATAGGGAGCTGGAAGAACAGCTGTACCCTAAGGCCATGTTATTCTACAGTTGCCTCTGCAGAACTCTTGTACTTCCCTCAAAGCTGGCCACCACTAACAACATTATATTGAGCAGGAGGACATCTTGTTGCAGACAATAAATAAATAAAATTCTCTTTTCCTCTTCATAATTTCCATGAACATGTTTCAATAAGCAACATTTGAAAATCAGAGTAGCTTTTTTCCCACAACAAAGTGGAAGGTTTATAATCAGAGGCACTGGGACTCATCGAATAACTGTGTTCAGTGATAACCTGGGTTTGTTGTTTTTGTGGGTTTTTTTAGAACAGGAATTGAAGTTCCTGGATCTCTTCAGACCTACTGAAGTGCAAGGACAATACAGGAAAGAAAAAAATACAAATTGATGCACATCCATCAACTAGAAATCTAAACAGTTATCAGACACAAGCATGTACAAGTACAGGCGTCTGCTAAGACTACATTCCATCCCCCAGAGCCCTGTGGACACCAGGAGGAAGGAAAGCTATCACATTCACACTGCAGCTTTTTCTGATAAAGAAGATATTTTTCTATATGATTGGGAAAGTCACTACCTTGTAAGTGTGAAAAATCAGCAAGTCTAAAGATTAGTCAGACTAACGATGACAAGTCTATCAGTGGATAGGATACACGGTGGCCAGCGTGCCTTGACAGAAATGACCCTTCTTCCCAAGGGATCATAATATGATTGCTGGGAGCCAGAAGGATTTACTGGGCAATAGGAACATCTTACACATGCATGGCTTCTTAAACACTTGGCCAGAATCTGCTACCACTGACCACGGCACAGATAACCCGTGATACTGAGCTATGTAAAAGTTTGGTCTCTCTCCGGTTCGTGTCAGGTTTTTAGCAGTATTGGTAAATGTCAGCACTCAACATAAAAAAAATTTCAAAAGATCCTCATAAACATTAGATATTCACTGCGCAGGGCTTGATATGCTGCCTACAATGAGTACACAGGGTGGTAATCCTGTTGAGAAACCCCAAAGCAGCCAGATGAGGATGCTCCCGAAAGCCCCTTGTCCAGGAAGTTTGCTGCACTGCCCACAGGAAACACTGGCTATTTATCATTAGGAAATGCATGTTGTGGTTTTACCAGGGCACATATAAAATTTTCTGAAAATGCGGCACAGAATTTGCTCTGTGTCTCACCATAATTGAGTCTGTGGTGGGTTTGGGTTTGTTTGGATTTTTTTCTACTAAAATAAAAGTAAATACAATCACAGTGAAGATCAACTGGGACAAGTGAAAATAAAACATTTGCCGTTGCTGAAATTATTGTGTTAGGACCGATTTTACAGCCAAGCATAAGCTATTTTCTAACAGCTACTGAGGGAATAGACACTTGTTCAAGTTTACTGGAAATTGAAAGACATTTAAAATATGATCATAAAAGCCTGAAGAAACCTGCAAAGGAGGTGGGAAGTGAGCCATGGAAAATCTATAATGATAAAAGAACACAGCTTTTGGAGGTGGAAGGGGCAAGTTCTGAGGAACTGGATAGCTAATCTTTAAAACACGGCAACTAATGGTTGGTGACTAGCAATCGCTAGCAGAAAAAAAAAACAATCTTTGTTACAGGACAAGAATAATAATGTTAAAGTCTGTGTGCTGTTTCTCAGGCACATGACAAAGGGAACTTGAAAACTTGAGCAAATTAAAGAACTAGATTTAAGCTTGATTATTTAGAAAGGTATTCAGCATCACTCAAGCATCAGTAATGAAGAAAACTAAAAGCAGGTATATGTGATTAGTGTAACTAAGCCAACAACTGCAGAAAACGTGCGCATCAACCACGAGTAATTTTCAGTACAAGTCATTGTTACCTATTAATTTTTCATCCCCGACCACTCTGCAAATCTTCAGTTTTCCTTCCTTGTCAAAACAACCTGATGGTTGCCTGGCCAGCAAAGCCAGATCTTTAGCATTGAACCTCATGGGGTTGCCAGGGAAGAGGATGAAGATGAGTAAGAGGTAGAGGAGGACAATGAGGATGCTAGGTAATCTGTTGAAGCTGAGCAAAACCTAGGCAGCAGATATGAAGGTCAACTGAAATATTAAAAAACAAAAAAAAACAAGAGATGCTGCTGTTTATTGTGATTTCCACTCTCTTGTGCACTCCAAACACTGTACTTTCTATTCATAGTATGTGAGCAAAGTAAGTAACAGGGAAAAACCAACAAGGTCATATAGGTACACCCCATACTTTTTTTAAGGAAGAAAAACGTAGTTCCTTTTCAGTGGCTCTAGAATCTCGTGCAGAAACTGAAATTTTACACAATATTACCAGTTTATCAATACCACTAAAAATATATGTTGGCTATAGGCATATAAATAACTAGAAAGCTCAAGTATGCATTCATGGGGCAGGGCAAGGACGGTAGATTGCCTTGGATTTCCATTTCCTTCACAGGAACAATAACTCTAACGAAATACAAAGTGTTAACTACAAAAGTTCATAATGTGCTCAATTATTCATGTTTTGCTATACTCACATTGGTTAGGACACTGATTGCTTCTTTTTTGTTCACAGTATTTTCTAAGAGTTTTTAAGTCTTTTGGAACATTTTCTTCAGTTTTCAGGAAATTAGCTGTGTCACACCCCCCTTCCCCCCCCAAAAAAAAACCCCAAACAATAAAACCAACAGCTTTCATTTATTAGAACTCCATCTACTGAACTTAGTGAAAAAAAATATACCTGACACTTTTATCTAACAGATCTTTGTTTTTTTCTCAGTACCCCTCCTCTATTTACTGAAAAATATTTTAATATTAAGTTTCATAGTTGGAGTTTTGACCAGTGGAAGTTTGGAAACAAATATTTTTGTCTGAATTGAAGTTAACACAGCACCATTTCACAGTGCTGCAAGGATGAGAAAATAAGGCCACAGAAGCAGTTCTAAAGAGATCTCCTTTTTAATCCCAAAACATTCTATGTTCTTAATATCCAACACTTTTGTAAAGGCCTTTCTCAAAAAAAGAATTCTTGGTATAACCTTCATACAATCCAGCAACTGAAGTTTATCAGATGGATTTTAATACTCCTATACACTTTAAAAAAAAAATTTTAAAAAAGCCACTCAGTGCTCAGCACGTGGGCTTCAGAAGCCAGTTTCTGTCCCTAAAACAGAAGTTTTCATTCCTCAGAGGACAGCACTGGCATCTTCATCTGATGAACTACAACTCTTAACAACTCCCAGACAAGTTCCTCTCAACTACTGATCTGAAGGAGAAGTTACATCTTCTGCACGGTATCTTTCTGTGGGCACTTTTGTTCCTTCTTTTGCCTTTATATTCACTTTCTTTTCTCAAGTCTATCCCTCATACAAGGACCACTGCTGTGTCCTGTAATTCCTAAATGCCATACCACAGCCATTTCTAATAACACTACAACAGTGAAAGCAGACCAAACTTAACTGTTATTTGTACATATGAAAAATGGCCCAGTCAAGAATATGACATTATGAAGACAAATCTCCAAGTAATTTTTTCCTCCTAGGGAGGTTCTACAATTCTATGGAGAACTGCCATAAAGCTGAAAGGCTCTTTAGTTTCCTCTTCATTATCAAATCCCCTTACAAGCAAGAAACAGAATGCATGCAAGCAGTCCCAACACATATATAAGGAGCAGAAGGTTGCAGCTCCAACTTTTCCATTCGTTCCCACACATATACCTTCTTTCTTGTTTTCCCTGTAGCATCAGCAGCTAGACTTCTTTTACCCCATCTTCATGCTTTCCCTCCATTTTGTAATCTTGTTGAAATTATAACATCCTAGCCTTACAGTCATCACAAAACCTGACCTGCAAGTTACACCACTCCATGATGCTGCTGTGCCAAAGAGAGCTACCGACTCCAAGGGAGGCTCCACCATGCAGGTGCAGCTGGTTGCCAATGCTTTGTAAATTGATGGATTACAGCTGTGGAAAGATGACTCAGACAGCACTCACAAAAAGGATATTTATCATACACTGTAATCTAACACTATGAGCGTATCCAGCATTGAAGACCAAATCTATTAAGGGAGCAGGGAAAGATGCTGGCTAGGCGACATGACAAGAGAGCCAGCCATGATGACCCTTGGAAAAGGTTTACCAGAGCATGCAAGGACTTTGGGAATGGCAATCTGTATATTCCTACTTGCCTCTGTATGCTGAGTGGACTTAATTCTTCATTTTGTTTTACAGTCACAGACTGTATTTTTAACAACAGCGTTTGCAATGGACCTAATTGTTTTTTAAAAAAACAACAAACAAGTTTGGCAAGCTAAAAAAACTTCCGTGGTCTCCAACTGTTGCACTGTCCCCTCTCAGGCAAGCATCTTGCACACCTTTCACACAGTTCACTGGTAGCCTTCTTGTTTTAGCGAGCATAGTTCTAGAAATTTAACAGCAACCTACTTACTTACTGGTTTGTGAACTAATCAGTTCCAGTCCATTTTACAAACACTGTATAAATCTACCTTAAATAGCATCTTCATCTGCATACAGTTACTCTTGATTGTTTCAATCTCTTTGAGTCGCATGAAGAAAGTCAGAACCTCTGAGTCTGGTCCCAGATGGAAGAGTCATTGAAAACCATCAATGACTGAATAAAACCTATGCTATCAAAACAATGAAGGTTACTGGCTAAACCCTAATTATGCTTAAATGCAGTAATTACTGTAATGCATGGACATCTGTATTCCACACAGAACTGCAAAATACAGAAGGTCAGGGGATGAGACAAGCTGTAAACTGCTATTTAAGAAAGCATTTGCTTTCCAGCAAAGGAAAAAAACAGTGTTAGGTAAACAGAATGCACTGGGCTTCTGGAAAGGCTATTGAAAGGAATAAAGAAACTCCAGGAGGAGATGTGCATATTGATTTTGCTATTTTCCCCCTCAAGGGAGATGGTATATCTCTCTTGCACTCATACATCAGTAAAGTAGTAATGGTCTAGAAATTACTTTTATTACATCTGTGCATCACTTCCTCTGCATATGAGCCATAACATGCAAATCATGGGGGACAGTAAGAGGGGTAGAAAGGCGTTAAAACCTTTGAGACAGCAGCCTCAGTACATATAAGCCAGTATCTTGAAATGCAAGGCAGATGGGCCAGCAGAGTTCTACAGCAATAATAATCAAGGTGCCTGTTCCTGGAAGTTTGCCAGAGAAGCTGAACTTATCTGGCAATGTCTGACTGTTATTCAGACCAAAAAGGTATAAGAGATGGTGGGATTCAAACTTGGGATTAAATGAGAAACTCCAGGCCCATCCAAAGGCGAACACAGCTAGTGTTGGCACACCAATAAAATTAAAGGTAAACAACACTGATAGACGTGTCAATCTTCAGCTGCAGCACTAGCTCTCCTTGAAGGAGCAGAAAGACTTCTTAGCTCAATAATCCATTTCCCTTCTGTCTCCATTTTGGAATAAAGCTGTTAGTCAGGGAAACTATTTAGTCCTATACTGCCTTTAAATGCTTGTCCTAGATAATTTCTTTCCTAGCATGAACTCAGATAAAAAAGGTATTATCTTCAGTTATTTAATACTGGTGGTTCAAGAGACAGGCATTATTTAATGCTCATGGCTAGAGACATAGGCATCCTGAATCTAAAGTCCCCCTCAACACTCTTTCACTCACAGTCACCACAACCATAATTCATAGGTAAAATGGACCAGTCAATTACTTTGTGAGTGGCCAGGAGAGAAAGCTGGAGGAGTCTATGTCCTTCAAAGCAATAATTCTAGAAGAGATGACCATTTTTATGGTTTATGGACCACAAAATTTATCAAGTTCTCTGTTGGATGTCCTCTGTCTCCCTGCATTTGCTGTTATAGTTTTCATGATCCCTTCCTATGGACAGGGAAAAATCAGAATGATTTGATTCACGTGACGCAGAAGAAGAGCCGCGATGTGTTGTAACTGTTAAGCACCAGCCTTATAGTTGCACATCTTTGACTAATACAATGAGAAAAATGCACATTTTAGATCCCTTGCAGAGATATAAACCCACCTCTTAACCTGCACATAAATGTTAGAAGTCAAAAGGAACTAGTACCATGTTCAAGTAATCTTACATTACAAAGAAGATTTATCATGCAAGACAAAATCTTGAACAAAATTGACTTCAGCACCTAAGACCATCAGGAATGAAAGATACCCATCAAAACAGCTTGCAGCTGATCTCCAGCTCTTGCACCCTGCAGGACAGCTACGAAGATATACTTTATTAGTTTCAGATAACCACCAAGCTGCACCTGCCCAAAGCAGTGACTGCAGGGGCTCACTAGTGCCAACACAAAAAGAGAGGAACCACCTTCATGGCTGCACACACTGCCCTGAAACAACACTTTCAGTGCTGTCCCTTAGGGTTCCCCGGGGTTTTTTATGGATCATAAGCCCAGATCAACATTGAAGAAATCAGAGCATAATACTTCACAGCTTTCATTAGTACTGCATTTAATTCCAGATATTTTGGTAAAGTGTTAAAGTACACGCTTTTTAATACTGCAGTCTCCTAAATCTCTGAAACAAAGTCAATAAAATTGACTGATTTCACTAGTTTAGCAATTTCAAAAAGAAAAACACTAGAGCTTATGTCTCCGAGTCCTCAGAGACTCTGCCAAATGCGTTCTAAATTTCCATTTTCTTCCTTTGAAAAGGTAAAATATTTTTAGTTCACATCATTTTGTATTAAGAACTTCTGTAATCTTTGCAATACACAGCATGGGAAACAGCCTTCAAAAGGAGAGGCGCAAAATCAGTCCATAATTTTGTCTTCGAAACTTATATTCTTTTTAAGCAAAAAGATATTGCTAATTCCACACACTGTCTTTTTATTAGGCCATAAAACATAAATAACACACACTCCCCCATTAAAACTCTGCTTTCTATCCCTGATCCCTGCACAGTGAAACAAAACACTAGATTTTCTGCCTTGGACTGGGGAAATAAGAGTACAGTGCAGAGTCAGCAAAAAGAATTAATGCGTGACAGGAGTTTTAAATACGCAGGTATATTGATATATCTAAAAGGTTTGAACATCTATACTGTATCAAAGTTTTACCTTGAAAATCATTAACAGGTGATCAGCTGATTAGGGAAGAAACTCCTGGCTGACATAAATTCAGAGACTATGCTCCAAAGGAGTTTTCAGGCAACCTCACTATAAAGGGAGAAAACAGTAGGGGAACATCTGTCTTACAAAAGAATCTTCTCTGCAGGTTTGGGTTGTTTTTCTTCCTCACTGAGGTAAGATAGGCAAGACCAAATATCACTAAATACTAGGCTATCTACAGAAGGTATCTATCGGCAATACAGAATTATTTCTTTCTATAGGAAGATGCTTATCAGCTGGCTGCACACAGCTTGTACACAGATTGTACCCATGGAAAATTTCAGATTATTTCTAACTTCTCCATTTCTTCACTTCTGTCTCCTGGCTGTCTTATTTCCTTCTAGCAAGGTCAGAGCTAGGGCTGATCATATATTGTCTATAGTTTACACTTACACATTTTAGGCTGCCAGTACTACTGCAATCCATTTGAACAGACGATCACCCTCAACTACTTCAAGTCTTTCTTCCTACCATTTATCAGCCATTGTGGCCTTCCAAATGAAAAAAATGACAGGCCAGCAATATTCAGCAAGTTAGTGAGTCATGCAACTTCCTAGGACACCCTTTACTGAGGGTAAAAATTTGTGTCAAAAACAAATCCAAATTTTGTGTGTGTGTCTAAAGGAAAGGTAACAGAAACGTTAAATGATTAGCTGTTTTTTCCAACAGCATCAGTGGTTATTTCAGTTGTATTTTATGCTGAATCACACACATGCCATATTGTAATACCTTTTACATCATCATGGCTAAGATTTCAGTTCCATCACCCTTACCTTGCTATGCCCTAAAAAATAACAAGACTGTCGCTAACCAGAGCCAGCCTTCTTCCAAGCGAGGCATGACCTTGCAATGGCATAAAACACCACCACATCAACCAACCAGCACCCTCGTTCTCTATCAATACTGTTTGCAAGTCCTTTTCAAAAAGCCTTAAACCTAAAAAGACTTTAAAAGCAAAGTACCTCTTGGGGAAAAAAAAAAAAAGCTGTGAGAGGTAAGCTATTCTATTTGGAGAGACATAATGAAAAATTAAAAGCAGGATTGGCTTGAAGGTATTCCCTTCAGCTGAAAAAACAGCAACCACACAGAACTGCTCTATCTTCCCTTCAGCTGACAGAATCCCTAGTCAAGCAAATTCCTAAATGATTCATGTAGCTTCCCAACATTCAGACGTGATCATTCTGGGGAGGAAAAAAAAAAAAAAAAAAAAAGTAAAATCTTACATTTTACTTCCTTTAAAAGGGGTAATAAAAATAAACACTGCAAACAGGTATAACCTGACACACCCATTGAACAACGTACTTGGAGCTATTGATATTGATCCAACTGAAAGCTAGCCTTATGTAAAGGAAGTAATTTATGTGTTGTGGGAGTTGCCCCAGGTGGTTTACTGCACCACTGCCAGGCAGAGGACTGAGCAAGAAAGAGTCCACTGCCTTCATGAGCCCTGCCACCTCTCTGTGACACCAAGTGTTCACAGTGCAACTCCCCTCCGGCTGTGCTGGAGCAGCCACTGACTCGACACAGGTACAGGCTCCCGGGGGAAGGGAGCCCTTCTTCCCCAGGGCAGCACTACTGCTGGTGCAAGTCAGCTTAAGGAACCCATCTTGATGAAAACCTGATCAAGCTGTTCCCTGATCAGGCTGACCCCAGAGCTGCAGAAATGCCACTGCCAGCCCAACAGAGAGGGCAAAAGTGTGCCACTCCAGGTAAATCCTTCTGCCGACGGCCACAGATGTGTCAGCTTAGTATGATGGTGTAACTGCAGCCTTTAACACAACTTTACACACAACTGTGAAGACCCAGCAGGGGCTTCAATCTTACTATTCCTAATTTAGGGAGAGACCATGTGCTCTCCTGCTCCTCTGCTTTCCATGGGAAAGAGACTACTGGGTTTCCCTCAATTACCTCTAAACTGACAGCAAGAATGCATGGAAAAGTACAGCAATTAATATTTTATGATATTTAATATGAATAATTAAAAGTCAAGTAAAATACCGGGGGGAGGGGGGATAATTATATTAAGTACATTCCCAACTTAAATATACTGCTCCTGAAAGTTCACAAATACTAAGTACATTTCTAATTAAAAAGGAAGTATCGCTGCTAAGACCATAATCGTTGAACAACTAAATCTAGGAAACGGTGACTTGGTGCTGTTATGTTAAGGAAAAAACATAAATTATTTTAACTGTATCTCAATAATAATTATTCCATTTTTATATGCAACAGAAGTCTCACTTCAGCAAAAACTATTATGTCATTTGGGGAAGGGAATAGATGCAAAATGGTTACGGGGAAGAAATGCAACAAAACTTGTGGAATGTGAAAACTACTAAGTATGTTGGTGCTTTATACTGATCTGGCAACTACAGCAAAATCAAGTCATTTATTGACTGTTTGATCAACAACATATCCTCAATTAGCAGATAGGAATAAATTTTATGTATTTTAAAAGATGAATAACACCTATCAAGCAGACAAAAGCTTCACTTTGTTTTTAAACCAAGTTGCTGCTATCCCCCCTAAATTCATCCAAAGTTAAAAAAGACCACAAGAAACTGAGAGGTGATACTTTAGAACCCCAACTTGAATCCAAGAACAAAGGATGATTCAGAAGATGATCAAGCTCTGCCCAAATACCTAATCTTTTAATTAAGATTAGGAAAACTCTAACTACACATGTGCCCATACAAAAGGTTACCTCTGTAGCTTATTCCAAGACAATCTATGTGTCTGCTCAATTTGGGGCTGCAGAACTCCTTGGTATTACAACCTGTAAACAACAGACACCATCTGTGGGAAGTCAAAACCAACTAGCACCTTCCCATGCAGACAGGCAATTTGGGAAGTGTAACACTTCACTTAAATAAACTTAAATTTCTTAATCATGAATATCCATCACTATACTAACTGTTTTCACTAATATGCAGCTTTTATCTAGCTGGAAACAGTGAGGATACACAAAAAAAAAAAAAAAAGAAAAAGAAGTTAAATCTTATTTAGTAAGTTATCAATCAGGCCATAGAGCCACACATTTATCTGGATTTCTGCATACAATTATCTACCCTGTAGTGTATGACACCCTACTCTCAGCTATAAAGGATGATGGGCAAATGTTTTTGCAAATATTTTTTTACACAACCTTAGTCTAAGAAGTTGGAACTGACAAATAGCCCAGCTACATACAACCCACTAAAAATACATGTTCTTCAGATTAAACACTTCATGCAAAGATAAGAAGTTCACAGCAATAACTTAAAAAACAAGGCTGTCAGAGTAACACACTCAATACAAAATTCAAGAGTTGGTTTCATAAGATATTCATGCTCCTCAGGTACAGAATTATTTTGGTAAAAAGACTGTGATTTCAGTGGTATGATAAAATTATTACAGAACAGGTATGTCTGAATTAAATGAGCGCCTTTGTATTAAACATGAAGCATAACCATGCTTGTTACTAGAGGCAGTCCAGGGCTGAATGTTTCTCTGATGAAAACTGAAGGTGCACAGTAGTACAAGCCAAGTCCCTTGACACAGAAACTGAGCTTGCCTCAGGATGTGAATGGTTGGCAACAGCCTCTTTTTCATCTGTAGTAAAATTGCACCCGATTGCCCAGCCTGGAAAAGCTGCTCAACATCTCGCTGAAGGATTATCACCTACATTTTAATCAGACCTACACGCTTTGAAGGATTCTCAGCTTCTAAAAGACCCTCTGGGCAAGAATTAACGGGGAAACCAGCCTGAAGCAGAGAAACAGAATTTAGAAGGGGACCAACAAACCCAAAGCACCAAAAGATCTGACTCTAAAAAGACTAGAAAAAAGAATATCCCTTGGAGCTTCAGCTTGCAAAGCTCTGCAGCGGTGGCCACAAACAGGCTGTTCCTTGGTCACACTGGCGTTCTTTGCTTTCCCGTCATCCCATCACAGAGGCAAAGCAGAACAACCACGGCCTGGCCAGAGCTTGGAGTAAGTTTTCCTCATCAGTCTCAGTGTTACTTAAGGCTTTGACATGAGTTTGCAGTGGGCAACGATGGAGTAGTAAGGTCTGGCCTATGGAGAGGGGCTTCACACAGTAAGCACAGGTTGAGGAAAATGCCCTCCAAGTAAAAAGAATGGCTGGACTAAACTTCAATCCAAATCCCTGGAGCAGGGATTGTTACTTGTGACATAGAGCCAGATTTTGGAGAAGAATATGCCCATACAGACAGAGTGACTATGTAACAGTACAATTAATTCAGTACAAAAATACATTTGAATAATATCATAATGAACTATCTTCCTCCTCCTCACTGCATCATTCCATTACAATGTCATTGCACTGCTGCAGACGTGCAGTTATTTTGATCTTAACCACATTTGCATACATTAAAAGATGTGAATCTCTTAAGATTTTAAATCTTTCAGAATGAATGCTTTCTTTTGTATTGAAAAATCGGGAATATTAGATAACTTATGAAACAAAAGTGTTTCTCAAGAAAGAATTTTCAAAAGAAATGCAATTCCAGGACATACTTCTCAAATTCTGCTTCAAGGCTGCAGACTCTGTGGAAAGAGCCACCAGAGAGTCAACTGGACCAGGACACCACAAAAAGAAGGAAAGTTTGGGAATAGAAAAGAAAGAACCAAATATACCAAGGTACATTAAAAGTGGTGGACAGGAGAAACATCAGAAATAGCAACTGAGTATGGCCTGGGAAGAGTCACGAGAGTTGGTGGGAACATGAAGGAGAGAACATACATGGAGGGTTGTGAAGAGAAAGCTCTCTTTGGTAGTGCTGGTAATCTAGAAGGGTAAAGGGGAGATAAAAAGACTCCCTTCTGGCCTAGACCCTGAGGTTCTAGTGTGCTGCCTTCTTAAGATTCACCCATAGCTTCTTCCAGCTCTCAAAACAAACCCAGCTAAGGTGGCTGGCTCTGTGGACTTAAAATTCTTTCTGCAGCTGATAGAGCGGCATACTTTCTGCAACTGATGTGCCTTAAAACTGTTATTTCAAATAGAACATCAATGGCTTTAGGACTTTTTCCCTCCTGTTCTTGAATTTTCAGACTTTAGCCTAAACTATTTTATCCATCTTGCTTCAAGGCAGAAAAGCAACTTGGGCAGAAGTTTAGACAAAGAAGTTTAAGATACTTAAATTCTCCTGGTAAGTAGCTTTTGCATTCCCCTGAGAACATCTTAGAACTTTCAGACTGCAAGCACACACACCAGCACATGAACACCATTTTATAAAAGTGTTCCACTCGATTTACCCAGCATAGATTGGTGGGTTTTCCCACCCCCTCCTCAATTCACTATGCGGTATCAGTACTTCATTAGTACAATACAGGCCCAAAAAGAAAATAATTCATAAATTACTGACAAACTGATTTCTTCCTTAATTTCCTTAAGGCAGTAATAGGAGTATGTTAGTAGGCATACAGGTGCAGTGCCAACTTTCTCTGATTGCTCTGACATTAAATGTCTCTTTCCCTTCCCAGCATACAGATTTGTAAAATAAACAAACAAATCAAAGGAAGATTGACATTTTTCATTTTGTTTGAAATGCCACTAAGTTGGCACTCTCTCTGAGCATTCTCAGTAAATATGGGCAAAGTTTTAACTTCTGCCCAGAATTCCTCTTTTGTTTTAAACTACTATTTCCCCACCCCCCAGCAGTAACACAGACCCACAAGACTTCTTTATTAAGCTGTTTACTGTTTATTTGCTTCCCCAAAACCAACTTAGATATATTTAGTTATTCTATGGGTACATTAACTGATTTCTCCTGCTCTACCAAAATAAGAAGATTCAACATTTATTTTGCTCTAGCAAAAGAGTATAACATTCATTTAAAAATCACTATGTAGGAAGATGCACAGACAACTCCCTTGCCGTTAGCACAAGTGTCAAGACCAGTCACATCAGACTCTTCCTGCAGGTGGATGGAAGAGGTGTGAAGTCTAGAAAGGGAGCAGGTAAAAGAGGGGAATTATCATTGTCACCTTTTTATTTTTTGTGCTGGTGCTTTTGAAATGTGCAAGAATGAAAGACTGTTCCTACGATTACCTTTCAAACACAAAAGAATTACCGAGGGTCAGAAACTGCCAGTTACAGCATCATCTGCTTTAAAGGCCTGAAGTCCTTTTAAACATTTCTCTTTACATGGAAATGAAAGGTTTAGGGCAACTGTTTTTGTAAGTGTTGCAGTGGCATTTCAACTTATTTAATTCCTAGAAGAAATTGTTAACAAAAAGTTACTGCTTGAACAGCTTGAAGTACCTCTATAAAGAGAAAAACAAACTGACTTGAACCAATTACTCGAAGTTTCTACCAGACACCAAACAGCCAACTGAACCCAGAGAGCACATGCTGGACAGAAACAGAAAGCGCCCTCTGAGTTATTAGAGGCACCATTACCTGCAACATTAAAATCTAATCCTTTTCACAACATTTATTACTGAGCTCAAACCTTTTGTTTTTCTTTACATGCCCAGATGTAGAGAATTTAGCATCTAGACTGTTTTCTCTCTACATCCCCAGAGGAATGTTGTTCCAATACCTGACCTGGTTTAATGGCAAGAACCTTCTGTAATTTTCAAAATAAATGTCTTAATGTCCAAATTATCCACATTATTATTCCAACACTGACTTTTCTTTTACATTTATGTTCTCTCCTTTCACTTACTAGAAGTGTCAAAGGAAGTCAAGTTTTGGGGTTGTTTTTAAATTCATCTCCTGCAGAGAATACTTTCCGATCCTCATGATACTTCCCTGACTCCACCTCTCAGAAAAACATACAGGATCAAAACCATATAAATACTCAAGATATACCAAGTCTGAGTTGAAACTACAGTACTCAAAACCAGCCTCACCCATTCTTGGTCCCATGATTTATTTTCAAACTTTAAAAACTGTTACACCTCTCAACCACGATATCTTGGCCCTACCTACCATTACCAGAAGCACTTGTTCTCAAGGTGATATGCATGAAGGTAGTTTCTTTCATGATGTACCCAGTAGTTTTTATCTTTACATCATTACAATTACCTGCTTTCAGATCCAGCACTGCACCTACTTCAGAGATCTACCAACACCTCAGTAGTTCTCTTAGAACCTTTCACTGAACTGACATCAATCCAAGGGGTTTCTGCTTCACTTATATTTCCTCTAAAGTATTAGAGCAACAATCTAATAATATTATAATATCATGTATTATAGTCCTATCCAATAACTTCTATTTCCAGCTTTCAGCTGTATCCTTAAATATTCATGTTCTGCCATGATTCCTATGTTATTATCTTATGGCTGTGATACCCAGTCTAACATTCTGCAATTCAAATTACTCCATTTTATACCCCAAGCTCTTGGTATTCCCACAAAAGTGTTTCAGCACTGCTTGCATTTCAGCTAATACAACCTTAACTGCACTGAAAGCTGGCATAGTCATAACCAATAGTGACATTACCTGACTACTGTTCTCAGAAATATTTATTGCACTTCACCTTTTTCTAATAATTGTCTATTGTTCTGTACAGTTACACCACTTTATCTGCTATGCTATCCTCGGTTTCCTACCTCTTTTCACATATACATTAATGAAAAAAAGAAACAAACAACCAACCCAGGCATTATGCAATTCTATCATATTTCTCAATTTCAAGTTCTTCAGCAACAGCATAAATTCTCGATGCCAGCAAGCCATTTCTCTGGGGATTATAGCTTGATCCCATCTATTGAAAGACTCCTCTTCCAGTAAATGCATTTTAAATGGTCAAAATTTCTAATTCCTTTCTGTAGGAATAGGTCTCAAGTAACACATCTCTTTGTTATCCTCCTATATAAGCCTTTGTTCCAAGGCCTGGGAGAATCTTGCTCAGTGCCAAGTGAGCCTGCACACAGCCAGGCAGCTTCTCTAGCCCAAGGGTCTCCTCCAAAAGAAGCCCTCAATATTTCTTCCGTCTACAGAGTCACAAACATCTGCAATTACCCTCCATTACACAGATTTCTCTTCAGCCTGTGTTTTATAGAGCCTCAAGCTTCCATGGTATATTGAATACACAAGAATATTGAAGTGGATTTACCATTTTGTCCGGAACATCTGTAAACTTATAATTTTGGGTATGCCCACCTCTACATTCCACCACTATGTCAAAGTCTTATGTGATTTTTCTAACCATTAATAAGAAGGGTGGGGGTGGAGAATCTCACAGGAAAATAGAGGGGTAATTTCTAAATATTATCTCTTTCCTAAAGTTACTAATCATATTCCTCTAGTTATCAAAAATCCAAGTATCCAAACTAGAAACTGAAGGTAGTAAACATTCAAACTGGAAATGGGCTTTAGCTACAGAACAGCATGTGGCACTAGTTCTATATTCACAGCAAAGCAATGCAGTTTAAAGTGACAGAGCTTCGGTGGTACTACCACAGCAAGGAAGTTCTGAATCTCAAGTGCTGCCTTGTCACTTTTCTTAAGCAACAATAAAGAAAATCATGACAAAGCGTGAAAGCAGCAGCCACAAATCAGTACTTCCATACTCCTCACATGTAAAATGAAGTCAGAAGCAATTTTGAATAAGAAACAATAGATAGCACTATCCCTGTCACTCGGAGATACCGAGAGAAAAAAAGCTCTACTTACTGAAAGACAAAGTGAAATGAAATAAGCATTTGTAGAATATAAGCAGAAAAGACAAAAAGTTGCAGTTTCTTGTGGCATAGAAGAGAAACAGTTAATATAGCAACTCTGCTCTGGATCCTTATGACAGATTGCTAAGGAGTCCATGTAACACCTAAAATTTCTTTGTGATTATACTATTTACAAGTTGCTTGGCTCAAAGTTCAGAAAGTTACGATGGAACATTGATTTTATTTGGCCTAATTATGAAGTGATAGTACTTTCTTCTATGAAAAGAACAGCAAATTTTTTTAGCATGTATTTTTAGAAGATATTTGGTCTTCATGTTTTCATTAGGAAGCACAAATGTTATTCACACATACTTGAAGTAAGTACAAATATTTTCCTCATTTTACATGCCCCGCTCAATCTCAGTAACATAGTTTGTAATAATATGACTTTTAAAGGAAGTCTTTCCTTAGAATCTTTTCCCTTAAACTCCTCGTCATATTATCACCATGGAGCAATAGCTGACATACTTTTCTTCTTTTTATTACTATATGAAGTTAAAAACGGGTGAGGGCAAGTAAAGTACATAACCATAAAAGTACAAGTTTGGTTTTATCAGTACTTGGCTTTATATACAGAGAACATGCAAACAAGAACATTATCAAAACACTACATGGATTCAATATCAAACGTATTTTGTACCGAATCCAAAGTTTATGGACACAATTACTTTAGCATTACCCCAGATTAAGCCCCATATTGTTGCCAGAAGGCTTAATATATGCAGATCTCTTGATCAAAAAGCTCCGAGCCAGGTTATTTGAAATACTGAGCCTGCTCTCTGGGTCCAGATCATATCACAGAAGCTTAAAACCCTAAACCCAAAGTTAAAATTGCACCTTTTGTAGTGCTAAAAATGTCAGTGTCCGTTACTTCCCCTTATCTCATAGCATCTAAGAGCTACCTATCTATCCACAGAACAGAACCTTACCCATTCTACAGGAAAAAAAAACCAAAACAACAAAACCCAGAAATGCCAGACATCTTTATAAATTTGAAATGCAACTCTGTCACCACTTCACTCATGAGCAAAACAGAAATGCAGTAACTGCTACAAACACAAGAGGGAACACAGCTTCTACCACATCTGCTGACAGGACACTACATTAATACTCCCAGGGCATTTCCTGGTCATCAACTGACTCCTTCAAGGATGTTTGGCCCTACTGCAAGCATTAACCAAACCCTATTTCTTGTCTACCCAACCTCCCTTTTCTAGCAGTTATTTCATTTCAGGCACAATGTAAGCCACAGGTGCTTCACCCCGACAAAGTCTGAATAACTTGCCTATAACATATCACCAGACACATCTAGTAAGACAAGAAGAGCAGGTTTGAAGCACACTAGACTTTTTTAAAGCTAAAATAATAATTCTACTAGTAATTTACAATTAGTTCCCAAATTATTTTTCAGCAAATGACAGAGCTCAGTTAGACTTACTGCATCCACCTGAACACACGCACATACATGTATATACACACAGAATTCTTACTTAACAACCTTGTTTCCTGTAATTTTTAAGCATCTTGGTGTTTTTAATCCCACACACTGGCTACATTTATAATACACAGGTCAGCAAACTTCTGGACTATCTTTTCTTTATTATTGATTCCTTGAATATTCAAGTAACTTTTTTTTTTTCCTAATCTAGTTGCAACTGTCAGGTTCTTTTTAAGACAAACCTGGCAGCCTGTATTTCACAAAAATGATAGAAAGATGGAAGTTTCCCCCAGACACTATGCTGAAACTGCTACCAGTTCTCTCTCCAGAACTGGGATGTAGTCAGATCTAGTTCACTGATGCAGATACAAGAAAGCCAAATGCTAGCATGTAAAGTAGCTGCATGCATGAATTGATGGGATTAAAGGAAAAATTACTTACTGAAAACCTACAGTAGGACTGATCATATAAAGGATAAGCAGGATATATAAACACAAGTGATACCTAAATTAATCCAACTGGGATAAAGAGACCAAGTCACTGATAGGACTTCTAGGTAGTATTAGATGAATGACTCAGAAATCATTCTGGGTTTAGCCTGGGATTAGACAGCAGGTAGCTCTCAGTATGCCTGATTGCATCTGTATTATTTCAGGGACAATAGGAATCAACTTTTACCAATGTACCGCTTTCTTATTATGAATTTTAATAAATTTTAAAAAACACTGAACAACCTATTCAACTGCAAATGACCCTTGGGCAAAGAGAGAAAATCTGGACTCAAGATATGCATCCTTGAATGGAAACTAATTAGGAAATCTGGTAGATTTAGACTTACTAATCATGTTATCAGGTTTTTAATGTATTACAGCAATTTCTAGCACGGCCTATAGAGGATAAGAGAATGGTATATGCTCAGAGGACAGGAAATACTAAGGCATCAAATTCTGCTATTGAAGAGGAGAAGAAAAAGACAAGCTAGTCCCAAAATAATAGATAAGAAAAGATATTAATTCAGTCCTCTCCTAGGGACACAAAACTAAAGAGCTGGTAGGAAAAATAAAAGAACAGGAATAATGGAAAGTTTATTTACAAATACATCAATCCATACTTTCTAACTTAGGAGACTCATTAAGAAGATCAAGATTTCTTTCTCAGCAAATCTCTGTAGATGCAAATGGCACCAAAACCCCACAATATGCAGGTTTATTGTTGCTGGGCTTTTCATTTTATGCAAAGCAAGAGAGAAGAAAAGAAATCATGGGAGAAACATTAAACTACCAGGCATTGTGTGACCAGAAACATCTAACAAGTAAATCTAACATGATGCTACAACAGACACCTACAGTTATTCTCAAGGGTTTGTACTGACGAAGAACTAATATTAACATTATGATCAGTCTTCTTAGAGCTAGCTTCAGCTAAAACTGCAGGTTTTTAATGTAATAGGGAACCACATGTATTTGTCCTAAGTCTCTTTAGGCTACTATATACAATACAATGTATAATATATGTAATATAATGTATATACTACATACCTATATTCCAGTGATTGCTCCACAAGGCCAAACAGCTTTCAGATAGCTTTATGAGCCAGGACCAGCCCAAGCACAGCAACAAAAAAGAATGCACACATATGTAATACATAATAGTCAAGAATTCCTGCTAAAGGAAAAGCAATTACAACCAGCTACCTTACCCAAGCTTAGCACATCAAGGTACTGTCTTCAAGGAACTTGTGTTGATTGCTTCTGATTTTTCTCCTCTTCCTTAAAATTTTTATTTTTGACAAAGCTTATCTTTCCTTCTCAAACAGGCTGCATTGAATTTCACAGTAACAGCATTAAATTGCAGCATTTCTACTTGCCACTCCTCCCTACCTGGGGAAAGGGCCACCCCCACAGCAAGGGGAACGAAAAATAAAGCTGTGCTGATCCTCAACACCTGCTACTCAACACAAACGAGCACTGGTATCAACACAAGCTGGAAGACCTGGCTGAGACCAGTCACAGCCAGAACACCTTTTTTTTCTGCTGACCAGCACTAACACCACAACAAACCAGTCAGGACAAGCAACTTCCCCAGTCATCTCAGCAGCACACAGCAAAGCTTATCATCTGCTTTCTATACTCTTGTTTCCCGTTCCCCTGTACTAAGCCAGGGGACAGGGATCTCAGGATGTTCAGTAATATAACTTGGATTTAATGTCTGTATGTTCCTTTTAAACACAGATGAATCATAATCCCTGAAGGTTATGGTTTTCCATACTTGCAAGACCGCTCCTGATGGGATTAATTTTCGTAATAGCATAGCTGATCACCACCATTAAGCAAATACAAAAAACACATAATCAAGCAGATGAATGTAGGCAAATAAACAATTCCCTAAGATCTGAAGGGACTTGGTGCTATGTCTAGAGAAAGGCAGTTTTATTTCTTAGCCTAAAATTTAAGCAAAGCATTCAAAACCAAACGGATTTCTCCAGGCTCCTGGAGCACTGATTAAGTCCAGCTGCTTCAGTATCTGTGTTGTTTTCTGCTGCCAATCTTCTCCAGCCATGTTCCCTTTATGAGAGCACCTAATCTGCCCCACTGAGTCTGATTACAGACTAGACATGGCTAACTACAGACTGGTGTTGTCCTGTTGGCAACAAAATAAGTCATTCCTCAGCAGAGCTCTTTACAAGGTTGTATATTCCTGAAAACCTTGGTAAATAAAACAGGCCTTGGAAATCACAGATAGATGGATGTTAGTGCTGGAATCCTGCAAATGCTTTTCCTTTCAATGTCTGATTGAATCAATGGCTGTACAACTTCAATCCACTTCTGCTTCTCTTACATCATAGTTCTCCACCACACACATTCTGGTTAACTAAGAAAAGAAAGAAAAAAACCTAAATCCTATCTGAGTCTTCACATTCAATCAGCCAGTGCATGGTATATGCTCAGAGTAAACGCTTCAGACATATTGGAAAGGCCAATGATACATTTAACAAATTGTGAAACAGTGACCTCTGCTTACTCACAGGACTTTGATCTCAAAGGGACAAAATTCTGGTTCTACACGTTGTGCCTTGTAAGACACAGATTATAGACCTCACAGCTTCATTTATTCATTTTCTTAAGGAGTTGTGCGGTGCTTTTAAAGCTGCAAAGACATTAGATGTGTCTGAATGCTCATGCCTTCCAGAAGGAAAGTAATTTTCCATTTCCAGGATGAAAATGGCACTCTGAGTGGTATGTTCTCTCACTTCGATGAAAAAAGCCATTTCTGTACAGATTGTCCTGACTGGAAGGATATGAAGAATGGAATAGCTAACTAACAAACACTTCTGGTCAGGAAACAGGCAGCACCAGCAATTCATTTTTCTGCTCCTTAGTGTCCACTGGTACTACCAGCACAAATAAAGCTGAGCTGAATGGGTAAAGGAACAGAAAGCAACAACTGGTCAACCTGATGAATTTTCTTCAGAAGAAAAAAAATCTTATACCTAAGTATTATTGAGAGAGAACACAAAAAACCCTGCAAAGAATAAGTCAAATTTAACATAAAAATTCCATCTAAAGAAAAAGTGGATTTTTAATTTTGAGAATGTTTTCCAGTTAAATTCACATTCTCAATAGAACCTTGATGTTGAGGTGATCTACAATTTTACTTACATTTGAGAAACTATTTCAAACTAAAACAGTGAGTTAAGTATTTATTTGTTCACTGCTGCAGCAAAATCAGAGGGGCGTATTCTGTATTCTCAGCAGTAAGGAGATAAAACATACACACACACAATGCAAGCAGTCTAAGAGCTTTTATGGACTCAACACTGTGCCAAGATAGAAAGGGCTTCTGGGTACCTACAGCTCAAAAAACTGGCACCTACCAGTGTAATAGTTGAAGTGTCTGGTTGCACAGCATTTGGAACCATTTCAAAGAGAAGGGGAAAGGAAGGGAGTACTATCTAAATTCAATATTTCACTTCTCTGTTCTGGGCTAATCCTTAAAAGAATCCATAATGTGGCTGCTAGTAAATTAAACTCTCATCTCAGCAGCAAAATGGTCCTACATCCCCCTTTGCCCCAGGGGGAGAGGTGCTGGAAGCCAATCTGAGCACGAGAGAAGCAATTTACCCAAAGCACCTTATGCTTGGACTAATCTGGACAGCACAAAGACTGTAAGGCATCAGCTCAAAACCAACATAAATTAGAGCAATCTCAATTGAGCCTGAAGAGGGAAATGTAACAGTTTCATCTTCCAGTGTCCCAAAATCCAGTAGTTTGCTTCAGGTCTTGCACTCGGGAGATGGTGATCAGTGCTGGGACATCTACTTAGTTAACACAAGAAGAGCCCCGAAGACAAAACATTTCAGGTTTTGCAGGGGAGCCCCTGGTGGCCTAGTGGTTAAGACGCAGGGCTGGTACCCTTGAGACCGCGGGTTCGATTCCCGGTCAGGGAGCTCCCCGGG
>JAWWES010000133.1:11609343-11679570 GCA_035583135.1 Lophotriccus pileatus
ATCTGCATATGCGGGTAAGGACCTTCCCCGGCTCTTCGTTCGCGAAGACGGGCCATTATTATTATTCAGGTTTTGCAGTAACCTTGCTCTGCCTCCAGCACTGCCAGGCCGACTTGTCACAGAAGACAAGACAGCTCTGTCACCAGCTGCCACCTACCAGAGGTGGGGGACACTGTTCTAGGACATTTCACACATCTTAAGACCTACCAGTAGCATTTATGCTGTCCATTTACACTACACCTGAGGATTTAAACCCCCCAAAAAATAAAAGAAAGGGATTGCCTACCTCCTCATACCTATTTGGCAGTAATTGTGTTTTACTACAACTCTTCACCATACCTGGCCAGAGCTGAGGTTGTCTCCTTTTAAGTCTGATGCTGTCTGGCAGTCACTTTGCTGTTTTTCTCACATGGCAGGCATCACTCAAGATGATTTTAGTGAACGCTTTTTTTATTTACTTTGTTTTCATTTGTAATTCTTCAGGTTAAGTGAAAGGCTAAGTACAGATTCCAGCATACAGTCCGTATCCATTTAAATATATGTCAAAATTTTGAAATGCTATCATTCCAAAATGCTTCCATCAAACTCCTTATCCATAGGAAAGGAAATAAAAGGAGGCTTAGCTTCAGGTCAAATTTCAGTCATTAAATGAGCACAACTCCCACTGACAGCTGCATTCTCTGCCATTTTATTTCATTTCCATGGATGCTGAGAAAACAATAGATTTGACTTGCAATTTTCATATTAAACTAAAGGAAGAATTCTAAGTAAAAAGTGGTTAAAAAGATCATTGGCTCAAAAAAGTATAATTTGCATCTTTTTATGTCACCAGAGGACTCAATCCCACAGTACCAATTCTGTCCCTCCCTTTGCTGGGTCTGCTGGATTGTGCTTCAAGGAGCAGAGTACCAGATCACCAGTGGCTGCTGGCAGAGAGTTACAGATTCCAGCCCAGCACTGCACTTGATAGCAACTTAATGTTGTTGTTGTTACTGAGTTATACATTTCAGTTACAGCATTCAAGAAGCTTCATTGTACTGGACAAGTAAAACATGGCAACCAACCCCCATTTAAGAAGACTTTAGCTAAAAAAAGCGCATGCTAGTGACTACCATTTGATTGTCATTTATTTCTTGCCTATCTACAACATACATTTCCAAGTCTTCCGATGTTCTCTGACAATCAAATTTTCATCTGATGATAGCATAAAACTTTCTCTCCATCTAACCACAAATTATATAACCACTAAACGTTACTGTTATCCAAGTCCCCTGTATCCAGTCATCCTTTCACAGTAGGATAAGAAATCAGTCTTAATTTTATTGTTAAGGATTGCTTAATTAAGATTATTAATTCCTGTGTTAGATTGAAAAATTACATACACAAGGAAAAGTGTGACTGGATATATTTTTAATTAGCACTTTGGCTATGACTTGCACAAGATTTTTGATAGCCATGAAGCAATTAATTTGTAGACTACCCAAAATAAATTGCATTTTATTGATAAACTATATTACGATTTCAAAACATTTTTACTTTAGATTTGAATTTCATACCTACTAAAGCATAGGAATGTAATTCGAAAACAAAGGATTACTTTTGCTTTTCAATTGAGAGGTGGTTTTGTTTGTGCTTTTCTTTTTGAGAAAAAACAAACAAACAAAACAGCTATCTGTCATGCCCTGAAGTAAGCTGCACTTAGGTTTTATAAATAAAAACAAAGACAGAAACTAGTGGAAATACAGAAATGTCATCTTTTCCCTTGTTCTCCCAGCATTTCTGTCATTTCTCATTTTTCTGATCTAAGACTGTCTCAAACTGCCCAAAGGTTTGTGCAGTTGACTTATTTTCAGCTGCTCTGCTATCACTACCAAAATGAGACATATAATAGACAGTTTAGATAAACTTTGTTACTTTTCATTTGATTTCCTTAGTCTAAAACAACACATATATCTACACTTCAAGCTTTCATTTTCCTTTTCTCACCACTGAATTAATAGAACTTGTCAACAGAAAAGCCTCAAAAACTGAGGAAGAAATCAATGAAGACAGCAAAATGAACAAAGGGACTGTCACTTTACCTCCACCTTTCCAGGCTATCAGTGCCCATCCTTTTAATCCTTAGTAAAATATTCTCATCCTAGTCTTTCATATCTACCTCCTACTTCAATTATCCCTGGCTGTTGTTATAGGAACTACCTAGTCTTTCTTCCCACAGAGATAGATTTCCACCATTTCCAACACAAGCTTTCTTTGGAAAAACTACTCTGTTCCCTAATCTTTACCAGATTATATGGAAAAAATATTACCATTTTTGAGGCAGACATTTCCTACAAGGCTGTACCTAAAATGCACTTAAGTACTTCTTTGCATTCCACTATAAAAAAAAAAAAGGAAGACATTTTTCAGCCAGAAACTCTACACTTCTGTGTTGAAAAGAAAATAACTAAACCTCCTGTATTCATTGTGAAGAATAACATTGCATTTTAGATTAAGGCAGAAAACTACCACTTTTAAAGGCACAAAGAACAAAGAGAAAGAAATGTTGAATATATTTCAGTATATGGCAATACACAGTTCTAACCAGACCATTACGGAGTTCTTAATGATAATGTGTTACTACTAAGGTGAAGAATCGGAAACTGGGAGGGTAAGCAGTCAACAGCATAAACAAAAGTGCCTCTGCACCTCAGGGGTTGGATGCACACATGAACCAGAAGAAATCTTGCAAAAAAGTTCTTCAAAAGAAGATATTCTAACCATAACTCGTAGCAAGGCTTTCAATAAAACCACCAATGCATTCTGTTTTTAATAAGAATGCAGACTTAAAACTGAAGACCTTAATTGAGATTAAGTCCTTGATCTGAACCTTCTGTTCCAGTTAAGTCACCAACTATGACCAGCAAACTGCCCTGCAAAGTGAAATTCTTATGAGGATACATCTAAGGAGACAGGATTTCCACTATGTCCTACTTAAGCACTTCCATGAATGAAAAATAGAGCTGTAAAACACCAAGTGCCAGGGTCAGACCAGCACAGAAGTAAGAACTGTGCCAACCCAGAGCTTAATGTAGCACTGACACAGATGACAACTTTCAAGCTTTGTTTTTCAGGATTAAGGTAATTTCAAAATCTACAAATATAGATCTTAATCTAAATTCCTTCCAACTGGGTGTTTATTTAGTTCCAATGTAATCTAACTTCTGGCAGTCACATACAAAGAAGGTTTTATGCTTTATCTCTTAAGCAAAGAGTGATTAATAAGTACTAAAATTCCAAAGGAACTATGAGAGATATCTTACCTATTTCATCTGCAAAAATGACTGTAAGCCATTTCTTATGACACTGAATTAAATATTAATGTACCTTAATATTACTCCTAACATTAAGAATCCTCGCATGTTAAATATTAAATCCACAACTAAAAGTAAGATTGGAAAATTACTTGCAAAAAATGTTAAATATGCCCTATAATAATATGAATTTGAAGTTGAATCTAGCTGCTATTATGAGGAATCACTGCCCCACTGAGCTAGAAGGGTGTACACATGCACACATTGACTCAAAACATCTCCAAAATTACATTGGAGAGGCACAAGGTACAACTGGACACAACAGGAAAAGTGTTCATTTTGTGTAAGCATAGCAGCTTCCTCTGAGAATGCTTATTTCTGCCTTTTGGATCCACAGGTATCTCTGGCACATCTATGCTTTCTTCCTTGCTGCCCTCCTGGCACCAGGTTTATATATGTCCATTTATACATGAACACTCCCTTCTAGCCTTTCCCGCCCAGCTACAGTAAACCAGTTCATGATTAATACATCTAAATAGGCCAGTAAGAATGTCAGTAATTTATGAAGTAATACTGCTATTTGCAAATAACACATGATATGCTCTGTAACAACTCAGGCAACCAAGTACAACTAAAAATGTTCTTTCAAACTGAAGGTTGTATTACATTGATTCATTCTGAATTTTTAGGTTGACATCGATTTTAAAGTTTTAGATTTGGCAGATCTAGGTCCAGCCCAGTCTCAAGTTCACACAAATACCCATCTTTACTTGAGCCATCCAGTGTTTCCTGGGCAATCCAGTCATTACCATTTCCATATGCTTCCCACGTAAATGCAATGAGATGTTAAGGTGGTAATGTTGTAGCCACAGTGGTGCAGTAAGAAGGCAAGGCTCCCAGGCCAGGACAGCACCCACACAACCATAGGCTGCATAACCCACTGCAAACAGAGTTTGCTTCATTGCACAGTGATCATAAAAATCACCGAATGGTTTGGGTTAGAAAGGACCTTAGAAATCATCTCATTCCAACCCACCTCCCACGGGCAGGGACACCTTCCTTCAGCCCAGCCTGCTCAGACCTCCATCCAACCTGGCCTTGAGCACTTCTGGGGATGTGACATCCACAGCTTTTCTGGGCAACCTGTGCCAGTGTCTCAGCACCCTCACAGTAAAGAACATCTTCCTAATATCTAATCTAAACCCACTCTCCTTCAGTTTAAAGTCATTCCCCCTCAGCTGGGGCCCCAGAGCTGGAAGCAGCACTGCAGGTGCACCCCAGAGCAGAGCAGAGAGGCAGAATTCCCTCCATCCAAGTGCTGGTGCCTCAACGATGCTTTTGATGCATCCCAGGGTACGGTTGGCTTGCTGTGCACCCTCCTCTGCACCCTAAGGGTCTTCCAATAAACAGAAGAAAATTAAATTCCTGCTACAGATCTCAGCTTTCCCCTTATTTAGAAAAGAAAAATTAAATAATTTATGATGGGGAAAAAAAAAAAGTATCAGGCATTTAGGATAAAACCAATTTTAAAAACCCAACTTTTGCACCACATGCTGTTTGTACATTTCTAAGCAATGCCAAAGAAAGTTTAGAAAGTTTCCTTTTTATAATGCTACATTTATAGGCAAAGTGTTAGTGTCTGTAGAAAGACAAATGGTTTTCCAACATATTTCTTTGATAAATGGGTTAACTAAATTAGAATTTTTGTTTTGTTTTTGTGGGGGTTTTTTTTGTTTTGATTTTTTTTTTTGTCGTTATTTTTAATTAAGTTGGTCCCTTGCCTGGAGCAGCCAGAGTTGTTTACCCACAATGGCCATGAAATTCCCTCTGCTTGATGGTTTAATTATCTCCTCATTGCCTGGTAATTCTTTTAAGGCTTTTTTTTTTTTTAATGTGGCACAGCAAACAAAAAGAATCATCTGTCCGTCTTTGTTCAGTGCTATGAACTTACTTACACTGTGTCCCCTTCTTCACATACGATGACTTTTGAGTCGATGGATTAAATCAGGGTCTATTTTAAATGTAGTATAAATGCCAGTGCAGCCTATGACCTATACAAACACCTGCTACCTACGGACATTACAGGATCTGAATTGTGTTTACTCCTCTGGTTGTATCATCTGTCAGATGCAGACAATTGTACTGAGAAGAGCACGATAAGTTACAGGCATCTCCCACCTCAACGCCGGGTCTTGGCTTACACTGTCTGATTCTGTTAGTGGTCTGGGTGTGATGAGAACTAGGTCTGAAAGCTATGAATATCCTTCACTGGGCTAGAATGGGAACAACACTATTTGGCCAGAAATAGAGCAAGCTGAAAGATAACCATGCATGAAGAAAGAGGAAAATCCAGTATCACTGACAAGCAGACAAGGTAGCTGTAGTATGTCAGGGATTTTACAATTTTTCTTCACCACTGAACACTTGTCATTAAGTTCCAAAAAATAGCTATATGCACCTTTCAGTTAAAAAACAAAAATAAACAAAACCAAAAACAAAACCAGAATGCTTAACAGTATGTAAGGATAGAATCTACTGTAGTCCGAGGAGGCAGTTGGCTCATCATTTCCTCATATACACAGAAGATCTCTAAACACAAACAGGAACAGAGCAAACTCTGAGGTAAGATGGAAAGTAGCCAAGCACACAAAGACTTAACTTCATTGTTAAAGATTCAGGAAAGCTGCAACACTGAGACTGTTTATGGCATGCTCCTTCGTTTCCCATCTGGTAGGCAAACTTCCATTAGCCCTGATGTTTTTATGACTCCCCAGAGGTTCCCTGCTCTGCAGACACAGGCTCTCCTCCAGTTTCTCCTTGCCATTCAGCAGAGGCACATCTTACCTTGTCTCTTCAAGGATTCAAAATGCAAGTCTGACCCTCAGGCCCAATTAGTGTTTTCAAGATGAAACCTATACTTCTTACCAAGATACCAGCACTTCTGTGTCTCTCTTGCCATCTTGTTCCTTCTGTGAATTTCCAGAATCAACACATGAGGGGCTAATTCACTGATAGCTTAATTTAAAAACAAAATTTCAAAAATTGAGTGGTTTTGGGGGATTTTTTTGGTTTTTTAGAAAACAAAACCCAAAAGCCTAGATCTTACAGAGTGCTTCCTTGAGCTTCTGCAAGATTACAGCACTGCAAATGGGGTCAGAATCTGCTCCACCGCTTAGGGGAGGTGAGAGATGTGTGACATTGCTGACTATACAACAAAGGCTCTTTTGAATTATTTACCACAGCACAACTAACAAATCATCTGGATGTAAAACTGCAACACTGCTCCAAATACAGAAACGAAAATCTAGGGTCATAACTGACAGCCTGGTATTATATTTTTAAGCAATTTTAAAAGACATCTTCTGCTATGTTTTTAGTATTCCTGCACTTCATAATTCAATTTTCATAAAAGTATTCCTACCTTGGCCTTCAAACTTTAGTGGAAGACATCGTTTTCAGAGCACAAAAGCAGATTCTCAAAGCTGATGTTTTTCAGAACTTAGGAAGCATCTGACAAGGCATATTCCCCACAGACATGGGCTAGACCTTCATCAGTATTTTATTTAAAACAGGTAAAAGGTTTTATGTTTCATGGTGTTTTGGGCGGTTTTTTTTTCCCTCCCATCTGGAACAGCTCATGAGGACAAAGCTAGTCCTTATTTTTGTAAAAGGAAAAAAAAAAAAAAAAAGAAAACAAAGAGAGAGTCTTAGCCACAAACCTCAGATCTCTGCTTCAGGCAAAATGTCGAAGCATGTAATTCTATTGTAATATACCAAAATTGATTGTCAAGGTAATTTCAGCACACTGAAAATGAATAATCATAATTTTCCTTTTGAAAAAGAGTACAGTTTTTCCTATATTCCCTTCTTGATATAAATCTTAATAAATATTCATAGATAACTCTAGGACACCTCATTAACAAGCTGTTCAACAAGTAGAGCAAGTGCTGAATTAGGTGCTTTAAATAATTATTATAAATGTATCTTCTCACAGTAGCACAGAAACAATTGTAGCGTGTTCCTTAGCGCAACATGAGAGTCATTTAAATATAACCAACAAGTGGTACCACCTGGAAGAAGGCTCCAAGGTCTGGCTGTACTAGAAAAACAAGTGGACAACTCCAGATGAGTTGCCTTCCATTTGTCCCCATTGCTCAGGTAAGAAGGGACTTGTTCCCAAACCTCTGGAAGCTCTGCTTATTTTGCTCCATGGCAGACTCCTCACCTTGCTTCCCAGATCAGCACCAGTAATTCCTCCAGCCTGCACCCATGGCCACATAACAGACAAGCAAATTCTATCTGTAACTGGCAACTGGACCACCTGCAGCAACAGAAACAGAGGAATTTTCTCCTCACACGCAAAAAAAAGTAAAATAAATAAAAAGTTTTTACCTTCCTTGTAGCATCATACTACAAGAAGGAGTAAGCTTAGAGGGTTACTTTGGTAGTCTAATGCATCTGTGGCAGAGTTATTCTACAATCTTTGATCACACAACATGCCAACAGGCACAATGACACAACAACAGCATGATACCCTCAGTAGCATGCCAAACACTGACACAGCAATGAGACCCACTGTCAGGAGCAAAGTTCTAGAGGCCTAGCTGGTGGCCCTCAAACAACAGGTTTGCTAGCCCAGAAAAAAAATATCAGGAAACAGGGTGACCAACCTCCAGGTTGAGGGGAGGAAAAAAAAAAAAAAAAAAAAAAAAGGAATTAGGACCAATACCAAAATCAGGGTTGGAGGTGAGAGAGTTGGACATCAGATCAGACAGGTTATTTCTGGAATACTTTTTATACAGGTCTAAAATAAGCTACCATTTATTCTTGCTCCAGTGTTTCTATTCCTTTTACCCTGTGACTCAGTCACTCACTTTTCACATTGTGCTTTTGTCAGGGATCTGCCCTGTCAGGTTCCCAACATCTTCAGACCCGTCGTCAGCTGCAAAGTGCAGGACAACTCCCATTAACGTGAATATGGGCATCCATCACCTTTCTTTTGTACAGAACTCGTGTTTCACATGCTTTTGCTTTTCTGCAAGGTTACCACAGTTTGCCATTCAATTAATAACACTAATCAAAACAAACAAAACAAATTTAAAAAAATAGCTGTGAATGCTGAACCAAAAAGATCCAAACTGAGACACAGTATCTCATTTTACACTTGGAGTTCAAGAGACAGCTAAAATTGTGACCTGGCAAGGAGGATTTAAGCCAGGTTTCCTTTGCTGAAAGCTATGAATGGTAAAAGTCAAAGCTGAATTTTCCTATGACTACATAAACATAGAGGGGCAATGCTTGCTGTGTCTCTCCAGAACCCATACATACATGCAGTTTGTCTCTAAGCATAGATTTACTGGAATGCCTACATTTTCTGCTGATAAATCTTTCACATTATCTCCAAAATACTGATGCCACAGGTATCTGTGTGAACATTTTGTTCTGTAAAAAGCATTACAGTAGGAACAAAAAGAAAGGAGAGGGAAGTGCTGTTTCCTCACTAAACACTCCTACAGTTTCACAGCACTTTTCATTCTTCTTCTTAAAAGAAGTGATTAATAGAAGTTGAGATTTTATAAAATATTCTTTCTTCAAACATATTCACCATGTCCTGACTTATATCTTAAGTATATACAGTCTTCTTAATTTACCACCAGATTAATTACCGATCAATTTTAGTGCAAAGTACTACGTATATTTACATGTATGTTTTGGCAGCCTGAATTAATTCAATAATCCCAGCATGTGGATAGCTTTGCTTTTTCCAGTACACAGTTCCAAGGAAGCCATTGTGACCAGGCTTTTCATTTTTGTCAGAGAAAGAAAATCCAATTTATAAAAACCTAAAGCCTTCACGGTGTTACATCAAACTGCTTTCTCATCTCACTTGCAGATATATAACAAAGCAGTTCAACAACTATGCACACAGCCTTTACAGACTGGGTCCTCTCATCCCTCTTGCTTTTATGCTTTGCTAAGGAAACCCAACTCTTGATGGGTTCACATCTTGATGGTAAAGGAAGTGATTTGAAGGTTTCTTGTAAATGTTATTTTCTTCACCTCAATCAGAAGTTTTGTATCATCAGGCAAAAAGGAAAACTAAAGGAAAACTTCGAAAGGATTCCAGGCTTTCCTGACAAAGGATATACTTTGCTAACAAACAACTGTCCCAACTCCCACTGTCACTTAAGCTCCCTTGCAATGCTTGAACAACATTAAGATGCATTTGAGCTTTTTAAGGCTCACACATCATACCATTTTTAAGAAGACTGATACCACAGGAACTGGTTTACATATACACCACTTTACACACACACATTCTGTAAAGGAAAGATAAACTCCAACAGCACATGCAAATTGACATCAGATTATGTGTAATTTTATTAATTTTATTTTAAAATCCATATATGCATACCAGGTAATCCTAGATGAATGATAAATGGCTGTAATAGAGCTCTAAAATATTAAAAAGAAGTCTCACCCACAGTTGTTTTATCAGTTAACAACTTTTGCCCTACAGTTTAAAAATATACATCTCAAATAACATTTCCAGCAATACATGTGGTTTTCCTAACCAATAACTAACTACAAACACAGGCCACCTAACCACACTAAAACTGTAGACTGATTTTTCAGTGTAACAGCTATCTTACAGTAAGTGCTCAAACATATTCTCTTACTCAAACAAGGTAAATTCAAGACAAATTTAGACCATGAAAAATAAGCGACCTCATATTTAACAGGAGCATATGCAGTAAAAATATACTTATCTATGAAATGAGCCATAAATGTGGCAGCTTCTACTGGGTTTGTAAAGAATTCCAAATGTTTTCGGTTTCCTCATATTTTACACTGCCATCTAGTGTAGGCAGTATTCATATTTTCCAAGCTTCCACCTGTCAGCACCTGAGGTATCCAAACCCCTCCAAAAATTCCACAAAAATAGTGACCATCACTTTTGTTTATAAGTAACTGGAAACTATTAATTCCTAGAAGGAAAAGTCTACACCAGCCAGATGAAACAAAACAGCAGAATTTAAAGTTATCTGACACCAACAGCAGGAAAGAAAAAAAAAAAAAAGAAGTTCCTAGAAATACAGCAATTATGAATTGTTGCTCTGTGGCTAAACCACCACCAAGTATGGTTCATTGGTAAGAATGTTTAATGTAGATCCACTGAGTGAAAATCAATGCAAGTTAAGCATCTGTGCCTGTATAGAAACTACAGATCAAATTAAACAAAATGCTTATTTCAATATTTTTTGGTTTTTTGTTCACCATTTACATCCTCTGTCTTTACTACAAGGTCCAATCACCGATCCCAGCCTGATGAGCCTGGTCACACTGCTCCTGTGGAAAGAGCTGCGGGGCAGGATTGCAGGGAAGTTTGCTTTACAATCAACTTTCCATGGAGAGGCAACATTCCTGAATTATCATTTCCAGCTAACACAGAGAGGCTGCACCACATGGTCAGTCTTCAAACGACACACAGATTCTGTGCCATGACAGACAGTAACACAGAAATTCCAGATAGAGTGTAGCTCTGGAGCTGCCTTTTGAAGTGGGGAAAAAAAACACTACCCAACCCACGCACTTACTTGGCTAAAGCAAAAAGGCACTTCTTGAACACTGCAACTTCTAGATTATTAATTTGAAAAATTAAAGATCTTTTCATCAATTGAAAGCATATTTTTAAAACTATAAAAATAGCAGACTGACGTTACTGTGAACGTCAAATGCAGTATCTCCTACTCTGTGTACCAAACTCTGCTCTCCTTTACAGAGTTA
Organism: Lophotriccus pileatus; assembly: GCA_035583135.1. Lineage (NCBI taxonomy): Eukaryota > Metazoa > Chordata > Aves > Passeriformes > Tyrannidae > Lophotriccus > Lophotriccus pileatus. The sequence goes on from JAWWES010000133.1 coordinate 11,620,425, forward strand.
AATGGAATAATCCAACAAAACCTGCATTTATTCCAAAATTCCACCTCAACGGCAGAGAAAGTTATTTCATCTTATAAAACTCAGATCTACTGACACCTGTTTTCTTTAGCCATTTACACAAACACAAGGCAAACAGAACCTGTTACTGCTGGAACACAAACACTGTATGACACCAGGGAGTTGATGGATCCTGCTTAATGCTCTGTTTGCACAGCCACAAATACACAGGATACCTAGATTTAAGACCCATTTTCATCTTTTTGTGCCATTTTTGTAACAGAAATATGCACTCTAAGTTCAGTGCATCTTACTAGCATTACTATAATATGACAAGTTCACACTCCATAACTAAACAAACAATACAAAAGCCTGATGGTACATGAAAAACTGTCAAAATATAATAAAGGCTTGCTTCCTGTAAGACTTTCTTCCTCTTAACTGTCCATTACATACCCACCTCTTACAGTTACAATAAAGAAGTGTCTTTCTAGTGCCTCATATTGAGATTTCACTCTATTTGCCAAATTAGTGTTTTTGCAGCAAGAAACTCCTATTGGCAAGTGTACAGCTAACAGAATTAAAGAAATTGATACAAATGAAAAGTGTTTTAGTTACATATATATGTTAATTTTAAGAGAAAACGCTCCCTAGACTGGCTTAGCACAGACTGTGGTTGGGATAAACGTTCACTAAGGTCACAGCATAGGGCAGAATTTCATAGAAATGGGATATACAACAAAACAAAAATCTTCCATCAAAATAGCACAGATGAATTTGATTTTCAGTGCCATGACACCCAGGAACAGAGCACAAACTCAGCCTGCCAAAGTGACCTCAATAAATAGCATCATAGATAATAACTTTGCCACCATACTATGTCAAGTAAGCACCTTTAGCTCGTGCTGTCTTACACATTTTCATTAAATAGAGCATTCTTCAACATTAAAAACAATCCAAGGGAACCTATGGGGCAAATTCACTTACAAATAGGAAGAGGCTTAGTTTGCCAGGCTGAGGCAAAAAGCCTATTAGCATCCAAACCCATGGAAAGCAATATTAAACCTCCTGTGCTACTGTAAACAGAAGAACTGTCCTGTCCAGTCTCTTCTGGATTCAGAAGGGTGGGATCTGTAACACTGGAGAAGCAGAAATAACTCTACATGTTATAAAACTCCCACTACAGATACTGACGTGAATCAACTCAAACTCCATTGCTGAAACATGAAAGAAAACTTTATCACTGTCAACTTGAAAAACCTACAAAATAAGTGAATACAATTTGTTCTATTCACTCCCTCTAAAGACAAATTAATAATCATACCATGTACAGCATAGGATGCCCACTTCACTTTTCAGTATGTTATCTCAGTATACCTTGCCAAAAAGGTACATAAGACTTGGAAGACAGACAACATATCCTGTCTTCTAACAGCAATTTTCACAGTAGGATGGATTGTATAAATCTGATTTGCTGTTTGATACTCTGCCTATACTTAGTCAATTTATGATGACAGAAGAAATGGGGAAAAAAGCTTTTTCCCCAAGATGACCCGCTACTGACCTGGACAAATCAATTGAATCTACCTTTGCAGATTATGGGGAAAAGGAACTAAAGAATTCTCCATTAGTAACTTACACTTTTTTCCTCTCCCTAATATTCAGCTGCCAAGCAGTAAGTACAGCTTTCCAAAGAGCAGGAAACTGAAATTCACAAACCTCAACTCCCTTTTAGAATTGTCAGTGTGCATTTTGTATGAAGACCAGCAAGTCTTCTTAATTAAAATCCTCTATCACTGTGAAGACATCTGTGAGCTGAAGTCCAACTCCAACCTTGTGCAATCCAGCCAGCCCTTCAAGGTTTGCCTCAGGTTTTCTGTAACAGATCAGCTATCCAGGACAGGAAAACCTGAGAAGCTAACAGACCAGATGTGTTTCTGGCAGAATTAAGGAACAATGAGACATTCCCTTAAAAAAAAAAAAAAAAAAATTAAAAAAAAGTCTTAAAGACAGAAAGAGCAAAATCGACTGTGACTGCTGCCAAATAAAGAGATGGATAATGAAGACAAATTTGTAGTGAGATTGTCAGGTTTGTGGGTGATATCAGGAAGCGTAGGGAGGGCTCATAAACCCAGGGGAAGTAGTAGCTAAAACCTAAGGCTTGGTGAGGCTGGAACAGCCAGAACTGCCAACTCACCCCAAGAAACATTTCAGCCTTCCATCCGCCTCACATTTTGACATGTAAAGTGAGATTTACAAGTTTATTTAAAAAGCCAAGGAAAAGTATTTCACAGAATTTGATTTATACCAGCCCAGATTGCTTTGGAAGAAGGAATCCTTCCTCAAAAGTGTAATAAATAACACTCACCATTCATCAACAATAACAATAAAATATTAGTGTAATACAACATATATAATAAGCCAAACAAAACTAGCCCTTCCTAAAAATTTCCATCTGTCAGAGCATTTGGCATACAGGAAAGATTATGAAAATATAAATTAGGAAGAGAAACATAGCCCAAGTGTTAAAGAATGCTAGTTTAAGTTATCATAAATTTTAAAGAAACATTGCTGTTGGGAGTAATTGTCCACCTTTAGGTTTGTCTTTGTTAGCAAACTATTTTACTTTCTCTTGTAACTCTGTTACATAAACCCAAAAAGTATTGTTTTCATATTTCTCTGCAGAAGTCATATGCTAAAAATACATATCCATAACAAGCTAAATAATTCAGCAGACCTATCAATCCCACTAGTTTGCCTCAAAATTCACAGTGAATTTTAGGCCTAGGCCTATTGAAACAATTACTTCACCTGCAGACTAACTCACCGCCTGCACTCATTACTGTCAGCCAGCAGCACTATCCTCTGCAGACTGACTTCGATGCTCCAAGGCAGATCTTCTACTGGTGTGGTTTTTACTGGGGGCTTTTTTTTCTTCTTACAGTACAGTAGAGTTCTAGATACTAAACACAGGATTAATCTTGCATTTTTGAGTCACAAAACCTTCACTTGATGTTCTGAAATCTTCCGGTCAGATCAGAAGACAAGGAGATCATAGATCATAAAGGAGGATCTGTAGGAGGCACCTGGATACACCTGCTCAAACTGATATACCTTAGCCTGAGGAACACTGACTTCTTTGATCAAAAAGAACTAAGGCAGCCTCGTGGATAAGTCTCTCCAGAGAAAGAGAAACCAGACCAAAAGAGGGATCAGCAGCACTTGCAAGGTTTGAGAAATCCATAGAGAACTGGAACTCAAAGCTTCAGTTAGTCCAAGAAAGCCAGTAAAAGAAAAGATTTATTTTAAAGGAAGGTTTAATCTTATCTTGAGCACTGTAGAAACTGTCAGAAAGCAGACGGGGGGAAAAAAAGGAAAAATAGGGCTCTGAAGTAGTAACACTGCCACATGCTCTCACTAATTCCATCAGGGCTGTAAAAATCTCACAGGACTAATTGCTGTTCATATTAATCCTGTGACTTTTATCTTCATTTCAGTGGAATTATCAAAGTGTGTGAAGTAAACAGCATTCAGCCCTGCATGGATAGATGCAGTAATGAGGGCTTACATACACAAACTCCATCCAATATACAGGTTCACAGAACAAAAAAAGCCTAAGATACCACAGGGCTTTAAAGCTAGCTCAAATTTAATCAAGTAAAATAAAAACAACATTTTAAAAAAATCAAGTTACTAGAAAACTGCCTTTTTAAAGACTGCTATAACACTTCCAAATACTTACCTGAATATAAGAAGTTTTGTTAGTAACCAATTATTTACATGAACTCTTGCTTTGATACAGACCGAGAAAGAGACATCCCCCCCATCATTCCTGCTATGTAGACATCATTTAAATATAGAGAGTGCCTGCAAGCCAGTGAAGACTGAAAATCCTTCTCGTCTTTGAGATTCAGAGCCAGATTTAAATGGCATATGTATGGCCTGATTTTAGTATATCTATTTTAACACATCATTAATGGGTAAATAAACAAGTAAATTTCTTCTGGCAAGGAAGAGAGATGGAAACATAATTATACATTAGATGAAAACACAGCTCCACAAAGACTTCATCCTGTTATTTCTATTTCAGACAAGCCAGTGGGTTAGTTTTGGGGACCAAGCAAGCCGGGAGTCCCAGGCTCTGCCATCCATACTTCAAAATCTCTGTGTCATTTCGGGAAAAACAAAACAGAGCCCTACTGGATCACAGATCAGAAATCAAACATCATCCCCCATCCCCCCCTTTTCTAGCTGATACAATTTCAAGTTACAACTCTGCTCAACTTAATTATCTGTAATACCTTTCTTGCGGTTTCCATTACATCTCAGCAGACGCTGCTCCTTGCAAGATGGGGATGGGGATCCTATAGCTCAATTACTCCACCGAATTAACCCTTTAGCGTCACCTACTGAACCCGCTACCCGCTTCCTTACCCAAGTACCCCCAACTTTCAAAGGTGACAGAAAACCTTTGCAGGCAAGGTTCTCGAGACGCCCTGAAGCCCCTTCAGAGGGACCACGGCCGCACCGGCACGGGGGGTAGGGGCCGGCACCGCGGCCAAGGCAGCAAGCGGGCTCCCCGGCGGGCAACGCCGCCGCCGTCGGGAGAAAGTAGGGGAGATCCCCAGCGGGTCCTGGCTGGAAGTTGCCTCGGCAGCTCGGGCCTTTCGCACCCGCGGTGATCCAGGGAGAGGGCGGCGGCGGGGCGGGCAGGGGTCCCCGGGGCGAACGGGCCACCTTCCTTCCCTCAGCCCCGGCGCTGAGGGGGCGGGAGAGCGGCGGCCGTCCCCGGCGCGCTCCCGGCCGGATTCACCGCTCGCCGGGCTCCCGACGAACGCGCCTCCTTCCCGCTGCCAGGGCTGCGCGCCCGGCGGGCTGTAACCTTAAGAAACTTGATAAGGGAATAAAAAAGGGAGGGACTTTGCCGGAACCGATTCGCGGCTTTTAATCTCTCCTGACGCGCCGGAGCCAGCGGGCAAAACGAGGAAACAAAAGCCCCTCGCCCCGCGGAACGAGCCCCCCGCTCCCCGCCCGGGCGGCGTTACCTGGCCGGCGGCGGGGCGGCCGGCGCGGCACTTTCCCCCGGTGCGTGCGGGAGGCGCTGGGCGGCTGGCGAGCTGCTATTTATAGTCCGGAGCCTCCAGCAGCGAGACGGACGGCGAGAGGAAATGAAGGGCTGCGCGCCCGGGCAGCCGGAGCGGAGCCCAGCCCAGCCCGCTCCCTTGCCCCTGCCGCCGGGAGGGCGAGGTGCGGCTGGCGCTGGCCGCGGGCACGGGCGCTCCTGCCCCTGGTGCCACCACCCCCGGGAGTCTCCTCCCAATGTCACGGCAGTTCGGCGGCGGCCCCGGAGCCCGCGGTAGCGAAGGGGAGCCGCCTCCGCCTCCCCGGCAGCCCTGCGGCCAGCAGGCAGCGCGGCGCGGCTCGGCTCAGCCGCGCAGAGGTGACCCGCTACTGCTGCTGCTGGAGGAGGCGAGACCGACACTGGGGTGTGGGAGGGAGAAGCCGCCGCTTGCCATTCACCTCCTGCCGCCCAGAGGGAGCCCGGCCTCCGCGGCCGCCTCTGCCGGGGGCTGGGAGGCGGTGGCGAGAGCCCGCCCGGCCCGAGGGGACGGTCGGACGGTGATGGGGTCGCTGCCGGGGAGCAAGCCTCGGATCGGCACCTCCCGGAGCGCTGTGGCTCAGGGGAGCGCGGCATGACCCGGGGAAATGTTAGTCACTTCCCCCTCGCGGAGATGGAAGCAGGGGCTCCCCAGGAGGCAAGCGAGCGGCTCCTCGGAGCCGCCGAGCCGGCTGCCTGCCCACTGTTAAAGTTTGGGGCGTGGGCGATGAGGGATGCCCCGTCCTGTCAGGGAGAAAGGTGGGAGGGCTTCACCCCTCCAACAAAGTGCTAATGGCATCCGTACACTCAGCCTTAAATCCACAACATTCTAAAAATTGGTTTTGTGTATAAGGCAACAGAGGAATTATGACAAGTAATTTCTCAAGCGTCTTACTCACTTGATAATAATCATCATATTATCCAGTGGTGCTTTTTTATTATTATTTTTTTTTCTCTTGTAGTTAGATAAGCTCTTGTATTTCAAACTTCAATCAATCCTATTGAGGCTGCCTGTGCATTATTGCAGGACACCGTCTGGGACCTGAGCAGCGTTAACTCACTCCTACACCATCATTCTCCAAGCAACTCAAGTTAATACAGATTAGATAGCTACCTTACCCTACTCAGTAGCATTTGTTACAGAGTTGGATTTAGTGTTTCCTGTGTTGTAATAGCTGCAGTCATCTACAAGGTACGAGGACAAAGCCTAACAATGATCTGTGCGAAGCAAGACTGATTCAGCTGCGAGACCTTGATGTCAAAACAGAGATATAGACATACAAAGCTGGGAGCAGAGACACAAAGACGGGAGCTAACCATATACATACATTATAAGCTATGCAAAATTGAAAGGAAAACCCTGAGAAGGCACAATACAGGTATTTGACCTTGTCCAACCACTTAAAGTAATACACAAAAACCTGGCTCGATGAAACTACCCATTTATGTAAAGCTCCTCATGCATAAATGTGTGCAGAGTCAGGCTCATATTGAACAAACCATCATAACGAAGTGAAACTGCCTTTTCAATTCAGAGATTAGTCTTTTGAGTATCTCTCATGAACAATACTTTGCTTCTCACAACAGGAATTTCTTCACAGTCTTCCTTGTTCAATTTTTAATGCTCCATAGTGTAACACATATCAGAAAAGATCCTGCCAGCACAGGAATTGGTACCAGCAGGTTCCGAGTGCCACCAATGACAATCCAGCTTGTGAACAGGGAACATGCAAAACTTGGCTACGTGTATTTCAATTGTATAGGCTGCTTCTTTCTCTGTGCTCCCTTAAGAACCAAATGCTCTTGAGGTTTAGCCTGTGGTGACTTTTCAAATGAAAGCAATCCCGAGCTCTTAGATGTGTTCAGAACTGAGGACAAAGACTATAAAAGTGACAGCCTGTTAAATTTGGAAGGAATTGCTATGAGAGCCCCTGCTTACTTATTTCAGTAATGTAACCTTAAATATGTATAGCACTGAACATACAAGAGCAGTTATCAAAAATATAGTCTTGAAGAACACTTTTTCTTGGGCAAGACTGTTGTACAGCCACTCACGCTGCAGACCACAGGAAGGAAAAAGGCTGATTTTTAGATTAGTCTTACATGAAAATTCAAGATGTTACTGGAAGATGCCTGTTCAGAAACCTGCCCTATGTCAATGCGGAAAAAATATATAAGATAATCAGAGCTTTATCCCCCCTCTGAAATGTTTTAAATTTGATATATATTCTAAAACTCTCCTTTGTCATGTAGTCAAAATTTTCAGAGCTTGAAATTACACTTAAGCATAAAAAATGTCACCTAATGTTCAAAAATACCAAGCTCAAAATGATTTCAAATGTATTTCAATGCTCCCTACCTCTGAAAATCACATTTCCTTAAGTGCTTAGATATGGATTTAGGGTGTCTAACTGGATCCACTCAGGCTTGAAAATTTTAGCCTGCCTATACCTGTGCTTCGTAATAAATGTATCAGAAAGCCTCAGACAAGCTATAAAAGCATTCTCAAAAAAGCAGTGCAGACTTGAGCCATTAGAAGACACGACACCAACCTGACAAAGTACTTGACTGTGTAATTCACCTCATTCTGGTATATGGAAAGTAGCGTTTGAAGCCCAGACTTTAAGAGACATCTGCAATAGCAGAAAAAAAAATGAATATGAAGCCCCTGCTGTGGTGGGGTTTTTTGCTATTAATATCTTCCCACTATTTCCCACCATCTTCCAAATCAATATGCTTACTGCTCCGAAATCTTCCTCTCTGCTTTCTCCCCAAGTCCTACGTGTAACATCCAATATTCCACCTTATAAATATTAAGTATTTATCAGGAGTCTCTTCCTTAGTGAAAAAGGTGAGGCTGAGAAGGTGAGGGAGAAAGCAAACAAGAAATTAGACTGTGATAGACTTAAGACTTCCTGAGGGGAGAGTGCATAAAGCCATTGGAGAATAACCCCGCTCTGCTAGCCAGATCCAATCTGGCTAGCAAGCTTTACTATTTCCAGGCCAAGGCTTGGGATCAATGAGAACAATAAATCATTGAAGAACTTCAGAATGAGAGAAAGAAGTAGAATTTAATGGCCTGTCAGCAGCTGGAGTAGAGCCTCTGTGCTGGAGAAGCTCTAGCAGAAATCAGTCTCCCATTGCACAGAGGGAAATAACAAGGATGATTGGAATTTACTAAACTTTCAAGGAAAGGCAAAGGTCTGAGCAAGAACAAATGCAAATATTTATTGTAGGCCTTTGCTCGGAGTATGTTTTAATGGATAGAAAGGGTTTGTTTTCAAGAAGCTCTTTTTGTGTTATCTTGGATGTGCATTCTCTGTAGCAGCTAGGGTAAAAATCCAAGGCTGCTTGTTCTCCAGACAGTTAAGTATGAATGACTGCATAGCATTGCTTCTCCATACTAACCACAACACAGCAAAGATTGTTTATACCTACTTTTTAAATGCAAAGAGCTAGGGAATAAAAAATTAAATCCTAATATAAGGATAAACCATTCCCTCATCAGCAGCTGATCACTCCCACCCCTTAAAGTCATGGTGGAACCAACAGACCTGCCTGAAACCAAAGGATGCTTCCAACACTGAGCAAAAACCTAAAGCACCAAACGAAAATCAGCAAAAACCACATCCTAGCAGGACTGAACTTGACTGGTATGGCTTCCTGCATAACAGTGTCACTGTAGATTACTGCACAAAACTGAAATCTGTGAACTATGTCAGGCTCTTTACAAACAGAATCAGTGACCATGAACTACAGTGTGGCTCTCGGTGCCTCACACCTTGTTACTTACATTGATGACCAGAGTGTGCAAAAAGTTATCCTGCTGATCTAAACACTGCAATTTAAACCAAATATACATATTACAGTGCAGCTACAGAATGACTGCAGGAGAAGCAAGAAGATGGTGAACTAGGCTGTGCAGGGCGACTGCAAACCAGGCATTACTGAACAAATCCAAGTCGTGACTTTGCAGGTTGTTCTGCATGGGCAATAGATTGGAACAGTTCCAGTGAGGCCTGTGCAGGCCACTGCCAACATAAAACAACTTGCAGGATCAACAGCCACCAGAGGAAGAGCTGGATAACTAATATAGTGGAGGTGAAATTGAAATTGAGACAAATACCACACTACCAAATACGGAAGAAAGCAATGTCAAAGGAAAACACTCCCTCAGTTATCTGGAATAATCTCAGGCTTTTCATCAAAAGACATTGAGGAAAACCAATACAGAACCACTGGAGAAAGCAACTGCAGAGACTGTATCACAGTGCACACCAAATGAGAGATGAGGTAGTGTAAATAATAAAAAATCCCAAACCAAAACGAAGTTTTAGGCTGGGCAGATTGCACTTCTTCCTAAAAGGCAGATAGATTTGTTTCCTTTACACTTTGGCAATATTTATTGTGTTTGTTGTACAAGTAGGGAATGATGGTAACAAAGTAACCCTAGTGTTTTTCCATGCATTGGATATATCATGCAAATATTTAACATCAATGCCAATCTGAACAGTAACTTCACTTCTTGCTCCACTGTCAGGAAAAAGTCAGTCATAGAAACCTCAGACAGAGCACTATTGCACTATTATTGTTCTCTTTTTCAATTGTATTTTCTCTCAGTTTTGACATTTGTTGCTGTGCAAAGTTTTGGATAAAACTGAGGAACAAGGAGCAGAGCTCCAGAGGACAGCAAATGGGATTTTATCACTAATATGACCTTGGAAATATCATATTCATACAACACAAAATGCTGAACAGCACAAGCCCTCTCTATTGCTCAAAACATTTTAATGGAGAGACTTTATCATAATAGCCTCTATGTGAGGTACAATCTCTTAAAACTTGTGTAACTACTGTATCATATGCTCTGGCACACTTCAACAATAACACAGTTGTGTGCCCAGGCCAAATCTGGATCGGGTTTACCAGGCAAGACAATCATACGCAGATCTTGTATTAAATAATGAGGGCTGGCATCTTTAAAAAAAAAAAAAAAAAGAAAAAAAGGGAGAGAGAGTTAATTTCATTTTCTGCTCACTTTGCAGCAGTTCAAATGACTATACAGCATGCAAAGCTTAAGAGAGTCAAAGTAAGTGGTTAAATTACTGGACCAGTTCCATTAGTACAAATTCTGTAGACTTCAGGGGTCTTTTAGTGACCTATGAACACGGCAAAAGTCATGGTTTTTATTAGGTCTACTAGAACTGCATGCCATCTTTCAGGCCAAACACCCTGTTACTTGATGTTGGACACTTAACCTCTGCCAAAAAATCACACTGCTCTATTTTATCTCACAAGGCAAAAACACTTCAATATCTTTCGGCAATACTTTTTTGGGACAGAAGGTGAAAGGCCAAGCCAGCAGTTAGTTTACTGTCTAAAACAATAAAGTCATCAGACAAGCTGAAATGGAAGCAATACGTGGCTCCCTACTTGCTGACAAGATTTCACCATTGCTTTTTTTGCATCCCCTATGTAGGCTGAATTTCAAGGAAGGTTCATACACTGCCAGAACAGACCTGTTTTAAAGCACTGTGATGATGTCCACCATAAAAACAAAACCAAAAACAGACACACAAACAAACAAAAAAAACTATCAAGAAAATTCCTCAAAAAAACCCTCAAAACCCAAAACTCAACCCCATTCCTATAGCTTTAAGAGCAGTTTTATGTCACTTTTTATTCTCCCACAATCACCCCCTTAAATTACAGCTCAGGCTTCCAGTTTCATTCTCAGAAGTTAGAACTATAACTGGTACCTACCTACAGAGAAGAATGTTATTGATCTTCTCCCTTTAAAACTCTGCCAAAAACTCAAGAGGATCTGGCTTTGTCCTAAATTTAATCCCACACTCTCTTTGCCTCAGAATTCAGAGGCAAAACTGTCCTCTGGGATAGCAATGCCTACAAAAAGAGTTTTCCCTGCCAATGACCAGCTGTTCCCAATTCACTCATTTTTCAAAGGGACGAATTGGCAGAAAGCAGCCAAGTTCACACTTGCATTGCCCTCCACTGGTGTAATTATTTATATCATATTATATTGAAGACAATTTTTCTCAAACCATGATAGCTGTTTTGTTTTTTTAATTTGGATGGTGAAAATTAATAGATTTGATTCAATAGAAGATGAAGCCCTCAGAGCTTTCCAGTGCTTTTGGTGGAGTAGTTCACACAGTAATTCACACCCTCCTTTGAAATAGATTTTGGCTTCATTTGTGGCAGCTGGTTGAAGATGAGCAACATCTAAAAAACTGAAAATTCACAAATGCTTGCTAGATTGAAGTAGCAAGAGGATAGGATACCTTGTCATTGGTAACTTGATAAAATGGTTATGTGAACTCCATTCTCCTTTAATACATATTTCCTTTTACAATTGCATACATATATCCTCTAATGCATACCCTGCAAATTCATAGCAAGAGGAACCCAAGAAGATACCACACTTGTCTGAGGAAATGTAAACACTTGAAAACTAAAGAAAATAATTTAAGCTGAAGCTTTACCAGATATTATCTTCTATACAAAAGTAGGTTTTTAGAGATTAAGAAGGACATCCAGAAATGACGTGTGAATGCAAATAGAAAAATAATTTTTAGAAGTTGCATTTTCTTCCATTTATAGGCCTCTCTTGCACTGAATGGCGTTCCAGGTTTGACAAGTGCAGCTGATAACCAAGGGAGTGTTTTGTGCAAGTCCATTGCTCTGCTGAGCAGCAGATTTCTGAAGCATTTTTTTGTCTTTAACTTGGATCCAGACAATTTTTCCAGGGCAGGTGCATGTAAACAAAGCCTGGAATATTAAATTTCACAGCTTCTAGGTGGATTTATGACATGGATGCTAACAAAAACCTTAGAGCTGGGGGCAAACCTGGTGCCTTGTGCCATGACACTCCAAACCTCTCACATCCCTGTAGAGTAACCACTGGGGAACTCCCTGGGAGAAACTAACACAAAGCTTCCAGCACACCTTTTTCTCTCACCATATGTCATCCATGCATCCAGGGGAATGTCACTGACAACAAAAGTAGATTAACCACATTGCATATGGACTGGCAAAATGAAGGACTCATAAGACAGAGGCAGTGCTCAAATCAGTAAGCTAGCAGGTTTGAATAGCAAGATGTTGCAGGTATTGTTGCACCTCATGGGAGACTTCTGAGAAAGGGGCTGGCTCACAGCTCCCTGTGAATACCAGAAGCAGCAGAATCAGGGAGCTCCTGTCTGCCTGCCACAGAGGTAAGATACCACCATTCAGCTAATTAGCAACATCTCATCTCTTGAAGGGGAAAACTCCTCTTGCTCTTGCTGTGCTTCTGCTGAGCTCCCGCTGTCACACTTTTCCTCTAATTTAAGAAAGAAAACTACAGTTCTGACACCCCTTATTTGAAAACTGCTAGCACCTGTTCTAATCAGACAAAACTTTAAATCACAGCCGCCTTGGTTTCAGAAAAGTTTTACTTGTGGGATAACTTTCTATCACTGTTTTGTATTGACTTATTCATGTACCTGTAATGTACCCAGCCCTATCTTGGACAATGATTCTCCTTCTGTTTCCTACACGTGTGCAGACCACATGCAGACTCTCACCCCTGATCCTTTTGTACTGGTCACAGCAGGACTTTAAAAAGAATATATTTTACTACACAGATGAGCAATCATTTTCAAACCCCTCTGCAGTATTTTTCTACCCACTGTGCTTCAATTCACAATTTGATGCCATTCAAAAATAGCAGTCTCTTGTCTAGGTGTGATACTGCAACCTGTCTTAGGGTAAATGCTTAATCTGAAATAGTCACTGCCTAATGGTGCATTCTTTTCCCCACACTGCAGTAATACAAAGAATATTTTGGAGAGCATACTATATGCCTAGCTGATTATGTCACTCACTTCTCATCTCCTGATCTTTGATATATTTTCGATTTTGACCCTATCTGTGCTGTAAAAACTTGTGTGTAACATGAATCAAGTAGCTAAGGGCTAACGATGCTCCTTGCTTAAAGTGGGTTGTATGTTCTGCTGGCTGAGGTCTGTTTTTTTCTGCTGTGTTTGGAAAGATCATCTGCCTTGCACTGTAAAGTAAATGAAACAAATGGAAATAATGACTATGTGGTGATCGATAGTGAGGACAGTGGGGTTTAGTTCCAGCTTTGTCACTGACCTTTTACATAATTTTGAGAGTTTCACTTAATTTGTATGGATCTGACCCTCTTGTAAAATAGCTATAACTGGCCTTTCAACATTTGTGTGTCATTCAGAGTACAAAACAGAATTTTGCCCTGTGTGTCTTATTTTGTTCAAGGAAAATTAATTAAGTCTGGGTAAGCACCAGGGGAAACTGGCCTTTGTGTACCACTGAGCAGTAGATTACCTCAAAGAGCTTGGGAGAAAGTAGACTCATATGACATTGTTGGCCTAAAAAGGGTCACAAAGCTTTAGAAGGGACCATATTTAACTTGAGTCTTTCTCAGGCTACTGCCTGTCTCTCCATGTCTAGGACAGACTGGCCTGTAATTGAGCAGTTAGGACAAGTTAAAATCCTCACCCAAAGACTCTATACAAGAGCAAAGTATTATCTACACAAGAGCAAAATATTATTCATTTTAAGAGGAATATATTTAAGATAATTTAAGTCATATGTCAGGTCATATGAGAACTCAACCCCGTTTTCATCAGGAATTAATCTTGCTGTTTCTCTGGTTAGCAGAAGATTGGTTTCAAGAACTATCCCCTGCTCCTTATCTAGGTCATCTCGATACATGCAAATATTCCCCTGACTTTGATGGAGTTACTCTCATGTAGCTTTAGGATCTCTTTCTGCTGCTCAACAGTGAGAATATTTAGCTCCATGCTTTATGTATTTGTCTGCAAATATTCTAATATCTTGCTGTTATAATGAAAAATAAAGGATTGTGTATCCTGGAGCAGAACCACATACAGAGGATAGCTATAGCAATGCAGCACATCTAGTTAGAAACATTTGTTCTTGATCTTTCTCAAAAGAGAAATGTATTTGGTAGGTACATAACAGCCACTCCAGAGTGTGTTAATTTGCTTGGTTGACTGCCTATAGACAAATGTCTTCAGAGTAAACACTATTTCAGTTATTTCAGGGTAAATTAACCTATGTGACTGCCACTGTTTTTGTGAAGACTACTTAATAAAAGGTAACTTCCATGGTTAAAGTATAAATCCATTACAATATAGTGTTTCCATTTATGATTTTTGGGGGGAGGGGGATCTCTTTTTCTAGCTCACTAACATTAGTTGCTAAGTAGATGTTAACTTTGGGGTTATAAAAACATTTTAGCAAGTGTATGTGGAGCTAATAACTTTGTAACCACTTTCTCACTGTTATTTTTAGGGACAGTGTGAGGTCAAGTGGTTTGCACATATATTACTTTTAAGTCAAGCAAGCGAAGAAATAAAACCAGCTCCTTACAGAAGTATTAAGTTATCTACAGTTGATACATTGTGTTAGAGTCTGTTTATTTTTTTTGTGACAAATTCAGAGAAATTATGTTGGATCCAACTAAACTGTTCTGAAGCTGCAGCATCTGACTAAGGACAGGATTCACCCACTCTGCAAGAGATGTGCTTGTAGCTGCCTGCCAACCAATCACAGGTGGGATTTACCTTGCACCTTTCACATGTCTTGTTAAAATTGTACAGCAGAACCACAGGAAATGTGAACCAAGTAGCCAAACTCTGTGGTGTGGGCTGGGGAGCGAGTGAGAGATGAGCTGAGAAGGAAGTCTGGGGGTGGACAGCAAGTCAGAGGCAAATGCTGCAGCCTCACTCCATCGCTTCTTCACCCTCGGGCCAGTGTGATGACGTGTTGTGGCCACCTCTCTACTCAGAGCTCTTAAAGGGTTTGATGTTGGTAGGGTGTCAGGGACAAGGCTGGATAAAAGCCTGTGCTGTACATGGCACAGGGGCTGCTTTGCGGAGAGACTTCAGTCCTTTCACCCAAGAGGGTAGTTGGGCACTGGAACAGGCTTCCCAGGGAAAGGATCACAGCTCCAAGCCTGACAGAGCTCAAGAAGCATTTGACAATACTCTCAGGCATACGGTGGGAATCCTGGGGTGTCCTGTGCAGGGGCAGGAGTTAGATTTGATCATCCTGATGGGTCCCTTCCAACTCAGCATATTCTGTCATTCTGTGATTCTGAAGCTTAAAACATTTCATGGGGAACCAAGAGTGAGACTAGAGGACAGGAAGAAAATGTTGGTTTCCACAGGGTTATCATCCAGCAGCCTTTGCCAAAGGAAATCTGGGGTATATTTCCTTCTGCTAAGGGAAGATTTTTATGTTCTCATAAAAATGTTGTATTCCTACTGCAATGTGAATTGGGGCAAATACTGAATTTCTTTACGTTTTCCTTAAAATCTCATTCCAGAACATACATATGTTTTAATTTTCCTGCCTTTTGTATCCAAATAGTGATCTGCCAGAAGAGGTTGCTTGCAATGTACTTTAAATGAAGAAAGAAAACAGACGGAGAAGAAACATTCACAAGGAGAAAACCCTGTAGGAACTATGGAATTTGAGTTTGTTTGTTGCATTTTTTGAGACAAATTCTCCTTTAGGTGGAAATAATCCTCTCAGAGGAGAAGTTTTTTCCAAACATTTACCGGGTGTAAGAAATAACGGGTGTAGATTAAACTGACTCCTTGAGTCAGAGCTTGTTCACCTCTGCCATTGTCAGCACAAGCTTCAACTTGCCTGCAAGTGACAGGGGAAACATACGTGTCTTGTGGCTTGAAGAACAAAATTAACCTGCATTTGAAACTGACTGTAGAAGAAACTGGATAACTTTTGTACCACAACACTTCTTCTAATGCAGCTATTCATTTTCCTCTCCTTAATGAGGGCAGGGGTTAAAACATGGAGAATGAACAAGCATTTCACAATTAAAGGTGAGAATGGGATGACAGTGTACAAGGGAAAAGCCTGTAATATTGCTACTAGTAATGAGTCTCCAAGAGCTTGAGTCTAGAGAGTGCTTTCACTGGCACTTTACTTTCTGAGGAAATTGCTGAATGCCATCTCTCTGGATTTTTACCTTTGGAAATGGATTTCTTTTCATACTCATTTTCATATTAAATCTTGGAAAGTAAGGAGTGCTGAAGTACAAAACAACAGATTTTATGACGCAAGGCAGAAGTAAGTCAGGGCTTCTTGCCATTCACTGTTCAGATGTTTACTTTTCTTGTATGGTTAAGCTTTTATTTGTGTAACTGACATTAAGATAATGATATAAAATTTGGAAAAGTGATATGACTGCAGAGATAATCAAGGCAAAATCTGAGCAAGGACTGAGGAGTACAATATGATCTGATGCTCTTCAAGGTGTTGCAGTCCTTCATTTAGCCTTGACATTTATTACCTCAGCAGCTATTGGCAATAGGAGCTTTGCTTTCTGGCCAGATGCATTCTGGTGCATGATATTTTCCTTGTGACAAAACTTGATATAAACAAAGGAGGTGGAAGATTAAAACAATGATCACGGTTGCTTCCTCAGATTAGAAGCTGATAGCTACTGTGCTGTTATAGTTTGTATAAAATGTAACAGGGTGCTTTAAATCTCAGAGTACAATTTCTGGGAATATGTTTGTTGGAAAAAAAAGAACAGAAAAAGCTATCACAACGTGAAATACTATCAAAATGGGAGAGAGTTGATTTAGATACCAAGTTTATGCACTTCAGTACAGATGCAATCTACTCTGATCAGAGCTGAGGTATTTATTGCCCATACTTTAGGATTTCTAGAAGAAATGGTTTACAGAAGAGTAGTAAACCAGTCTGCTGTTTGAAAATGGTAGTCAGATAAATCCACATGCCACTACAGTGCTGTTAAAAAAGGTGACAGTGTTATAACAAAAAGGTTAAAATGTCAGGAAGTACGTCAAGATGTTTCTTTAAAATCAAACACGTAGTTGCTGATTGGGTACACAGAATCAAGACTATTTCTCACCTGGCATTTGTTTCATTTTCCAGTCTATGAGATCAGGTAGCATACATATCAAAACTATTTATTGCATTCTCTGGTGCACTACATACAGGCAAGCAAATCTCTCTGTCTCCATTTCAATAAAACAAGAACATTCCTCATTTTCCTTTATTTACTGATCAAGCACCTGAAGTTCCTTTATTTACTGATCAAGCAAAGCTAGTAAAGGCAAAAGAAAAGCAAACCATCCCCAGGCAAAGTAACAGCCTGAAATCTCTGACATTCAGTGTTAAAGCAAAACTAGCTTGTAAGAAAAGACAATGTTTTTTTTTTAATGAGGGTGGTATGCTTAGGAAAGAAGCACTTGGTGGCTGGGCTGAAATGCATATTTTAACTCTATTTGTAGTTGTATTGGCAGAGCTTTAAAATACCCATAACTGAGCAGAAATGCTGCCATTGATGACGGCCCAATTTTGACCCATATAAAATGATGTAGGAAATATCTATGATTCCTTTCAAAAATTTGAAATAACAAGAAAACCTGCCTTGATTTCCCTGCATCGTTGTGTAATGTGGGTTTACCATAATGCTCAGCCTGAGCATATCTATTGCTTCACGTTCAAGCATAGAGAATTCATAATTTTAAGATGAAATGCAATGATTACGTATGCCACTTCACTGGTCCCTATTTTCTCCTCACTGTATTTTCAGATAAAATCCAAAAAGAAACTCAGAGAGGCGCAAGCTGAGAGAGAAAGCAACTGATCTTCTGTTCCCCATGAGGGAGGAACACAGCAGCTTGTTCAGCTTCAGTGTGAGCTGTAATGTAGTGCAGGGTGTCCCTGCCTTCCATACGCTCTCCCAGCCAGTAGTTGCCATAAACAACATTGTAATATTGTCATGTTGCAAGCAGGCTAATCATGTCTCACATTTGGATGATAGCATAAACAGCATAAACGTCTGTTATTGCCACAATAACAATTTCAGCACAGGAGCCAAGACAAGGAAGAATAGGAGCCGAAGAAAATAAGGCTGTTACACAGAGATCATTCTAGTTAACAGATGAAGCCCCAGCTCCAAGAAGCTGGTTTTCCCTTTGCAACAGCCTAATCAAGCCTCCACTGCCTCTTGTTTAGGTGTGTTTCTCCAGCACTGTTTTTTTGGTCCGCTCTAAATCAATGATTTAACTGATTTATCTGGCTGTTAGGTATGACTGTCATTTATTAGAACAGTGAAAAGATATGGGAGAAGACGGAACAATCGAAAATAGGCAAGGTGAGAGGAAGTGTGTAAGAAATAAAGCATTTTATAGAAAAGGTCCATGGAATAATAAACTATTAAAAGCTCCCCTGTGGTATTATTTTTATACATACAATACAGTTTAATAGAGAATTGTAGTATGTAATACAAGTTAAAATGAGATAGAAATAACATGAATTTTAGTGGAAATAAATGTTTTGTCAGAGTAAATTCTACGACTTTCTGTTTTATTTCTTTAGAAATGAAGGTATTCTTCAGCAACTAAGAAACAAAACTGAAAAAAAAATACAGCCAACCATCTTGAATAAACAACAAAAACACCTGTTAAAGGTGATAAGCAGATAATTTTGGGCTATTATTATCACTTTAACAGTGTAAACTTTTCAGTGCATTTTTTTATTTGAGATACCTTTACATATTATGAATATAAAAAACCCAGACATATAGCTACATGAAGTTTTGTAGTCAAGAAGAAATGCAAGTCAATGAATGAGTCTTCCTCTAATTTGGCAGAAGTGAAGCTCACTCACTGTTCCCTATGTTTATATGGTTGAAGATGAAATCATCTAAAAATATATTTTTGCCTTTTTAGCATAAAAACTGGAGAAATAATTTTCCTCTCTCAACTCTGTACTTTCCTTTTCCCATTCAAATAAAAAAAGTAGGTTTGCTATGAAGTATTCCTTTTACTTGCTCTTCAGCTAAATGCAAACCGGTGTTTAGCTGAGGTGTGTAACTTGACCACGCCTCATCTAAACCACATAGATGACTACAAACAGACCAGTTTGTTCAGCCTGGTGTTTTCTCCCTGATGGATGGCTCTGCAACTCAGTGGTAGATGGGTAGGTGCAAATGGATCCAGAATTTTAGTCATGTGTGAATAAAAAACCCAATTAAGATCAAAATACCTTCCACAAAGTTAACATAAAAAGTGATGTGTTGAGTTAAATTACACTAAGGAATAAATGGCAAATGCCTGCTTATCTCTGTAAGTGGGGCTTTCATGAATAATCCAGCATGCCTGCTAATGATAATGAAAGTGCCCATGTCTTATGTCTTAGAATTACTTCCCCCTTAGTCTCTTCAGGCTAAAAGCTTTGCCTATGGTTGCACACCACGCAGGATGAAGAGCAGGTAATGCAAGGCTTGATTTCTATGTTGACAGTCTACTGCAGTTAGAGGTGAGTTCTTGTTATTTGCTTTTGCACAAGCCCACAAAAAATGGTACTGCACACTTATGTCACAGTCAAAACTGTATTTTATATTTCTCAGCTAATGCATAACTTCTAGCAACACACATTTAAAAGTTAAAACCAGACAAAAATCTGTAAAAAGCAACTCTACCAGTTACCTCTATGACACTAGCCTGGTGGAGTTGTTAAAAGGGGAGGCCTGGCTTGAAATTCAAAATTCAGCTGATACCTGTAGCATCCCATTTATTTTAAAGTTTGCATTGGGAAGGGTGAGGTCAGGTCCAGTGCTGGTGGGAAATAATCAACTCTTTTTACAGAAAAAAATATACTGACAGGAATAACTCTGCCGAATTACAAAAGGGAAGGCAGAGTGGCAATGGGGGCAGACTATGGGTTAGTCAGTTTATTAGGGCTTCTAGAATTTGTAGCTTACCCAAGAGACATTTTAGTTACAGGCTAATGAACTGGAAAAGATATTTGAAGAAAAAGGGTATCCTAGTTGATATAGTTCACAAAGCATTACTTAAGCCTCATGAGTCTGATGGACAACAAATTATTGTTGAAACAGCTCAAATCTAAAGAACATTTTTCTGTGTCATTTGTTTCAACTTGTTCTTCTTTGTCACCTAAAATCAAGTAAGTAGCTCGGCAGCATGCATTTATGGGCCGCATCAGTGACAAGTTTACTCTCCTACCATCTCCCTTGTACTTCATTCCTGTCTGAAATCAAATGGGCAGGGACTACCTCTCTCAAACAATGGCAGATTTAAGCTAGAACAGCCTGCTGTTCACTGCTCTAAGACCATTTCACATTGCTCTGGCAGCGTACAAGAGCTGTAAACAGCTGTAAAAGGGTAACTTACACTCACTTTAGTTCCCCCATTATATTGTGGATGATGTATCCAGACCTAAATGTTAACTATTACAATTTTATTGCATGCACAGTATTGCTACAAATATGTAACTTGGGATATTTGGTCCTGTTGCCAAGACATAAGAAAATCTGCTAATTACAGCACGGTCTCTACAGCATTCCCTGAGCTGGAAGACGGGGAGGCTCCAAACATAGCATGGCCTACAACTAGAAATTGTTTTTCCCTGTTATTGATCATCATAGAATCTTAGAATAGTTTGGGTTGGAAGGGGACCTTAAAGATCACCTAGTTCCTACACTCCTGGGTATCCCACAGGCAGGGACACCTTTCACTAGACCAGGTTGCTCAGAGCTCCATCCAACCTGGCCTTGAACACTTCCAGGGATGGGGCATTCGCAGCTTTTCTGGGCAACCTGTTCCTGTGCCTCACCACGCTCACAGTAAAGAATGTCTCCCTAACATCTAATCTAAATCTCTCCTCCTTTAAAACTGGTCCCCCTTGTCCTGACACTATCTGCCCATATAAAAAGTCATCCTCCTTTTTTATAAGCCCCCTTTAAGTACTGATAAAATGTTACAGAAGACCATAAACAACATAATGAGTATACAAAAGATTCAGAGAACCTGGTATTCTGTTTCCAGCAGTGGTCAAATGCAGATGTCTGAGGAATAGGATGTACATATATGGTCTCCTCCTCTGAGACTCTCCCACCATTCAACTTATGGGAGCTCAGGGAATTCCTGAAACACAGTTGGTTTCTGGGCACTGAGCATTCCTTCATAGATTTTCCTTACAGAAGTTCATGCCATCTTCACCCAAATGCCTATAAACAATCAGATACACAACATCTTGTGGCAAGGAGTTACTCAGGTCTGTTACCAGCTTTTTTATTTTGAGTTTGGATTTGGGAAGTGGTTCTCTATTGTGTTCTCTGCTCTTTTTCTCCACTTTCTAATGCTAGATTAACTTTTCTGACTGCATTTGGGCACTGATCAGAAATTTTCATAAAACGGTTGTAGTGGGTTGACCCTGGCCAGATACCAGGTACCCACTAAAGCCACTCTATCACTCTCTCCTCTGCAACTGGACAGAGGAGAGAGAAAATTAAAAAAAACAGCTCAATTCATGAGTAGAGATAAGAGCTGGGAGAGGTCACTTACTGATTACCTTCACGGGCAAAACAGACTCAAAGTGGGGATAGTACTTATATTTATTACTAACAGGATAAGAGCCAGAGAGTGAGAAATATAACGGTCTTAAAAACACCTTCCCCCCACCCCTCCTTCCTTCCATGTTCTCCTTCCTCCCCTCCCAGCGGTGCAGGGGATAAAAATGGGGGTTGTGGTCAGTTGTTTCTGCTGCTGCTGCTGCTGTTCAGAGAGAGGAGTCCTTACCCTGCTCCTGTGGGGTCCCTCCCACGGGAGACAGTCCTTGATGGACCTCTCCAGCATGAGTCCATCCTTTGAGCAGCAGTTCTTCCCAATCTGCTGTCCTGTGGGTCAGTCCTCCACGGAGTACAGTCCTTCATGGATAAGCTGTACCAACGTGGGTCCCCCACAGGGCCACCAGTCCTACCTGGGAAAAAATTGCTCCAGTGTGGGCTGCCCTCTGCATGGGCCACAGGTCTCCATCAGGACCCCGCTCCATCCTGGGCCTCCCACGGGGTCACAGCCTCCTTCATGCATCCACCTGCTCCAGCACGGGTTCCTCCACGGGCTGCAGGTGGGTCTGTGCACCCCGATGGTCCCCCATGGGCTGCAGGGGCACAGCTGCCCCACCATGGTCTGCACCACGGGCTGCAGGGCCTCAGCTCCAGCGCCTCGAGCACCTCCTGCCCCTCCTTCTGCACTGACCTTGGTGTCTGCCTTGTTCTTCCCCTGTTCTCACTCCACTCTTCCCTGGCTGGAATTTCTTCTGCACAACAATCGTCTGTTCTTAAATATGTTATCACAGAGGTGTTACTATTGCTCCTAATTGGCTCGGCCTTGGCCAGCGGCAGGAAGGCCATCCTGGAGCCAGCTGGTATTGACTCTGTGGGACAGGGGAAGCTTCTAGCAGCTTCTAACAGAAACCACCCCTGTAGCCACCATCACCACCAAAACTCAGCCAAAGAAATCCACTACAACTGTCTACTGCAAACTCTAAATCTTATTCTCTAATACTACTAGTAAATTCAGAGTTTGTGGAAACTTAGGGGTATTTTTCCTTTTCGTGCTTGAGTTACATTAAATTTCAGTTGCCATTGTGTTATTATTAAGATCATGGGGTCTTTTGACAATATTTCTTAACTGGACTTTTTTACTCTCTCACATCATTTAGTGTTATCTGCAAAGTTTTTCGTATCACTGCTCATCACCTTGCCTAGACTGTTTATGAATATACTGCACAGCATAGATTCTAGCATTGATCTTGCAGAACTTTCCACTGTGTCTCTCCACTGCTGAGTTATTTACTTACTCCCATCACAGGATCACAGATGGGGTCAGGTTGGAAGGACCACAGTAGATCATCTGGTCCCACCTCCCTGCTCAAGCAGGGTCATCCCAGAGCACTTTGCACAGGATCGTGTCCAGATGGTTCTTGAATTTCTCCAGTGGGCGAGACTCCACAACCTCTCTGGGCAATCTGTTGTAGTGCACAGGAAAAAAGTTCATCCTCATATTCAGATGGAACTTCCTGTGCATCAGTTTTTGCCTGTTGCCTTCTGTCCCATCACCTGGCACCCCTGAGAAGAGCTTGGCTCCATCCTCTTGACAGCCTCCTTTCAGATACTTCTATCCTCTGATTATGATAATTTAAAATTTTTCTATCCATGCAAAGATCGTTCCCCTCATGCCATTGTTGCAAGGTTTCATTAAGAGTCTTTATACATAACCCCAAGTCCTGGAGATCCAGGTGAACTTCATCAACTCAGTCACCCTAAACTGAATGTTTAGACAACTCTAAGAGGCTTTTCCTTATAGGAGGGACTGCCCTCCTCACCAGGATGCTATATTTCTTCAACATCTCTCTTATAATCTGGAAGGCTTTAACTTTTCCCATTATGAACACAATGGAATGGCTATGTTTGAATTACTACTCTTTTATTGCCTATTTCTTATGTAAGTCTCCTCTGCTGTAATGGTAGGTTATTCAGATGTGTCTACAGGATTAGGATTTGAATATCCTGTCATATCAGGTGTCTGTTGATCACACTGAACTGAATTCAACACCACTGAGTAAAGAGAATCTTAGCCACTTTATTTGGTATAACAAGGATGAAATTAATTCCTGCCTCTGTGTCACAGAGGCTGAGTGCTTTTTGTATGTTTTTTCCCAGATTATAATTTTTATTCCTTTGTACAACTACTGGTAGTTCAGGTTCATTCAGTCTGAATGGAAAACAGCCTCAATTTAAGATGTACTTAACTTACTCACTCCTGATGCTTTGTGTTGTGTAGTCCTGATCACAGCCTCATTCATTTGAATTGCCCTGCCTGTTCCACTGTTCCCTGCTCCACTGCTTAAATCAGCACGTGCTGCAAACCCGACTCTGTCCTGATGTCTACAGTCTCCCGATTCCAGGATGCCTGTGTTTGTGCTACAACCAGTATTTCTACTGTTCACAGACCCAATGTTTATAAATTCCCAGACCAAACAGAGCCTGGAAATTACTACTCTCACCTTTAACTGGCTTTATTTCCTTTCTTTATAATTTCTCAGTGACAGATATCTCCATAATTAAGGAAACAGCTTTCTCTCTGAGAGATAGGTAAATTGTATTCATTTGAATTCTCCTGACAGAAATCTAATCTGTTCATGCCCCTCAAACAAATGAGTAAGTGTGCAGACATGGAAAGCTATTGCTCTATGCACCACCTCAAGGCAAGCTATTCCCACAATTATCTTGCTATCTTCTCATTAATCAATGGTAGGCTTTGTGAAAGTCAGGAATGCATTGGAAAAAGGAAGCTGCTTAAAAACAGAGAGGACCAGAGAAACTAGTAAGATCAAACACCTTTTATCTTTCCTGTGGTGCTCCTAGGAGGACAGAAAACCCTATCTTACAGGGTTCCAAGGCCAGCTGCGGAACCAGGCACTTGAACAAGGATCCCCAGAGTGATGCAAAGCCTTCAACATGCTCCCCTTTTGGGTTGTGCTGCTCCCCAGCCTCCCCCACTGCTTTTGTGTTAAAACACAACTTGAGTCATTTGTTTTCTAGGTTAAGGATGTAAACTCTTTTCCCACATGTTACAGTTTGAAAAGCAATAAAAATCAATGCAAAGGAGCAATTTGGAAATTTCCTTCCTGTAAGAGTTTCTTTTTTTCGTTCTGCCATGGAAAGGAGTAATTTGGTCCATGGACAGCAAAAGAGGGAAGAGTTTCAAAATCCCTTGTTAGTGGCCCAGCTCAGTTCCCACTGAAAGAGCTGAGTCTGCGGAGTCTACTGAAATCAGGCAGCTGATGAGCACTTTTGAAAACACATCCTTGTCTCAGACAGACAGTGGTGGAGCTGTGCATAAAATTTCTGAAATTTACTTTGCCTAGAGGAAAGGCAGCAAGCCCTGTCTCTCAAATTGCATTGAGGGACAGCTCTCTTCTCCTTTTTTCATTATCATAACCTGATTAGAATTCAGTGTAAAGATTAGTGATAGCAGGACTGGTTCTGGTTGGACATTTTTAGGCCACAAATATGCCGTTACATAATCAGATTATTTAATCTTTTCATAAAGATGCATTTCTTTACCATAAGAAGATACAGGGTTTGTTTGCTGCAAGAAGTAATTGTTATACTTTATTAATAGAAGTCCGGCTTGTTTATTCAGAATCAAGGTTTTTATAACTCCTGAGCCAGTGATGCCCAGTAATTATATCTGTAGCTTTTGGCTCCTGTTGATTCAGTGCTGCCGTATTAGAAGGATTACTTTTATATATTGGAGAGCCAAAGAAGATTTTTCTTTTATGAATACTGAACTTCTGAGAGGCTTTTTGAATTAATAATAGTGGAATTAATGCTTTGAAGGTATTTTTATTAAAATGGTGATCTCGGTGGACACTATGCAGTAATGTGGGTTGAAAAGTAGGACATATGTTGGGGAGGAAAATCATAGGTTTTTTGCATTTGTTTTAATTACAAGTCAAGACAAAATGTCAAAAACCTCCCAATTTTTCATGAACCTATATATTATAAAATACTTAGAGCCAATAAGGCTC
The DNA here is from genome assembly GCA_035583135.1 of Lophotriccus pileatus. NCBI lineage: Eukaryota > Metazoa > Chordata > Aves > Passeriformes > Tyrannidae > Lophotriccus > Lophotriccus pileatus. Next base: position 11,645,992 of record JAWWES010000133.1, read on the forward strand.
AAATTTCTCCTTAAGGATGCAAAAGAGTAAGTGATAAATTTGAAGGAAATCCTTTTGTCTCTTCCACAGTGAAATGTTTTCATGAAGCACTTCCAAGAATGTGATGAGATTGATATATTCCCCTGAAATGTTTTAATTCATTTCAGGCCGCTCTTTCCAGTGGAAGAATCTTCATCTGAAAAACTTCTGAGAAGTCATATTGTGCAGTGAAACTACGGCTCGCTGCTGCAAAGACATGCCAAATTCAGAAACATTTTGCTTGAGATGTGCTTCTGCCACCTTGTGCAGTGTTACTACTGTATCATGATTCCACAGGGCTGAGCCTTCACTGACCTGGGCACTTCTCTGCAGCTGGCAGAGCCCAAGCAGGGTGCAGTGTAGATGCTGTTAGTCTCTACACACAGAAAACCAAGCACAGTGCAGAGGCAGCAGATGCAAAGGCAGAGTCTGCAGCAGAGCAAAGACACACACCTGGGCATGGTCTCTGAGGAGTGCCTTGGCCAAAGGACTGGTCTGCCACCTTTGGCTTGCTTGCATGTTATGTGGCTTGGAGCTTCTGTTGAACTTTGTACAAAGGCCCCATCATTTTTAACTGCTAGTCTATCAGAAACTTATTTCCCTAGAGTTTCTTTTGGTTTCTCTTTCCTAGATCACTGGTGAACTGCCATTCACCTTCTGAGGTGAATTCTGAAGTATTATAAAATTGTCCCAAATCCCTTAACTGCTTGAGCCTTCCCACACAGGAGATGATCAGTGGATTCCTAGTGGGGATCTAAACCACAGGGGATCAGATGCCTGGAGATATTGTTATGAACACATCAGACACCTTCAATGTATAGAGAGTTTTAATGGATGCCATTATGCAATAAATATTCTGTACATTATTCCTTAAAATTTTTGTTACCATATGCAGAGTCCAAGCACTTAATAACTGTTTTAACTGGGTGCGAAAATGCTTCTCTAGGTCAATATTAGTGATAATAGGGAACCCACAGATACTTCTCCTTCTATAAATATTGCTACTGTTCAATTCTTTTTTGAGATTTTGTGATCCTATTTGTTACAGAGAGTGTGCATTCTTGGGCAAAAGAGATTTCCCTGAGGGCAGGATAAGAGCTAAATGAAATGTAAATGCAGGGATGGCATTAAGATATCATACAGCGCAATACTATAAATATTTAAAGTCACTCTACATTCCATGTTATGATGTACATGTGAGTGAAACTGACCCAAATTTACACTGTATCAATGCAAAATCGTGTGATGCAAGTGCTTTAAAAATACCATATAGTTCCAATACATGGATAATACCCAGAGAGAGAAGGTTATTTTGGGATAGCATTTCTAAACCAAATTGCAAATATGTACATTTCCTCTGCATCCTCCATATCCAGAAATAAGGAAACTGTTGACACATGCTAGTCTTGCTGTCTAATAGTACATCCTTGGCCACAGCTTTTGCCTCAACTTAGGAGATACTATTAGTACTTTTCTTTGAAATGAATGGAGAAATAAGGTAATTACTGCAGCCAGAGCTAGCCAGGGATCCCTTAAAATCTAATTGAAAATATATTATCAAGGAGACCCACATAAGAGAATAGTGTCTAAAAAAGTAATTTTCTTGGTTGGTTACACATTTAAATACACAGACAATGCCCCAGATCTGCTGGACATAGAGCCTGTGTGTTCATTCATGCCTAGCAAGGACAATCAGCAAAACACACTTTCTATAGTTACTGAGGAGAGAACAGGGCATGTCGACTTCTGCTCCTGCATCTCACAGCTGTTCTTCTCACCTGGGCTTATGCTCAGAGAAAACCTCAAGAATATAACCTTCTTCTGTTGTAAAAAACAACCTTATGTGCCATATATTGTGCAGCAAGTGTTCGAATATCCATGACATTGACATATATTATTTAGTGGTTTTTTCCCCTGATTAAATTTTCATCTCTAAGACCTTGATTTAATTTTGTTGGATTCATGTTTTTTCAAAACCTACTGTTGTTTTACACAAAGCTACAGATAAGTTGTCCTTTTAAAAATCCAGAACATACATAATCTGAAGCAGTCCACTTTTCATGATAAAGGCTTTTTTGACAACTACTTAACCTCCTCTCCTCATTTACATAAAAGGTTTATGTGCCACCATCTAATTTCATGGCAATTTATTCTTTTTTTCTATATAAAAGTGAAGTATCAATCTTTTTATTTTCTTTTTTTCTTTCTATTTTTCTTTAAATTGAATAACAAATCTGTGGTTTTGCAGTATGAAGTGAATATCTGGCTGATTGAAAAGGTTTAAAATGATTCCCTAGGAAATTCTGTATGCCTCTTTCTTTTTTTTTCTTTTTTTTTTTTTTTTTTAAGAAATGACCCTTTTCTACAAAATGGTTCCCCCAGATTAAAGGAGTCTTGCTGAAGTGGTTTTGGACATTGATTTACAATAGAGCTGTATACTGCTTGAAAGAAGGAGGTTTAGAGAGCAGTACTCAGAGCAAAACTGCTACGGCTTTTATAAAGTCAATAACACACTGCAAAAAGCCCTGTGCCACAGAACAGCTCCGGTTCCCTAATGGGAAACCCCATGGCCTTCAATCCTGTGCCTTAATGTGCCTGATATTTGAACTCCTGTCTCCAGACCGTAATCATGAAGGTGGTTTAAGCCAACACTTCTTACCTTGCAGCTGATTAGTGATGAGCACGTGGGGACAGCAACTGCCGCGGCCAAGCCACAGGAAACGAATCACTCCGAATCATCTGTCCCCAGTCTGGGCAGTTGAGCCTGCAGAGGGAGGATGCCAGGGAGGTGACATTCTGCAGAGGATTTGACACCCACAATCAACGATCCTTTCAACACAGTCTCCCATTTCCTTTGTAATCCCCACGCCACCCTATGGCTGGAAATAGTAAATCTAAATCTCCAAGTAGACCTTAAACCAGTTCATTCCTCCTGCTCACAGAAACCTGAACAGAATGCACTCAGGAGGGAAGACAGTGGACCTGCAGCACCAACATCCTTTCCCTATCCATCCCTGCCTTCCTCTAGGCTTTTGCACATGGCAGCATTGACTACCACTTCAGTGTCCTCATCACATTAACAGAATATAAATGACTATGGAGAAGAACCAACATACTGAAGGAAATGGAGAGGGTAGAAGTTTTGCTTACTCTGTGTTATGCCTTCACACAAAACCTGGAGGCAGCCAGCAGCCAGAGAGAAGCAAGCCCAGGGTTTTTGTCCAGCAGCTACCTCTGTCTTTAACTTCCCATCTCTTTCTCTATGCCTCTGTTTATGAAATGGTAATGATAGTAGTAAAACAAACGCAAATAAATAATGGATGGATGAATACATCTTGGGATGAATAAATTATGGGAGTCATGCTGACTTTCAAGAGTAAGAGTTATTGCAGTTCATGCTTGAGAGGGGCTGTCAGGGTGGGTTTCTCCTGGATCTGCCAGCACTCACACTGCAGTGCTGCAGGGAGCGCCCTGTGTGCACGGGCACGGGCAGGGGCAGGGGGTTGCTGCTGGAGCACACTGCAGGCAGCGTGGTGTGAGACAGTCTCCTGCAACCAAAGCCTCCATGGGAGATAGGACTGCAGACTGGAAGAAACATTTCAAAGGAAAAAAAACAAACCACAGTAGTCCAAATTAGCCCAAAGTACCCCTACACTTGCTGCTGGCATACAGAGAGAGCTGAGCAAGCCTTCTGAAATCACTGACTTCCCAGCCTCTCCAAGTAGCCCTTCTTCCAGCCATGTGACCAGCACCACAAATGGATGGCTTCACTTTCCTTTTTTTCCTATGGGGTTTTCTACCTCTTTCCTTGTAGCTGAAGGAGAAAAATGAAGATTCTCTGCTAATGTAAAGTGTCACTGCTCCCTGTGTTTCAGTTTTTCCCAGCAGAGGATCAGATGTTGATACAGCAATACCAAGTAATGGAATCAGATTTATTTCCCATTCAGAGGTGGCAGAAACTATCGGTGTCTCTGATAAGGGAGCTGAATGAAGCCCAAGACTCAAAATGCTCTGGACCATCTCTTTTTTTTCGCTTCAAAATATGAATGAATCTGAAGCAGTTTCTGATTCCTCTTTGTTGGGCGTGACACCTTTAAGCCAGAGATCCCTTGCTGCATCCAGGGTTTTGGGAAATGAAATTTAAGCACCTGATACAAAGAGAAGAACTACTATAACTGTTATACTTTAGCTATGTTCCTAATTTAGGTGCACTTGAGCTATTGGCATTTCTCAACTTGCATAATCTCTTGAAGTGTGCACAAAGTTGAGGTTTGTATCAGAAGATCCCACCACATGTACCAGGTTTTGGCTGTATTCTGTGCAGACACACTACAGTGCATGAAATATAGGCATTACTCTTTCTTGCTTCCTGTACTCAATCCACAGCCCAGAATTTATCTTTTACTTATCTATGGTTTATGTGGAAACTGGCCCTCAAGCTCAAGCTGTGTATATATACTTCCATGCATATTTCCATTCCATTTCTTCAGAGCTGTTTTCATATTCTGGCCACCTTTAATCTAATATGAATAAGGAATCCCTAAAAGGATTTGATTTCTACCAAATTTTGTTAATATAGACAGTCAAGTAGAAAGGAAACCCTACTCAGAGCCTGAACTGAGTGGAATGTGTTCATGCATTACTAGACACTGCAGAATCTACGTAGAGGATGGGGACAGACACAGAGACACTTTCAAAGAACATGACAATTAGGAAAATATCCCACTAAATTTACACCTTCTAAAAGCTGTGTTAAAATCAACCAATTATGATTGAAAACCAGCATTAGTTTCTGTGCTTGGATAAGACATTGCCTCACCTCGGATTCTACTTCATCTCTTCCCTCCATGCCTTCAAAACTAAATGACAAAGTATATGGGAGATCTAATGCCACAGACACTGGTCAGAGCTACAATGGTCTCAGTACCCTGCCCATGCCCCTGTGATGTCCATGTGTGTCCACAACTTTTAGTTTAAAGCCACTTTTACTATGTCATCCAGTTCAAAACACAAAAGGCAATCTTATTTTTTTCACTCTTTAACAAAAGTCTGTCAGTTCTCTGTAATATCTTACGATATACTCCTATCTTCTTGTAAACTCCTATCTTCTTGTAAACTCTCCAGTTAAGTAAGGAAGTAATTTTGTTTTGAGAAAACCTGATGGATTTTAAACTACTCAGTGCATCTCAAGACACTTGTTTAGTTTCTCCTGGTAGCTTCATTGACAAAAAGATGCTGAATTTCAAGAAGGCAAAAAATTTGCTGGTCTTTCTGATGACAGTTAAGGATGCATCACCACACTGCTATTTTGTCTTTAAGCCTTAACAATCATGTCTCTAATTTCATAGAATCACTCAGCTAGATTATTTTTCAAAAGTTATGTCTTTAAGATTTAAAATTCCCCCAATACAGATTCACAGTGGATATGACTTCCTTGAGTCCTGTGTGTGCCAACAACAAAATAACAAGGCTTTTTAATATTTGTAAATATAATATAATAAAAAATTGATTTAAAAAAGACTTTAGCAGATGCTCTCTAGTAACTTCAGTAGTTTAAAAATAACCAGACAGGTTACATTTTGCTGTAGAAATATGGGATAGTCAAACTACCTTCAAGTTAATCTTCAAAACTTTGATGTTTCCATTGAATGACATCGTGGATAGTTGGCTTCATAATTTTCTACAGTTTCTAGGTTCTTAAATCCAGAAGCATTGCATGAGGCTAAACACATAAAAACATACATGCATGAGGAGTAGAATTTATTTTCAGAACGAGAACAATGTAAAATTATTTATGTTACTGAATATGTAGCTTACAGGTCTGAGAAAGATGCTCCTTAAGTTTCTTATTAAAAAGCTGATATCATCTCATCTCTCCTAAAAAAAGAATGAATACAAAATATATTTCCAGTTAGGATGATAGTTATGTTTGTGGCCCAGCAGTGACCAACCGGAACGTCCCGTTTTCTTGTACTGTGCATCGTTCATTATGTGCTGCCTTCAAGAGCAAACCTAGAACTTAAGACACAAATATGGGGGTCTACCCATCTTCGTTGCAGTTTCTGGAGTACAAAAATGTTGAAGAGAAGTCCAGCAGACTGTTTCCTTCAAACAAAAACTGATTTATGCTGGTAGGTTGCACATGAGGATCGCTTAGTGATGCATCAAACTCTTTCTAAAACAGCAGCCAAGTGTGTGAGTGCTTTTGGGTTGGGGTACAGGCAGGTGACTGAAACTATTGACTGTCTGACACTTATCTTCTTCCTCACTTATATATTGATCTCTGCCTGAGCTATTTCCAGATGAAAGCAGCTGCAGTGTGTGCATTTGTACCCCACGTCATGGAGGCTGACTTCCCTCATTGTCAGATTTTCTAGAGACCACTCAGCCTGAGTGTGCATTTTAGTTAAACCAGCCATTAATGCAGATGGAGAATGAACTTACAACTGCATCTGGCACAGTGGAAAGCAGACTCTGTGATAAATGCATCTAGCACTTTAGACACTTTAGAGTCCTCGGGGACAGCTGCAACATCTTTGAGTGATCACTTCATCGTGGAGCTGTGGATCGTAGGTTAATTGGAAAGTTTGCTAAGGCTTTGAGGGGCCTATGAGGAACAGCACTGCTTCCTTGCACCATTTTACTTCAGGTGTTCTAACCCTTACTTTTACAAAGTAAGAAAACCCACTGGTGTCCAAAATCTGAAACAAAGTACCATACTTGTCGATCTGTTCTGAGATCTATTCGGATTTGGTTTCCAAAAGTGGTTACAGTTTTTAGGAGTCCTTTATTCTTTATTCAGATTGATTAAGCAGATCAAAAGCCCATCAAATTAAGTGAGAATTAAACATGAGTTTCTCCTCAACGAAGAAAGAAAAGACAATAGGAGTGAGCTCAGTGGTAATTCAAATCACAGGTAAAAACAAAGATGTTTTCCTTAGGGGATTTTCTTTATGTATTAAGCAGCCAAATGGTTTAACAAGTTGTGACATGTATGTTAGTGCCAGATACCTGCACAGCTGGCATGCTTGCCAAACAAGCAGGTGCTTTTCTTGTACTGGGTTCAGTTTGTAAGAAATGAAAAAAAAAAAAAAAGTATACTTTCAAGGCTTGAGCTTTTGAGGTGCAAAGGGCCAACAAATGGTGACGGCCATTTGCAGGTGGGTTCTGCACTTCTCTACAGCGAGTGGCTTTCCCCTCACTGGAGTTCAATAAGAGAGCACAGGATCCCCCAGCCAGCACGGCAGAGCAGGGCTGAATGTTGTTTTCTAGCAAGTCAGGAGCCACAGGGTTTGTTTTGCCTGATCTGACAATGTCATCAGCAACTAAGTGTAAATGCAATCAAATTTGACCAGCGTGCAAGAAAAAGAGAGTGTAATTGTGTTTGATGCAGATATAAGCCTTTATTTAGATACACCTCTACCACAAAAGTGATTACCTGAGCATGAAACAGCTAATTTTCTGGGCTCTGAATATTAGAGAGACTGGCAAATGCACAGCATATTGAAAATATTAAATTATGAGACCACACAATAGTAATCCTGTTTTCATTTTAATGTAAAAAAAAAGTGGCTTAAGGCAAGGGGCACACATCTTAATATCTACTAGACCCTTATGGTAGACACTTAGGCTATTACTTAAAGCGGTGAATTCTTTAATGTCTTCTATAAAGGACGAAAAACTTGAATGTCTGAAGGTACCAAACCCTTTCTTTTGTAGGAAAAGATATATTTATCTGAAGAAGAGTGTCATGTCAAATGGGACTGATCACATGTCAAATATGTATGGCACATTGGCCAAAAGAAGTGAAAATCAAAACCCTCTCCCTGACACTGGTTTGCAACAGACTCCTCTCTGCTCTCCTTCCTACACAGTAAACCAGGATTCTGCTTAGCAAGAAGTTTTCAGATTCTGTAACAAATTTTTTGTACAATGTAATGGAGTACCCCTCTCATAGTAATGCTTCTTACTTGCAGACCTTGTTCTACAACCTGAAAGTGTTTGCATCAAGGGTGACTCAAAGGCTGATGGCCACAGAGATTGCAAGGGAAGGGCGAGAAACTCAGTAGAGAGGCTTCTTCTCCACAGCTGTGTCCACTAAAATGACAGCCCTGGACATACCTGGACAGCCTACACATCCCAGCCTTGACTCTTTTTCCCTTAGGTTTGGTGCATAAAACAACTGATCAGGAGTAAACCCTAGGTGGGACGTCAGTACAGGGCTTTGTTTCTAATAGTGTTTGCAGAACCAGGCAGTTCCTCACGAGCGTGTGGTCAGGGTAGGAGGTCAAAACCTGCCGCAAGCAGCAGAGAAGCCCTGGGAAGGTGCCTCCTTAACTGTGCACAAGGTTTCACCCATGGGCAAAGCTCATTCCTTGTCTCTGACTCCTGAAGTTGTGCATGTGTAAAAGAACCAGGCTTTAATTGCAGTCTATCACATCTGTCAAAACATCTGGCCAGTTAAATCTGGGATCCCTGCTGTGCACCATGGCTGGAACTTTATGTATCTCTTTCTTACTGAAGTGTCTAAAAATACACTGCAGACTCTGGCCTGTTCCAGCCACTTTGGGCTCCTGCACTGAAAAATGCAGGACTTCTCTTGGGCAGGGTCCCATCACAGGCAGCCCTCAGCAGGGATAAAGGTGCCTCAGCTCACCTACAGCACAATATCTGTACCACAGGCAGGGACAGCAGGATGGGGCTGTCCTACACACCAGGAAATCCTCACTGGCATTAAATATGAGCAGAGTTATTTCTGTTTAATACCTGAAACTAGCCTTGAATCCTGTGGACAGAAAGCAGGATGGTCAGTCAGAAAAAATATTGCTGCCTAGTCTTCTAGATTAATTTTGTTATGTCACTGGTTTTGGTAATTATATAATAACATGATTATTATAGTAATTATGATAATTATTGCTTTAATTATATTTTATTATAATTGTATTGGGAGTTTTTGTTTTCACTGGAGAAAGAGTGTGTTTCTGTAAATGTCCTTGGTTGGTCATTTTGCGTTCAGTGCTTTTTAAAAAGTGATAAAGCCATTCAAATAGGATTTCTATTTATAGTTTCAGCTGCCTTCTATCTAAGGTAATAAATTAATAATGATTTTGAGTGGGAAGATATATAATATATACATACATATTCATATATAAATCATTTCAGCAACCATATTACTCTATTCTTATTTTTCACTACTCCACTGGTAAAAATAAAGATGAATATTTATTACAAGAACCATCTGAAAGCAATAAAATAAAGTAAAATGATCATAAAACCAATCACATATTTTATAGAAAATAGGAATATAAAATCACTTTGTGTGAGGCTTCTCTACTGCCATACAATTTGTCATTTAAGAAAAGACAACTTTCTGCTGTGTTTAAGCATCTAATGTGTTCAACTTCTTGCAACCCATGCGGGAATAGCAATAGGTTTTATTATTTTCAATTTAAAAAGCTTTACTCATCGCTGGCCATGCTAGCACAATCTTTCAGTGCCAGTGGTAGAGTAATTTGTCTGTTCTGGTAAGTCTGCAAGAGTTATCTCTTTCCTTTTACATTCTGCAGTTTCAGGCTTTTTGCATACACCTTCCTTTAGCTGAAAAATATCTCAATTTCCTAACACCCTAGGACTACTTCGTTGGCCAAACTTTTGGGATGTGCTCAGACTTAACACATAAACCCCACAATTTAGGAAAGAAAAACCAAATTTAATGCTGCACTGCTTTGGGGAGACTTTCAATTAGCTCAACTGAAATAATATTTCAAATGTTTCCCTTTAAGAAGAAACTTGGAGTTCACAGTCTTCAAAAACACTACGTGTGGCCTAGGCTCCTTTTATTCACACTTTACAGTCCTCAATTTATAGCATTATTTGATTTACAATACAGGGAAGATCTATGAGCATCTCTGGGCAGTAAATTCAAATTAGATCTGCCATGTTATTCCTGTTTATTTCTCCTGTTTTATTACAGGATACTAAACAATGTAAATGTTCTTACCTAGCACTCCTATGCCTCATTCTGTAATTCCAGCCTAAAAATATATCTGTTAACCAAAGTGAAATTCTGTAGCCATGTGCATAAGTTCCATGAAATACAGCATTGCATCTTCAGAGGACCCTACACCCTTCTGAGTCATTTTTATGCAATATAGTTGAAGGGTATTTTTTCTGTCCAAGCTCTATTCAAGCATGTGTTGTTATTTTAAAAATGCATATAACTATTCATCTTGGCAGGCTAATAAAGTGCAGAGCTAAAACCCTCTAGAATTTTTTAGTTTTACAGTATTTAGTAGACTAAATTCTGTTTATTACTAAGCTAATCGTGCATTATTCTCTACAATTAGAAAATAGCTTAATGATAAACAGTACTGCAGACCACCCATGGTACATTTCCTTCTTAAAGTTGCAGTCTGTAACAAATTAGAAGGAAGAGCTCATCACTTTTAACTTGAATTTAGTAGTCTTCGACTGTTGTAAAACAGTTATGGGATGGGGAGAGGAGAAATGAGCACAGGAGGAAACAAAGCAAAAGGAAATAGAGGTGCAAAACCTTTCGCTTCTCATCAAAAAGAACAGTGTTCACATAAGAGCATACTGCTTTAAGGATATGAATATCAGTCCCAGGAAAATTGTAAAAATATCAGGCTAGAGCATACCTTCTCTGAAGCTCAACATTTACAGAATGTGTTTTCTCCCTTTGCTAATTTTCTTAGCTCTTGGCTGTCTTCCCAGGCAGTAGTTTCTCAGGGTAGTGTGTTGTGATCTAAATGCTGTGCTGGGTTGTAAGCTAACTTGAAATGCAAAGTAAAAACCAGAGCTTTAAAGGCAGTGTTTCCTACCTATTAAATGTACTGTTTCTCCTAAACAATTTGTGAATTTTCTCCCAGCAGTCACCCTGTTTCCCTGTGCAATTACTCTGTTAGTGCTCTCACAGACCTATGTACAGTACTGAGACCCTTCACTCGTCACCAAACTCCCTGTTGGCATCTCAGGAAATTTTGCTCCACTAATGGTTGTTGCTTCAAAACCTTCACAGTCAGTTTTTTCTTCCTCCTAAACCATTATGTCTGGTAACCTGAACAGAATTTCTTCCAGACTCTCTCAGGAGACTTTGAGCAAGTGCCTGCTCGTTTTTTCTTTTTTTTTTTTCTTTTTTTTCTTCATAGAAGTAGTCATAATAATGTTAGTGACCTGGTTACACCACAGTAAATCTGGACTTATTCCACTGCCTTTGAAGGAGCTAATCTGCATTTACCCCTGTATTACTGAGCTGAAATCCAGCTCAGTGGGACTACTCGTATGGAAGATTTGGTCCTTGTAAAATCTCATAACATTGTTTAACAGCTACTGCATAAATAGGAATGTAAACATAATCCTGAGCTGAAATCTAAGCAACTGATGATATTTTTTAGCATCATGCCATAGAGCAGGAAAAGGATTTCATGATTGTAGCTGCATCAGCTGTCAAAATTATAGTTTAAGCTTTGGTTTTACACAGTAATCAAGCTGTATTAGCATTAATGAGTGCTAGTCTTTCCCCTTTTCCCTTTCTCCCAGGTCTAGTATATTGATGGAGCAAAAAGAGATAATGAATTGGACTGTCTGGTATAAACAAACCAAACAACAGATGCCTCTGCAAAGATTTGAAAGGGACATTGCTTCATCCTCCTCGGCAGAGAGAGCACAGCTCCAAAAACAGATCAAAGGATTTGGCGGAAGGTTCAAAGCGAAAAGACGATGATTTTCTCCATTTAGATATTTACCTTTTAATCCTTTCTTCTTTCTTTATACTGCAGTCTTGCTTTTCTCCCTATCAGTTTGTTCTAGAAAAATGCCCCTCTGCTGAGGTCTTAACTGAAGGACAAAACTGGACAAGTCAGAGGTCAAAACTCAGTCGGCTCTCATCTTATCAGGTCTTTTATCTGGAACCAATAATATTATTTTCCTAGTATTCGAAAGTCTGACTGTTATCTCTCCAAGCAGTTTTTGGGGCACTTGTATTTTAAGTGCTTGTCAAAACCGGCTTCTCTCTCCTGCAACTGAGAGCATGGCAGTTCCCAAGCCTTGCAGATGGGGACATAGCTTCAATTTAATCCACAAAACTTTAGGTAGGTAGGAGAGCTCCTAAATCACTGCTGTGGTGAGTTCACAGCAGCACATTTTACAGGCACAGAGAACTAATGGCAGCACAAACTGGGAATGGCAATTAGGCATCTAAAAAAAGAGTTATGAGGCTCAAGTGAATATAGGTAAAAAATGGATACAGGAACAGAACCGGTTAACCAGACAGACAGTTACATCTCTGCCTACAAAAAACAAATCAGTTATTCAGAGTAGCCCTTGAGAGAACAGCTAAAAACTTAGAACGTACTGAGAAGGGCAGGGGATGATAAACTATTTCAGTTTTGGAAAGCAGACTCCTCTTTATTTCAATGCCCGTCAGATTTCTTTGCTCAAAGAATACTGAAACCCGAACACAAGATTTCAACTCCTTGATCAGGAACTACTGGTGTTAGAATATGTAAGAGGAGATTAAATTGCCAAAAAGCAGCAAGAGAAAGCTTTTTTAATCTGTTTTTTTCTTGTTTTTTTCTTTTTATTTTTTTCTCTTTTTTTTAATCCATGTAATACTACAATGTAAATAAAACAAAAAAAAAAAAGGAAAAGGTTTATCTGGCTGAGCATAGGATGTTTAAGGACATCTAGGTGGAGAGCAAACTGCCTCACATCCCTCTTCCAGTAGGTGGTAAACCTGGTTATCAAGGCAAGTCTTGCAGGGATGTTGTATGGACTTTAGGTAGAACATCTGGGTGGGATCCCTGCCTGGTTATCAGAGGAAGAAACATGAAGAAAAGACTACGAGCAGCAGATAGAGATGAAATGGGACAGTCTGAGATTTCAGGTCCTGTGTGGTGTTTGGGGTGGGATGAGGGACCACTTCCTTGATCCCTAGAAGAGCTCTCCATAAGAGAATGAGGAGGATTTGGTATAAGTATTCCCATGCATGTTTAGGCCAGTCCCAGCCCAACTACTCCTATTTCCAGGTGATGAGAGGCAGCCCAGTTCCATCCTGGAAGCCATAGATCCACATTAATGGGGTAGGCCCAGGGTAGGTGGCTGGTCTGTGGTGTCAGATATTGGTCACCATCTTCCCGCAGCTCCTGCCTCAGTGTTCACTGGTTTGCTGGTTTTCCTGAAGCAGTCGATTTCCCTCAAGTGAAAGGTGACTTTTGCCTCATATGCACTGTGGTAACATGTTTCCTTTTGGTTAGGCTGGCTTGGGTTTCAACACGGAATCAAAACTGTATTGAACTACGGCTGTGAAAATTGAAGAAAAGAAAAACCAAAGAGGAAGCAGGCAAAATGCCACAGTCTGTACTACTTTCAGAAAACAAGAAGAACGTCAATTTGCACCAATGCTAAACAGGTGCAGAGCTAAATCTAAATGGTATCTTTTAAGATACCCTCTTCACACTATCAGTAAAAAGAATTGAGTGATAGCAACCTGGATCTTTCTTCTCCACACACACTACAGGGAATGAAACGGTCTCCATTTACCTAAGCTCCCTCATAAAACTTCAGCTAATGAAAGTCCTCAACATTCTGTGTTTGTATTTATTTTTTTCATGTTCCCTAAAATCCCACAATTTATGGAAGAGGAGCCTGCTGTTTGGCACACATCTCCCCCTACCATGTGCTCTGCACAAGGCTGTTTCAGTAATTAATATAAAGGAGAGAAGATCCCTTCTGCTTAATATCTGCTTGGCCCCAGATTAACTGCAGAAAACATAAGCCCACCACAGAAAGTGAAATCTAGCCACAAACAGGCTGGGCCTCCCTGAGTTCTGAGCAATTTTTCTCTACAGTCACCTTCTTAAGAGTAATAAACTATTCAACTGAAAGTCTTGTTAGTCAACAGGGGGAAGAAAAGCATGTGTCTGCCATTGCCAATTAATGAAGATTTGAGAACAAAACTGAAGTATACAAAGATGATAAATACACAGATAATCCTGACAGCACACTTTTTATTCTCCTTCCTGAAATTAACTGCTAAGAACACGATTATGTTCCAGGTACATGACCAGTTGCAGGAGGAGAAATATTGCCTGTGAGCTATTAAAAAAAAAAAAAAAAAAAAAAAAGGATTTTTATGCTTCACAGAGGAAGAAAATACTATTGACTTATGTACCAACTAAGAACAGAGGGGTGAGTCAGCACATTGGAGAAATGGACCTCCACTCTGTCATTCTGTACATGAGGATGATGGGTGCAAAATTGGAGGTAAGCAAATGTTCCTCATTTCTTGCCTCTGTGCAAGGAAGGCAGTCCCATGTCCCACTTAGGAGCTATTACTCATAAAAACACCTCTGTAAAAGAGCAGAGTATTCAGTAATGACACTCTATACTTCAGCATAACGTGGAAATTAGTAGTAGAGAGAATTTCAAGTAAAATGAAAAACCTAATTATAAATCATAGAATTTTTGGAGGGGGGAAAAAAAAGGATGCTCAAAAAACAGTCCTTACTGTTTACATCCCAAGAAGCCAAAATTAGTTTCCTTCCCTGTAGGCAGTTTAAGTAGAAAGGGCAAGGATTCCATAAACATTGTGACTGAATTGCCCTTTAACGTCTCGGAGATGGTGACTGAGCATAAAGGCACTTTGAAAGAAGTGTCTAGGGGAAGTGAACATTGTCACTGCCTCTGCAGAATATCTTCCCTGAATAAAGGAATTCAGTCCCAAAGCCTGCTATCAGCATCTTTTATTAACTTTGGTGAATGACTGAATACAAAGTTTGTCAATCTGAAATAGAAAAAAACCCCATGGAAATACATATTTGCTGGTACTTTTGCCTGCTGACACATTTGGGCACTATGGCCCCAGTTTTCATTCAGGGCCTGAATGCAGTTTCCTGCTGTTTTATTGTTTCTTCTCAGGCCAGCCATGTCACACATTCATGAGTCATCTTTTAGAGCAGTTTTCAGACTGTCCCAGCACCAAGCTGAAACCAAGAGCATCACCAGAAACAAGGGCAGGCATGCCCTGATAAGTCTTAGCTGTGCCATGCTGCACTCAGCTGCACTCCTGGTGTCCTAGAAGGGGCAGGGAAGCTATGTTCCCTGTCCTAAACCATGGACAAGACACTCCTATATAGTCAATAAGCTCTTTGAACTACTCGTGCCCATGATGTGGGATCTAGCACGCAAATATAATCATTTTACAGCTTAATTTCAGTAAGTGACCCTAAACTGATTGCCTTTTCACTTCTGTCATCTCATTTAAAAGTTAGGCAGCACCACCCTCACAGTATTGACAGGACCAGCTGGAAAGGACGAGCTGTGAAGTAAAGGACATGGATGCAAGAGCTTGTGTGGGCAATGTACCCATGGCAGGCTTGTGGCACTGTGGTGGCAGGGGGGACCAGTGTGCTGCACCCCGGCCCTGGCACCCAAGGGTGGGGGCAAATACCAGTGGAGGAAAGAGGGACAAAGTGGACCTGGCAGCTGGGAAAGCTCAGTCGCTTTGGCTCTTCCATAAGAAATTACTAACACTTAAAATATTTTAGTTTGCTGTTGAGGGAAGGAAGGCACATCCCAGAAGCCAGGGTGCAGAGTACCAGTTGCATCGGGAAATGAGTGTCTGACATAACCCTGTGTTTTTCCAGCAAGACCTAAAAGCACATTTGATTTTAGGAGCTCATTATCTGCTTATTCAAAAATATTATGATATCATTGTACGTTTTTCAAAGTTGTCAGATGATAAATGAATAAACTGCTACAAGGTGGGCAATACAAGCCTGACCCAAGCTGATCTGAGCTGTATTACAACCTGCTTGTAAATGCCCTTTCTGAACTGCATTATCCAATCCCATATGTCAGAGGCCACATAAAAGTGCCACATAAAATTCTTGCATGTTCTTCATTCACTTTGTTCATGGAAGGCCTTTACACCAGCTGGAGAGGCAGGTCATGCCTACTCCCGCATTTAAAAAAGAAGTAAGTGTGAGTAACCATTCAGCCAATACCCTCAGCCAGGCTGCTGCCCCCTAAAAGGGCATCCTGCCTTGTCATTTTAATCTGCACCTTTGCACAGTGAGAAAGAGCAGCAACTAGCAACAGTCATGGTGATGCTCTTTCTGGTATAATTAGAATAGGAAAGAGACACTTAAGCTACTAATTGGATTTAGGCTGATGACCAAGGCCAACTTTCCACCAGATTCTCTGTCAATTGGTGGTGTCTCAAAGCCTCATGCATTTAGGTCTCCAGACCCAGAGGATTTTTGATCCACCTACCAAATAAGAAACCAATAGATTCAGAATCAGAGCTTCCTTTTCCATGTTATTTAGTGTTCAAACTCTACAACCTTGACTATCAGAGGAGAAAATCAACAACATTCTGCATCAGACAAAGGGGGGCAGGGGGACAAGAAGCACATTTTACAGATTCCTGTCTGTGTTTAAAGGGCTCTTTTTAAATTTACACTTTGTGATTACTGTGACCTCTATAATAACTTACATTCCAGTTCTTCAAATTTCAGCATGAATGAGACACCTCAAAAGGAAACAGAGGTTTCAGGAAGTGATTCAGAAATTGGTATTATGACTTGTATCTGTTGAGGCTTGTTCTTTCAGCTGTATATTTGTTTTGGCAATCTAGCATAAAAGTGTCTGCTAAGTACCATCTCACTTTACCAACATGGTTGGAAAACACAAAGGAGGGGAGAGGAGGAGGTTTGTAGTGCTGAATCTCTAAACAGGGAAGATCATTTTACACCTGATGCTTTCTGCAGTGTGTGTACTGCCCAGTTCAGGAGACATGACCCAGACTGAATGATTGCTTACATTCAAATAGCAAACTTGCAGACTTCTAAAAAATATTTTTAGAATATTGCCTTTTACCTCTTGCTGTTTAAAATCCTTTTTCAAGTCTCCTGGTTCTCTGGTTATGTTAGATGTCAGCCAGCCTCACTAGAATTCTTGACGTGTTTCTCTGAAATGACCTTTATCTTACACTGAACAAAAAGCTTCAGAGAGTAAATATAAGGTCTTCCTTACTATTTCCATGTTTATCTTGCTGCAGGCTGCATCTGATCAAAAAACTGACACCATCCCCATTTCTCAGGATTTTTTCTTATTTAGAAAAAAGGCAAATAAAACAGCACAGCAGAATCAAGTCACAACAGATACTGATTGCACAGTGTCTCTCTCAGTCAGTAATGAATCACTTCCTCGGTGCTGAGAGAGAGGGGCATCAAGTTGCTGAAGGTGCAAAACAAACAAACTAAGGGACATATTGGAATTGCTGTACTTGCTGGAGAGGACACAAAAAACCCCCAAAAGATACAGGAAATTTTATGGCTAATAGTTGCTTTTATTTTTTGCTCTACAGAATCTAGGCCATTTTGGACATTAAAAATTAAAGCTAGAATAACTGAGGGCAAATTATCAGCTACTACAACTTCCAGAAGATCATCCCATACAACCTGCAGACTGGTGACCTCAGAAACCCTGCAGAGCCATGCACAAGGGCTTTCCTTTTACCCTAGTTCACCTCCCAGTGACTCTCTCAGCATGCAGGTGCTGATGGGAAAGCTCTTCCAGGTCACAAAGCTTGGGCTCACGTCCCACAAATTGCTTTTGCTGCTGGCTCCTCTGGCCCTGTAGGGTCCGACAGTAATCAAAGGAAAACATCTGTCCCAGTGCCTTGAACCAACTGCTGTTGGAACGGTGTTATGGAGTGCAAGGAGCCCAGCATAGGTGCCCTGCTGGGGCAGTAGCTGGAGGGCCTGTTCCCTCCGCAGGCTGAGGTGGCTGTGATGCTCCTCACCCCTGCCTTGCACGGTTACGCAGTGAGGCTGTGAAGGGCTGGATCCCACAGTGTTTCAGACAGGGAGTGGCTACAGCAGAATGGAAGATTAGCTGTGCCACACGTGTAGCCTGCACACTAGTTCTGCAAGGGGCCTGCTCTTGTGTTCGCTGAAGTGATGACTCCTTCGGTACAGAGAGCAGCGGGATGGAGATTAGGCCCTGCGTTTGCAACTTTCGGATTCCTCATGCTGAAATAGGCCATATACAGACAGTGTTGTCATTTTTTATTAATCACAGGTAACGTAATTCTGGTCACTGCTATGGGCTGTTTTGTCGCTATATATAATCTTGCAACTTTCACACAATTTTTGCAAAGCAAAATGAGAATGAGGAACTAATCCCCTTCAAAATGTCTTACGGCTTTGAGGAAGAGAGCTTTATCTATGTGTCTAGAGGCTAATTGTTCAAGTCCCAGCTGTTCTGCCAACTGTGGTTAATATTTCTCTGCCCTTCACAACCCAAGACATTACATCCAATTGCACAGTAACTATTATTCCCCAGTTCTGCAGAAAAAGGAAGTCTAAAGTGATTAGGACAGCTTTGAAACCAGGACTCACAGACCAATATGGGCTCTCTCATAGATCGAGAAGTCAAATCAGATGCTTCTAGAATAATTTGCTTCCTGTATATCAAAAATGCATGACTTTAAAATTTGTGTTGATATATCTTTTATTGCCGTACCTCTTTTACTTTGACTAAAGGCATCCAGCTCTTTAAGGATGAGCTGTGGCAGCCTCCATGCTTCACGGGACTGCGCCTCTCAAGCTGCAGCGTGTGCTTCAGTGGTGCACCACCTCAAACCAGTACACAAACTGGGGGGCTCACTGGTGCTGCTGACAAGGGTGGCACCTGGCAATAATGAAGGAATGACATTAAGCACCCTTTGTCCTAGGCAGCTGCACTTGTATTCCCAGAAACAAGGTGATGGGGTCTGTGCAAAACCCAAAAAGATAAGGACTTAATATAATAAGCCTCTTCCCAGAACACAAAGTGTGGCAAATGAATGATACAGCCTGTCACCTCTTGATACCAAATGAAATCCTGCCCAGCTCAAGCAGGGATTAAAATTTATTCCCAGCTAATTGATGTTTGGAGTCCCTGTACTAGATTAATTAGTCTCAGCTCCAGCTTCTGCTTCATCTATTTGCCTGCACAGCTTTGAGGTAGTTTTTTAGGTCAAACACAAACTCTCACTGTGGGTTTGTGCAGTGCCAACCATGAGGGAATGCAGAGCCCCCCAGAAAATTCATGGTAGTAAACCCACTGTGGGGGCTACAACCAATTTGTTATGAATTTAGAAATACTGGCAAATTTATTATCACGTTACCCCCCAGGGTCAGGCTTGTGTGAGTGCACAGAGCAGCAGACAAAAAAATACAGGGATTATTATCATTTAATGTTGTGGGCTTTGGTCTAATTTTGTGACAGTCAATGTTTTGCTGCTGCTGGTGGTATAAAATACTGAGCTGCCATGATCAAGTATATCTTCTGTCCCAAAGCAGAACAAAACCAAATGTAATCACAACTGATGGAAACTATAGAAAAGAAAAATTAATTTAAATTTAAATTTAAATTTAAATTTAAATTTAAATTTAAATTTAAAGAGGCATCCCAGAGAATTTTAGTAACTGCTATGCCTAAACTTTTCCATATTTCTTCTTTCTAAAGTAGTGGTGACTGGAAAATCAAATGGTTTGATTCCAAGCAGGGAGAAAAAGGCAAATTATTCTGATTTTTTCAATTAATCAAAATTTTTGTAACACAAGTTCAGAATCAAAACATGTCAATAAATTATAAGTGTTTCCATTCTGTTAATTTATGCAGAGACATTTTAAATAAGAGCAAAACCCAAGGCACTGCATTCTGCAGCTGTTCAACAAGACATTTAGATGTTTTCCAAAATAATTCTCCTCACTTTAAGATAAAGTTTCTTCAAAGTAGAATATATAATGGGGACAGAAGAAGAACTACCAGACAGAAATTTTTTTCTTCACAAAAACCGTTTCAATAAAACATTTTTTATTAGCTTTGAGTACACGTGCTTCTTTTAAATTATCTGGAGAAAAAGATGGAAGTCAGAAAGACTGAATGATATTAGAATACAAGTTAAAGAAGTACAACAGGCAATTCTTTCTGATTTAGTTAGTATCATTCTTTCCTTTGGGGGACTGTTTACCCCCAACCAGAACAACTCTGTCTCACTTTACAAGAAATTCAAGACAAGCTCCTATAACAAACTGCCAATTGCAATTCAGTCGGGATTTCATCCTTCTCCAGAAAACAGACATCATAAAATTTTTACATTAGAAAATACATCCTGTTACTGTACTTTAGGGTTTCATATTATTCCAGCTATTTCTTCCATTACCAGCCCTCAGTCCACCCATTCTGTCTCAGCAGCCTGCAAGCGAATTTCCATGTTGTGCTTAAAGTGTTTCCAGGGCAAAAATTATGTCATTCTGGGTCCTGTATGGAATCTGTAAAGCGTTTCTTCCTGCACAATCCCACCTTATGGCCATTATGCATACCTGTTCCTGCCCTTCCTTTAACACAGTAGAAGGAGCCGGTTACAATGGAACTGGTACCACCTGAAGCCACCTTTCCGCATCCTTAGACGGTCACTGTATTCAAGAGACACACCTGAGTTGTGTCTTCAGAGACATTCTTGGAGCTCACAAGGATTATGTGCGCTCAGTAACATTCCCTAAGTTAGTTCCCAACTTTATCTCATTGTACAACTCAAAAAGATGGGGCTGGAGGCACACATCTGTATCGGTACCATCTGTGTGGTAATCCTACAGGTGTCACACAAAGGTGGTCATGGCAACAGCATCTGACTTTGTAATGCAGGATTGCCAGGGAAGTGCTCAGTTGGGTTTTAGTTGTCTGAACTGGAAGGAGGAAAAAGAGACTGTAGGCAACTGCAGATAAGCTGGACTGTGGGTCATGGACTAAGAATTACTGGGAGAGTCCAAAAATAAACTTGATCCAGTAATACTCAAAAGTTTACAGACTGCCTCATAAAAGTTTAATTTTTAGAGTCACTGTCTTCACTATACTCAAAAACATAAGAAGGATAAGTAGAAAGAGTGAGTTTTTGCTGCAGTCTCTGATCTCTTGAAATCTGTGGAGCAAAGTGCAAGTATTTCTTTCTCCCCTCTTCTGAGAAGGTCAGGCGAGGGAGGAAGGGGTATTTGTAGGGAGACTGCATCCTCGCTCCAGCACCAGCTTTTCTAACAGCTAATGCATAATACAAAGTTTATCCTGACAAGTCATTTGAATATTGCTCTCTGAGAGCATGAAGTACTGCAGTTAAACCTACAGCACTGATAACATTGCTGTGTGCACTGGAGCCAATTCCCAGCCGCCAGAAGCTCTTCCAGGAGGTGCTTCTTCAGAGTATTTGTAAACACCTACACACACCACTGAAGAGGATTACAGAGATTTATGAAAGGGGGAAAAATGCCTACAAAACCCAGCATTTTCTTATTAGATACGGTGGGGTTTTTTCCTTCTGGGGTTTTTGGTTCTGGATAGCAGAAATAGAAATATAGTAAACATACTTTCTTGATTAATTGACTCGCACCTGCTAGCAGATAAACTCAGCTTATTTCATCTATCCATTCTATCACCTATGCTGATTAGCACAGCTATGTTCCATAGGATTTAAGGAAATTTCGGTACATTTCCCTATTCCAAATTTTCATACTTCATATTTTGCTGATAAAACAGCAACATGGGACACCGATTAATAAGGATTGTGTAATTCTCAGATGCATTTATTAAATCACTCGTCCACTATAGCTTTTCAGCAGGCATACAAATAGAAAGAACCAGGGAAACTACATGTAACATTTGGAATAAAACAATCCAAATTACTATTATTTAAAATGTTTATATGTTAATACGGTGTTTGATCATGAAAGATATGGAAAAAGTAAGTTGGAACAACATTTTTAAAACACTAAAAGGTCATAAAAATGAGCCTTCATATACAAAAACCTAACCACATCACACAAAAATTTTTGTGGTGGAAAAAAATCTGCATCACATCTGATTTGTTTCATTTTTATGTTATTTGCTACTAAACACTATCAACATCTTGTGGTAATATCAAACTGCTGCAGGACTGTGACTTAGCTGCTATATGTTTACATCCACATTTACAGAACAAAAAGTAGCCCCTGTCTCAGCCCACAGCCTTGTTGCTGGGCCAGTCTTGGAGGTTCCTGATGTAAGATCAGGATTTTCCTATTGGAGGAGAGGTTACTATGACCAAGGTATTTTCCACTTGTAATTAGGTACACTGTATCTGGATTTGGTAAATAACAGGGCTTTGCGTACTATTCTTTACAGAGAAATAAAACCCCAAAAAACTATATTAAAAAAAAAAAAAATCTGTACAACTTTCCACTCCTATCTTGTGTTCTTCTACCTGGGAAACTCACTGTCTTAAAGCATCACCTCAGGACCCAAGTTATTAGGAACCATTTCAAATGACACATGGAAAGTTAAATACATAAGCACTCAGCGGCTCTGTTGCACAAAGGAACCCTCAGGATATTTTTCCTTCTCTCCTGCCACCTGAATTACAGACCCTTTGGACAAGATTATGAAACTTTAGCTAAGTTATCTTGACCACTATGTGGGTTTTGAAGGCCAAACTACTTTGCATGGAAATTTTATAGAACTGGGAGAAAAGAGAAACTCTTCTCTCCTGAGATTCAAATAATGTGTTGTTTGCAGTCTTAAAAACAAATGATGACATAAGCAGCACTTGATTTGATTTAAATGGAAGATAAGATACTATCCATGTATTTATAAAAATGCACACACTCCCTTTTGATTTTACTCAGCACTCACTTGCAGAGATACGCTGAAGGAAATTAATTTTTTGAAATCAGATATACAAAAACAGCATCTTTGGTTTGTTTTCACCAAGAACCATAGGAAAATGACTCTTTCCCACCATAGAAATGCCTACTTTGCCAATGTTAAATAATTTCTGGCTTGGTTCTCTGAAAATGTGATTACAAAACCAGCTCCTACTTCAGCAAGAAATCCTTGAAGTGTTATCAGTCACATCTGCTGAATTCTAGTGATAAAAGCAAGTTTTCTTCATGTCATACTCTAGATCTGTAACAGGTAAGAGCACATGCTCTGAAATTCAAGGACAGAAGTCTCATATATTGTTAAATGAAATACTTAAAAGCAGCACCTGTAAGGAGCCAAGATCCCTGTGTTCCTGGTCTATGTCAGTGGCATGGCAGGGGCTCAGAAGTGGAGGGTGTCACTCTCAGAAACTTTACCTCTCTGGCTGTCCTTCGTTATGAAGCAGAGATATATGCACTTGAGACTTTGTTAATGAAGTATAGAGGCTACTTCACAAAGTCTCAGGATCAAAGTATGCTTATTTACCTCTGATTTTATGTGTTACTTCTCTGTGTGCCAGTCACAGCTGTTAATGAAACACAGCCACTCCTGTACATGCAAAGAGGGGAACTAGGGCTCCGGGGTTCTATACGCAAGCATTTTAGTAGCTTCTAAAAAAAGCATGTAAGAACTTCACTTAACAAGCCAACAATTACAGTACAGGACTGCAGGGCCTTCCTAAAATGATCCACAGAAGCGAGGGAGGAGGGAGCCCTCTTTAGCAAGAGAGAACTCTGGAGGGAGAGTAGCCGTAGCAGCTCTTCATTTAACAGCTTCTTAGCCTCTGAAATTCCCTTAATTAACAAACTGAAGAAGAATGAAAGAAGTTACAGAGCTACATCCAATCCTCACACCCCAAACACTAATCCCTTTATTCTCCTGTCGGTCGGATAGTCGGGTAAGACAAAATGTTTGCCAATATGTGTAAAATCTGAGTCCACCTACACTCAATAGAACTCTCACTGTCTTTGATGGGTTCTAAGCTGTGACCACAGATATCAGTATCCCGACTTAGGATGATCAGAAGCCAACCATACAACTTGGAAAACACAATAATCAGGACAGCTCTTGACTTGCTCGTGGGTCACCATGAGTAGGCCACCAATACCCTTACTTAAACAAAAACGAAGCCTCAGTTCCTGTGCAAAATCATGGAAATAAATGTTTCTGCACGACACTCGAGGCCTTTCCTCATGTGCATGTCCAGGCCAGCCTAGCCTGCTGAAAGTACTGGCCAGGGGGGATTGCCCTGGAGGATCTTTTATATCTTACAGGAAGGTCAACAGCATGGTGATCTGGATGACCTTCCTTTCAGAAACCCTTCTTCTGGTAATGGAAATAGGGCATCCCCCTGAGTTTCACTGCCTCTACAGAGATGGTGCTATTTTCTGGTTTAGCCACTAAACCATAAACACAGACACAGATCCATAAACATAAATATCTGCTTTAAATACTACTCAGGAGTTTCATTTTAGTAACTGTTGTTTGGCTGTGTTCAATTAAGTAGATTAAAATTACTTCTCAGTAGTCATTTCCCATTGCTTTCAAGGGCATCATCCCTCATTCAGGACCAGGGAAGTAGTAACTGCATTGATGACAACGCTTTCACCATTGGTATGGCACAGAGAGTTTTCGTATAAGGAAGGAAGGAAGGAATTATATATGAATAAGATAGTGAAGGCACAAGGGAAAGGAAAGAGGAAAGTGATTTAGCAGAACATTTCAAATGTTTTAATAAATCATAAATTTACACTGAAATGTCACTTTAGTGAGTTTCCCTTACAGTGATCACTGAATGACAATATATTCTCTGTGTGATGTGTATGTGAAAAGCTGGAAAGTGCTGCTATGTTTGCACAGCTTTTCTCAAGCAAAAATACTGATTGGAGCACAAATAATTTTTACTATTACAGCTCTTTTCCCATTGTCTCTCTTAGATCAGCATATTGTAGAAAGAAAAAATGAAATGGTACAAATGTACAATATAAATCAGAGATCTCATTTAGAGTCCCTAAAAACATGAAATCTGGAAAAACCTGGGTTGTTATTATTTTGAAAATGGAACAACTTCATGCTCTACTGATTTTTTAATGCAGCAGATCTTGGAGAGAAGATGTAAGTTGATGCCATGCAGAGATGCAAGAAAATATTTTTTGAAGTGGAAGAATCAGATAAATCATGAATCACCAGTGTCACTGCTAAATCTGCGCATGTGCTCGTTGCTATTTTTAGATCACTGACCACCATCCTACCATCCTTGCCCAAGGATTTTAAGCACTGTTTTCGAAGACTCATAAACAAACGAGACAATCAAACACGAGAAAGCA
Organism: Lophotriccus pileatus; assembly: GCA_035583135.1. Lineage (NCBI taxonomy): Eukaryota > Metazoa > Chordata > Aves > Passeriformes > Tyrannidae > Lophotriccus > Lophotriccus pileatus. Next base: position 11,671,137 of record JAWWES010000133.1, read on the forward strand.
GCATAATCACCACAGTACTTTCTGACTTTCTTTTCTGCTCTGAGCTGCAATTTTCCATTTAAAGCACTATTCTATCCCAAAATTTAGAGTTTTAAGCCAGAAACTATTTGCAGATTCAGTTGCAAACCAAGTGATTGATGGATGGATGTAAAAATCAATAGGAATGGATATAAGTCATCAGGGATAAGCCGACTATCAAAGATACTGAGAACTCCATCTAGTTTTGCTCCCACAGAAAAGATTCAACCATGCCAAAATCAGATATTGTAGTTAGTACATTTGATGTTGTTTTACTGATAACTGTCTTTCGAAGGTAGATTCTAAACAGTCTATCTCTATACATATTCCAGCTACATTTCAAGATTGTATTCCTATAGATTTAGATCTTAATGGTGTTAAATTCAACAAGATCAAAGAAAATGCATGCTAAAAAGAGCAAATACTTTAAAATGAATCCTTCCTTTTTAAAACGTGCTGCCATTGTACTACTGTAAGCATTGTGGGTCTAAGTCATCTGGACATAGCATCATTTTCTTAAACTTTCAGTAATAACCCAAGGCAGAATAAAAACCTAAGATAACTATTTACAGTAGACAGCAAAACTAGCATTGTCTTTTCCCCTTCCTCCTCCCAATTTCTACTTTCTCACCCCAACTCATCAGATGTTTTATAACCACAGAATCATAATGATGTAGGTTAGAAGGGACCTCTGGAGGTCGTTTGGTCCATTGCACTATCACCAACTTCTAAGTCAGATCCAGCTTCAAAACTAGACCAAATTACTGAGAGTCATGGCCACTCCGGTGCTGAATATCTCTAAGGATAGATATTCTACAGCCTTCCTGGGAAGCCTGATTCAATGATTGTCCAACCTCATTTTTTTCCTAGCGTCTATCTGGAATTTTCCTTGCTGTAAGCTGTGCCTTCCTTGAGTCCACATACTCTTTCGGTTCCCTTTAAGAGTGATTGAGGCAAAATCTGGGTACAACACAACCATTTCTGTTGCTTTTGACAACCACAGCATTGCAATAGTCCTTGCTAATTGCATTCAGAATTTCTTCCAAAATATATTTTTCAAGTTTGTACTCTTGGGGATTTAAGTCACCTGAGGCTTTGCTGTCACAGAGACTTCATGATTGCATTCCAGCATCTTCGAGCAGCCTATTGCAAGACACATACCTGGTTGGCAGGGAAACAAGTTTTCCTTGCTAATACTGAGATCTACATCATTTAGCCTGAATTTTTCACCAAAGAGAAGATTAAGATATCTTAATCAGTCTGAAGTCCCTGGAAAGAAGTTCTTGAAAGAAGTTAATGCCTCCCTCAGAGAAAGAGGAGAAGAAACACTGGTTGAAAGATGCCAAGTTATTTTCTGCATAAAGCTCATATAGCCCAAGGGAGAATGTGGAATGGCAGCAAAAGAGAATGACTGTTTTTAAAAGAAAACATTGCTGAAGCAGTATTTTATGTAACTGAGATTATAGCTAAAAGTGGGTAAGTATAGATCTCAAATGTTGCTGTGGCAGAGAAGCACTGAGATAACTGAAAGAGTCAAGGAAAACTTGTAGAGATGTGGTGTGTTACTGCACTGACCTTTGTCACCTGGATTACACAGCAGCAGGAATGACAGCTGAATGAGAGTTGTCCTTCATATTCTTCTTTTTTCCGTTGAATGTTTGGTTGGGTGTTTCTGTAAGGGGGAAAAAATGGATTCTAGATATTGACAGTTTGACATAACAGTTCAGACTAGCCACTGCACCTTGTAAACTAATTAGCCTGGAAGTGAAGAAACAAGCTCAAGAATGTGCTAAATGGAGCAATCATCCAGCAAAGTGAACAGGGAAAGGATTTTGCATTTACAGTGAAGGAATCATTAAAACATCCATCTGTCCAGTACATAAATGCAATAAAGGAGGCAAATTAAATACTATTTTTCTACATGTTCTGCTGTGTGATCAGAATAAAAACAAGAGAGCTTACAGATGCAGGATGTACTGTATTAGTCCCACTGCTTGCTTTATGGGGCACCATGCCTTTTGAAAGCTTCTAAAGCAATAAAAATAACACCAGGTCTCAACACCATAAGGCAATTTTTGTGGAGCTGCTGGTGCACTTCTATGAAAAAACAAGATTGCAGTGTGGCCTAAAAGACCTGGAAATTGAGAAAAGTACTAGGAAAAGTGATAGAAATAAAGTTTTAAAGCTAGCAAGACATTTACAAGCATGGAGAGATACCTCCAGGTAGCCTACTCGTTGTTTGATTAATGAACTCCGACAGCTATTCCACTCAAACACCAGCAGTCATACAAAATAAATTACCAAATAACCAAAACAAACATAAAATGAATTCAACAACTGCAAGTGATGGTTTGTTTACTTCGGTGAGAAGGCAGAAAACACACCTAATAAAAAAGTAATCTGCACATGCAGACCTCTGACTGCAGCCAATACATCCTGGGGCAGCACTGAAAATGCTCAATTTCATAGTTATGAAGTAGTCGACAGGCTGATTAGTAGGAGAAAAAGGTGATATTTTAAAAAAAGAATGGCTTATTGAATTCTGATCAACCTCTCATCAGTGTTATCTCAAGCACCCTCAGCAAGCAGATTTTTGTGCTGGAGGCTCCCTGATGTAAGGCTCTGCTTTGCTAATGGGAAGGTCCTGTCCCGTCAGGATCACGCAGGGGCGCTCTCCCCTCCGCTCCGTGCTGCGGACCGAAGTGCAGCGTTCAGGACAACTGACAGGAGGTTCTCCTCCAGTGCGCTCCCCTGACCCGGTCCCCTGACCCGCACTAAGGCAATGCCTGTGCTGATGTGGATCTAAATGAGCTCCTGTTGCGCGGTACAGCTCCATCTACTGATGCGAGAATTCCCCAGGTAGCAGAACGACTGCGCTGCCCGGGTTTAAGCAAACATTTTCTGGTTCAGTAGGAGCGTCCGTATCATTCGAAGGCATTCAAGGACAGGAGCACAAGGAGCAGGGGCATGCAAGGACATGACTGAAAAACTGTAGCTCGGATTTACACAAATGACAAAAGAGGTTGCTCAGAACTTCTTCAGAAGAAGCACGACACAAACTTCTGAATAGCCCTAACCAAAGGCAAAAATCCACCTGTTAGCAGTACTTCCAAATCACATCCGGAATCAATTTGACCCCTGGTGGAATGGGAGTATAGTCAAATTACATTAAGAGAAAGGGCTTTAATTAAGTAACACTTAACTACAGTTATATTATTTTCATTATGTTACTGTATTTTTTTAATGTATGACTTATTCTTCATTCAGTGCTATTATGGTAATGTTCCCTACGTTGTGTAAGATTTTATTAGCACTTTGTCTTATTTGACGGCTTTATTCATGCACCTACTCAAGAGATTTTATAATTTCATTATAATATTAGTAATTAGTAATATATTCCTAGATGAACACTGGAGTAAGGCATTATAAAAATATAACTGAAGGAAAATGAACCTAATTTATTTTTACACTTCAGAGGTGATTCTGCTTCCAGCAAATATCAAGAATATTATAGCTCAAGACCTCCTATGGAAACACAGACAGCTTTTTCAGTGGTCTGCTAAATCCCACATTTCAGATTAATCTCAAAAGAGGAGGAACAACTTCTAATGATTTTGATGATGATGCTAAGGTCCACCAGCACCCCCAGGGAATGATAACCAGCTTCCCTGGGGAGCCACCTCAAACCCCCAAGTTTTCCTGTTAACTGAGGAAAAACTATTTGCACTCTCCTCTAACCCTCACTCTTGGCTCACATGCAGTGTCTGATGTGGGGAACCACTGCTTTGTCTCCATGAATTCAAGCTGGCAAATACTAACTTCAAAGCAAAAATACTTGTATCTTCAAACCTTCCATGCTTAAGGCATTAGAGGAGAGTGGACTACTGGTTTTAGCAGCAACTCACAAAGAAAAAAGCAGCCAGGTAGATGAAATCAAGATACTGCTGAAGGAACATAGCTGGTAAATGAAAGTTTACAGTGAGGTTTTTCTTCCTCAGGTGCAACAACACTGACACCTATATGCGGATTCGGTGGAAGGAGAAGACGTGTGCCTTAGTTTTGGCTATGCCAGTTCTTCCAACATCTTCCCTGAGCAGAGCTACAGCCAGAACCTATGCGGAGAAACCCCAGATGCAGTGGGAACACTCCTTCCCTTGCAGGTACTTGGAGACATGTTCACAGAGCAGAGACTCGTTTACTCCCACAATGCACTGTAAGTGCACTGTAAGCCCAGGCTCTCAAAGCCTTGAATTCTGTTTTCCATCATTCTTGAGGATTTTCTTCTCTTCTTTGAAAAGCAATCATTCCAGTCTTGCCTAAAAGATTTTCTCCTTCTTTCTCCTATGGAGATACTTTACCTTTCTACAAGAAATTAATTGCCTTTGTACAGTTTACTTTTCAACTTCTTCACCTCTTGTCTTTCCTGCTCATGCACTCTGGCTTGACTGGTTGGCATTTATTTTCCCACAGCGGTCTCCTGGTGATGATGAGCCTCCTGGAAAACCATTCCTAAGGTCACCCCAAGCAGATTAAACCATTTGGAGTTTTTCCAGTTAAATCCCTGTCTCCTCTGTGCCTTCTAGGTCACACTCTTTGTGCCTGATTTTGAACTACAATTCCACATTGGGATTATTTTACTTGGGGAAGTCAGACAGATCCCAGCTAGAACCAGGTTTCACAAACAAAAACTTTGCAAGCCACACCTTTAAAAGGAAGACAAATTGTATTTTCTTTATGTAATCTTTCCCTGTAATTTTAATTAGCAAAGAGCTGTTACATTAATACCACCAAGCTGAATAAGCAAGTTGTTGTAAGTTTCTCTTGGGAAAAAAAAGACTTGAGTATATATCTTTCAGTAATGGAAATTTGTTTTTTAAATGTCACTGTGATTTTCAAGCCTTTATTCTCCATGTGACTCTTTCTGAATACAGCAAGAGCTGGCTGCTCCCTTAGGAATGGGAGCTGGGGGCAGTGGGGGCTTCCCACAGGAGGTCTGGCAGGGCAGAGTCTGGCAGGGCAGAGTCTGGCACAGCTGTGGGGGGCTGGAGACCAGCCCAGCTGGGGTGTTGCTGGGGCAGAGGCTGCCCTTTCCATGGAACAGCCCATCTTGCTCAGTCATCCACCGTTCCTGTGCAGTCTGACAGTGCAGACAGACAAGCTGACTGATGGGCTGGCAGACAGTGCAGACAAACTGCCCTCAGCCCACCCAGCCATGCTCAGCACAGCTGACCTCCTGTGCCTGGTCACCTCTTGTTACAGTGTTTGTGGACAGACTGTAGAGAACGGGAAGAGAGAGGGAAAGACAAACATCTATTTCCACATGGAAAAATGAAGTATGGAGAATCCCCACTTTGAACTCAAACTGAGAGGGGAAAAGGCTCAGTTTGACAAATGGAATGTCATCAGTGCTTCAGATGAACACATTCATCAGCAGAGGTGTGTTTTTGCTAGTTGCTTGTACACCAGCCTTTGGGGGAAAGCAAAGGGAACTGAAGAGGCAGGTATGAAAAATCGTGGTTTTTCCATGACTTTGAAGTTTTGGCAGCATGCAGACATCCGCCTGCAGGATTGGCCACACCACTGACCACCTCAAAAACTGGCACCGTGGTACCTCTCATTTGGCAACTTTAAAACACACAACCAGTCCACTGGCGATGTTTGGGACAACATTATATTCCTACCAAACAGAGTTGCAATGGAAAACCATGGCTCTCTTGATCTGCTCCACTGCTCCTCGGCCACACTGGGGAGGTATTCGCTGCAGCCACCATGTGCTGCATGGGAATGAGAGAGGCGTAATGGACTGCAAAAGCTCACAGCTGCAGGGCTACCGGGAGTAGAGAGCGTGCCACTAACTAACAAGTGGATACACTAGATTGCCTAATGTCTAAATTTGTTCCTTCTCAGACAGACAAGTACCTGCATTAAGTAAAAAGCTTAGTGAATGCATTAAATAATGAAAATAACACACATATTATTTACAACATTATTTACGACACATGGGGATGTGGCCTCATTATTTTAAGAAGCCAGTGGCTTTTTTGCTAAAAACTTTGAGGCTGTTACAATTTCTAATTCCCACACCACATCTGAGTTAAATTAGCATGAGTCTCAAAAACTCACAAAATCAACTGGAGAAATTCACGACACCAAAAATGTGTTTTACATGTCTAGACAAATCTGATTATCATCATGCCCTTCAGAAATATGTTATATATTCCCAGCATATCAGGTTTTACATAGCATTATCATTAGATGTGGTCTAACTTCAGCTGACAAATCAGAGAATAATGATCAGGATGGTAATTTATTTCAGTTTTAACAAATTAATTATGTTAACATCAGCCAAGATAAGGTATTTGAGAATGGCATGAGATGGTTCTGAATTAAAAAAATCTTCATTTTATGTTAAATGTATTTTTAAAAGTATTTTCAGTATCATAAATAAGTAAGGTAAAATAAAAATCAAATTAAAGGAAAAGTTTTGATTGCATAGAGTTTGCTGCTGTGGAGTGTTTTGAGATTAAATGGAATTCCTACTAAGCTGAAAGCAATTAGGAGCACAAAATTCATAGTAAAGGTGCAGTTCCAGAATCTGCAGAATTACAAATTTGTCACTTCAGTAGAGAAGCCTGTAGATACTTTAGGAAAAAGTGGATCTAATCTTTCTTCCTGAGGATGGTATGAATTATGCCAGTGATTAGCATGAACAAGGCAGACCTTACTAAATAAAAGCAGATAGAAGCTCAGCTTATCACTCGCTGCTTCCCTTTTGCATCCGAAGCCAGGCTGGTTGGATTCTGACTGTCTTCCCCAAAAGGTAAAGATGGTTTCATGGTTCTAGGTATAATCGTTTGGGGCCTGTTGAGAAAGCAGTTTACTGCTATGGCTCTAGATCCAGAAGTGGGATTGTAGAGCTCACAAGGAACACGCCCAGCTGAAACTGGGAAAGGCACAGGATCTGCTCAGAACAAAGGACAGATTGTAACTGGCAGTTTGAGATCTGGATCATGCTCAGTCATCCCAGACCAGGATTCAGTTGTGTTAGCTGTAAGGGTTAACAACAGGCCTGCTAACTCCCTGGAAGAAGAGATCATCCTGAGAAACTTTCTTGTGTATCCTTAGTGATAAGAAGTTATGTACACAGCCTGTGAATCCATGAGTTGGGGAGTGTGAGAGAATTAGAGCTCAGCCTTGAACATCTCCAGGTGTTGCTTAATTGCTGCCAACTGTATGAGTTTAGTAATGGTGACTGGTCAGTGAAGACGCTGCAGCCTGCATGCTGCTAAGAAAAGACATGTAAAAAGAAACTGAAAAGAATAATAAAGGAAACTTCCTACGATGCCCTAAACAAGCCTTTAGATGTCTTTCATTAACTGTAACAACTACTACAGTTAGCTGCTGAAAGCTCCAGTCAGTAGGACTGTCTCATCATCTAGAAAAATATGATGCACAAAGCCATGCCAGAAGCATCAAGTTACCAGATTTTCAGTTTCATGGGAAAAATTAAGTTATAGAGGGCTTAAATATTATGCCAGTGGTTACATAAAATGAGACCAGAATGCCCATGTCCTGTGGGCAGTGAGCTCCTGCCCTGCGTTACCCAGAACACAGGGAGGACAATGCAAACCAACAGCTGGAACTGGAACATTTTACCCATGCAAGCTCTTAGGGACAAGGCAGTGTGCTCTGCAATTAGTAGTTCTTCCAAACTCTCTGCAATATTACACTCACCTGTGTTGGTCAATGCCATTCAGAGGATATTTTGTTGGCTGCATGAACATGAAAAGAATTATGTTGCACATAAAAGGAGTTGTGCCATTATGCATGTCCTTAGCTTTGTCCTGTCTCAGTTTTAATTAATACTAGTCAATGCTTTGCAAGGACTGGAGCAAAGCTGCTCTTCTTTTGAATCCCTTCTTTCTGTAAATCTTTCCTGTCCCAGTTAAGCTAATCAACACTCTTACAATGCTTTTTCATATGAAACTGTCACTATTCTTCAAAAGTGTTACTATCTACCAATAATTACCATTTTCTACTGCTTATAACACTTCTTTCTTTTTCATTAGCACTTCAAAATGTTCTCACGTTTTACAATATCTCATTAAACTGGAATCCTGATTATTTCTATTGTGCTAGCAAGTGTGGCACTGGCACTATAATGGTTATCTTTTTTTCTATTTTAACTATCCAAATGAAGCAAAAATCAGTCTCATTTCATTCTTTCCAGACAAATCCCAACCTCTTTTATTTAAGCATCTGTATTTATATTATACAATCCCTATTTATATTTCCAATGCTACACTGTTCTACTTTGATGAAACATCTTTTCATGGGATGTCATCTACAATCTTGCTGTCAGGACATAAGCATGCATACTAAGGCCAAATTATGAATTAAGACTTTGGTAATTTCC
>JAWWES010000133.1:11690848-11728518 GCA_035583135.1 Lophotriccus pileatus
GGCGCGCGCGCGGCGCCCGCCGGGTAGAAGGCGTGAGGGGAGGGAGGGGGCGGGGCGGCTTCCCGCTCGCGCCCGCTCCGCTTCCGGGTCGGGGGGACGGCGCTCGGCCGGGCCGGGAGCGGCGCCGGGGGCCGTCGGCGGGGAGTGGGGGGGGAGGGAGGGCGGCAGCAGCAGCAGCAGCAGCAGCTGGAGGAGAAGGAGGAGGAGGAGGAGGAAGAGGGGCGGCGGGCGTTGCGCGGCGGTGCCGCGGTGGAGAGGAGGAGGCGGCGGCGTTGTTCCCCGCCGAGGCCTGGTGCGGCTGCCGCTCGCCGCCGCCGCCACCGCTGCTGCCGCCGCCGCCGCCGCCGTCCGGCCGATGCGCCCGGAGCCATGGACAAGATCCTGGAGGGGCTGGTGAGCTCGTCGCACCCGCTGCCGCTGAAGCGGGTGATCGTGCGGCGCGTGGTGGAGTCGGCGGAGACGCCGCTGAGCCAGGCGCAGTGCCGCGCCATGTTCGCGCTCGGCACCCGGCTGGTGCTGCAGGGCCCCGACCCCTTCCAGCGCCAGGTGGGGCGGCAGGTGCTGGACGCCTACGGCCGCTTCCACCGCGCCGAGTTCGAGGCGTTCTTCAACCGCGGGCTCGTCCTGGGGCTCCTGCAGCGCGGCTACGGCGAGCTGAGCAACCGCGACCCCGCCATCCTCGACTACATCCAGGCGGGGCTGCGCCTCATCATGAGCTGCCCCTCGGTGCTGGAGCTCTTCGAGCTGCTGCAGGTGGAGGCGCTGCGCCTGGTGTGCGAGCGCCCGGCGCCGCCGCTCTGCGCCCGCCTCTGCCAGCTCCTGGGAGACTTCCCGCAGTGCCTGCCCCGCGGCAGGAAGCTCTCGCTCGCCTTCTGCCAGCAGCTGGTGCGCAGCATCGCGCACTTCCAGAGCCAGGGCACCCGGGAGGCTGAGCTGCGCCTCTACGTGTCGCAGGTGACGCAGGTCAGCGCGCTGCTGCGGAGCGTCTGGAAGGCAGAGCCCGACACGCTGCTGCCCTCCTTGCAGGAGCTCTTCGCCGTCATCTCCGCCGCCGGTGAGCGGGAGGGGGTGCGGGGAGGCGGGAGCCGTGCGGGGTAATGCGGGGCGGAGGTTAGTTATCCAGCGGGAGGGAGAAGCCCCGGCAAGCGGTCGCTTTGCAGGCGTCCCGTTGGAACCGTTGTGTTCTCGCCCCGATACTAAAGTGCGTTTCCCTCTCCCCTCGCAAAAGCTAGAGGGGAAATAGCGGTTTATTTAGCTGCAGAGCAGAATGGTGTTTGGAAAAGCTCTTGGGTCCAAGCCACACGCTGTCCAGGTGTTTTACTGATATATAAGACTCCCAGGAGTTCCCAACAAACTTTTGCAGAGCTTTTGGTTCTTAATACCTTGAAGTCACTTAAAGAGAAAAAGCCGCAGACTTTTTCCCAAGAGATTACTTTTAATTTAGTGAGAAAATAGGCATTTTGGCGTGCAGGCCCTGACCGTGAGGGCTCCCAGCTGGCCCCAGTGAGATATGAATCTAGTCTCTCGCAGCAATGCTTTGAATGATGTACCAAAACGGAGTTTTGGGTGTCCTGTCAGTATTAAAAGTATCAGTAGCAAAATGCATGTAAATATCTTGACGTTGGGTGCCAAAATCATGGTACCACACTCCTTTTGGTGGTGCCCAGCGACAGGACAAGGAGCAATAGCCGTAAACTGAAACACAAGAAGTTTCACCTCAGCATGAGGAGTGACTTCTTTATGTTGAGGGTGGCAGAGCACTGGAACAGGCTCCGTCTCTGGAGACTTTCCAAACCCACCTGGATGTGTTCCTGTGTAACCTGCTCTGGGTGACCCTGCCTTGGCAGGGAAATTGGGCTGGATGATCTCCAGAGATCCCTTCCAACCCTAAAAATTCTGTGAAAAGCTACTCCTCCTCCTTGCTTCCTTGAGAGGGATACCTTAAATCTTGGAAGTGTTTACCAAATTGGGGGGTATGAAAGGAATATATAAAACCTGGCTATTTTAGGAAGCATTCAGTGCCTGAGTAATGGAAATGTGATTGCAAATAGGTCCTTTCTGACCTCAGGAGTCTATGAAGTACTGTATTGGTTCCCATGGGAAAGTGCCTTTACCACTGGGGTACCTGGGAAACTTAACATGGTATTTTGCCATAGCTGGTATGGTTAGCAGACAGTTGCTGAGATAGGACATGGGAAGTGTCAGCTGCATTAAATCCCTAGGCTTAGCATCAAGTATAACTGTATGGTAATTTATTTTTTTTTTAAACAGAAATATAAATCCCACTTCTAAGTTCCATTCAGGGCTGAGGAAGAAGGTGGCAGATTGTCATTTGCTTGCATGTGTATTAGATGAACAGAAGGAGTTTGTAATTTAGTGCTGTTCATTGTCCTTAATTAATTGAAGTGTTTTAATTTTGGTTTGGTTTGTCATGATACATGTAGGATAGATTCATTCTCACTTTTCAGCTGTAGTGAAGTTGTTGCATAGAAGATAAATCTTATTTTTGTTGTGCGGAGCTTTCTTTTTAGTGTCTTACATTATGTCATGTTCAACTGTTACAGATACTTCCTTCGAACCTTCTGTTGCACTGGCAAGTCTTGTGCAGCACATACCACTACAGATGATTACAGTACTCATCAGGAGCCTTACCACAGATCCAAATGTGAAGGATGCAAGTATGACTCAAGCTCTGTGCAGGTAATGTATTTCACTGTAAAGGGAGAGAAGAGTCTCTTTCTTAATCTTTCCTTTTTTTGAAGTTAGTTGTCACTTAGGTTCCATTAAAAAAACACCAGCTAAACAAAAAAAGATGTAAAAAAGATGAACTTTTTAAAGTGATATTCCAATTCATGCTGTTTGACGTGTAACGTATTTATGATGCCGTGAATATTACTGGCACGGTTTCAGTTTGATTGCTGCCTTCATTGTTATTCTGGCTTCATTCTCATGCTTTACTAGGGTGGATGAAGAAGAGGGTTAAATAGAATCTAGGAGGAAGCCAGCTGTGTTTCCTTTTAGATGACATGTGTATATTTCCCACCTTATGGAAACTGGCATAAGTAGGAAACTTCATAGGCTTTATGGTCAAGTGGAGAAGCAAGCGCATATTTTCAGAACATGAACTTTTCTGTTTTTCCAAGAAGCAGAGTGGTCTCACATGATTGTCTTATCCATCAGCTCCTTACTCATCCTCTTCTTTGAAGAGAGGAGACAGATAGAAATGAGTTTTGCTGCTTAGTTCTGAGGGTTTTCCTGCTTAGGTATCTTCCCCATTTTTTAGTAGGATTCAGAGAGAACATTGTATCTTCACTCAAGCCCTTAGAGGGTTTTTGGTTGTTCTTTGAATGACAGAGGAATAAGAATGATGTGAAAGCAATTGCATATTATGTTTGTGACTAATCTAACCTTGATGATTAGAAGCAGTGCTAGCAGACTGCTGTTAATTCAGACTGCAGTCTTGATATCTTAGTATCTTCAGATATGTGAATAATAGTGATGCAGAAAGATGGCAGGGGGAGAAAGATGAAGACCTTGAAGTTCTTTGAATTATTTTTTAAAGCCTATTGAAATTAATGAGTACTGAGGGGTAGAAGAATGAGTAAAGCAGTTAAAAAGGAGGCTGCTAGAATTTTTTGTTTGAAAAAAACAGCTTTTAAGACATTACTTTCAACCAAGAGTTTAACGTCTGCAATATTATTTTTAAGTACATCCATTTGTGTGGTGCAATACCTAGACATTCATGTAATGTAGCACTTGTATATCTAGGTGAAATAGTGAGGGTTTTTTCACACTGAAAACATTCCTGATATTTACATTAAATTGAGAAGCTGTGTTTCAGTTGAAAACATAATGAAAAGAAGCAGCAATAGTAGTATAATTTGGGGTAAGGCATACTGTTTAGGGACTTTAAAGGAGTTTATTGACTAAAAAATTTTACCAAAGCTGTGTGCCCAGTCTAAAAGTCAGAGCTGGCAAATTCAGAAGGATTTGTGTATGCGAATAATTTGAGAGTAATATGTTGGGGATTAATTTTCATGTTAGTGTAATTTTAATGTTTATATTGTGTTATTGCATCAACACAGTGTGATCATGTAATTTTAGCTTCAGAATGGCTCCCCTGTGTGCCTTTGCTTAGGGAAGTAATGCAGTGCTGAGTTTTGCTTACAATAGGAGCTGTTATTATCAAATAAGTGCTCTTTTTTTTAGTACTGCCATGTGGTGAGGGTTTTCCTTCTTGGTTTAGGAGGGGCAGTGTAATGTTACTTGCCCTGTTAATTCCTTGAAGTAATACTCGAAGGAACTTCTTAGATACTCCTTGTTATTTTTGTTTGTGGATACTCATGTCAGCACTGTATCCAGTTTCTTTTTCTACTCTGGCAACCCTTTGCAGTGTTTACTCTCCTCTGCCTTAGTGGAGCAGTTGTAAAGAGGTTAATGCAGCTGGAATGTCTGGAGCACCAAATGACCATGTTGTCATCAGGCACGCAGCATTCCCAGGAGATGCAGAACTCCAGGCACAACAAGGTCTCCTGATGAGAGGCAGAAGAGCTTTGGTGACTGCAAATTAGAGACCTTGTTGCTCACTTCTTAAGTAGAACTTCCATGACACTGCAGAGTCTGTCTAAAGTTGAACACAGAGTAGTAAATAATTTCCAATGAAAAGATTAATAAATTTGTTTGGGTAGGTGGTTTAGAGATATCAGAAATGCTGTCCTTCTTAGACACATACATGAGTAACAGACCTCATTAATACCACGTCTTTAGGGTGGTGTGGGGCAGAAGGTCCTCTTGAGGCCTTTAAGGTTCTCTTTATCTGGTCAAACACAAAAAAAATCTGTGTTTATATTCACGATTATCTGCCTTTGTATTAAAAATGCAGTCATTGGTTGCAACCGAGGAGGAGCCAAGTAAATGCAATACAGAGAGAATTTAGTTACTAAAATACCTAATCTTTGCCTGTCACATCTAAGATTTGATGCTTTTGGGACAGTCTCAGGTGTGTCTACAAGTTACTTCTGTTTCTTCTTCCGGCTTGTGTTTCTGCTCCTGAGAGCATTAACTCTTGCTTTAAGAGGAAAAACAGATTTTAAGGACAGGAATTCTGTTTGTATCAGTTACAGAGAGAATGAGGCTTCTCTTTACAAGGTTAATCACACTCAAACAACAGCAGTTGGCCTATTAGTAACAGTGGTGAATAGTTGAGTAGTTACTTACACTGACTGAAGATGACACAGCGTGGTCCATCCTGTAGCCTGAGCAATGGCATGGAACGAGAGGAGCTCTAGCTCCCACCTGAAAGCTTAAATCAACTGTGCAGGTGTTTGTGCTGCTGCTGAAAAATATCAAACCTACAAACTGAGAAGGGGGGAAAAAAAAGAACCCTGGGAGGGAAAGATTTCAAGACTATAGAACTATGAGTTTTGGAGCCTATTTTCAGGTTAAGATTGTCTCTTTGCAGGCAAAAGCAGTTTTGGCCTGCATTTTTTGATTTTTTTCCATTTTAGAAAATATATGGAGAGGGTGCTTGGAATAAATGTTTGAATTTAACATCTTGAGTAAATGAGAGCTTTGTGTAAATTCAGAGCAGAGATTATGATATTGCCATGTTTTTTCACAAATTTTTTTTTTTTTAAATAACATGGAAGAAACTTGGTAAGATCTGTGCTACTTTGTTAAAAAGGTGGTTCTAAAGATGCCTTATATGACAGAAACCTTTGAATGTTATATGTGCAGATAGTACTAAAGATTTTTCAGATCCTGATTATAAACTCAGTGTAAATTTAGGGTGTTTCTGGTAATACAACATGTCCAGAGTGCATGTCCAGTGTTGCTAAAGACCATGATTGTCCTTTTTAGTTTGGCATCTGAGGACTGAAACCCTGATTTTGGTCTGTTTGGAACTCTTAATCTCCAGGGAGAGCACAGGGACTGGTAGTTTTGCTTCAGATTGATAATGACTAGCTCTGCCCTTTTGCAGTGATAGTGACTGTTTATTAGACAGGTTACTTGCGACCAGTTCCGTTCCATGCTTCAATTTAACCTCTTAAAATAATTAATCTTTATGAGGAACTTTTTCAGAAAAAGTAGTCAAGTAATACAGTTTTAAATTCCTGTTTTCACTTAATTATGGAATAGAATTTTAGTGTTCTGTGGGTTGAGTGGAGCCTTTCAAAGTCATCTGGTCCAGTCCTGCTCAGAGCAGGTCCAGGTTCAAAGTCAGATGTTGCTCAGGTCCTTGTCCATCTGAGTTAAGAGCTTTCCGCAAGGGTAGAGGCAGCTCAGCCTCAGTAACTGGTCTCAGTATCTGACTACCCTCATGGGAAAAAGTTTTTCCTTCCACTTAATTACTGCTGCCTTATCTGGTTTGGAGAAGGGGAGCACGTGGACAGTTGAAAAAAATCCAAAATATTGCCAAGTAAATCTTAGAAGAACAAAGCCTAAATTTCATGTTTTAGCTGGCACTGCCTTACAGTATTGTCTGTGTCTTAGAATTGCTTCAACTGATCTGCTCAAGGATGAGTATAATTTGTCTATTAATGTAGAAGGATAGAATACCTCCCTTTTCTGTTGCTGATATTTCACTATATTTTCTAGGGACAGGAAGTCCCTTCACTTTTCCTTTTTCATAGTGAAATTCTTACTTTCGAGACTCATGAAGACCCCAGGCTGCTGATAGCTCTTATAAGATCCTTATAACACCTTCTGCAATGTATTTAAAATTACTAGATTTTACCATTTTAATTGAGAGTATTTGAGTTGGCTTCCAGGAATGTAGTTCTAAGTTGAAGAAGCTTCCTTAATAGTTTGGTTTGGTCTGCTTTGGGGTAGAAGGTGTCAGAGGGGAGGTTTTAAGATATGGGTGCTTTTTTTTTACCTTCAGCAGTAAGTTTTTGCCAGATGTTAGCTTAATGACTATGCAATCATGGTTCATATTCTTGAATAACAGGTAACACTACATAATAATTCATTTTATATGCTTATGTATTTGGGGGGAAGTGTATTTACTTCTAATGTGTTAAACAGATCATTATTCATTTCAGAGTTAAATGGCTTGAAGCATAATTGAAATTGTTTTACTACTTGCCTAACTTGTGAGTCTCTGTGTAAGTGTGTAATATATAAAATCTTTTTTGTGAAGATTAAAGTTAGTGACATACTGGTATTTTTATTTTTTTCTGTTCTTGATTTGTCTTTCAGAATGATTGACTGGTTATCCTGGCCTCTGGCTCAGCATGTGGAAACATGGGTGATTGCACTGCTGAAAGGATTGGCTGCAGTCCAGAAGTTTACCATCCTCATTGATGTCACTCTGCTTAAGATCGAATTGGTATGTTGGAAAAGTGCATTTGAAACTGAAGGAGAGGGAAAAGAATTTGTAACAGCTATGCAATTGCTTCACATCTTCTGTATTGCAAGATAGTATCTTCTTGTTCTTCTGCAAATATCATGTATATTTATCTATGGCTTTCAGTTGCATGTAATGATTGTCTGTTTCAAATGGTTGTGTGTTTGGAGATGTGCTTACATGTGTACTGAAATTTTACTTCCCAGATTTACTGAAATAAATGTGTGGTTTTTTTAGGTCTTTAATCGACTTTGGTTTCCTCTAGTGAGGCCTGGTGCCCTTGCTGTCCTTTCACACATGTTACTTAGTTTTCAGCATTCTCCAGAAGCTTTTCATTTGGTAAGTTACTAAATAAATGGGTTTCAGTCCTTTGAAATGTCATTCGTGGGGTTTCTAAAGTGTAACAAAAAGAGTAATAGAATTGATGTACATGGGTTTTGTCTTTTGTTGAAGGTGCTAGAATCAGATTCCTGTGGTCACAGACTGCTAGGCTTTTTAACTTCCAGATTCACCCCCTTAATAACTGGAAGAAAGCATTGTTCTTCCTTGTACATACATATTTCTGGCAGTAGTATGTGGGCACCACAGTTTGTGTGCTGCTGGTAATTCATTTTATGTGGTGTGAAATTAGCTGATAAAGTTGGACTGCAAGTAGATTTTTCAAGCACAACTGTCTGGGGAAAACAGATAACCAGTTATCTTCTCCAAGTAGCCTAGTCACTCTCAAAAGGTTCCTGAGGCCAGGAAATATGTGACCTCAAGAAAGCTGTGCTATCTGTGTTTCAGTGTACATGTAGACAAACTGAAGGAGAGTATTTTTAATAGCCCCTCTTCAAAATGCAGTCACTAGTTAAGGCCAGAGATAAGAGGGGATCACAGGGACTGTTTGTGTTAATACGGCAAGATGTTCCCATACACATTTTTCAGCTTGGAGTTTAAGTGAAATATGTCTGAGATTTAATAGTAACAGCCTGGCACACTGCTGTCCCCAAGGCTCTGAAGGGATATCAAACTCTTTGTTTAGTGTCACAGTAATTACGCCTTATGCCTCTTACAGTGTTTTTTAATGATAGGTGTCTGAAGTTTCTCTCTCCTCCCTCCACCACCCTGATTTTGGCCTAGGATAGAAATCTGAGTCACAAATGAAGGAGCCAAGTAGCCTTGAGTATGCTCAAAACATAAATATTTCATATACTAACTGTGTTACTTTTCTTCTTTGTTCCTGGGAGAGACAAAACACAAAGAAAACTGTAAAATATGAGAGAGCTTGTTCTAGAAATAGGAATATGATTTAACAAAGAAAATTTCTACTGTAGACTGCGTGCAGTACTGCATAAACATCTCTCTTCAGAATTTCTTGACTGTTCTTGCTGCATTTTAAACCATCTTCACTATAATTTTTTTAGCTACTGCTATCATTTAGTATTCTAGAATATTTTCCTGCACCTAAATGACTTGTTTACTTTTTTTATAACCAGTGGTCTGACTGTAAAATGGTTGAATACACATTTGATAAATATAAATTAATTTACTTGTCAGTGCATCTGAGATAACATTTTCCCCCTCTTTATACTTGAGCATCATTAGCATAAATTAGCTCGATTTTATAAACTGAAAGAGGGAATGTTTGCATTGTGACTTTCACTGTTGACTCTGTAGTACATTGAACACTTCCTCTTGGTATTTTTTCTTTCTAAGAAGTGGATATTTTGCTTACCCGAAAAGAGTAGGGTTTGTTTCTCAAAGATGTAAAAGTATTTTTTATACTCAGAGGGAAAACAATATTTGAAAAAGTGGCAAATTAGTATTTTGCACCTGTCCCCTTTCACTTCTGTGTTTTGAAATATGTTAATTCTTGTAATTGGTATACTTTGCTAAAATTACAATATTCTTATAATTTCTGTCCTGTATTTCATGTCTTTAACTTATAAATTGTTAAGTAGTAATTAGTGATGAATAATTATTCCATCAGCTTCTTTCAAAGTTAATCAATTTTGGTCACTTGGAAACTGGCAAAGGTGTCTGAAATATTTTGATTCACAGTGAGAAGTCCCTACTCTTTGGGAATTGCTTAGAAGTAAATTAAGATTAATTAAGTAAATTAAGACCATATAAAATAAGTCTCATGCACTTAAGAATAAAGAGCTGCACTGAAGAAGGGGAAGGAGATGGAGTAAACACTTCTGATTTATACCCCATTTAAAAGAGTAATGAATCAGAACTAATCCACAAATAGATGACCACAGCTGTGATAAACTTTTTTTGCTGTTAGTAAATTAGGTGGTTTGTGTAGCTGAGCTCCCTCGCTAGGTGGAGCTGTGAGCCAGTTTCCGTCTTGCAAGCTGGAATAGAAGGAATGTATTCACTGCCTTGTGATCTCAAGCAGTAGATTCTGTTTAAGGAAAACTGAGAGGTTTGTTTTAAAAACCATATCTGTGAAATTAGAACAGGATACTAAATTGCTAGTGGTGGCACACAAACAAAATGTTGGCAGTTAATGTCCAAAGTATTCATCTTTTTAAGGATACTTGACCACTTAAAAATCTTAGCATGCACCTTCGAAGTTCATAAAGTTCCAAAACTTGCTACAGGAGCTAAAGAGAGCACTGAATAATTAATTGTGCTGCTTGAAAATTGTCATGGGTAAAGAATAATGCGCGATTCTCAAGTCACTGGTTCTCAGCCACTTCTTATTTAATAACAAAAGGTCATTTGGCATACATAAAAAAATGAAGTTGTTTGTAGAAGGAAAGAAAAATAGGAAAATGCAAATAACACCTTTCTGTTTGTTTCTTTGTTTCACTGTTCAGATTGTCCCACATGTGGTCAGTTTTGTTCACTCTTTCAAAAGGGATGGCTTGCCTTCCAGTACAGACTTTCTGATGCAGTTGTCTGAGTTGATACACTGTATGATGTATCATTATTCAGGATTTCCAGAGCTTTATGAACCCATTCTGGAAGCTATTAAGGTACGTTAGGAATGTTGAGAGGGTGGAATGTTTTCATTTTGTTTTTCCAGGTACGAAGCTGTAATTCCACTTACCTAAATTCTTTAGCACTTCCACCAGGAGAAAAGAGCTAACCACATAATCTCATGTCAATTCTTATTGTGCTTGTAATATGGTAGAAAAATTTGCCTGAGTGTCTGTGATAGGATTATAGCAGGCTTTAAAAAAAGCCTGAAATGAGATCCTTTATTAAAAGTACAAACTAATTTCTCAAGCCTTATATAACAACTAATATACTTCTGTGAAGTTTATTCTAGGCATTTCATTTCAACCCAGGCTAGAATCTGTAGCTTCAAATATAGGTTAAGAGCACCGATGGTATTGAAAAGAAGTACTTGGGATGGTGGTAACCTTTGGCTAGTCCCAAACACCACTGATATTGCAGTGGGTATTGCAGGCCTCTGTGGGTAAGGGATGCTGGCCTATGCTGTTTCAAAAAAATTAAAAAAAAAAAAGTCCAAACCCTCCAAACCCAACACTCCTAAACAAATAAAATTGAAAAGAAATAAAAAATAAAAAACAACAAGATCAAACCTAAAAATCAAAAACCACACTGAACATTTGAGTATTACTGCCTTATTTTATCACTGGTATTGTAGTTAAATGTTTTGACACTGAAAAGCCCCTATCAGTTAAACTCCAAATGCCCATTATTCTTGCAATTTGAGAGTTGAATAAAGAAAGCTTGGAAGGAGAGGACTTGGGGCAGGGAGAGGGGTGGGTGTTGTATCTCTTAGGCTATCAGGGATAGCAAGGCCTTGAAACATAATGGGGGAGCAAGGGAAGATACAATACTGCTGAATGGCAGGACCTATTATAAAATCAAATACAAAAACCTAAGAAGTGTGTTAAATGTTTCTCTTGTAGGATTTGCCCAAACCCAGTGAAGAGAAGATTAAGATGATTCTCAGTCAGAGTGCTTGGACTTCTCAATCCAGTTCTTTGCCATCTTGTTTATCTAGACTTTCTGGAAAATCTGAAACTGGGAAGACAGGCCTAATAAATTTAGGAAATACTTGCTACATGAACAGTGTTATTCAGGCACTTTTTATGGCTACAGAGTAAGTTGTTCTTAACAGCTCTTCATTGCAAATTAAGTCTTGCAGTTACTGCATTCTTAATTTTCACAGAATAGTAACATGTCCTGGGGTCTCTCAGCTTGCTAGAGCTGAGTGGGTTTCTTTGCACTCAGCTTTGTGAAAGTCCAGCTCTGTGAAACTGCCATTTTAGCCATTACAAATCTTGATCCTTCTGTCCAGTGTCAAAAGACAAGTCCTTTTTTTCCTCACTGTCCTTGCTCACTTCAGTATTGTAAAAGTTTGTGGTGATGCTTTCGTGATAATCTGGAAGGTATTGAAAAAAAGTTGTCTGTCCATTCTTACGCATTTAAATGTTTAAAGGAATAGGTGTTCTGCAGTGTTAGTTCTTACTGCACAGTATTTTGCATCTGCACTAGAGCAGAGTCCAGGTATTAAAGGGAAGTGTTACATATTTTGTGGTCTTTCAGTTTAAAATAATTATCTGAGCTGGAATGATAACTGCATTGTTAGGAATCTAGCAGGGAACTAATGCCTCTCTCTTTCATTTCAGTTTCAGAAGACATGTTTTATCTCTGAATCTGAATGGCTGTAATTCACTAATGAGAAAATTACAGCATCTTTTTGCATTTTTGGCCCATACACAGGTATGTTAGTTTCATCTCCTGTTTTTTAAGCCTCTGTCTGTATACCAAAACGGTAACAAACATGATGCCATGGGAGTCCTCTTGAGTATATTAAATATAAATATTATAAGTTTCTGTGGGAATGAGTCTGTCTCCAAATGTTCAGATGGTGTGGATAGACTTAGAGAGGTGTATTTCATAAGTGGAAGATCTTGGCATTTTGTTGTTTTTATAAGTGGGCAGTAACAGGTTTTCTTTGAGAAGCCAAAATGAGAAAATCCAAATAAGACCTGACTTGATATACGAGCTGACTTTATGTAACTTTCTAGGACAAACTGTGACTTCCTGCAGTGATTTTTACACCAAATTTTATTGTAGTTTGAATTCCTGAGTGAACTTCATTAAATGCTCAGAACATTATATTAATGCTAGAAAGACGTAAGATGCTTCTGTTCACTTTGAATAATAGCAATGAACTTTTGAAGGGGGTGAGGCTGGATCAGCTTAAAAATAAATTACTACTTATGAAATACTGGTGTTCTGAAGAAAGAAAACAGGTTTTTTAACTCATCAGCAAGAACAGTAGCTGCTATTATCCATAATATCTGGTTTACACTCACTACGTGTTTCATAGTTGCCTGCAGGATCAACTGTTTTTATCTTTGTACTAGAGGTGATTGCTGCAAAATTAATGGCCCTCCCTTTGTATGATTAAGTTGCTTATATGTTCTTGTACCACGTGTTTCATTCAGTTACTCTAGGATAATGTAGTCCGAAGTTCAGTGGTCAATATTAAAATAATATAACCAATTTTTCAAGTTCTTATGTGACCTTGCCTGTGCTTCTCTTACATGAACAGAGGGAGGCATATGCTCCTAGAATTTTCTTTGAAGCTTCCAGGCCGCCATGGTTCACTCCTCGATCCCAGCAGGATTGCTCAGAATACCTCAGATTCCTGCTAGACAGGTATGGGTATTGTGCCGTTAATGGGAATGAATGTACAGTCTTACCACACAGTGTTGAACTCTTAGGAGCAGTTGTGTAACAGTTCCACTGCTTGAGTGGGGATCAGGAATTTGAAGCCTCATTCCTGTCTTTCTCTGGTTTTCTGTATGGCCCATGAACTGCTTTTTTTCATGGACTTAATCCGTGGTAAAGTTTGGATGCCATTTAGTATCCACATAATTGAAAACAGGTTATAGTGGTAACAATGTGCCACTTTTACAAATGTAAACATGAGTGTTATGTTTAGTGGTCCTGTTGTAAAATTAGTGTGGGCTGCTGAAAGCAGTTTAATTGTGCTCCCGGAATTTCACGTTGGTGGAGACAGCTCTGTTTCATACAGGTCCCAGAAGTCATGGAGATGTACATGCATTTATAACCAGTTAATAAGCAAGCAAATAACCCGTGGCAGAGATAAAACAAAAATACCTAAATTTATTAGTAGCCCTCTTTATTTTTGGCTTACTGAGATGTGGCTTAAGCATTACTGCTTTATGACAGATTACACTTCTGGAGAAGTTTATCTCAATAGTGAAATAGTGTTCTCTTTATTTCTACCCCCCCACCACCACCATCTTGGGTTTCTTTTTTGGTTTGTTTTTTCTTGCTTTAGTTTCTTAACTTTCCTGGCTACAGAGTGTTGACCTTTTCTTTGGAAATAGTCTGGCAGAAGATAAATAGCTGCTTATTCTCTTACAAAATCTGACATACAGAACCAGTCAACTGGAGAGCTGATTTATTAAGATAATGTAATGGTAAATAATAAAAACATTGTTTGGTTTTTTTTTAATACTTGCCAGTTCTTTCAGTATATCCATTGTGTTCTGTTATATATAATAAGACCCACACTAAATGCATTTGTGGCTCTCATACTCTTGGATGGCACAGACCTCTGTGGTTCATCTTGCTTGTATAATAATTAACCAACAGCTTTTTTTATTTTAAGACACTTCTAGCCACTTAACCATCTATAATTTTTAGCAAAGCTGGGGGAAAAAAGTCTGAAATAGTGCAACAATATTTGTTTGAAAAATCATCCAGTTCCTTGGATTAATTTTTCTTTGTGTTCAGGCTGCATGAAGAAGAGAGAACTTTGAAAGCATTGTCTTCAGCAAAGAGTTCTGGAAGTATAATGAATGAAGAGTCCCAGGCACAAAAAGCTGTACATAAAACACAAGTATTTGCTGAAGCACCTTGTATGGGAAGTGAAGAAAGAACTCTGATAGAGAAGATGTTTGGAGGAAAATTGAAGACTACCATATGCTGTTTGAACTGCAAGAGTATGTCTCAAAAGGAAGAGGCTTTCACAGATCTCTCTCTGGCTTTCTGTCCTCCAACTTCCTTGGAGAATGGCCCAAAATGTATGGAACATTCTGAAGTGAAAGATGACTATGTGGTGCAAACTAATACTTTAGCAACTAGTCCTGCTGCAGAAACACCTCTCAATAATTTGGATGTAAATCGTGGATGTGACATGATAATGAATGAAGGAACCATAGAGGATTTTTCTACTGAGCCAAACTCTGAGAACACCACAATTTCTGAACTCAAGCAAATTCAGACTAATAGGGATATGTCTCAGACTCTAGTAGGTAAAAGTACCCTGTCAGTCACAGACTTACTCAATTATTTTCTGGCACCTGAGATCCTTAGTGGAGACAATAAGTATTATTGTGAAAAGTGTGCCTCTCTACAGAATGCTGAGAAAACTATGCAAATCATTGAGGAACCTGAATACCTCATTCTCACTCTTTTGAGATTTTCATATGATCCAAAGTGTCATATAAGGCGTAAAATCTTGGACAATGTGTCTCTACCACTTGTTTTGGAACTGCCAGTCAAAAGCATAACATCCCCTCTATCAGTAGTTTCGGGAGGTTGGTCTGTTGGTGTGGAGATTTCTGATACTGGAGAAAATCTTGCTAAAAAACTGAAGCCCTCAGGTGCTGATGAAGTGACCTGCCCACAACTGGTGCCCTACTTGCTAAGTTCTGTGGTAGTGCACTCTGGTGTATCCTCTGAAAGTGGACATTACTATTCCTATGCTAGAAATGTTTCTGGGTCAGGGCCTTCAGGGCTCTGCCACCAGTCTGCAGCTCTTTCTTTAGTTTCTCCTCAGGATAAGTTGTTGACAGAGGAGAGTCCTTGTACTGTCGTAGAAAATGAGCTGGACACTGAGATGCCAAGAGAATGGTTTCTGTTCAATGATAGCAGAGTGACATTTACCTCATTTCAATCAGTCCAGAAAATCACCAGTAGATTTCCAAAGGACACTGCTTATGTTCTGTTTTACAAAAAGCAAAATAGCACCTGTGGCTTCAACACCAATCCAGCAAATGGACTCTGGCTTAATGGAGACCCTCCTCTACAAAAGGACCTCATGGATGCAATTACAAAAGATAATAAACTGTACTTGCAGGTAAGATGGAAATTTTGTGTGAGGGGTGAATGGTCTTAGGCCTCACAAGAGGCAGTCTAAAGGAATGAACAAGTTAGGTTTTAAGTATTCTGGTATATTAACCTTATAAATCACCAGCCTGGCTTCCATCGTGATGTTGCTGGACAGGTTTCACGGTAAGATTGTCACTATTAGATGGGAAGCATCAAGGAAAATGGCATAAACTCATTTGAGTTTAAATTTTTAGAGGAAATGCTCCTATAGGTTGTTTAACCACTTATCATTCCATACAGGAGAGGCTTCAAACGGTTCAAACTTTCATTGCCTTTATACTTAGAAACTTCTAAGTGATGTTCTTAATAGTGCATTTTCATTTGTAGTGAAGTTTTGCTTACACAACTGTGCTTACCCGAATTCTGGAACAACTGAATGAATGCTGGTGACTAGATTGCATTTTCTCTTTGTTGCCTATTCTGTATCCCTCTGTGGAACCAGCACTGCCAGCTGTGTATTACCTGTGATCCCAGAACTTCCCCTAGCTGTAGTCTCCTCTTTGTTTGCTGGTATTTTGCAAACACAAACAAGAGAACTAAGAGTATAAACTTTAACTCTGCTGCCGTTTGCAAACCGTGTGGTTAAAGCATTTGTGCCCTGTCTTTGCTTCTGTGCCACATCTCCTCTTGATTTTCTCTTGGCCTCTATAGCAGCAATCTTTGATCGTGGAATTGCAGAGTAGTTTGGGTTGGAAGGGACATTTAAAGGTCATCTAGTCCAACCCCCCTGCCATGAGTAAAGATGTTCTTTAGCTAGACCAGGTTACTCAAAGCCCCATCGTGCCTGGCCTTGAATGTTTCCTGGGATGACTCATCTACCAGCTCTCTGAACAACCTGTTCTAGTGCTTCACCACCCTCACTGTAAAAATGTATTCCTCACATTTAGTCTAACTGCCCTCTTTTAGTTTCAAACTGTTACTCCTTGTCCTATTTGTATTTTTTCCTCTTTTAATTTTAATCTCAAAATGAGAAATATTTTCCAAGTATATTGTTTTTGTTTGGGTTTTAGGGAGGTTCGTTTGTTTGTTTCTAATTGATGATATTTTACCCACCTTTCAATTTTGTATTCTTCAGTATTGGCTTTCTTTGTAGTGCTTTAGTAATGTCAGAGTCACTGAGCTCCTGTCCCTTTCTCCTTTTAAGTGAGGCTCATTATAAGTGCTCAGTTACTGTTTTTCTCAAGTTAATGCTAATACTGTGATTCACTGAATTAGATTATGGTAATTCTGAAACCTCACATTTTTCTTTTGATTCAGAGTTCTAAACTAGTAATTTATTACTAAGTTAAGAATCTACTTTTCTTTCCTTGAGAAAACCTTAATTTTTTTTTTTTTTTTTTTTTTTTAGAAAAAAAGATTAGAAAAATTCTCTAGCTTACTGCTTTTGTTGTTATGTTACATATGAGTTTACCACATGGTAAACTAAGATGTTTTCACTTTAAATAGCTAAACATGTAATGTGGGTAGCCCCCACTCCATTTAAAACAAATTAAAAAAACCATTCTGGGAACAAGTGAAAAGCAAGGAGGGATGCTCTTTTTTGCTCTCGCTCCAGAGAACTGTATTGACTATCAAGTTTTATTTATCTGGTTTAGGAGTTGTTGACATGAATATAATCATACTGAAAACATGCAACATTTGCGTTTGTAAAAATGTCAGTGCTGTGTGCTATATTATAACAATTTATTGTAGGTTAATATTAAGTCAATATATGCCTCGAGAGATGAAAGAAATATGCTCATTTGTCACAAACTGCTGAGCAGGAATAATGCGTGGAAGATCTCTAACTGCTAAATAATTCACTTTTAGCATTGAATACACAAATAGTGTGTGGTTTTT
This sequence comes from Lophotriccus pileatus, assembly GCA_035583135.1. Lineage (NCBI taxonomy): Eukaryota > Metazoa > Chordata > Aves > Passeriformes > Tyrannidae > Lophotriccus > Lophotriccus pileatus. The sequence continues at coordinate 11,708,160 of JAWWES010000133.1, forward strand.
AAATACTAATACTTGCCAAGAAACTTGAACAGTTTGATTTGATCACTGCTCCATGTTTCTCGTGTGTGTGTGCATATAAAGAGATACCTTCCATCCATTATGGAAACTCTTCATGCACTTAGCAATGGAGCTGAGATCACAGCTGAGGATTATTCTATTCTCAGTGCATTATGGTTGCTTCTGAAGAGCATTTCTGAGTGGTTGGCACAAGCTGTGCTTGCAGCTCAGTCAGACTCTGTACCACACACAATGGGTGTCTCCAGAGCTGTGTGATTCAACCCTTGCACTTAAGTCAGTAACTTCACAAAGGCCATAAAAAAATAAATGGCGTTTCTGCCTAAACCTGGTAAAAAAAATCTTAACTGTAATACTGTAGTGTTCTTTTTACCTGTAATATTAAGATTTTTATTTAATATGGCTGCAAACCTATTGCTGATGCTTATGTTCTTTTATGGTTTGGTTTGTTAGGGAAAACTAAGCTACTGGAGTTAAAGAGGCATAAAGTTGCCAGAAAACAGTTCTCTGGAGGGATGAAAGTGAAGGAGGCAGGATGGAGAACTGCTTTTTTTTTTTGTTGGGTGCTGTGGTGCATTAAAACTAACATTTTTCTGAAATATTTTACCAAAAATAAAAATAAAAACCAGCCCAGGTACAGTATAGTGAGTTTCTCACTGTTTGGTTGATTTCTGGTACTGGAAATGAGTTCTTCATATTTCCTTGTTATTTCCAGTAAATTTACTTAGTTGTTGATATGTCGTATAGTTAGCCAGATACCTATGAATCCACGTATGGCTGGAGATAGCATAATACTGCCTTTGAGGAATATTGCCAATGTAGACAGTATCCTCCAAATATCTTATATAATTTTGGAAATGAGGATGCATTTCAGTCTGTAGTAGTGTCATATAGTTTCAAACTTAGGCTGTATTTGTTAAAGAGGGCAAAGTAATTTAAACCCACAAGGACTATTTTTAGTACCTGTACAAGGACAATGACGTAAGTTTAGTGCTTTCATGGTGGGACAATACAGTCAATCTTCCAGGTTCTTGGCTCTGTTCCTTTCTTTCACCAGGAGGTGGAGAAGAGAAGGAACAATTCAAGGTGACCTGTATAATTACTAAAACCCTGTTTAAAGTTTGCTGCCATTGCCTTGGGGGAGGTGTGTAGTGATGAAGTGTCAGGTGAAGGAGGGTGTTGCTGTGAGCCTTAGCGCTTGAATACTGTCATTTTGTTTCCTAAAGGAGTAAAGCTTGTACATGGCCACTGTCTTTTTCCTGTGAGTCTTCCAGAGCCCAACACTTGCCTTCTCTCCCTCAATTTTTGAAGCTGTTGGCCGATTTGAGAATGGGGTACTAAAAAGAAAAAATTGCTGTGAGGTTTATTAAATTGGTTGACCAGAGACAAAATAGAGTATGGTATCTCTAATGAGGGAGAAGCCTGTGCTTATTCCTGTCTTAGATGTCTTAAGAAGGCTCAGGAGCATTAAGCTGAAAAAGCAGCTGGCAGGAGGCAGAGTTCCTTCCTCTCATGCAGGTATGTTTTCCAGCAGCTGACTTATTTTTAGGAAGTGCTTAAGAGTTGCAAAGACCTACTAATGTTATAATAGTTAGTATAGCAGTAATACTTGAAAGCTGAAAAGCTGCAACAAATAGAAACTAGATAGCTTGTCCATCTCCTTGCCTTTTGTCTGAGTAGGTTGTTAGTCTATGCAGTTAATTGAGTGAAATAAAACAGTGTCTTTTAAATAATTAACATCGATTTAATGTTTTTTTTATCTTCCAGTTTTGCAACCAAGAACCAAGAGCATTTTAAAATTGCTAGGATGAAAACTCATGTGAAATGTATCAAAAATTCAGGTTTTGTTAGTTTCTGCAGTCTAATTTTTTACTAACATCCCACATTGCTATAGAACACTATTTCAGCATAAACTTCAATGGATTTAATTATGTTTCACTTACAATTACTGATGTTTAAAGGAATTGTTCATCTTGGATTGTCTGTGAACGTTCAACTTGAGGTTCAGCGAAGGTGTTCAGACTGAGGAGTCCAGGAGTTAAGGACGTTGCTTTAAAAGCTGTTTCAAAATTTACTAGAAATAAGCTGCTTCAAGGGCTTGATTGGTTGGGGGTTGTTTCTGGTTTTTAAGTTGCCTTTATTCTTTCCTTTCAGGAGCAAGAGCTTAGTGCTCGAACACAAGCACTTCAAGCTGCCTCAGCCTCGTGCTCTTTCCGACCCAACGGATTTGATGACAACGACCCCCCTGGAAGTTGTGGGCCCACAGGTGGAGGAGGAGGGGGTGGGTTCAGTACCGTTGGTAGATTAGTCTTTTGACTACGAAGACAAGCTGGAATACACTGGTTCCAAAGCAGCCCAGTACTGCTGAGGGCAAATAAAATATTGAACTTTGTTGGATATTGTACCAATTTTTGAGACTTGATCCTTGTTGAAAAGCAGTTGTTGGTGTTTTTTTTGGTTATGTTTTATTTGAAATAAATAAGCGCATAATGGAGAAAAACTACCTCTTAAAAAATTCAGTTGCTTTCATAGTAAGATATGCTTGCCCAAAAGAGAGAAAATTAAGATTTTTTTTAAGTAGTTGCTAATGGCATTGCATTAAACTGAACAAATGCACTTACATCAGTTTCTCTTGTCCTCATCCACTGAATGAAGAAAGTTCAGTTTTTACTCTGATGTTACTTCATGTGGAAACCCATTTTCACATGGGCTAAACTGCGTCATGTAGTCTCTCACCCCCAGCTTATTTCCAAATCCAGTACCTTTGTGGATTTTCAGAGATGATGCAATTTATAATGAAGGCAATAACTTAAATGTGAAATGATACAGTACTTTCCAGGTTAAAAATTATTCAGTCTATTTCCAGTGTAAATGAAAAGAAGAAAAAATAATTTATACATATTTGCTAAGTTGTTATCCAAAAAAAGTGCATGTTGTGTAGGAACAATGTTTTTAAATAGAAATTGTTAACTTTGTAGCATTTTTAATTGTTTTGAGGATTTGAAAATTATTTCAGGGAATATATCTGCTGTGTGTTGGAAAGGAAGAGATTCTGTATGTGCCTTGCAGTACTGCAACTTAAAACAAACTTTCTGAGGCTGCAGAAAATGAGAAAAGTGTGTTAGTAGTCAATTATTTTTTGTCAGTATTAGAAATCAAGACATATATAGAAAGCTTCTAAGTTTTCAGAAGTAAAAACCTGGTAGTTTGAAATGCATTAAGTGTTGCCCTTTATTTTTTGATTTAAAAAAAAAATTGCATACTTAGTGATCTCTAACTTTCATGACCTGCACCACTAAGAAAAAAACTGGTCATAAATACAAAGCAGTGTTTGTGAAGTCGCAGAAAGGCTGCCTGTATTGATCTTTGCTGAGGAGCTGTGCTTCTAAGAGTCCTTTGAAGTCTTGCCTTCAGGTTTTGCTTGTAGTGAGAAGTTTCTGGTGAGTTCAGGATTTTTTTTGTTCCTATCCAAAATGATTCTGCCTATGGAGCACTGTTTGCTTGCTCAATAGACCAGCAGAGATGGAGGATCCACTCTTTTAAGTCTTGGCAGAAATAACAAAGAATAATAACATTGAAATAACATTGGTTTTGATGTGCAATGAGGATAACAGAAGCAAAGGAGTTACAGTGTCAAACCTGGTGATTAATTCTTAACTTGAATAATCTTAGAGTGAAGTGTAAATTTCTTTAAAGTATTTTTACAGAATTCTGCACTGTTTTGCTGTGGTTTTTATATTCTACTAGGTGACAAGGTATGTCCTTAAAAAGCATGCAGACCTGGCAGGTTTTAGCTTAACTGTATAAAAATAAATTTCTTAGGAAACGCTTTAAAAAGCATAAAATAAGTTGGGGAAAATGAAATGTTGTTCATATGATTCTAAAGATATGGAGTTTAGTCTGAAAGGTAACTTAGCTTGCAAGCTATTTTTATATTATGACTAAAACTATGCTATTTACTCTACTGTAGGTTCATAGGTTACTGCTCAACAAAGCCAGAGCAGCTCACTTTGATTTTTTTTTTTTAATTTAATACTTTCCAAGCTTTGCTGGGACAGTTTGTGATACCTTGGCTTTGACCTACGCTCGTCGTTGCTATCTCAGTTGTAGGTCTCTGAACCAGGGGTTCAGCTGTGGAAATGTGGAATGTTTTGAGACCAGCATGAGGAACGTTCTCATTTCATTGTGCTTGGACGAAGTTTTCTTGAAAGCTCATTTTGCCTTGAAATTCTTTCAGTCTGACAGGGCTTTTTATTGCCTTTTAGGCTTCTCTGTCAGTTAACTCTGTTTTTAAAATGTTTTATATGACAGGTTGATTTGGCTTTCCTCTCCCAGACTGTGAGGACACACTAAAAAGCTGTTTACTGTTTGCATTACAATGGAAGTATTTTGTCTCTCTGTTTCAATTTACTGTTCATTTTAAAACACTAGGAAGTAGAAGCAGGGGTAAGTGGTTTTACTCTATATGAAATCATAATTTTGTAAAGGTCAGTTTTGTTTTTATGTTCTCACAGTAAAAATATAAATTATGTAGCCTACCTAAAAATAACATGCAGAATGAGTTTGTGTACCTGTTGTACTATATTTATTTCATGAGCTCTTAGAAGACTTTTTACGCCCTTGTTTGCCTGTCCTAAATTAGGTGTTAAATATGGAAAATTTATATGAGAGTAATGCCAATCAGGTTGGATCTGTTTAGGTACAAAATGATGGATGTCTCAAACTGAAAACAACTTCTTTCTTTCCCCTTGTTGACTTTTATTGATGGAGTTACTTGGGGTTTTACAAGTAGATTCTAAAATTCAGAATACCTGCTTGCAAGTCTGTTTGCTGACCTGACAGCCGTCGTATGGGCCGATCAGTCAGACCTAACTTGGAAGGTTTCAATAAACTTGGTGGAAGTGGAGAAGTATTTCATGCTCTGAAATGTACACTTTTTTTCATTGTTGACAGTAATGGTGTTGCATGCCTCTATCTTCTGGACATCATATGAGAGAACAATGTACATAGGGTACTTTGATTTCTGTTGCCTGTGAATGAATGCTGGATGGTTTGTTTATTGACCTTTTTGGCTCCATTCTTAATTTGTTTTCTAAATTGAATCCCTAGGAAGATATGAAATACATAAGACTGTTTCTGAAGCTTAGGGGTTTTTTGGTTGTTTCCTTTCATGAAAGATACATGTTTGTACCAAACTCAAGGGCAGTATGTCTTTTAAAATCATATTTCCTTTTAACAAGACCGAGTGTGATTTGGTCTTTGTTTTAATGGTCACTGGAGTTGTATTGACTTTCTTCTGTGCAGTTCATTTTGTACAGTTTTTTTGTGTGGAGCTTTACAGTGGATGGCTGTGCATGTCACCTCTGTAGCAAGTGATGACAATAACTACAAGCCCATTTTTCCAGGATGAGGAGAAAAGGCTTCTTTGGATAACTAAACAAATCACACCTTCTGACTAGTTTTTTTCCCTCCTTTTTTTTTTTTTTTTCTCATTCTCTTCTCTGAAAGTTAGATATTTTATCTTCTGCATGCCTGGAAGTTTAATTTCATGGGTAAGCCCTAATTTGGTTTTTTTTTTTTTTTAATCTGTAACAGTGTGGTTGTTTATGGGGTCATAATACTCCTTTTTTTGTATGAGTGACAGGCAAAGGACAGAAGCTGTGAGCTAAAAGTGTTAGAACAAAAGCAAGTGGCTATAAACTTTCTGTAAATAAGATTTAGATTAGAAACAAAATTCATAATTACTAGAACTAATTCTGGAACAGCCTTCTGGGCAGAGGCCTGCTTTGAAGGAAGAGCCAAGTGTATCTATGAAAGAAATGAAATGCAAAGTGGTGTCTGAGTAGAAGGCAACTAGACCTGATAAACCAGAGGTCCTTTCTAGTCCCTTCCTAGAGTTTTGCTCTTCTGTTGTGCTTCCTGTCTTGACACATTGCCAGTTTTCTTTTTAAAGCTCAAAGATTAAAGTGTAAATGAAGGGAATACCAAACTGTGACATAACAATAACAAAGGTTGACTACTCAGTTTTGGGTGGTGTTGGTCTCTGATTTAGGGGAATGAGGCTTAAAAGTTATCAAGTCATGGCAGGTGGAATCTAGGAATGTTTGTAATACAAAGAAATGTGCTCAGTTTCTAACACAAGACTGATTACCTGGTTAACAATCTACAATGAGATGTAATGGTTTGTAGCCCTTGGTATCCTCAGTAGGCTGTAATCAAATGTAAATTACTGGACTTTTCCAAAGGGTGAGCAAATGATCTGTGGTGTAAACAAGAGATCAAAATAGACAGTCTTCAAAGCTTTCATGTTCAAGCCATCGTAGGCCTACCTAAATCTGAGTTCCTAGCTATGAGCAGTATGCTCTTAAATCACAGAGGTGTTGGGTCAAATTGAACAGCTGAGAACTGAAATTTGTGTGATGCTGTTTGGGTTGTGTCCAACACTGCATTCTGTGTGGACTTGGGAGCAAGTGAGTATCCCTGTTTTACCAAGTGGGTTTTGGAGGCTTGGCCTGTGAATTGAGCTCCAGCTGTGGTATGTAGTGTGGCACTGCCTTACCACACACGCTTTTTATGTGTTTTAAGTGTACACATATCCCCCCATTCACTGTGAGTCTTGCTTTTGCTTGAATGAAAGCATCCAGATCAAAGAGAGAGCAAAAAAAACTAGCCAGAGTGAAGCAGAGATTAACATTTTTAAATATAATATGCTGCTTTCTTATTTAAAACAGAAGGTTTGGGTTTTTGTTTTTTTTTTTTTTTTTATAAGTATGCTGGATTCTAGACAGGAATGTGGATTCAGGATACACATTTCTTGTTTCTTTTTTTGCAGGTAATATTTTTAGGAATCGGTTGTAAAAGTGCTGGAATAGACATGTCAAAATGCACAACCCTGTATGTTAATAAAATGCCACCTTGGTGAACAGCATGCTACCACATGCACTGAAATGCTGGGATACTTGCTGGCTGGCTTCCCCAGGCACCAACTGGGAGGAACAGCTGCTGCCTGTGAACTGTGCCCTGCTGGGTGGCTGTGGGGGACCTTCACCATCATCTGCATCTGTGGGTGGCCAGAGGTCCTGGGGTGCTGCCTCAGCATCTGTGTGCAGTGAGGGCCTCAGGGGGGAGCCCCAACAGCCACTGCTCAGGTGCCAGCTCAAGGGGGGCACAGTCCCCAAGCTCCTCAGTGGCACCTCTGGGCCCAGGGTGGGTGATCTGGGGACCCCAGGCAGTGCTGATGGAGCAGCAGCTCTATCAGGCACCCAGTGGGGTGGGTGCTCAGGGCGTCGGTGTGTGGGAGGGGGATGCAGGGGTGAAGAAGAGCTGGTATTGAACTGAAATGCGACTACCAAACTGCACAAGTGACAGGGTGGCTCCAGTCTCATGTAGAAGTTGCATATGTTTTAATGGTAACTTCACTGCTGTACAATTGTAACTTCAGTGTAGTTCCACCAGAGGATACTTTTTCGACAACGCTTTGTGTTCTCCAAGCCTGATCTTCCTGAAATTTTCATTGTGTCCTTATATCCATCATATTTTGAAGGAAAAACATCTCAATAGGCATATTGAAAATATGGTCCTGAGGAGAGTATTTCAGATTGATATTAAAAAATGAATTCAGCAACAGGATATGTGATTGTGCAAGCAGTTGTAATATCAGCATCCTTGAGGCCAGTGGTCTCCAAAATTTTTCTGGTTGCACACCCCTATCAATAAAAACTTCTAAGTGTGCAGCCAATATATGTATATTTATTCTTAATTTATGTAATATGTATAACAGTACCACTGTTCTAATACATTATGTACATACACAAGAGTAGAAATTGACAAAGTATGAGAGGAAAACAAAATAAAGACTATTTTTAAATTATTTAACATTTTGTTTGTTAATTGTACAAAAAAATACTTCTTACACCCGAATGGATTGTCTTGGGGTGCATGCACGTGACTTTGGAGACCACTTCTCTAGGGTATAGCCTTGAAAAGAGTTTTAACTTGATGGGGACGGGTATCAAAACTCACCTGTTTATTATGATGGGTTTTTTTACTCCATGAATACAGACTGTTGTCATTAACTTTATGCTGTGTGACCGTGTTTTGGATCCCTGTTTTTTCAGAGTTTTTATAAAATTAGGTGCTGTGAACTGTTTCTTACTCTGTGCATTAAATGACAAGAAAAGAGGTGTGAGCCTTAAGTGGTTTGCAGAGATGTAAAGCCATTCCAGTTTGAGGGGGGGCATATCCCTTGCCAAACACAGGGATGTGTTAGTACTTGGCTTTTAAGGTTAGTACTATTTTTCAACTGACTTGCCCTTTCTCAAATGTTCTCTAAAGAATTGCAATATTTAGTGGTCAGATTCCTGAAGTTATTTAATTTTCTTGCTGTATCTTTGGTGGTTTTTTTACTGAACTACAGTTGAAATAATTTCTGCAGTATGACTGTTCTTAAACTTTACAAACTGGCTTAAATTTTTAATAGTATTTCATACCAGTTTTTAAAAATCAACAGGACAAATGAGTATTTTACTGTACACGTGTTGGGCTGCACAAAAAAGTCAGAATATATATTTTTAATTGCCTTGGAAGGTTTCTGAAAATACCTAAGTTTTCATGTGATTGACTTGAGATTAAAGATGGATATTCTAGTAAAATATAATGGGGGGGAGAGCTTTTTGAAATTGTATATTTTATCTGTAAATCTCAGCTTGAAGGGTCTCACACAAAAACATGGAAAATAAGTCACAGTTGCGAATTCTTAATGGGCCAACTAGATCTGGAGAATGAAATAGCTGAAATTTCCTGTGCATTTCAGTTGTAGTGATATGACAATGTTTCATTTGAGTTGTCTTCTCAATTGGTGATACTTAAATCTTCAGAGAAGATTAAATGACCTCCAACTTGTTTAAATAGGAAAGACCATCACTGTTGGTTAAAACGCAGCCGTTCTCAGTGAACATGGCAGTTACGGCACAGAAGCATTGAGGCTGCCTGTAAATAAAGACAAGGTTCTCAAAGTCTGGTTTCAACTTCTCTGTGTTTTTCCTCAAGTTTCCCCAGACTAGAAGTTGGAAGAAGGCTTTTGGGTTTGGTTGTTTTTCTTGACTACAAGAATACCTAAGAAACTCAAACAATTAACAGGCCAGTTAATAATCTGTGAATTACTGCTGCATGGTGAATTGTGTGAGAGGGAAGGGAAAGGTTTGGGTTGCCCTTAGAATATGTAGTTTGAAGTTGAGTCTCCTCTGGTTGGCTGCCCACAGCACCCTCTGGCATTAGAAACAGCTGCCTTTATGTGGTCTCAGGATTAAGTTTGGTACTGCCTGTGAGGATGAAAATCGTGGGAACCTGCCTTTCATCCAAGTCCTATCCAGGCTAACTGAAGAATTATTCTTGACCTGAGCTGTTTCAATTTTTCTTTAAGTAACATGAATCTGTTAACTGCCAAGGGAAAGGGCAGATCAAGCTTTAACACTGTAAAAAGGCCTAATGGTAATTATTTTTCTTTTAAAATAAATGCTTTGGTTCCAATAGGAGCTGCTAGTTGTGTGCTGTGTTCCAAAATCCCAGGGCTGCAAGAGGTGTTTCCTACTGCTGAGACCACGAAAAAAAGCAGCTATGCTGAATTCCTTGGGGGAGGGAATTGGCTGCAGTATAAACAAGCAACTAGGTGGATGATTCCATCATTTGAATTTGTCTTCTGTGTTTTCCATTTGGGGATTGATGTGAACGAAGACATGTAAGGATAATAAGCAATATGAGCCTGAGGATGTGGAGTAGAAAGCAAACAGGCTTCAAGGAGTTAATCTCTTTTTTAAAAGCAGTTACAAAAGTTTCCACGGAAAAGGGATCAGTTCCTGGAATGGGATCCTGGGCAGTGTCAGTGTGATCTTGCATGGCAGCCTACAAGGGTGGTGCTGCTCCCACAGGGTATGTTCCAGTGGAAGGTGTGTATGGAAAGACTAAAATGCTGTCAGTACACCAGGTCTGAAGTGCACCCTCTTTTCCCAGACCACAGGCCAAAGTGTAGTCACAGATGAAGGCCATTTCCTTCCATTGTGGGTATGGAGGAACAGAGCATTTCTGCAACTTCTCATTTTCCTGGGAGCAAATCTGATGTGGAGTTTTGTAGCTTGTGGTCAGTATTTCTCCAGCTATTACTGCATAGTGCAAGCCATGAGTTAGGAGACACTTGGAATGAGCAAGGTTGTAGCTGCTTATTTGACTTTTGACCTCAAGGCAGCTCATCTCCATCTCACTTGGTCCCCTTTGGTGATCAGGATTTGCTGAGTGGGAGAGCCCAGGATGAACTGTAGGGAGGGTGGCAGCTCACTCACATTCCACATTCTGGGAACAGGCACAAAATGCACAGATTTGGAGAGGATTTGATGAAAGGAAAACAACCAGAGGGTTTTAAAAAAGGAGAGGGAGAAGCTGGAAAGAAATATGAGCAAAACCTTCAGAGCGTGTGGGTATGCAAAGCTGTGGATTTCCTACTCTTTTTGGGACCAAAGAGAAGATGTTTAAGCAAAATCATTCCAACTTCACATGTCACGTACACATGAGGAAAAACTGTGTGGGAAAAAGTATAGCAATCATTTGGTCAAGGTAATTGGGACCTATTTATGTTTTCATTATTATTTGAGCTAACCTAGTGCCCAGCCTCCTATCTCTCTGCATTGTAATTAAGCAAATTTTTGGACCAAAGTAAATATTTTGGGGGCTGTCTTTTTAACTTAATCTCCTTTGGAAACAGCTATTTAATTTTCTTAAAATAATTTTCTGCCTTGCGTATTCTCTCTACTTTTTTAAAGAATCCTGTGCAGTTTCTCATGTCAAGAAGTGTGGGTGTGTAACAACAATTAGTCTCATTTGATGTCATATATATCTTATTTTAGGTTGTAGATAGCCCTGTCCCTGAAACCTCCTTCACCCCAGATTTTTTTAGGATGTTATCCTTCAGGATATCACTAGGACCCAGAAAAATTATTCTCTTTACCTTCAAGTGCCTCACAGAAAACTAAGGGGATGCAGCCTGAGGCTCACTGGGTAAGAGGAACTGCAGGATCACTAAGCAGGGAAAACTGTATTTTGAACAGTTTTCTCAGCAGCTCTGTCTTCAGTAGTGGTGTTCACCCTGTCCATCTGGCAACTTGCTTGTATGTTATTCTCCCCTAAAGAAATCTGGTGGAAATCATGATACTTAAGAAATGTTTCCTGCTACGGCTTCAACAGTGTTGTGATATTTGCCTTCTTCACATCCACTCTCGTTTATGTCCTTTGTAGCACACTGCTGTACATAATATTGTTTCTCTCTTGAATTGATTTTAAGTGTTACTAAATGTTATCAAACCTGGGATAACAGAAATGGAATTAAGAAACTTAAAATTAACAATTACATCTACAAGACCTGAGGTGACTTCCTGTAAAGTCTCAGGTTTGCATTTAAGAATTCAGGCAAGTAGCTGAAGAGTTGTCTGTGCCTTCAACACCTTTAAGAACTCCTGCTAAGAAATCTGCGTGCCCACCATTAGAAGGAGGTAGTACAGTGGTAAGGTTTGCTCCAGGTATTTGTAGGGAATTGCATTATTAAGAGGTTCTCACAAAGGCCAATCACTGCTCGTTTTTATGCAAAGGCTTGTGGTTGCAGGTGCTTGAACCATCAATGATTCAGTGCCAAATTAGCTATTTTATGTTTGGCTCTGAATAATGTTGAACTACAGGGCAGCACAACTGTTCTGCTGGTGGTGGGGCTTGGCAGTTCGGAGTTGGCTGGAGGGAATGGCAAATTATGGCTGTGTGCCTTCAGATGGAGTCATGGACACTGTGGTGATGGCATGGGGTAACAGAAATGTAGACTTGGTTTTGTTCACCTGGAAGTCTGAACTAAGTGACACCACTTAGTGTCTGATTACCAAGTAGAAGCTTGCCCTGTATTAGCAGGGTATGAAAAGTGATGAAGCAAATTGTTTTGTGACTTCCATTACTGCTTTTGAGGGCAGAGGACTTTCTGAAATTGAATTTCACACTTGTCAGCTGTAAATTAATCTGTGCATATGGATATAGTATGCGAAGAATGGGAAGGAATATTTTTGATTAAAACTACCCTGAGTCAGGTATTCTTGTACAGTCTTGCCTGTTTTTTTTCTCTAATTGACCTACTTCAGATATCAGAGTTGCAACTGTAGCTGTGTTTCATTTTCAAGGACTTCTGTACATCTTTTATTGCATCCTGATGTAAGGTTTTAACTTGCTTTGAGCAGCATAAAATTTTATAAATATATTCCAGGTATTATAATTTAAATAGGAATGGTTTTACAACACTTAGTTACTGAGATCCCTGATGTGCTATATTAATTTTGGAGTAATAATGTGTTTATCCAGTAGAGAGCACTAATGACACTGCTGTATTTTGACATTTCCGTCGAATTATTTGTGGTTGCCTTAAAGTTTTGTGCTATGGAGGACTGGGCTGGGGTCAGGACTATGGGTTTTTCTCTCAATCCGTGTGTGGCTGAAGCTCTGCTGTAGATAGTTTTTAGGGGAAAGAATGTAAAGCAGGAGCCTGCAGGAAATGCTAAACTAACATTTACCCACAGTTTGGAGTGGCAGCAGTGCTCTAGTCTCTCCTTTCCACTAAATGGCTAAGGGAAGGCCTTTAATGTGGAATTTGATCACCATCCGTCTTGGAGCAGCTGGTGCCAGAGCTGTCAGGATAAACGGCTGACTTGACTGCTGGTGCTACAAGTATCTGAAATGTCTCAGTGGTATGGTATAATCAAGGTCCTTCCAGCCTCTTTCTGTGTGGGCAGAATCTTAGCAGCAGCAGCTAAGAAAGCATTTTTATAAATAATTTTTTAGGGTCTACCTTGGCTTCAGAGCCAAGACAGCTAAGCTGGACATGAGAGAGTTTACTGAAGCTGAAATTCTAGAGTCCTCATGGATGATGCAGAGAAGTGAGAAAGACTAACTTGTCTTAGAAATATCAAATAGAGTTTGTGGCCAGCAGCTTAAAAGTAAAAATCTCTCTACTCACTTTGTGACAAAATTAGGTGGAGCCATTAAGAAAACAGAAACAGACCCACAAAAATATTTCAAAAGAAATGAGTATCTCGAACTGTGTCCTGGGTGAAATGTTTCACCATGCTCATTCCAACTGAGCTTGCTCTTAATAGCTCAGTGAACTGTTAACCTTACTTCTGGAGCATGAAGGTGCTGCCTATAGGAGAAAAAGGTGGTTTAATTCTCCCTTAGGATAATAGAAGAATTTTAATAATGTGACCAGGGTATATTAATCTTGCTAAATAGCAGGCAATCTGAAACAATCATACTGAAAGAAGCGTGAGTTATAGTAATTCATCTCAGTCTTCGATGAATTTAAGAAAAACTGTCTGGAGGCGACGTCTTTATTAAATTATTTGTAGGGACTCACAGGAAAAAAGCAACAGCCACACTATGATGCTGAGCATGAACTTGCAGTATTACCTCTAGGCTTATTGTATTAGATGACGTTTGGTTTGAATTTAGGAAACCACAGTATTACCTCAGAAACAACTCCCAATTTTTATCCTTCCTACTCAAGTAGAACCTTTTCTATGAGAATTAAGAAAAAAAAAAAAGGAAAAAGGTCTAAGCATGGGTAAGATAGCGTATTTTAATAAGCTATGCAGCTTATTAAAAAACAGCATCTTTCCGTGTTTAAAAGTCCAATTGGTATGGAAAATGTGCTTGCTTGGGGTTTATTGGTTAGAAGAATTTCAGGTTTTTCTAAGTGAAAATGGGTACTTTTAAGAGGACAGTCATAGGTGTTGCTGGGAGATACATGAATTTTGTGTGTTGGTTTTTGGTAATATGAATGCAGTTAATGAATGTAGCTGTCATAACAGTTAACTCTTTTCTGCTTTTAATTGCATTTGTCAGTTGGTTCCAAAACCTGCCATATGGTAACAATCTGCATTAAAACACTGGCCTGCCTGAAATTAAATGGGAGTCTTGCCATGGACTTCAGCAAGTCCAGGATTTCACTCTGCTCTTCATCTTGCATGACTATTGCTTTTCAGGGTGTGGCAAATATACTATATTCTGCATCCTGATTTATGAGAGCATTTGCTGAGCAGATGTTAGGGAGCTAAACTTGTTCATTTCAATCCATCTCTCCTAGAGCAAGTGAGGAAGTGAGGCCAGATCAGTCTCAGGTGTGATTCTGTTCACTCGGGATGCTTGTAGCCATTACAGTTTCTGATGAGTCAGGAACATCGTGCTGGATCTCGAATATGCAGCTATAAACTAAATTAGGGGCTGGACCAGATGATCTCCAGAGGTCCCTTCCAACCCCAGTTATTCTGTGGTTTGTTACTTCTGTGGTTGTGAGCAAGCTGACCAAGCCGGCGCTGCTGCAATGAGAGGGCTGGGGAGGGGAGGCAAAGCTAAAGGAGTGGGGGCCGGGTGGGTGTGCTGTGCTGTGCTGGGCTTCCAGGTCAGCTGCTGGCCTGATGTCTTCCTTCTCCCTGAACTGGGGCCACTACCTAGCCACCTGTGGTGAGGGAGAGTGCCTTTATACACGTGTAAAGCACTTGAGTTCCTGTTTCCCAGGATAAACATTGGTCTAAAGGTAAAAAATAAGGTTAGTCATTACTGTTTAGCTTAGAAGAACAGTAAGAAAAACCTCCCTTGCCCATATTTTTTTTTCCCCAAAATAACACTGTGCCTCATTAGTTCAGTAATGGGGGGTGGGTGTTTGTCAAAACCCCAGTTTACAATGAAGATAAAATAAGAACACATAACTGGAATATCTTAGCCAGAGCCCACTGTGGGAGTCACTCCCACAGTTATGTCTGGTGCTCGCCAACTCCTACTGAGCCTGGTATTTTCCCATTGCATTGTTTTTACTGATAGCTTCCATTCAATAATAACAGGGATCTTTGCAAGGGTGAAAGAGATTATCGCTCTTTATAATTGAGTGAAAAATTGTTAGGCGATTTCTACAGCCCCTGAAGAATGTGTGGCCTATAGGGTAAAAGAATCTCAGGATTCATCTTTTTTTCTTTACTTAAAACAGTTGGTGAGCATTTTATCCTGTGTTCAGATGTAAAATAAGAATCTTTCGAATCTATTTTGGGGAGGAGCTGTAAATGAGGGAGGAAGGCTGCCAGGGATAATTACTAAAAAGCCCAGCTCTCATCTATATGTGTAGTCACAAGATGAAGCTGTACAGTGTTTTGTGTCGCAAAACACAGAGTACATTTTTGTGAGCAATAACATCAAGAATAAATCAGACTAAGATAATACCCTTTTTTCCTCATGTATTCACAAGGAAGGCCAATATCTGACAAAAACCGTGTAAATGTTATTGCTGTTTAACTGGGAACTCCTGATATAACAGCAGAGGACAAAAGCTGAGCTCAATTTCAAGCCGGAAAAGAAGGGTGTGCTTGAGATAACTTGCCTGCACATAACATTCCCCCACTGCAGAGGGGTGTTGTCAGCCTCCGGCATTCAGACCCTTCAGACCCCCTCCACTCCGTGTGTGCAGAAGAGCCACAATAATAAATGTTTCCATCTGCTTCTGGTTAGGAGTTTGCGTCTTATCCTATCCTCCACAGCGATCCCTGCACTTGAGGCAGCCAGGCGTGATTATTTCCATTAGTGAGAACCAAGATCACGCCCTGAAAAGCCCCATCTGGTCCAAGCCTGCTGCAGATTGCCTGCTGAGCAGTGCAGGTCACCCTGAGATCATCACGCTGATGTCCTATATGCTGACAAGGCCCTCTTCCCGTATGTTGGCTGTGTTGCTGTTCCAAGCCCCCTCTGGGATGAGCCCCGGCAGCCTGGGGTGGTTGTCCTGTTGCACATGTGGCTTTCTGCAGCAGGTGTGTTACACCATGGCCACACCTGTGCAGCACGTGTAGAAGATTTGCATATAGGAGCCGGAGTTCATGTGTGAGCTGGACCCTGGCTTTGGACGTGTGTCAGAAGAGGTGCAGGGATGACCACAGGCTCTGAATGTTTGGCAGGGAGCATTCAGCTGCTCCAGTGAGCTTCCCTTGGTTGCCCTGCTCTGTTTCCCTCCCCTTCAGCTCAGTCACCCATGTCAGGTAATTATGCCTACCTACTGGAAGGAAGGAAGGAAGGAAGGAAGAAAAGAGAGGTGATTGATGAGGATGTTTTTACCTCTTGCAAGGTGCTTGGAGGCTGTGGTGGTGGCTGCCAAGTGAGAACCAAAGCCTATAAACACCTGCAAATCTTGGTCATGCCTCAACCACTTGTGAATTCTCGGGGAAGATTAAACACGTGGAAATAAAGCTTTGTACTGCATCATCTCATTCCTGAGTCTACTTAATATTTGATTAATGCAGAGATAGGAAGTTGGTAAATATTTAGTTTCATAAGCACTTTAAATTTGGGGGCCGAAATGTGCAGGTTTTTTACATAAAGCCATTTCATTTTTGGGGGAGTGCCTTGTGAGCATTTTGGTGACTGCTGTGCAGTTACATGTGTGTGGCAGCATCTGGCCTATACACCTCCATGTGTAGTGTTTAGATCTTAATTTTCCATCTATGAAATCACAATATTGGCAAAATTAGTACTAAATAAGAGTTCACAGCCTCATAGAAATTAATTTAATTTTTTTTTAAGCTACTCTGTTTTTTTCAAAACAGAAAAAACGCCTCAGACTAGCATGCCACTACTTGTATTAGAATTTCTAAATTCCAGTGTATACTTTGGTATGTTCTTCCATCCCCCTTCTTCTTGAAATGATCTCTAAGAATGTGTAGAAACTACTTCTCCTTAATCTTTATCTGTTATTTCTCTCTGTGTCACATATCCTTAGAAATAAGCTGTAAGGAGTAGGGTTTGCACACTGACCAGAATCTGCTTCTGTTTCAGAAGATGTAAGCTCATCAACACACTGTGAAAAATTATTTCTTTTGTCATCTTAAAGATGTTTCATGTTACAAGTAGAAGTTTAACATTTTTAAGATGCATAGTAAGTACTAAATGTAATACAATGCCCGACCCTTTCTGCTGTTTGAACACTGACCAGCACAGTGAAGATGTTGAGAATTACTTGGGTGTAGGAACTAATTAGACTAACTCAAAAATCAGTCTAGTTGGTAGTTTTAATGCTACTTAAGCCCACAACTGTGTCCTACAGTCTTAAAGTTTCATAGGTGAATGAGGCCATTTAGCAGCTGGTAGCTGTCAGAAGGGAGAGATACTGTCCTCTCCTCTCGCCTTGAGATGGCTTTGGTGTTTGTGACTGCATTTAAATCAATTTAAAGCACTCAAATGCCTTTCTGGTCTGCTGAATGTTCCCACAGATATTCTGGCTTGTTTTCAAAACAGTGTGACGTGGGGTGTTGATTTTAATTCTTGATATTTTTTTTTGGGGGGGGGGGGGGAGAGGGGCGGGGTTTAAGTTCTGCTGGGATAGTAAATTGCATCAACCTACTTCCACACTTGGACAAGTGCTGGTGTCAGCACAAGGGAGGGGGTGACCTGCACAGTTGGGGAGTGGAGGGAAAGGGCTGAGAAGAAGGTATTGCAGAAGGGGAGATGGAAGCCTTCCATCTCTAGAAGGTCTGGCATGTTAATTCGACTCAGTTCTATCATAGTGCTATATACTTGTCTTTCAGATATTATAGATGTCCCCTTCGGGAAGCTGAAGGAGTTCAAGGAAGAGAGTGGGGAGATGTCCTGCCTGTTAAATGAAGGATGCAAAATCCTGCTATCTAATTAATTCACTGAGGAGATACACGTACCTTTGTCTCCTACTAATGTGTGAAGAAGATGTCAAAATTTGCCTTACCAGACCGAAGGCACCATAATAGCAACACTAAGAATGGAGCTTACCTGCTCTTGAATTATTAATGGCTCTGGTGGAATTTGAGCGGATTTATCAAGATGAGATCTATCATGCTTAGTACTTCTACACAAATAGCCCATCAATCATTCATCAATGACACCTCATTGAAAGTTATGTTTTGTTGTATTTTTTGCTCAAACCCCTCTAGGCACAGAAAACTGTTTTGATCTGCGTTCACATGTAATAAAGCTCCTTCCCCCTCTTCCTCCTCTTACAGTATTTTGGGTTTGAGGTATATACATATTTTTTTTTAATAGTAAGGGTATGCCAGATTCATACTGCCAGCAGTATTAGTTTGAAAGGACATGAGTTTGTGATGTCATACAGCATTAAAAGGCTTTCTGAGGTATCCTGGGAAAACCTGGTGTCCCAGGTCACCTGGGTAGTATAATTCCAAAAGGGAGTGGATTAAGTTTTTTATGGATGTTTTCAGACTGAGAGCATTCTGCAGTTTAAAGATGAAAACTTCTCTCTATAATGTCACTCTGTCATCTTGCTTTGCATTTGAAGTCCCAGCAGTTACCTTTTCCCCAGCGCTGTGGGTTGCAGACTCCTCTTCCCACTCACCACCCCTGGAGGTGAAGGTTATTTTAGTTCAGCTGCTCACAAGTATCACACTCCTTCCTGGCCTCAGATAGTGTCCTTGGCCTCCCAGCTTTCCCCCACGAGTGTGCAGTAGCTGCTACAGGAAGGTCCCCACACCTAGCGCAGGATTTGCCTCTGGAATAGGAGCACAAGGAGGTGTATTTCGTGATTGTCGATAGATGGGTGGAAAATGCCCTGGTGGTCTGGTGGCTTGCAGGGCATGAGGAGAAGGAGGACAAGCAGTGGCTTTGGATTTGGTTCTGTTGGGGCTTCTTTTCTGGGAAGAGGAAACAGCATTTCTTCTCTGGACCGTGCCTTGTGGAAACACCAAGCAAAAGAGGAAACACCCAGTTAGAAATGATTGACATGGGGAAGGGAAATATTGTTTGTTAAACGGATACATTTTGGGTGGGGAGAAAAGTGAGCAGAAGAAATAGAATAGCCAGTTTTAAATGGGTGTAAGAATAAAAAGTACAGATTTAGAACAAGCTATAGCCAAGGAACGAGACGTCTAAATGCTCTAACTGAAACCACAACTCTCTCTGGTTAGTGAATATAGGCCCTCACAGCAGACTAGAATTAGTAAAAGTACAAGCTAACAATACCAGGAGGGAAAGATTGCCTGGAGGGCTTTCATATAATAAGTTTTAATACCTCAAGGCAAGCCAGTGAGAAAGCTGTTCACATCAAGGGTGGATTGGCAGTGCTTTTTCCAAAATATTATTTTTGGGCTGCTCATCTCTAGTGCCTGGTGATGTGGCTTCAGGGAAGGAGACTGCACGTTTGTGTAGCATGTGAGTTCCTGAAACCATGCTGAGCTCTGGGGATTTCTTTATATGGCAACCAAAGCCAAGCCACAGCTGCTAGTAGGGACGGTGTCCTCCAGGTAGTACTTGTTATTCAGCAAAAATAGCTTTTGAGTCTATTTAAGGTGTTTCCTCTCCTTGAACACTTCATTCTGCCTGCCTGCCCACTACCTGGGTAGGGGAAACACTTGGATTGCTTGCTTGTGATCGGATTGAAATGCTTTACTTACATTGTGCCCAGGAAAACCATTTTGTTTTTGAGCTCAGTCCCTTCCTGGGATCTACTGGGAAGACTGGTACACCCTTCAGTGTAATAGGCTTTTATTCTGCATGTGTACCCTCACCCTCCCCATCCAACCTCCTGTCAGCATTTTTAGATATTGTGTGCTAGGTACGATATCCTTCTGAACTTGTAATTTCCTTTTTCTTGGACTACTGTGAGAGAAGGTGGAATAAACATTCAGCATGATGCCTAAAATTAATATGCATAAAATGCAGCCAATTATAAAATCTAAGCAAGACAACTGTAAGTGTGAAAGGAGCAAAGCTTACAGGGATCCTTATATTGCAAACTTGGTGCGAGGATCAAGTTAACATGGACTCCCAGGGAAAGGAGAAAGAGGTCTTGTCTTTCAACTCAGATGTGGGAAAGAAGGAATTAACTCTTCAAAAGGAAGACTGTTAGATACATGGACAAAACTCCTGGAACAGAATCCCAAGTCACCTTGCATAACACTTAGGAAAAGCTGCCCATGATAATTGTATACCCCTGAATATACATAAAGAAGTCAGGAAGAGTTAAAAGAAAACCAACAAAACCCTAATGTCTTAAGAAAATAAGGTGAATTTATAAAACTGCAGCCGGGCAGGGACACTCTCCCGCTCCTGCTGCCCGCTGCCACGCTGCCTGCATGGGAGACGCCGCCGTGCCGGTCTGTGCAGCCACCGCCGTGGAGGAGCCGCCATGGAGTTCGCGTGGACCAGCCCCGCTTCTGCTTTGACGTTGGCGCGGCGGAGACGGGCAACCCCGACTGGGGTGGGGGGTGGGGGTGAGGGGCTGGGCATGTGGGATCCCCGGACCGGCGGGAGG
>JAWWES010000133.1:11728618-11761495 GCA_035583135.1 Lophotriccus pileatus
CATCCTGAATGACCAAGCAGCCTTTTTCAAGGATAGCACTGCTTGCTCCACACGGAGAGGGGCCTAGAAAAGGTGGCTTAACCAAAGCTCATCTCCACCATTCACCCAGTTGGTTAATCGCGGCCAACGGGCACCTTCTGACCCCAAATCTTCATTCGCGAAGCCTAGCCATGACAAAATATGCTTATTTAAATCACTTTATAAAATAGCTTGAGGGAACGGTTAATGGAGACTAAAATAACCTTTAGTCAACAGGATGTCATTGGTCCTGTTTCTTTTTATTTTGAGCATTTATACCAACAGGTAGGCTCTGTGCAGGAGTTTTAAATTACTGTAACCATAAAAGAGAAATTGGGAATGTGAAGGGAATCAAAGCACTCACTTTGCCTAATTTAGACCTGGCAGAGGAGATCATATTCCCCAAACTTACTCTGCAGCTGGTGGGAGGAAGACTGGGCTGGTGGCTTTCCACAAAGATCTAAAGTTCATAGAAATTTAAACAGCTACCATAAATTTCCAGGCTTGACCGTAAAGAAGAATCTGGGTGAACTATTTTTAGTGCCCGTATCAATGTAATTGTGTGTCAGTAAATAGTGCTGACCTAATGAGGAGATTAGAAAGTAAACTCTCTCCTTACCTGGTAGCAATTGGGGTCAGTTGGTTTTGTGTGACTAGATTAGATGTTGCCAGAGAAAAACAGACTGCAAACATAGTTTGCAAAAACATGAACATTGATCTTTAGAAGTTTGATGATCTTGTTATCATAATCCGTCTCTTACTTAATCTCATATCATAATCTGTTTTAGGTGAGTAAATAATAAACAAGTGAAGGTTTTCTTAAGGTTTCCACAGTAGTTTTTTGTATTCTTGTTTTAGTGAGAAGGTTGATAGGAGAGACTAGGGGGAGGAAAAAGTGCCAGAAATCCAAACCTGGTGGTGCCTTCCAGGAATCTCTTACCTGTCTGGATCAATCTGAACGCTAAGCTGGGACACCTACGGCATTTAACTTGGCATCCCTTCAGGAGGTGGCTGGGACAGCACAGCCCCCTCCTTTGGCAGAAGCTCTGGAAAGAGACATGCAGCTCCAGGACACAGGAAAGGAGACTCCAGCAGAGTACAAACACAGCTCCAAAATGCTGACTTTCAATTTCAGGCGCTCAGACAAACAAACATCCACACACTTGGGTCTTACAGGGGACCCGAAAGGGACACATAAGCCAATGTGCAAGTTGAGCTGCAGAGTTTCTGCCAGTGGTCGTGCAGTTTCTGTACAAAAATCTCAGCTTTCTGGACTCAGAGCACGGACAAAAACATGGCTAAACTCTGTGATCAATCTAAGCAAGGAATAGTTTCTTGGCAGGAGATGCTGAATTAGACCTGAAGTAGAACCTGGCAATGAAACAGGAGAGAAGTCATTATACACACCTCCTATCCCTGGGAAACTGGGATGGAGGGACCTGGCCAAAATTGTATTGCTCTTGGTTAATCTGGTAGTTGTGCTCTCAGCATTATGTCAGCTGCCCCGTGCTCTCACAAAGAGGAAAGTGTAAATAACTTATTTACCACTTAGCAGACAATTAGTAATTTACAAAAGAGTTGCAATAAAAAAGACCCTGGTGTGGGTGTAAAGGCAGGAGCTTTGAAGTCTGGCTATGACTTTAAGTTATGCATATTTGTGGCTGAGGGAATCTTTCTATCTATCATGTTTCTAAAGTTCAATTTATTACAAGACAGCTATATTTAATTTTAAAAGGAAGCTGTTCTGAATGCCTAAGCACATATGTCACTCTCCTCATCCAAAACTGGATATTTAAAAAAAAAAAGAGTATTAATATAGGGGAGTCAAGTTGGACTGTAGGGCTTTTGGATCCAGACTTTATGTATTTAAACAAGGGACCACATGGGAAAGCAAGCTAGAAATGTGGGATTCTAGCTGAGTTTCTGAGTGAGCCTGCTCCTTCTCCTTTTCTTCGATCTCGAGAAAGGATTTACATTTGTTCCTCTATGAAACCTGAATGCAGACAGATATACAGGCAGAACTTCAGGTCTAACTAGGTAGATGAATATACAGAAATTGAGACCATATTTTTTTAGAATCTTGAACTAAAAGTGTTGTAGCAAAATTTTACCACTGAAAGCAAACAGATTTTTCCATCCCACTAGAAGATGATCTGTGGTCTGAATTTGTGTTGAAAGCTTGGGATTTTTGCGTACATTGAAAACTCTGGACTTTCCTTTTTATTCCTTTCTCCCCCTTCCCAAGTTAATGAAAGCATAGGAAATCACTGATGATGAAAAGCTCTGGGCTTTTGTACTCTTAGTACAAAATCTCTTGCCATGTGCAGATGGCAAGGTACTTGATCAAT
Organism: Lophotriccus pileatus; assembly: GCA_035583135.1. Classification (NCBI taxonomy): domain Eukaryota; kingdom Metazoa; phylum Chordata; class Aves; order Passeriformes; family Tyrannidae; genus Lophotriccus; species Lophotriccus pileatus. The sequence goes on from JAWWES010000133.1 coordinate 11,730,985, forward strand.
GGAAGACTAGGAAAGGGGGAAAGGGGAAAAGCCTCTATATTTGCTGCTCGCATAGACAGCAGAAGTAACAGGATTTACAGCGGCAGAAGAAAATCACATAACTGTCTCAAAACCTTCATGTAGGGAAATAAAAATTAATAAGAACTAGGTATCAGTTAAAAATGGCATCTGAAATAAGCTGTTGTCTGGAAGGCAAAGATTTTTATATTTTTTGAATCTGGAATGGACAGAGCATTTTAGTTTGCTGCCTCAGCTAGTAATCGAGGAAAGTCCCTGAATGTCCCCCCAGGTCCTGCTGGCAAGACACCCACCATGAGCCCAGAGAGGGGAAGTGAGTACCCAGCATGTTGCAGGGGTAAGCACAGAGCTCCAGTGTTAGCAATGGTCAGTGAGTAGATCCAGCCCCTGGAGCTTCCATCCCACTCGTGTGAGAGGAAATTCCATCCTGTTTGAGCCGGGTCTCGCCGTTTGGGGCGGTTGGTACTTTTGCTCTGCTAGGTATGCTCTGTGTAGCTCAGGCTGTACCTCCGTTTCACCAGCTATAAAACAGCAGAGATATTTCATCTTAAGGAGTTGTGTAAATGTACAAATGACCGATACATTATAGATATGCAGAGGTATCAGGGTGAAAAGTAAGGAAATGCATTACCGTAAATCAATACTTATTGTACCTGCTATGCTCACAGAAATACATTTGGCTAAAAATTATGGCTCCATTGACCTGAAATGCAAATCTTCTCATTATTAAACCATTGTTCACGGGTTTACAACGGGACTGGTTGCATGTTTCTCCTTTGGAGGAAAGATCACATATTTTGCAAAGGAGTGTTACCTTGGCTTGTGTGCTGGTGTGTGTCCCTGCTGAGGAGACCCGTGGATGAGGAAGATCCCTTCTCTTGAGGTTAAGATAAGGTAGTCCTAAAAACACATGCAAGGTCTAGGTGCACTTTAAAATGTATTTCTCCTGTCTTCAGAATCCATAAATAGAATGGAAATTCAAGAAATGAACATTTCTTACCAACAGCATTTGAAGACGGCATGTTCTCTTAAGTAAGCAACATGTTTTCAATAAATTGTTTCAAGCTGTACAAATGTGTTTGCCAATCCTCAAAGCAATCATTTGCAGCCAGTTTTTTGGATGATAATAAGATAAATGATAAAATAACACTGAAAACAATTTTTAAATAACCTTGGGGATTTAATATAAATCCGTAAATACAAGGAAATTCTGAGTAAAGGCAGCCAGAGTGTATTTAACTTTAGTCTTGTTTTGCTCCCAACTACCACACATAGAATCGTTCTTTAGGAGAAAAAGGTCTAAGCACACTTGATTAAAGTACAGACCATATGTGCTCCTTGCAAGAGCTGTGAACAGGGCAGCACTAAGAGGATGTTGTGTTTATCTTAATTACAAGCGGTTCCCTGTGTCTGTTAGAACGGCTGAACAGTTTTAAAAAAATATTGTGCTTTATTTGCTCTGCTTGTTTTATGATACTGTGTGACTAACATTGTCATCAGCTTCTCCCAGTGCCCAAGTTCACAGTGTGATAGTGATTACTGCACCTAGACTTCAGGTTTTCCAAAATAAAAAGGTATTAATTGTTCTATAACGTATCACAATGAAAGCTTTGATCTCATGAAATCATTATTATCTTTGTATCTGTGTGACATCTTTGCCATACAAATATTTGCCATAATTACTGTGCAGTGGTTATACTTTTCCAAGGTAAAATATACTAATAATTTCATGCTATTTTTGTTCATACAAGCAAACAAGAGGGAAAACCCACAGAAGGACTAAGCTAGTATTGAAATAGGTCTGACCAGATACTTCTTGGGAAATGAATACGCCTATTTACATCATAGAAAGTTTAATCTTGGAAGGTAACTTTATAGAAGTATGGTGTTAAAAGAATATTGCTGTCAGTCCTTGGTCAGGAAGTCTCTTTCCCAACTTAGCTGTACTCCTCCATGTAATGTAAGGTCAGATAGGGCTGTGGGAGACCACTTTCTTTTCCATGTTTTTCACAGATAGTTTTCATATTGTATGTTTCCTGTTCTTTGAATGCCTGTCTCCAAGACCTGAAACAGGTTTGCTGAAGTCTGAGAACACACAGCTACAGCTGTGTCAAGCCATGTGCTTGGAAAAATTAAAAAAATTATAATAATAATAAAAAAATTAAATTTTACTTCTTGGCTGAATACCCAAAAACCAAGTGGATACACTTGGCTTTAAACTTCACGTATCTCAGATGCGGATCTATATAATGGGGATAATAATCCTCACTTTGCATGAGTTTTATACTGTTGTTGGGTTTTTTTTAAAGCATTATTTTTATGCCAAATTTCTTAAGCTTATGAAAGATGCAAACAAGGAAAATTCAACTGTGTAATCATGCCGACAATGACAGGATTTATCAGCAGCCTAGAGACTTTAAATCTGCATAGACCTACGACTCAGTCTGAAGGAGCAACTATTAGAGGCGTTGGTATAGAAACCTTCTTGCCACAGAAAAGCCTTGTGAAGTCCAGCGTGCTCACTGCAGACAGCATCTCTGAAGAGTGACCTTGCACAGTTCTGGTAAGTCTCTACTGAACATGTGCAAACTCCTGTTTTTCCAGACATTCTCCACATCTCTAAACCGTGTTTGATTTTCAAACGACAACCCCTTAACTCCCCCCCCCAACCCTGAACCCTGAATTTCGAGTCCCTGCTATGTGCGAGCTACAGTTCTTATATGGAAGATTTAGCAGGAAAAAAGCATCCCTCTTTTCAGCTGCATTCTTGGAAATTAGCATGGGTTTTGACGGAAAATTTTATTAAAAAAAAAAAAAAGACTGAAGAAGGTTCACAGGATGAAATTTTCGTTGAAGCGTTAAAACTGCCAAATTACAGAGAATGAAAAAAGGGGTTTTACAACAAGAAGGCTGGGGCAGCTATCATAATAATGATCCTACTATATTAGTCTGTAATTAGATCATTTCCTTCTGTGGTGGCCAAGAAATAAATCCCTATAAATACAAGCTTATGTGACACCAGTGGTGAGATAATATGTCTCACTCGAATCATTTCCTGATATCCAAAGATGTAAATGTGTAGAAATGTAAACTGCCATCACAGGAATGAACAGCACTTTGTGACACCACTCTCTGAAGCAGGCAGGCACACAAGGACAAGGGAGGTGACATAATTTGCCCCCCATAGGTCACTGGGGTGAAGCCAAAACAGAATCTAACACAGCTGTAGCCCAGGCCCTGGTCTAATTGCAAGGTACAAGATGGGAGGTTCAGGCAAATGTGTGATAGAAATGAAAGACCCATTCAGCCTTTTCACACTCAGAGTTGAGGACACAAAAATGTCCCCAAAACTGAGTTGCAAGTTATTCCAGAAGTCAGTCCTTCCCGATGTGTGAAGCTGACTCAGCTCAAGGGAGAATCCAGCAAGCGGGACAGCCACTGCAAGGAAAGAAGTAACATCTTGCAAGCAGGAAGATGGAGGAGAAGGGATTGGAGTGGAGGAGAGGGCAAATTCTCCTTTTCAGTGCCTGTGAAACTTTGGTTCAGTTTAGCTTTTCTGGGATGTTGTGATCCCAGGTCAGACCTAAGGAACAGTGTTTAGTCAGCTGTGTGAACACACATCTTCGCAAGGGATGTAGGTAGAGAGATTTGGACTGGATATCCTTGGCAGTTTCTTCATCACTTTAACATAGGATATATGTTGTGGAAATAATAACTCCTATCATATCCTGTTATTAATTATAAATGTTCAATTCTATTTCAGTAGTGCATATCAGAACTCAGCCTCATTCTTGGGGGTGGCTTGTGACTGGATCTTCAGACCAAAAAAAAAAAAAACCCAGGAAATAACATCCAGAAGTCAGAGCATTAGAGGAAATATATTTAGGAAGTGCTGAAACGCTTGAAAATGTAACTCTTGAGGTTGTTGTGAGTGTCCCTAATTTAATCCTCTTGTTTTGTGCACCTTACGGTACCTTCCCCAGTGGCACAATCATTATCCTTCCTGCAGCTTCCCTTCACCTGCAGGAATCAGAGATTCTGTGTAGGTTTCAGGTGGTGGGTAATAAGTAGGTCACTAGCTGAATTGTGAAGACTAAATATCTTACAGCTATCGAGCTCTTTGTACAGGCAATTCTGTAATTAAGGCAGACTCTGCTGTAAAAAAATAATTTATATCCAGAAAAGTAATGAATTTATCACAAAGCTTGCATGGAAGGAGGCTGAACAGTTGTATAGGCAGTCTAAGTTTTGGCAATACCTGGTTTGAGAGAGCTTGATTTTTGCCATCCTCATTGTGTGGGTGGGCCCTGCACAATTGCTTGGGTGTCATTAACGTTACAGAAATTAATAACTATTCAGAAGGTCTTTCCTATGCATGTTGTGTTCTTTGGTCCATGAAGATTAACTCCTTTCTAGACAAAGCTTCAGAAGGGAAAATTATGTACTATTAAAATAACTCATTTCAGAGCTTCATATTTTCACTTAGATCTTAATCAAGCTATTATTGTTATTAAAATATTCTGAAGTGAATTCAGATTTCATAAATATGGATTTTTTTTTCTCTGAGCTGCTTTTGCATGCAGAGCAAGTTAAAAATGTACACACTAAGCCTCTAAGGGGGCTTAGTGGTTCCCATAGTATTTGCTTATAGTTTCTTCAGTGACTCAGCTGGAGGCCCCAGTGATCTCTGAAGTGTTTGCCACATTTATTTCTCTGACATCTCAAAAAGTCCCAGTTGGAAGAGAGTCTCTTGCTAACTCTTCTACGTGCAGTTTTCTCAAGATTGTCAGAAAGATATATTAAAAATCTGAGTTAAATTGAGAAATCAAAATGAAATGGCTTGGGATAAAGCTCCTATTGCATGCTGAAGTACCCTTTTCTTGTGGCTGAGTATTATAACATTCTCCCAATAGGAATGGATTATGCCTTTTAGCATCTTTTTTTTATTGTTGTGTTAGTTTAAAATCATCTTTTAATGTTTACCTAGTATATCTAGGCTTTGTTCATTGAGCTTTTTCATAACCATATGCTCCTAAGCCCAGCAATTGTGTACTCTGTTCTTGCTCTTGTCGCCTTTCAGTAGGTATCAGTGAAAAGCTGTGCTTACACGGACACACAGCAACCTTTTAACTTGAGCTGAAAGGGAAACAACCGTCTCCCCCCTTCCACACACACTTAGGCCTTCTCTTCTCCTCAGCATTAATTTTGCCCTGACCTTTGGTTCCATTAAAGCACACTTGTGATGAATGAGCCTGTAATAGCCAATGTGTTCAGGACATTCTACACCAGGCAGTAAGCCACAGGAGGAGGCTGGTGATCTCTAGGTTTCTTGCTTCGGGGTGTTGCAGTTGCCTGCAGCCATCCGACAGCCTTCCACTGGTGTGTGTGATAGATAAATATTCTCTCATGTTAATGTTTATTTTTCCCCCTGTGTCTGTCCCAATCACCTTTTTTCTGTTTTCCCTGGAGTGCCTTCTAATTTTATTTTCTTTTTTTTTTTTTTTATCACTACTTCTTCTAGTTATCATTATGAGTAACAGAATCATAGAATGAGTCAGGTTGGAAGGGACCACAGTGGATCATCTGGTCCAACCTCCCTGCTCAAGCAGGGCCATCCCAGAGCACTTTGCACAGGACTGTGTCCAGATGGTTCATGAGTATCGCCAGTGAGGGAGACTCCACAGCCTCTCTGGGCAACCTGTTCCTGTGCTTGGTCACCTGAGTAGTGAAGTTCTTCCTAACAAAGGTGTGCAATCCAGATCTCTTCCCTCCAGGTGACTGTAAGCTACAATGGCTTTAGGGAGCTGAAGGTGATGTGGCTTTGGGACATCTAGTAGCTGGTGGCTGCCTGCAGCACAACAGCCTGGTACCACTGCAAAGCAGGGAAACCTAAACCCAGTTTCAGTTCCCACTTACACCCTCTAAAGCTGAAATAACTGACTCCTGGTTTATAGGGGTGCAACAGAGAATGGAAATATGAGCCAGTAGTGAAGAGCTTCTCTTTCTGGAGCTGTTGCCTGTGACGCCAGTTGTTGATGGGGTTTCTTTTGGCAAAGACTTTTACAACTGCAGAGTTGCTGAATACAACTGATTCACTGAAACAAAACATTAATTGAAAATAAATTACACAACTACCTTGTTGGAGTTGCTGTTTAAACAAAGTAAAAATGCTGGAATAACTATAAAATACTTGTTTTGCTAACTGAATGTAAAGTGGCAGTAGGAGGTAGTTGAGGAAGATAAGCACTGTGGTCATAAGAAGAACTGGTATACTAGCTTTGGCTGGGCTGGAGTTTATCTTGTTTGTCGGAGCTTGCATGGCACTCTGTTTTGGATCTGTGATCAAACCAGTGCTGGTAACAGCCCCACATTTCAGCTATTGCTGAGCAGAGCTTGCACAGTGCTGAGGCTCTCTGTTTCTCATGCTCACCAGAAAATAGGCTGGAGGAGCCCTGGGAGCCTGGAGGAGGCACAGCTGGGACACATGATGTGCTCAGCAATAACCGGGGGGAACGGAGGAGGAGGGGAGAACTTTAAGGGTAAGGCTTCCCATTATGCTTGATGGAGCCCTATTTTCCTGGGGGTGTGTTGTGGATTAGGAATGGTACTTCCCAATCCAGTGCCCCCACCGAGACTCTCCAAGCGTGCTGCTCTCTCTCACTTCCCCACTTTCCTCTCCCCCTCCCAACTGTGGTGGGCTGGAGAGGAGAATTGGAGGCAAAGATCATAGGTTGAGATAAGAGCAATTTATTGGAAACAGCAAAGAGATAAAAAACCAAACAGTGATAGCAACAATACTAATGACAGAAGGTACAAGAGAAAAAATGATTCATAGAGGACACCCCCCCCCCGTCCTCAACAACAGACAATACCTGATGGCTCCCTCTGCCAAGATTTCTGAACTCCAAGGAACCTCTTCTCACGTGAAGAGAGTCCCTTTCCCCTGCCCCTGGCAATGACATGAGCTGATATAGAATAGCCCCCGGGTCCTGGCCACGCTTCCTCCTGGCTACTGCAAAAATTAATCCTGTCTATGCACAGGAAGTGGTGAGTGAATTCCTTATTTTTGCTTTACTTGCATGCATGGCTTTTGCTTTGCCTGTTAAATTGTCTTTACCCCAAACCACGGGTTTTCCCACTTCAGCCATTTCCATTGCCCTCCCTGTCCTGCCCAGGCGTGGTCTGTGTGGGGCTCAGCTGGGTTAACTGGGGTTAACAAACAACAAAATGTTAACAGAATTAAACTCCTGTCTGGGTGCAATTCTAAACTGCTCCAGAGGCCCAGGAACCAAAGGTCTTCAGATATTGTTTAAAACGGGATGGGATGCGCTCCCAGGATCGCAGAACTGCTGAGGGTGGCAGTCACCTCTGGGGATCGTCTTCTCCAGCCAGGGCAGGGGTCCCAGGTCTGTGCCTCTGGGGTTTGGTATCTTCAAGGATGGAGACTTCACATCCTCCCTGGTCCATCTACAAATTTGTTTGGAAATAGCTCATAACAAGGCTAAATAGAACACACTTGAATATACTGGGTTTTGGGAATTTTAAGAAACGTTATTTTCTGTTTTTCTAAACGAAATTCCAACCTTAAATGTGCCTCAAATAGGTTAAACCTTTTAGACCAATTACAGCTGACTTTGAGAGGGTATATTACGTGCAAAATGGATGGTAATGTTGCTTCCTTATTCACTTGCTCCCATCAAGCTGCTCTTGAATAATTTTTTCTCCATTTTCTCTATTTGCTGTCTTTAGTGACCTTGAAAGTGCAGAGGGCCAAACTCTGTTCTGTCATACATGGGATCAGTGCCACTAAAAATAGGTCTTTTTTCAGTGATCTTGAAAGGGGCTTTGGACTGGTTTTCCAGCAGTGCCGCAGAAGTCATACACCTGCTCCCATCCCTGACATATCACAAACTCACATGTAAGTGTTCCACAGAAAGCAAAAGTACAATTATTATTACTTTTTAAATTAAAAAAAAAAAAAAGGCAGCATTTCCTCTCTTCTACAGAAAAATCCCGATCAGATTAAAATGTGCTTGAAAAAGCTTTGCTTGTAAAACCAGTAATATGATTATGGAATATTTTGCCTATGAGTAATGGTTTGGAATCCAGAATTATTGGATAGAAAGTTGATTTTGCTAATTTACACCGCTGTAGCACTTCCAAAACCCCCTTTATGGTGGGGGTCCTGATATGCCATCACCAAAGGAAGACGCCTACCCTGCCCCTCCTAAATAATCCCTTGTGCTCTGTAAATGAAAGGAGCACAGGGAGGTTCCTGAGGATACAAAATAAAGATTTTTACTAAGAAATATACCGTGCCATGGCCCAATAGATTTAGATGCAGATTTTCCAAAATTCAGAATTGTTTCAGATCTGAGTGCTTACCCCACAGCCACTTTTAATTTGAAAATTAATCTTCTCAGGTTTTTTTTTCTCCCAAGGTTGTCTTAAATATCTTTAGCAATTTAAAACTAAGCATTGCCAGCTCTACCAACAGCTTCGCCTTTACGGATATCCCATGAATAACTTCTACTTAAAGGAATAAAGTAAAAAAAACCCAATAAATTAAACCCTTTTTTCTCCCACTGTGCAGTCCACTCCCTTGCACTGAGTTCAGCTCTCAGTCCAGACCACCCACATCATGAATGAATGCTCTGATCTTGCCCTCCAACCACCTGGAACTGGATAACTGCCTCTTAAAATAGACTACACCCTCTTTTACTTCCTAATGTCTCAGGTATATTTTTCAGTACTTAAAGCCTTTGCAGACAAGAGTAATATTCACTGTACTGCTATAATTATTACTGCAATGTTTACCTTTGGGAGAAAAGGAAAAATACAGGATAAAAGCTATCAGCACACAAAATTTTCACTAAACTCAAATTACACCTCATTATCCATTTCTGCACAACAAGAAAGTCAGGCTTTCGATAGGGAACCCAAGGAATCAGGCTTGCACACCTCTCATTCCTGCTGTTCTGGAGCCTGCAGAAATTTGGGGGTACATAACCTCTTGGCTCAGATGATTTGGGTGTTACTGGTTGGTGTTTGAGAAGAAACTGGTTGCTTGAATCTGCACAATGCCCTGGTGATTTGGGCCTCACAAATCTGAAAATGGATGTTCTGGAGAACTGACATCTCTCAGGGGCTGTTGTCACTCACACCTTTCTTAGATGTTGGACAAGAACCAGTCTTGTCATTCTTAGGACCTCTACTCTGAGAGATGTATTGCTGATGGGAATATTCAAGTTTGACAAGGTTGGGATGAGAGACCTGGGGAGCAGCACCATGAACAGATGGATAAGTGAAATCTCTCTCTCTCTCACATGTCTGTAACTTTAGCTTCCTAACTCCTTGGCATACCCACTGAGAGCAGAAAACAGGCTAGAATGGTATCATGTAATTATCAGAAGATACCTAATGGTCCATTCCCATCTGCCTAACATCTTCAGAGGTGAACTCTGGGAGGAAAACTGCCATCTGTGTTCTGAGAAAGAAAAAAACTTTAATGTCACATCTGTTGGAAGTGTGCCTGGCTGCAGGCAGAGAGAAGGGTCCTGCTCAAGGAATCACAAATAGCAACAATTTGTGAAAAATAGCACCAATCCATGGAAATGCCATTACAAGTTTGTACCTAAGAGCCTCCATCCCTAGGCACTGCCACAGCATCAGCCATCAGGATTGTCCACCATTTTTCTACTTTCAACTACTGTCACATTCAGAGAAAACAGCAGAGTTTTTTAGGAGATGGTTTCTTCTGGTGATATGTGGTGCAGAAGGGAGAGGATTAAGGAAAATAAGAAGAGAATTAAGGAAAATATGAAACTGCTGATAAAGACATCAGAAGGGAAATACTGATCAAAAACTATCTACATAAATAAGAGGTCATTTACTGTAAATGATGAACTTTGATCTTTGAGTCAAATTCAACCACAGTGTAACCTCAGTAATAGACCCAAAGGATTTGTTTGGCCTTTATTTTTCAAATGTTCCCATCTTGTTTCTGGAGAAAAGATGTGATAACAGATTTGCAATGTGCCTGACCTACATTCTTCAAGTTTACAATAGCCCAGCCTAGTCCACATTCACATTCCAGTATCTCCTCCTGGACAAACCAAAGCACCTTCCAGATGTGTTTGATGTACTCATTATACTTCTACGCTGCAAATGTTTTACCAAGGTGTCTTAATCACGAGCATTAATTTTTATTTAATTTAGGATTTTGCCTTCCAGTAAACTCCTCTTTTCATAGCGACAAAGCCTTCTACAAGGTGCAAACTGGAAGCCCTTTGAGGTTGATTCCCTGCCAGTATGGGAGGAGTCAGTCCCTACTGTATCAGCATCAGCAGGAGATATAGGCTGAGAGGATTGCAGACCACCATCAGCTAAAGGAAGGGAGGAGAGAGAAATACAAACAAACCTCGAATTTTCTGAATTAATTCTTCACTGTATCCTGGCTTATCTGTTTTGTCTTTCATGTTATAAACTCCATGGGATACAGAAACGTCTACATTTTAGGATTTGTGTCCCAGTATTGTCACAAGAATAATAATTCAGCACTGATGAAAGAATCCTAGCTATCATGACTGGAAATGAAAAGAAAAATATTTTGTAATGCATCAGTACTGGTTCTAATGAGTTTTAAAGAAAAATTCAGCTCCCCTTACAGTCAAGGATTTAGAAAATATGTTAGCTATTCATAAGCCTAATATTTTAAATTTGTTCCTGTCATTAGTCATGTAGAAGGCTAAACAGTATTTAAAAATGGGTTAATTAATACAGTTTTTGCTAATAGGTCTAAAAACATAACCTGTTTTCCCAGATTAGATAGTTGCTAATTGCAACACTGCATTCCACTGCTTGGAAGAGATGAATGCTTAGTGCTTTGGAAAAGATGGCTTAGAAGTGAGAAATTAAAAAATGCTGGCCTCATCAACTTTTACAGCCAGAACATTCCCCTTTACTTGATGTTTGCCAAGAACTTTTATCCACTAAGAATATACATACTTACATAGATTCATTTTGCTTACACAGATCTCTACATTTCGAGATTGCCAGCAGTTACCCGACTGCAGAAATCCCTCCGGTCCTACGAGACCATCCGTGTAAATGGAAGCTCACATATTGTCAAGCAAACCTTGTTAGATTAAATGGATACTGAAGGGGGGGGATATTTCTAAAGTTATAAAAATTAATTTAGCACACTTGATGTAAATTTGACAGTCCCTTGCTTCTCTGTATTTCGTGACCCTTGCTTATATGTCAACCTGAGATGAGTCTGGAGACAAAACACTGTGATAATATAATACTGTCCTTTCTAATAACTGGAAATTCATTGTATTCTCTATGTTCACATTCAATTACATTTTCCATAAGGGATTGTTTTTCCTTTTGTATCCCTCAGATTGCCTTTATGCCCTTTCTGTAGTACTCTGCTATGTCAGCTGCACAAAGATTTCTGATTATAACCATTATCAAATAAATTGCTTTCACTTCTCTACTAGTTGTCCCCTCCCACCTTGCTATGGTAAGCTTTTTGTAGTTATTTCCATTCCCATATCTGATACAACCAAAGTATCTCTGTGGCTGCTGAGGTCTGGAAACGGTCTGCCTTTTTCTAGCAGTGCCGCTAACATTAGTGTTCCTTTTTTTTCTAACCAGAAGGCACACAAGGACATTTGCCAGCACCACATTTCAGATTATCCAATTTTCTTCCTTTCAACAACATTAACTTCTTGTAATTCACATGCACCAGGCCCTGTGGGAAAAGCGAGCCTTTTGTCAGGGATATTGAGATGTCATGTTTTTATTTTAACTCTAATTTTTATAAGGGAAACTAGCTTAAACATGTTGTTCCCTGTTTTTCCCCAGTTTCTTTGGAACATCTGCCTTGGCTCGCCATACATGATTCCAGGCTAGCTGAATCTGCTCTTCATAGTGACTTTTTGCTTGCCTTCTACTTTTGTTTAAAATAACTCATTTGAATTTTGGTTTCAGTGCATTCAGAGATGGCTCCTCGCTACCTGATTTTATTGCCTCAAGTATTTGCTGTGCTGTGCCAGTGAGTGACACAAAGAACAGCGTGCCATTTTAATTTCATAATTTAATTTCATTTTAACACCAACAGGGTTCTTAGCAGAAATATGCTGTGATTTCCAGTTGTGTGCAATAAAAACAAGCTCTTTGCCCCCTCCTGTTGTTTTTGTGCTGGCCCTCTGCATATCTACTGATTGAGAAGAAGAAACTCCCACTCTTCCATACAACTCTTCTGTTCTACATCTGTATGTCTATACATAGAACATCTATAAATACAAGCTTCCCTCACACAGAAACTTCATATGGCATATTATGACATTAATTATTTTCTTGCAGGAGTTCAGAACAGTCCATATTTCAGTGCAGATGTCAAACAAAATTTCCTCCCCTCCGTGTTTTGTCCAGTGCTGTCTCAACACAGCCTGTAGCCTGGCCGTGTGCCTTCCACAGTATAATTTGCCATGTGTTTGTCTTGCAGGGGGAAAGTTGTATCACCCAGTGGCACACATGGATTATTCTGTTCTTAGGAGTTTATTGTGTCCCAGTGGGAAAAAACCAAAAAGCAGTTTGTGGATACCACTGTGTAAGACACCTTTCCTTCAGCAGCATGTGCCCCATCAACGGAGGGAAGGGTTGATTCATTTAGGTATTCTTCTGCTGGGTGCTGCTTGAGGAAGCTTCATCCCCTCAACATGACAGCCAGCTGATTTGACCAGTCTCTGGGGAAACTTGAACAGTATAAACATACATTTCCAGGCTCATTTTCTATTTGGAAAACTGATTTTAAAATGGTGCGCTGCCACATATCCGTGCAAAACATACATGCCGGTTTCTAACAGCTTTGTTGCGTGTGCATTATGCTGAAGTTCACTGTTTAAACACAGACCTTAACTGGAATAATGTATACTTTGAATCCTATATGTTTGAAATTCTGGCTATTACTTGAAGTCATCAAAAATCTGCCTCTTTGGCTGATTTCATGGGGTTTCTACTAGAAGGTGCTGAGTGACCACAGTTTAAGGTGTGCCAAGAGACATTCCTCTGTGTCTGTGGGCCCTGTGTGTGTCTGCCTGCTCCAGCGGAGAAGCAGAGATGTGAACCTCCCTTCCCATTCCCTCGTGGCTCATCCTGGGAAGCCGTCTTTGCTCTGATGCAAGGGCAGAGGTGCTAAATTGCCCATCTCCATCCCGAGCAGTGAGGGGCTGAACCTCTTTCTCTTCCCCCAAAACCAGCTTAGCCAAGAAACACTCACATTCTGTGAGGAACACAGACAGCATGAGGTGGGATAGGAGTAAGAAGAGGGTGGCCCGGGGTGTGGCCCTTCCTGTGGTGGTAGAGCCAGCAGGTTCACTTCCCAGCTGCCCTTGCTTCCCCTCTTCCCAGAGCAGAGCAGGCTGCAGACCACAGCATAACTAACCAGAATAAACAAAACAATTGACTTAGACTGGTTTTGATCTGAGAGTTTCCAACCAAATTTGGCATGTCGGTTGTCCTTTCTGGGGGGAAAAAAAAACCCAACACCTGCAAAAAATAACCTTTCTTGGGAATACACCATGCTTCCAAATGGCATACCCTATAAAATATATTCTTTTAATTATCTTTTTTGTACAGTGCAAATCCCAGAAGGAAAGAATCAAAATATTTCCCACATCCTCTAGTGAGCCTGAAAGGAAAGATTTAGCTGTCACCTGCCAGTCAACAAAAGGAAGAAATCAGATCTCAATCTCATTAGATCGTGACTGCACATGTATTAGCCCAGTCCTTCTGAGCAGAGCTATTAAGCACAAGGAGCAGTGAACTGAACCAAACAAGGGAAGATAATGATAGTTTGAGGAGATATTTTAGAGGATTTCTGAGGTCTTTGAAATGCTGACAATGACCAAAGATACACTCTGTGACAGCTATTCTGCACGCACAGGCGAAAATCTTTCTTTTAGATAAGCATTCTGCTCATTCCTTGAAAAATACCAGAAAGCAGAAAGGCTTTCCATACAGTTTTTATATCTCATAGATAGGTATTAATCTAAGAGAAAATTAATATTTTTGTGGAAAAGGTATTATTTTAAGTCAAGTTTTACTTTCTGAAGGGTCAGTTGTCTTTGAAAGTAGTTAAAGAGCTCAACTTGAGTACCATTCACTTACTCTTCAGCCTCAAATTGAGAGGAAAAATATGGGTGTGGGTTTGTGCGGTTTATTTTGCTTTGCCTGTTCAGGGAACAATCCATAACCTTCCGTGGGGAAATGTTGTCTCTGCCATTTCACTAAGGGATGAGTACACAGCTGATCTTTCCTTTCTAGAGAACAGAATTATACTGAGGTTAAGGGAGATAGCTACTGGAAAAGAACCCTATTTAATAAAGAAACAAGCAATTTGTTTGGCAGAGTGGACAAAAAAGACCTGACAAAGGAACAATAATAGCGTTAACCTCAGGCTGTGGGTGGTCCACAGATGAAGTGTTTTGAAAGCCACAGTTTGCCTGTCCTCGCTGAGCAGGGAGAGAGAGGAAAAACAACAAACTTTGTGCCATTGCTGCCTGAGAATTTTTTGTCTTGTTACAGGAAAGGCAAAGGAAACCATGAGGCCAACTTATTCTCTGCTTGAGATTGAACATCCTATTCTTGTGGTCATGGCAAAAACTAAGCAGTGGTTTGGGCTCAATAGATCCCACCCCAAGCTCTAGATTTCACCAAGAATACCCCGAATTTAACTAATAATTTGTTCCTTTAATCATTGTTTTCCAAGGGAAATTTAATTTAAAAGATATATTTACAACTGAGTGAAATCCTAAGCTATGCAAACAAAACAATTATTGTTTGAAACAATTCCCGTCTTGTTGGGACTAGGTCCAGAAGTCATATTTTGTCGGAGCCAAGCTGCAATGGAGCGACCAGCATTCGCTTCCAAACCTAGTAATCCCCAGCTTCAAGGGCCAAATCCTGCCTTCAGCTCCACCATTGTACGTTCAAAGTTACTCCACTGACTTCACATTTGGCCCTATATGTGGAAAACAATATTTCACCTCCGTGTCATGTTTTGCTCAATTTCTTTTTGGATTTCTCATTGTCCATTTTGCTCTCATATTTAAAAACAAGGCTTTGATCCAGCCAGTAGATTAACTCAAGCAATAAAGAGTACATGTAACATGGGCCAAAAAAACAGTAGAATCTGGAATGTGCTGGTGCCTGGAACTGAGGTCCAAAGGCTAAAAGTGTCTTTTGCTCTGGCTGTCGGGAAGCTGCCTCCTATTATTTTTGTATTTTTGAGGGAGGGAGGGAAATCCAGTGCATGCTATCGCATGAACTAAAACATATTTTAATTAATTTCAATCACCAGGGACTGTCAGCCTTAAGGATTTCAATTCACCATGATTTTCAGTAAATTGTTACCATGATTGGTTCTGCTTTCGGAGCCAAAGCCTGGCCCTTATGTGTGTGAAGGCAATGAGGAGGAAGGAGTCTACACTAGCAGCCTTTCCCCTCCCATGGCTCACACAGAAGTGAAATAAAATTTCAGTCTGTGCCTTCCCCCCTTTCCTTCTTTCTGCCCTATTATGAAGGAGAAGGCAAAGAAATGTGTGGGAAAATAACTTTGCTAACTTACAATATTCCATAATCATAAGACTGATTGAGTCATAAACTGTAGATCCATAAGGGGTTTAGGATTCATCTTTCCAAACTTTTGTCTGCAACTAGGAAATCTCAGACCTTTTTGGAGAAGAGTGGAAGGTGGGGCAATCAGATGTCCCCATGCTGACAAATCTCTGGAAGAATGGGCTGTTTAAGAACAAGAAGTATGAGATTGAGCAACAAACACTCTTTTTCAGCTGCAAACTCATTACTGGAACTGGACAGACTTGCATGTGCAGGGAAAGAAATAGAAAATAATCCTGTCCCAGAAAAGTAATTCCTTCTCTATGCGTGTGAATTCAGAAACCTATGACATGATTTATTGTTTCCTTAATGGAAATTAAAACTCAAATATGTTATTACAAACATTTCTTGAAGGCAAAACATTAGAGGTGCAGAAGCAACTGCAGAGGGTGATCAGTGATCAGCATATTTACACTTGGGAACTACCTAAGCAAAATATGTTTTCTTAGGAACACCCTGCCTCAGGGTTCACACTCTAACTTTGGTTTCTATTGAAAGTGCAGATATGTTTAAACAAAAATTTAACAAGGCTGCCTTTCCATATCAGAAACATATTCTTCTCCATTAACTGCATTCCCATCTGCTTTTTATTCTGTCCTCAGTTTTTTCTGTCCTCTAAAGCTTTGGCTTGCATTATATAATTTGACAGGGTTCTGTGTGAAGGAGTTTCTATTTATTGTTGGTTTTATTATTACTATTGTGGTTAGGTAAACTTTCGCAGGGATTGGGGATGCTGAGCAGAAGGAGGGGGGTGGGAAGCAAATGGCAAAGCAGTTGGTTGCTTTGCAAATCTTCCTACAGCAGAATCTGTCCTGCCTCTTCCCACCTCTAATCAAGAAATGGGAGTCAAAAAGTTTATCACACCATAAAGAAGTTGCCTCGTGTGATGCATGGTCACAAGTTACTGCTCTGTTTCGTCTAATGTACAAGTCAGTGAACGTGACCTTCCTCCCCTGGCTTCTTGTAGCAAAGCATTCTTGCATAAACAGCTGATCGGAGAAAAGGAAAAACTTTGGTAAAAGACAACTGCAGCTGACACAGTTTTATAATCACTCTGCAAAATTTTGATTTGTTTAACTCTGAGAAACTATTATTATTATGATTATTGTATTTTCTGCTGGGATTTTCTTTGCAGCAATACTGCTTGTCACTGCCATCACCTGCTCTTGTGCACAGAATAGTCAAGGGCCCAACAGAGCCCATTTCTCCATGACCCCCTACACTCTTTTTCTTGTCCAGGGGAGCACTGGGGAGTGCAGTGATGCACAGCAGTGATGCTGCTCTGCATAACTGCAGCCAGGTTTCAAGTTCACTTAGAGGCAGGAGATAGACTGATCTGCTCCTGTTCCCCAGGTTAAAAGGGGAGATGATCCATTGTGTTTCAGTAAATTTACATGGAGACAATATACCTAAAAAGCTCGTACAAATCTTATGCAATTTATGAAGTGTAATTTTTAAAGTGAGGAGTGGGTAATGTTAGTAGCAGAGAAATGTCAGGTAGGCCTTTGGAAGGGACTGCTGCTTCTCCAGTTGTGTGTTTTAAATACACATAATTAATGACATTCCTAAATGTATTGCTGCTAGTGAGGTCTCTAGTACAGATGGTCTCAAATGATCTTCCATCAGCAACGCTTGCTAATTACTTTGCATGGTTATTCTAAGTAGAACTTTCTTTGTTAGAAGGTCCTTAAAAATACTCTCCCCCTCACAGTATATAAACTCTTCCAAAGCTTTCTCCAGATGGTAATAGGAGAAGAAAGGCACTGGAAAGCCCTGAGATCCTGGCTAGTACATTTCAGAAAGAAACAAGACAGCATAATTTTTCAATTCCAATACTGGTCTAAAATAAAAATTCAGGATATAAAATTACACTCCAAACATTCAGTGATGTAATATTCAAGTGAGGTTTTCAGTCAGTTCAATGGCCATGCCAGAAATTGTTATAGTGATTATCAAAAGAAACAGTCATGATCATTTAGGCAAAATAATTGCCTTTGACCTTTCCTTTCCTAGTGAATAGTCTTCCTTCTGAAAAAAGGCAGACTTCCTAATGGTGGCAGTTCTCCAAAGTGGTATAGAAGATCTTATTCATTAATGACGTGAAATGATTATCATTGGAAAATCCATATTATGTTGAATTTTTACTATTTTGAGTCAATTCCAAAAAGCCCAATCCTGATTTCTTTCACCTAAAAGAACCAATGACTTGAACGAGGGGAAAAAAAAAGAGCAAACCTATCTCAGCAGGGAGCCATGCATCCATTTCATGGGTACAGCACACAGTGCTTTATCTGTGTTCAAGGCAGGTGCACTAACAGGTACATCCCATCGCTCGGGTCTCCCAGCCAGGGGACCGGTTGGAGCGTGAGGTGTCTCCTGTGCAGGAGGCACAACACAGCCTTGTCCTCACACAGATTTGGGTTGAGATCGAGCTGTTCCACAGGTGCTGGATGATGGAAACTGCTGCATACACAGACAACGTGCAGGTTGTCAGCAAGCCAAATACAGTTATACAATATTAATTACTCCTGCCAGTCTGTTTGCCTTACCGTGCACCCTGGAAAATCTTGGTCCCTGGATGTTCACCTTTCTGGCACATTTTGTTCACTTCAAAGCTCAGAGCACAGATTTGCAGCTTCCTAGAGCTGCCTGATTCCTCAAAAAGACGTTTCCCCCCTGGCATTTTTCCCAGATTTGAGCCTTTGCTTGTGAAAACCCTCCACCAACAGGGGTTTGCAGTGTGTAAATGCACTGTCACTGTGCACACCGAAGTCTGTACAACTGGGCATTGATTTTTAAGCCTTCTGTGGGTGAAACTGTGTCTCATACAGTGTTAATTTTTTTACATGGAGAAAATCATAGTATCACAGAATGGTTTGAGTTGGAAGGGACCTTATAAAGGTCATCTGGTTCCAACCCCCCTGCCATGGGCAGGGACACCTTCCACTAGACCAGGTTGCTCAGAGCCCCATCCAACAAGGTCTTGAACACTCCCAGGGATGGGGTATCCACAACCTCCTTGGGTAACCTGTGCCAGATTCTGATATGATACTAAGTCAAAAGCTACTACAGTATCATTAAAGCTCATAGTACAACAAGGATGACATGACATCACTGAGATCTGGAGGCTGTGTAAGGGACTATTCTGCCTTTGTTTCCTGTTCTCTTTGGATTTGGTGGATCCAAACTGGGACACTTCACCTTACAGTGAAATCTGTGGCACAAAGCTTCCCTGGAGCTACTCCAGCTTTGCACAGCCTCTGTGGAAGGCACTTTTATACCTTCTTTCACCAGTTTGTCCCTAGGTCCTATGTTCCACAGTAGACCTCAGGGTGCAGGGAATTTGGTGACACGGAGGGAGGAGTCCTGAAATCTGGATTAAGAAGCAGCACAACCTCTATTCCCCCTGTACAAGGAGAAAAGCTACGTGGTTACCACTGCCTTACCTCTGTACGGAAGGACCTATAAATGAAATATAGGCATACTCACACATGCACCTTGGTGGCGTTCCATACAGTTGCAATGACTTGTAAATCAAAGTGATTCTCACTCTACTGGATCTGTTAGAAAGCTGCTGGTGTACCAGACTGTGGTGTTTTGCCAAAGTTGTGTTGCTGATTCCCATGACATATGGGCTTTCCTGATGTGGCAGATCTGTCTTGGTTGATGGTGGTTTGTGAAAACTAGCAGCGTGAGAAGTTGTGCTGCAATGATATCGTACATATGCCCTGCCCTCTGCAGAAAGGCATCCTGAACTACTTAGTGCTTGTTGGTTCCCTATCTGCAGGCAAGATAAGGGAGCTGCTCTTTTTACCTTACCAAGCCCATGTTTCTGAGGGTCACAGATTCCAAAAAGTTTGATTACAACGTGGTGCAAGCCTGTGTTTGTGTCTGTAGCCTCTTACCAATGGCATCTCCACTTTGAAGTGAAAAGTGTTTTCGCCTCACATACAAACGGTATGTGCAGGAACTGAAGCATTACATGGTTACTTGCTGCTTCCCAACTACTGTGCTTTCCACCTTTTCCATGCTGCTTACATCACAGCCAGTGAGAAAGGTCCCTCTCACAACTGTCATCTACAACGATTATTAAGGGCTGCAGCTGTTGACAGTTATGCAACTGGGATGAAATGCATCTCCATAAAAAGCACGAGGTTGAGGCCTGTGCCACAACACAGAGTCTGTCCAAATCCTTGAAATAGACTCAGGTACAACATGCAGCAACTAGGAGCCCATCTAAGTGGATGACTGTTATCCAAGGCATTTAGACCATATTCTATAATATTTTTAATGTGTGATCCATCTACCCCAAGCAGTTTCACTTCCCCATCTTTGGTGCTGCCTAGGCACTTTGACTGCAAAACAGCAAACGCAGCATCTTTCTTTCTCATTTTGCTGTTTTTCCCTCAGAGAAATTTAGGAAATTGCGGCTCTCAAAAGCTGAGTTACAGCTTGTTTAGACCAAATACTAACTTTGCACATCAATATGGTCTCTTATTTAAATTTACACTTTCTTTTTACGCAGCTTTCAGGAACATGTCATGCACTTTCCTCCCTCAGTTTGGTATAGCGCAAAACTACCTCAGTTCCTGCCAGCTTCAACAACTTGCTGGGTATTTCTCTTTTTTATGCTGAGATTTTACAGGGGCTTTGTGGAAACAGCAGTACAGATGCCTGATCATGTAAGAGTGGATTCATAGTTGCACACTAACCTTTTAGTGGTTTAAGTTCATTGTCATAAAGTCCCCTCGCAACTGGGCTTTTCACGGTGTGTTAAGTAGAATAAATATGTATACTTGCAAGTGCATCTCTTTTGGCTGCTTACACAAATACAAAGCTGGCATGAGTTAGCACCTGCCACTGGTACAACTGGGCCTGGGTGCAGCCAGCTGGTTACACACGTGTTCAGGGTCCCAGTCCCCTCCCCCCAGAACAGACCACCTCATACCAGTCAAAAGACTGCCCATCAAGAGAAGTGCAACAGAGCAACGTGTATCTGTGTGCTTTAATAAATTTTTCATTAAGTTTGGAAAGGTCACATAGAACACTCAACAACACTCTTCAATTCAACAAAGCTGACCTGGAGCACTAGGTCTTGTTTTTACACACTGGCTGAGGCTTTTCCCAAACACTGCTATTGTGCATTTCAAAATCAGAGGCCACATTGTTGCTGATTATTGTTTTCATGCTTGTAGTAACAAGAACCCACTCTCTGTTGAGCTGGACAAACACATGCAACTTGGGAGCAGGCATGGGAAAACTTGGCACTTGCTTATGGCACGAGGCTGAGCTGGATACAGAACAGGGTTTATACAGTATTTCTCTCTACAACATCTCTGGAACACCATAATGAGCAACACTGTCATATTAAATTTCTGCTCCAACCCACCCTCCCCACCCCGGAAAGATTTGAAGACGAAGAGTCTCCAACATGGTCCCCCAACGCTGTATCTGCCAAGAGGTGTAGCATGGATGAGGCCCTAGGACTCTGCCCCATGGCTCTTCATCCTAACACCTCTCCTGTTCCCCTAGGAGGAATGAAACTGGCTTTAATACCTGAAAAGTCCTGCATCTCAATGCAGAGTGGAAAGACATTCCCCACCTCAAAAAATTTATAATTTAAGACAAAAAAATCCCAAGGGCAATAAAAGCACTGCACTCCCCTTCAGCTCACAGCATTATTTACTTTACCCCATCTTTACTTTTAATTTTTTTTATTTTTACCTTGTCTTTCTCTTTGCCTGACTAATAACAGCATCCACTTGTCCTATAGAAAATACATGTTCCTCACTTGCATGCAATGTGGCTTTGGGAATGCTATAGCTAGATTGTTAGAGGATAAAATTAAAGCAAAATCACTGTTGACCATTAATATCAATAGATTTAAATAATTTTCTTTCATGCTTTTGCACTCTGTTCTTATTAGATATGTAAGGCACTCTGTTCTTATTAAGATGACAGGATGTTGCAACTAATGAAAATAAGTCATTGCAACAACTTTGACATTAGTAGTCGGGAACAGTTCACATTTCAAAATCTGTTTCATGGGAGGCTCTAATTATACATTAATAAGAAAATATGAAGTATATAGTTTGCAAGCTCTTCCATTTTCAGACAGAAAATTTTGGTGTAGAAGCTAGAGCATTTTCAATGGGAAGAATGTGCTATATTGGACCTGGATAGGAAAGAGATTAACTGTTTACTCAGTTGAACAAAATGTGGGGGGGGAAATTTTGGTGTTTTGCATTAAAGAGCCTGATTCTTCCATGGGAGATGGAGGTGTATAATCACTGACAGACATAAAAGTGATCAAGGTCATAAAATACAGCCAAGGTTATAATAATTCTTACCTTATCACATGAAGTTTTTTCAAGTCACTTTTAACCTTTGGTTAGGTTGTAAAATAGGTCCTGATCAAGGTTGCACATGCGTGTAACAAATTAGACTTTAGCTTACTATCACTGTTACTCTGACTGGCTTTGCTCAACCAGGTGTGTTGAGCACTTCTCAAATGGGATTAAATATCCCCTTTTTTTACTGCCCTAAACTCCCCAACAGCTGGGCCAGGAAGAGAGGAAAGGTACCACTAAGGCACCTCCATCCAGCAGTGCACTGGGGAGTGACACTGCAAGTGTTGGGAAAGGAACCTCAAAGCTGCTCCTTTCCTGGAAGAGGCTTGGTGGAACAAAAGTTGTGGGCTCGCTGTCTCTTTGATCACAATACTTGGTTATTGCTAATCTGCTGCCTGTGGGAGGCCAAGGATTAGCACAGAATTTAGTGTTGCAAACTCAAATCTTCCTGCTACATGACTGGTATTACATACATGTGATAAGACATCAGTAATACGTGGGATGTGTTATTCTCATGGAAAGGCTCACAACAGGTTAGAACCACGAGGGTCAAGACAGCTTTCAGAGAGTGAGCTGACTGTTCACATGCAGTTGCTTGGGACCACAGAAGGGTGACAGACAAGTCATTGCCCTCCCTGTTTGTATGCCTGGCTCCAAGCCCCCTATGTGTCTGCTCCCCTCACCCTCGGGCTGTCCTCCCCACCGTGAGTTTACAACATCCCACTCTTTCTTCCTCTCTAGGGAGAAGCAAGATGAGATGCTGCACTCATTTCACAGTCCTGGTAAGGCATGGCCTTTTGACAGCACCACGAGCACCCTGCCATGTACCCTCTCCAACATTCCATGCTGGAGTTGTGTGATGATCAAGTAAGCAGGAGATTTAAGTCTTACTGTGCAGGATAACCGAGCCGTTGTGGACAAGGTGATGGCATGAACTGGGGTTTTGTTTTCCTCAACCTCTACCTTCGGTTTCCATCCCTCCAATGAGATCTGAAACGGTCTTCGTCATGGAAGAGACAGTCTCTTCCCATCTACATCCAGGTTTCCCAGCCTCCTGAAGCTTCTGATTGAATATTCCTTATTCTGGACACACAGTTTACCTCTCCTGCTAAACTGGAGGTTGCTGCTCATGAGGATGAAGACAGTCAAAGTCATTTTTGTCCTTATCTGTGGGAAGGCAAAGCTTGAGTCGGTTTACATTACTGCAAAGGCTTGTGCTGCCTCTACAGAGAAAAATTCACTCATTGGAAACATTAAGAAAGAGATTTGGAAATTAACACAGTAGAAATATTAAGAAGCAATAAGCATAACAGTGAGTTTTCTTCAGCAATGCACTTTCTGAAGGAAAAAAAAAGTCTGACAGACACACCTTCTGTGATAACTTCACTCTGCCCACTGGGTACAGAGCAATGCTGGTCTTACATCCTTACATTCAGCAGCATACTGCATATGGGGTGGTGGGTGAGCCATTCTCCTTTACGGGTCAGCTTCTCCCTTTTGGGAGAGCTAATGTGTCAAAAAGATCTATTTCTTCTTTCTCTCCTTCTGCCTGAAGTGTCGAGCAGCAGCACATTGGAGGCAACATGATTAAACCAAAGAAATAATTCAGTAATGTCTGGCCACATTATCTGCTTTTACTTGCTGGCAGTGTCTGCTGGTGGTGTTGGAACCTGGCATGGGCAGGCCTGACCTGCTGTGAGCCTGGATAAACACCGGCCACCCACAGCCCAGTCTGGAGCTGCTGGTTTGCACCATTTTGATCAGGTCTCTGAGCAATCCCCCCCAGTTCCCTCCCCCACTCTTCCCATTCTCTGAGGAGGTGAGTTAACAACAGCTCACTGCGTGTTTTTCTGTTCGCACCCTTCTCTCTGTTTTCCAGGAGGATTTTGTTTGCATCACTGATTTATAAAGGAAACACTGCCAACACATCCAGCTTCCAGAGGAACAGGAATACCCAGAGGAAGCTTTCAAGCAATCTGAAAATACTGGGAAGAAGAAGCATTAAAAAAAAAAAAAAATTAACAATAACATTTATAGAGAATTCTAGTAGGTGCTACCCTTTAAAAAAACACTTTTAATCTCTACTTAGCAAAATTATTATTTCAATTGCTTTTTTCACATCCTAACTCTAAATGTTTTTTTTTTTTCCTCAGGAAAAACCAAAAAAACAAAAACACCAGAAGAACACTTTGTGAAATATTCAGTGCATGTGATGAAAGAGCTTAATGATACCTGAGGCCTACACCAATGGCCCTAGAATGAACCTCAGAGAACTGCCTTTTTCCTACAACATTTGTGTAATAGGTACTGAATGGCAGGAATGCCTGTGCCTGCCTGCCTGCAAAAGCTACTGTTCTGGAACAGATTTCAGCACACAGCAAATGAAGCGACCAATTCAAGCTACAGCTTTGCCATGAAAATCTGTAAAAATAAATATTTTTTTTTCCCCTGAAATACCAAATCCTTTACTAAAGGCTTACATCTCAAAAAACCACAAAGAGCTATGTCTGTGAAAGCCCACAGTAAATATGGACAGCTTACAGAAGAACATGGGATTTACACTTTAGAAAAAAATGGTGACAATAAATCCTTCAAAATATGATATAATAGTCTCCAGTAGAGATAGATGAATCAATAAGTGGAAAATACTGATTTAGGGGTCAAATGTAGCTCCTGATCATGTTTCCTATGAAGAGTCAAATTAATATTTTTTTCTGCAAACTGTGGCAATTTTGCTACAACTTGTTCATGGTGACTATTCACCTCTCAATACTGGAGTTGTGTGGAGGATAAAGTAAGCAATATTTTTATTTCTTACCACTTTGTATGACTTTTTGGACAAGGTGATAGGCTGATTAGTGAACTGGGATATTACCCTCCTGGAGACAATGGCAGCTGGAGGGATAGAGATAGAAGGTGATTCCTATGAAACTTAAATTTTTGCTTCTAAATACAAATAGAACTTTCTATCTATTCACCTGTAATTTAGAAATATTTTTCCCCATTCTTTATTTTTTTACATTAAAATACTAGTTTGTGCCTGGAAGAACCAAGGGGAGTGTGGCAGTTGTGTTTCATGACTGAGGAGCTGCAGAAGGGACTCCTAACACTTCAGCTCCACTGAAAAATGTCAGAGGCATCATTTTGTGACAAGAAGAAAAGGGAATAGTTATTATCATAGTGACTTTTACTGAACTCTCCAGAGTTCATCTGATTTTTGCAGTAACAGCAAGAATGAGCCCATACCTGTCTCAAACTTTTATCTTCCCCATTCAGATTCGTCTCATTGTTTATTACTGATAACTCTGTCAGTCACCCAAAAGCAGTGGACATAATGCAAGAGAAAATGAACAACGTTCCCAACTTGTGAATCTGATCATTAATTCTACTTGCAAAATTACTTATAGCTGTCCCTTCCTATCCTTTTTTTCTGGACTTGGTCTGAGACACCCTGAGGAAGCTGCTGTGGCTCCACTGTCCTCCTGCCACCCCACTTCCCTTGTTTGTGTTTACAATGTCTCGGACACTGTGTGACCTCGGGACCAGGAGTTTCTCCCTCTGTGACCGTGGCACCACACAGCTCCAATATGATTTTTGCATTGTGGTTTGAGGAGTACAGAAATGTTTGGAAGATGTAACTGCAGCTCAGGCAATATGGTATGTTCCACTCACTTAGCTGAGACAGTCTGCTTTGCTCCACTACAGTGCATTCCTGACGAGATAATAATTCTTTCTAGGAAAGCTCAGATGTAGCCTGAAAGAGTTCAGATCTACAAAAAGAGATTTTTTTGATGGATCCAGAGCCCAGTGTGAAAGCTCTTAAAATGAAATAAAATAAAATTATTAAAATCTTGCAAAGTAAAAAAATCCTCTTTCTCCTGTTTGGAAAGGCAGAAGTACACCTTCCTGTTTCGTGTTTTAGGGATTTAAAATGCTACAGTGTTCTTTGATATTAGAGATTGATAAAATGAGAATGATGGTAGAAACACATTTAAATCCCCTTAGTTTCAGGCTCTGGAAATCTCAGGCCAAAACACTAGAATATAGCTATATATAACTGTAGAAAAACTACATCCCTTCAGTGTGCTCTGCATGGACAAGACCGTCCTGTCTTCAGGCAAAGTGTTTGACTCCGGTTCTCAGAGTTTTTAATCCAATCTGTTAATCGATTAGACCTCCTATCCCTACTATTGATATAGGCTTTTTCAAAATTCTCAAAAGCAAAATAAACAGAATAGATAATAAATAGATAGAAATAAATAGATAGACAGACAGATAAACCCCCCATTCAGGACTGAGATTATGTTGCTTTTCTCCCTCACATGCTGTAGTTTCATCTTACCTAACTTTACATGTCACAGGCATGGCTGTCTACCCCTGAGCCAGGTGTCTAGACTTTTTTATAGTCAATGGAGACAAACAAGCACTTCAAGGACACAATTCTCCTAATCAATTTAGCCATCCACCTCTGGAAGAGATGAGATACGTCCTAGTTGCCTGTATCTCACCACTGACTATGAAGAAGGTGTAGGTGAGTAGTGCATATGCAAACCACCAGGCTGGAGGTGACTCCAGCGAGGGGAATCCCAGCCTAGATGGCTTGCACAGCTAATTGGAATACCATAGTAGGGCTCCCTTTGGCTGAGGCTGCAGGCCAAGTGTCAGGACTCCCCCCGAAACTGCCCTTACTCCAGCAGAAAGTATTAGAGGCTTGCATTTCTTACTCTTCCAGTAAGATAAAAGATAAGTAAATGTGGCTGTCTGAAAGGCAACGGCTTAGAACAAAGGCGAAGTGTTTCCAGTGGAGGCACCCTCAAGTCTGCAGAGAAGGTAATTTGTAGTGGTGCTAATTTCTCTGTAAAGTACCAGGTCCCAAACAACACGAGTTTGGGCCTTAATGTGTTACTCCTTAGCCTGAGAACATATTAGAAAGGCAGCTTCTTGTCGTTATCTCTGTACTGTGATGGTAGGTCCTTTTCTTTCAATGTTCAGAGACATCTGTGTGTTCTTTAGATGGGCCTCTCCTCAAAAGCATCTTTTATTTTTTACCCAAATTTTTTGTGTTTCACTATACATTTCCACCAGCTTTCAAAATATTCCAAGACATCTGACTGTCCTTTTTGGTTTAAATTATTTTAATGATTGAAATCGGGGAGTGTTGCAGCATGATTCTTGGATTAATCTGCTAGGGGAAGAGAGGAGCTTCAGCTAAACACTTCTTAACCCTGACTGGCATTCAGACATTTTTCCTCCTTTCTTTAGATACTTCTAGGAAATCTTTTGATTTCTCTACTTCATTTTCAAAATACCAGTTGTAAGGAACTGCTTAAGCATGGAAATTCCAACAAAGGTAAGAAAAATCAGAATATCTAGTTGACATGCATTGCAAGCTGAATTTGCTGAAATTGTTGTATAACCAAAATATTCTTTGATATGAGCCTTCTTTTTTATGCTGTAACAGAAACCATCAGCCTGCAATGTCATCATATTTGTTCCCTCTTGGACTTAACTTGCCCAGTATTCTACGTTGCAATCAATTTTTCTTTTGGGAAGTATTCAGTACAACTTTCACATTGTGCTTTTGGAGGACAAACCACGTTCAACACAACAGCATGGGTGATGCTTCCTGGACTCTGCAAAGCTTTGGAGTGTTGGTCTCTTATATGACCATGCATTACTTTTTGTCCCAAAAACATGATCATCTCTACAGTAATTTTTATTCCTATTACAAGACCAAGCCTAAGGTGTCCGAGTCATTATGTTTCCATTGTGCTGAACTTGTAAAAGACTACCTATGATACAAAAAATCCACACATTTTCAGTACATGAGGGTAGGTGCAAAGGTATTGTCCTGATGGAGGGAAAAGCCTGTTGATTAATTTTTGAACAGCAGAGACCTGAGGAAGGTTCTGCATGGCTGGCCAACCAGCCAGCCTGTTCCTTCTTTCTTGCCTAACCTAGAAAGAAAAGGGAAATTCCCTTGTATGAAGTAAGGTAGTCAACTGATCCCCTGACAAAAAAACAGAGGATAAACATTTACCAGTGAATTTCCACTCCAGAACTGGGAATGAGAGTTTTCTACAAAATACACAAAGGGAATCTCAGTGTGTTACACCAATGCAGAACTGAAAACTGCTCCTTTTTTTTTTTTTTGTATGAGCTCTGGAGTATTGTATTGCCTTTATTTGTCTACATCAATAATAAAAGTAATCATAGAAAAGAGATGAGGTAGCTTAACAACCAGTAAACAACCCTAAGGTGTGTGGACATACAGTCATCTCATTTAATTATGTCTGGTTTATATTACTTTCCTCAATCTCTTTGCCAAATAATCTAAATAACTATGGTCTGAAAGAAACAGTAGATAACGTCATCCACGAACTGACCAAAATAACTACATAGATTATATCTACGTGGGAATAATTTTGAAATCAAAAGGGAAATATTTGAGATGAAAACAAATGTGTAAATGCAGGTTTTTGCAAGCTTAAAAGAATCTGTCTTTTTGCACTGGTTCATTGCTACAGAAACACCTAAAGGTGTTTTGGAATATAGATTGACGTGCAACATTTTTGTTAAATTAATTTTCATTAGGTTTTGAGGGTTTTTTTATTAAGGTGTTTAGTCTTCTTTGTCAAAGTACAAATTTTGTTTTCCAGTGTAAGCAAAGTACATAGAGGAGTTTAGGGATCACTAGCAGGAGCCCCAGCTGACTGTGACTGCAAGGCGAAACCAGAAAGAAATGCATAGGTTTTCTTATTTGAAGTATAATACAAAGTTAGGAGCTGTAGCAAGCACTATCTTATTATGCAAGTCTAGAATTTCTCAGCTATTTGCATGAGGAATTAGCGTCATTTCTACTTTTAAAAACAAACCCATGTGTATTTAATCTCCTCTTCTATCAGCTCCTGTTTCCTTTGTCAAGGCGATTTGGCAAGCAAACCAGAGGCAAATAGGATTTCCACATGACCTACTTTATCTGGCAAGATATAAAAATAGTCTACTCCAAAATTTTGGAGAACCATTTAAAACACTTTGGGACATATTTGTGGAAGAACAGAAAGCCAGTGGAGGAATCAAGGCATCTTGCACATGCTTTGTGAGCTGGAAGGGTGGCACAAGCACTGTGACCATGCGTGTAGTCGTCACAGACCAGGGCATGGCATCACCTTGCCAGCTGAAGTGTATTTTATTCAGCATGTTGTGTTCTGCAGTGTTGGTCACAGGTCACAGAGTGGGTGCTGTTCTGGATGGCAGTTGTAATGTGGGATTCAGGAATGGCAATATGCCCCATGGTGTGGGAGCTGTAGCTGGATTTTGGCACTGTGGGAAGCGAGGATGGCTCCCTCCTGAGCTCCCTTCTCTAGGCACATCCTCTTCTTGGCCACCAGCAGCTGCCAATTGCAAGCTGTTTGTTAAAAACAGGGAAAATCCTCTTTCTTCCAAGGAAAAAAAAAAATCCTCTTCCCTTCTCTCTTCTTCCTCAGAGGATTGGCCTTGTACAGAAATACCAAAGACCTCTGTAGTGCAATTAGTTGAGCTTAAAGGACCTTTGTCCTTTGGGCTTCCTGAGGAACAGCACACAAATAACCTGAGGGAACAAAGCGAGGGGAAAGGGTAGTTGTGTCCTGATGTAGGGTTATAACAGTCCTGCAAGCAGTGGCTGTCCCCAAAGGGTATTTGCTACTTCCAAGCACAAACCATATTGCAGGAGAATTTAAAAATGGAGCACATTTAAACTTTCAGGACAAAAGCTAAGCAGGCAAACCAAGTCTAAAAGTCATTCTTGACAGAGGTCTCTGTGATTTTTGTCCTAATTTCAGGAAATTACACCCTACTCTAAGTTTAGCTAAGTGCAAGAATTTTTCTACATGGAGGAACTGTCTGGCGTAATCATTTCACTATTCTCTTCATAGACAGTTTTACAACTGTAAATATGGAGGTGTTAAGAGTCAGACCTAAATGTTGTGCTGTTTATGCATTTCATTAGTCTTAATTGCTCCGGTTTACCCTAACAGAGGGTATCTAAATTATGAACTGCAGAGCATTGCTGGTTATGCACAGAAATCCACAGCATTAATAATGTTGGATTTGCTAGCTGTTCACTTTCTTGTGAAAAGAGGGTTCTGTGCAGCCCTCTCCTGAGATGATTAGTGAAGGCGCCAGTGGGACTGTGGATGGGTAACTCAAATGGTTGAGAGCAGGAAAGGAAATCCACTGCCATGACTAGGAAGGGAGCAGTCCATCAGACAAGATCTTAACTAGGGATTTGGAAACCTTGCTTTGCTGCATTGTTTTCTTTAATTCAACAACGTAATAAAACAATTTTATATCCAGTGTTGGGGCTTGTGATTAGGCTCAACAGCAAAGTATGGTCTAAAAGGCAGTTTTTGTTGTTTATTATTCATCACTATGATATTAACTCTTTTTCCCCAACGTACATTTTATCGTTACCC
>JAWWES010000133.1:11761595-11804260 GCA_035583135.1 Lophotriccus pileatus
AAAGGCAGTTTTTGTTGTTTATTATTCATCACTATGATATTAACTCTTTTTCCCCAACGTACATTTTATCGTTACCCAGCAGGGATGAAACCCTCATACAGCATTTGTCTCTGGATGGCTATTTCCCAGAAAATGAATTGACAAACAAATATATGAAAACTAATGCCGGAGTCCAGGCTAACACTGGTTTCAGCATGTTTTAAAATACAAATGTAATGTTTTGAAATTTGACCTCAGGGACGATCTTGTGTCTTTGGGCCAGATAACTTGTTTGGTTGGTGCCTCCATAGAGTCTGCTTAAGCCAAAACAGGCTTTCTTTGATTGGCCCTCAAGACATGGGTTAATTAATGGGATTTAAATGAACCACTGGATCACATTGCAACCCCCTAAAGCCAATGGCATTTTTAGTTAGTTTACACTGATTCTATTTGTTCTTGATCTGAAAATACTAAATTGTCTCCAGGGTTCTAAAGTAAACTGGAAAATTTTGTGGTCTTATCTGACACTTTGATAATCTCAAATGTTGAGATTCTTAAACAACGGCATTAGTAGTTTAAACAAAAGAGCTGTACTGAAACCCAGCTTGAAATCTAAACCTAACAGCAAAATTTGAGTTCATGTTTAGCAACTGCACTCATCAAATCACTTTCTTACTCTTTCCACTGGCCCCACTGGGGCAGCTGAAGTGATGATGTGCAGAAATGAATGCAAGGATGGTTTGGATGCTAGGATTTGTGCACTCTTAATATTGATAAAGGCCAACATTCATCATCAAGGTTTTCTTATTTCAAAATCTGTTGGAAAAATATCTTCTTCTTTGATGATCTTTCTTTTAGTGCTTAGTAAGTCTTCACCTGTCGTAATTATCGTGAAAAGTTTGACGTTGGAATTGCTGCACAGACTTTAACACCTCTGGGCTTTCACCTTTATTTTTTCCTGTTATTTCTGGAAATGTCCCTAAACACTACAGCTTTGTAACTTTTTAATGCACTACACCTGGATGAATGGCAGCACCACCGGGCTCCCTGCGGCCCAGGCACACTAGGGGGACTATTTCTCTGCAGTGGAAAAGCACCGGGGCTCAAACAGCACAGCAGCGCTCCCATTCCAGAAGTCTGCACTTTAGTAATCTCAAAAAAAAAGAAAAAAACCCACAAAAATATTATTATAGTTATTTTTACTACAACTGAAAATGTAAAATTTATTGATTATGCAATATTATTTGATTATATTGATTATATTTTATTTGCTATTATTACTTATTTGGAGGTCTTTTCTGGCAGAGTGAGAGACAGAGAGCACCCACAGCAGAGATGGTGAACAAGGAATTGGGTCTTACTCTTTTTTTTTTTTTTTTTTTTTTTCCGCTACGGCAGTCCCAGATTTGCTAAGGGGAGTTTACTTTGGCCGAACTGGTTTTTTTTAATGCAGCTTTAATAGGGATCTTTAGGTTGCTGTTTGCTTGTGGTCGGTTGGTTTGTTTGTTTGTTTGTTTCCCCCATCGCTAACGAACGATTTTGCGTCAGGTTCCCAAAGAATCACCATTTCTGCAGCGGTTTCAATATTTATTATTTCAACCTCCAACACGCTTCGCGGCCACGTCCCTCGGAACCGCGCAGGAGGCGCCGCCCCGCGCCCGCAGCACCCGGAGCCCGTCCCTCGCCCCCGGCCCCTCCGCGCCGCCGCAGTCCCCGCCGGCCGCCGACTACAGCTCCCAGGATCCCTCTGGGAAGCTCGTCCCTCCCTCTTTCCCTCTCTCTCTCTCCCTCGCTCTCGCTCTCTCTCCAAGCTCTTGTTGTTTGAAAAGGCTTCGGCGGAGTTTCGGGGGCAGCCGCCGCCGCCGCGCTCGGGGCGGCGCTGGGGCGGGGGCAGGCGGGGCCGGCAGGGGAGGTGCTGCCGCTCGGCGTTGAGGGGGAAAGGGGCTTAAGAGGGGGGGTCGGGGACGCGGCGCGGTGAATTCCAGGGCAAACCCCTCCCTCACCTCGCTGGCCGGGAGGGAGCGGACCAAGCCCCCGGCCACGGCCCCAAGCCCGGGGCGAGACCACCGCCCCGCCACTCCCCGCGCAGGGCAAGGCGAGGGAGGGAAGGCAGGAGCGCTGGTCGATCCCCTCCTCCCGGGCGCAGGGGGAGGAGGAAGCAAGGGAAGGGGAAGGAGCGAGCCCGTGCAGCAGCGGCGGCCGGCGCTGAGCTCGGCGGGGCGAGGGGAGGGAGGGGAGCGGAGCCCCCCGCGGCCGTTCCCGGCGGGAGGGTCCCGGCGGGGCGCGGGGGCGGTGCCACCGGCGTGGGGCGGTGGCTGGATCCTGGATCCTGCCCTGGGACGCCGAAGTTGCGGCGGGGCGGCGGCCGCCCCTGTCGTCGCTCCCGATGTCCGTGTAATTCGGCGGCGGCGGCGAGGAGGAGGAAGAAGGGACCCTCCCGCCTCAGCCCCGCACGCCGCTCCGCTCCGGCGGGTTGTTGTCCGAGAGAGACAGGCACACATACACCCCGCGCCCCGTCCCGCCCCTCGCCCCGCAGCCCCGAGAGGCCGGGGCGGGCGCGGTGCTGCTGCCGCCGCCGCGAATCGGGGCTCCCTCGGCCCGGGCGCCGGTGCCGTCGCCGCTGCCTGAGGAGAAGGAGGAGAAGGAGAAGGAGGGAGCGCCCCGGCGGGCAGCGGCGCAGCCATGAGCGGCGGGGAGGTGGTCTGCTCGGGCTGGCTCCGAAAGTCCCCGCCGGAGAAGAAGTTGAAACGCTACGTGAGTGCCATCTCCCACTCGCGGGCCGCGCTCCCCCTCTTTCTCTCCCTCCCTCCCTTCCCCGCTTGTCTCCCGGAGGGCTCCGCGCTCGCCTCCCGCTCCCGCCCGGCCCGGCCCGGCCCTGCCTCCCCGCGCGGTCCCTGCCGGCCGGGCCCGGACCAGCCGCCCTCCCTCCCGGCCGCCTCCCTGTTCCAGCCGGGACTTCTGCCCAGCACGTCCCGTGCGGCTTCCCCAACATTTCTTTCTTTTTTTTTTTTTTTTTTTATTTCCCTACTTTAC
Organism: Lophotriccus pileatus; assembly: GCA_035583135.1. Lineage (NCBI taxonomy): Eukaryota > Metazoa > Chordata > Aves > Passeriformes > Tyrannidae > Lophotriccus > Lophotriccus pileatus. The sequence goes on from JAWWES010000133.1 coordinate 11,764,608, forward strand.
TTTTTTTTTCCCTCCCCACCCCCTCCATTTTTTTTCCCCTTAAAAAAAAGGGGCGCCGAGCGGTCAGACGTTTCAAGCCTAGCTTTTTATCGCCTTTCCGAGAGAGTCGGGAGCAGAGAGGGGGGCGGAGTTTTCCCCCTCTTCCCTCTGGATCCGGGGCTCGGTCTATATGTATTTTTAAATGTAAACACTTGCCGTGCCGGTGCTGGTGCCCGATCGCAGGGAGGGCGGGGGGGCGCCCCGGCACTCGGGAGCGCTCCCGGCGGGATCGCAGCCGGGGCTGTCGGCCCGGCGACGACGGGAGCCGGGGATGCCCCGGGAGCTCTCCCGCTGGGGCCGACGGGGGGCTCTGCCCTTGCTCTCCGCACCGGGGAGAAGGCGGAGGGAGTTGTAAGAGAAGTGCCTGTCTCTTTTCCCGAAGTTGTTCCCGCTGTTGCTCGGCAGTGGCTGCGCTCGCAGGGGCTGCAGCGGAGCGGACACCGCGCTCCTGGCAGGAAAATGGAGCGTGTTTGCTGAGCGGGCAGATTCCGTGACAGGGCACAGCGGAGCTGCGGGGCCGCCGGGGAGGCTGTCAGGTCACGTAGGAGGGATGGGTGATGCCAGGAGTCATCGCTGCTGGCTGAGCCCTTTCCCATTGGCACCCGGCTCGCTTCGCGGCATCTGTGTAATTGGGACAAAATGTTGGGCCTTGTTTTTTCTTTTCTTTTTTCTTTTTCCAGTGTTGGTTTGTGGTTTTTTTTTTTCCCCTTTTCAAGCAGCTAAACTTTCGGATTCGTTTGAGAATCTGTGCATTACGGGTCTTAACGTGACCATGTTGTTTTCATCTGTTAGCGATTAGCAGCCACTTCTCGACAAACTGTTACTCTTATGGACGTGTCTTTTTTCTTAAATGCCAGGAAATTGGTGAAATGAGACTCTGTTTAAATTAAAAAATAATATTTGGGATAGCCCGGTCTCTGGTTCCCAATGGCCAGAGTCTTGTTTGTGCGAAGGACACAAGATCAGACTTGAGAAGGGAACGTCCTGATGGGAAATAGCAGGATTCTACTTCCCTGCTGATTTGGACGTGGACTGTATTTTTGGCCAGCTCTCCATGTCTATTTGTATATTCACAGGATGCCTCTTTACCAGTGTGTAGGAATTAGGCATTAGTGGTTTTTAAAAGTTTGAAAAAATATCCCACTCAAACTCTAAATCCTGTACAGTTGTGCTGTCTGTTAATAAAAAGAGTTGTAAGCAAGAGTTTGCCCTCCTAAATCAATCCCATAAATCAGTCCCTGAATATGCCATCTTTCTTTCCATGTAGCTGTCCCTTCAGTGTATTTATAGCTATGCTTCTATACTGGAATCACACCAGAACTTTTGAGGGCAAAACTCTCACTACAGCATTGGTCAAGTTGTTCCCTGTCCGAAAGAGGTAAATCCTTAAGTTTCACTTAAAAGGGGGACCTGCTTTTTGAGGAGGCAGAGTGATAATACGGCAAGCTTGTCTGAGCATGACTTGGTTTATCATCTTCATGCATTGTAGGCCATAAGGTCATGAGTTTAAATCTTACACGTTGTTTCGGACTGTTTTCTGCTTGTATAAAAGAAAGGCGCTGTTTAGAGAAGGATTTCAAGTAAAATTCCTCCTGCTTGTCCGTAGTGCGTGATCGATTGTAGGCTGGAGGTTCACGCTCACTTCAAAGACCTGAAAGTGACCTTGACATTCTGGTCACCATCTTTGAACAAACAAAAAGTTGACGTCCTTAAGACGATGAACTTTAGCTGAGTGCGTTGACTGAAGGGTTGGCCTGTGCTCTCTGTAATTCTACGCTTAAGTGAGGGCGCAGGAGAGAGAGCTGGGTTTTTTTTAAAGCCGGATTTTATAGTGGTGATATTTCAAGGAGCTGCACCAGATGAAAAGATGGGAAAGTGATTTCAATAGGAAGCGGCTTTTCTGCAACGCATACTTTTCACGTGTATATATGGAAAATTGTAGCTTCACGCTCTATTAGTTTTTGCATGCAAGTGTTGGGGCAGACCCAGGTTACCATCTGGGAAGGGAGATAAAAAGTCTGAAATCGCAGTTAAATATGGTTTCAGTTCTTAGGAAGGGCGTAAAGGAGCACTTTGAAGCTAGCACACAGGCATATGTTTCACAGGGACTTCAATTTTTAGTTTGAAGCAGTTGGACACAGTATTAAAGCTGGCTTACACTCATTTTGAGGCTAAAAAAAGAAAAAATCTCCGACCAACCCTGTCCTGCAGGTGGAAAAGTCAGATTTCCTTTAATGTACGCCTTAATGCCGATGTCTGTTTCCCTCCGTAAAGGGAGTTCTATTCTCATGCCTCATTCATGTGTTTTTGGTATGAATTAACGTTCCGATAGCCATTGGCACCTGCTGTTTGTTCCCTGGAGCTGGTATTCAGAACACTTTGATGGAATAGAGTGGCTGCTTCCAGCAGCAGATCTCAGAGGAAAGTACAGCTAACTTGTGGTGCCAGCTGGGGGTCTAAGGAGGGGATGTGGATTTAGTAGAGGAGAAGGGGAAGGGAGCTGGGGCTAAATCCTGCACAGGTCTCCACAGCCTTTGCTGTGGTTGCACGAGTACCTGAAAGAACTTGTTTGTGCAGAGGGATAGAGGAGTGCTGGATTTTACAGCTTCTGCTACCCTCTTGTATGTTTTTCTTTCTTCCCTTGTTCTGTTGCCTTCAACTTTGCAAACATTTACGTGCTTTACCTTAACCTGCTGTACTTTTTCCACTCTGGTCCCCTTATTTTGAAGGATGTAGTTGGAAAGCCCGTTTCCACCCATCTGTCCTTTATGAAGTGATAGTAAGCCTTGGCTTCGTGGTTTTCTGCTGTATTGCAGTTCTGCTGTGCACGTGCCAGTTAAAATAGCTGATTCTTTGTGGTAGCAGCATAGAGGGTTTTTTACTGCCGTTATGCTATGAAATCACCAGATATTTAAACACAGCTATCCTTGGTAAAGCAAGGGAGAAGAGCTTGAGAGAATGGGAATAAGTCTTAAATTCTCTCCTAGAACTACTGTGCTTTTGTCTGGGGTAGGCTAGGGCTCGGTATGTCAACTGGACGTGCTTAAAATCAGGGTCTTAGCACTGATGGTTGGTTTATGAAACCAGTTTGTAGAAAGTCTACTGATGTAATACAATAATTCTCAGTATTCTGAGGGGATCTCATTAATGCACATAAATACCTCGAAGGCAAGTGCCAAGGGGATGGTGCCAGACCCTTTTCAGGGCAAGGAGCAATGGCCATAAACTAAAACACGAGAAGTTTCACCTCAACATGAGGAAGAACTTCTTAACCTTGAGGGTGGTAGAGCGCTGGAACAGGCTGCCCAGGGAGGTTGTGGAATCTGCCTCTCTGGAGACATTCCAAATCCACCTGGACGTGTTCCTGCGTTACCTGCTCCAGGTGACCCTGCCTTGGCAGGGGCGTTGGACTGGACTATCTCCCTTCCAACCCTGACAATTCGGTCATTCTAATGTGTCCTACTTAGAACAAAATACATTTTATTCGATAAAAGGTAAAACTCCATCAAAAATATCCTGCATAGACTAAACACTTTTTGGGGTAAGTTGGTTCAGATTTTTTTGTATCTAAAAGACTTCCCCGCACTTCTGAGAGTTCCTAAGAAGTCTTTGAAAGTAAATTAGGAATCAGTTTTGATGTAATTGTTACTAAAAATTCTGTGGTTATTTGACCATTCCTATTGATTGTGCATTTAATTATTTAAAAGCAAAGAGTGTAAAAATGAGAAATAGGCCTGAGCTCCCCAGGACATAAGGGGCACTGATGTAATTCAGACAAGGCTACAAATAGTATCTTCTGACATTCTAATCTTTTCGGTCATAGGCAGAGACTTGAAAAGTGCCAGACTATTAAGGTTAGTTATTGATGTTTGAAATAGAGGCTCAGACAGTATGGGTGCAGAAGTGGAATATTTTGCTGTGGTTTATTTGGCATTTGCTCTTTGGCACTAATCACATAGGTGCCTCTTCTGTCTTGAGTAATACTTAAATGTGCTAAGATATGTAATGGTGTTAAGAAATGTTTTATTCAGCAGAATAGTTGTAATTTGGTAAAAGCTGCAGTGCTTGACAAAGGCTCCTTTTCTGGAAGACACCTGTTTGTGTTAAAGTTTTTTATGTGATCTTTCATCAGCAGAGTGAGCAAATTTAACAATCCGGTTGGTTTAGAGGAGAAAGAAACAAGATGAGCTAGTTTGACATCATTCAGTGCTGTCCCTGTGGAGCTGGGTCAAGTTAAGTTAACTCAAGACAGATGTGTAATCAAGTACCATTATGTGACATCTTAATATTCTCAACATGATTCTGCTTGTGCTACTCCAGGAGTTGCTGAAGACCTTGCAGGAATTGGTGTTCATGCAGAAAACTTCCCTTCTGGAAGAAAGTCTGTCCCTCCCCTTCTGCTGTGCACTAGTCAGAAAACAGCAGTTTGACTTTTGATCTTTTCAAACATGGGTTAGTAAACCCCAAAGCATGAAGTTCAAAGCATGACTAAACACAATGTTTTTGTTGATTATAGGAGGAAGTGGGATTGTTTTGTGTGCCAACTGAAGATGCTGAAGCAATCTCTAGTATTTAGGGGGTTATACCTACCGCCTAAGCTTGCTCTTTGGGTGTCTCACATGAGGAGTGTGGAACTCACTGTACAAGTATTTGTGATCTTTGACAGCACATCAGCAGCTGGTGTTGACTTTGCTGCCAAAGCTACAGCACTGTTAGTGCTTGACCTGTGCTCTGAACCAACTCCCGGGAAATGGTTTCAGCGGCTAAGAGAAGAGCAGGCAACAGCATATACAATAGATTAAGAAGTCTAATATACATGTAGCAAGATGACCTTCCACTAGTTATTTTAACATTTATGTAGTGTATCACACTGATGGATACTGTTAATCTAAATGTTTCTCAGCTTGTATGATCAGACAGTACCTGGACAGCTTGGATGCTTTCTCTTCTTGGTGTAGATAGGAAAGTCAGGGGTGTAAGTAACAGAAATTGTCCTTTTCCTCTTGAAGTGCAGGTGAACTACTGGACATATGAAATAAGCCAGATATTCTAAATATGGTAAATTTTGTGAACAATTTTTCTTAGCAACTGCTAAATAATAACCCTTAATTTGGGACCTAGATAGCTAAGAAGTGAGGAAATAGTCAGCTTCTGACTCTTTGTGATGTTGAAGATGGTTCTCAATTGGATGTATAGCAGCTTATGGATATCCTTTCACTATGCTTCTGTATTTTGATAAGTGTGGTAATAAGATTTGGTGCAGCTAATCACTGGGGATTACAGTTCAGTGAGGAGCTAACAGGGAGCAGGGAGAGGAAGTAGAAAAACAAATTGATGTCTCCCACTTTCTTGATGCTGCATAGCGGCTGCTCCTCCACAAATGCACGAAGTCTTGCAGCACTGAATAATTCAGTATAAGCAACACATGTACTAAGCAGAGGAAATAATGAAATACCGTGAATTTGACTTCCAATTGTAGGCAGATGAGCTTGTTTTGCACCCCTCTTAGTCAGTCATAAGCCCCAAGCAGATATGTGAAATGTGAATTGGATGTATTGAAAAAAGAATGTTTTGTTGGACAGTTTAGCTTAAAAAGGTGTAGGTCTTGACTGCCAAAATGAGCACCAATTCTGGAAGCCTTTAGTTGACCAGGTCACTCTTTCAGCTGAGAGGTAATCCTTCCATTTTCATCGATCTTTTTTGATATTCAACAATTCTTTATTTAGAGAGAGGAAAGTGACAAACACAGAACTCTTTCAAGTGTCCTCTTCTCTCTCTTTAAATTTTAAAAATCTTGGAATGATGGTTTGATCACTTCTGAGGCATGGGGGATTTTTTGTGGGGTTTTTTTTACATAACTTTTGGATCAGATGATTGGAATAAAATGTAATCTTCTACAGACATTTAGAAAACATTTATTTCTCATTAAATTTGGTTTATGGCTCTGACAGAAATCTTGGCAAAAAATGAAGGAATATTAGAGATTCAAAATGTAGTAATTTTAAGGGAAAGAATAAATTTCTGTATTGTAGATGGCTCTGGCTTGGGTATCTTATACTTCTTCAGTCTTGCTGTCACCTTTTTCTAGTCTAAAAATAGATGTCACCAAAATATATTGGGTGAAATGTTTTCTTAAATCATGCAGGGGAGTACAACTGATGAGGTGCAAGTTTTGTTTTGATGCAGAGCAAATAAATGTGAAACAAATATGCACCTCATTTTTTTCATCCCCGCTTCTGTAGTGTTGCTGTGACAGACTTCCTGAGACCTTTTCAAAATGATCTTGAAATTTGCTGTGCTTCAATGACTAATCATTTGATTGCCAATAGAAGCAATTTCACCTGTTGCAATTTCATTGCAGTATTTCATTAGGAGGGACAGACCTTATGTCATGCAAATGACTTGAGCAAGGTGGGCTGAAAGATCAGAGGGAAAGGGATAATCTTGTCAAGGCAGGTATGTGTTGTGTACAGGTGAATATTGTAGTCCAGTGTAATTTGCTGCTGTTTTAGGGACTCTGGTGGGAATTCAGCTCCTCATATGTACAAACTAGTTCTAAGGAAGGTACTGTAGAGTTTTTTGGTTTTTGTTTTTTTTGGGGGGGAGTTGCCATGTCCCAACTGCAATAAAATATTGTTTATTCTCAACTCGCTCTTTATCAGTTCTTGATAAGGGATATTGCAGTGGTTCTTTTATGAATTCTTTGGCTTGTTTGCCTTAGGAAAAGTATTCATAGTTGCAAAAATGATGTTAGCTTTGTAAATATTGTACACTGCAATATGCTAGTTGTTTTGTTTTGTTTTGTTTTCCTTTAAAAAGCACCCCTGGCTTGCAATAAAAGGTTACATAGTATGTTTTTTGTACTTGTGTTTGCTTCCAGCTGTTGACAAAGGTTTTGTTTCTTCTGATGAATTTTTGAAGCTCTTTGAAACATGCCATGCTGCTTTTAGCTGTAAAAAGTAATCTTCTGTTACGTAGTAACTGCCTGTCTCTTAGACAGAATCCAGCAGGGAAATGTTTGTAAGGTAACTTTCTGTGAGATGAAAGAGACTGAATTAACTGTTGAACTCTCCAACCAGCTGCTTGTTTGTATGTCTTTATTTGTTGTTTGTTGGTTTGGTTTTTTGTTTGTTTGTTTGTTTGTTTTTAACTGAGGAAAGGAATCTATTTAATTGCATTTTGTGCCCCAGAATTACAGCTTTAGGATTTAACTCCCTGAGGTTACAGTGGCACATTTTTCTTCCCATTTTTGTTCTGGTAAATAGCAGTTATTTGGGGTAAATGACAGCATGAGAGTTGTCTCTCTTGGAGCTGGTAACATAATAATATGTAATTAAAAATGTCAGGCAGTTATGTCCATATGGCTTGTGTATCATTATAAATAATATCTGTACATAATGCAAATAATTCTGTTTAAAAACATACCGTGAAAAAGAGGCAATACTTTGGCTAGGAAGCTGTGCCAAGTTACGATACCAGCTTGTCAGTTCTGGATAGCTGAGCTTAGGCCCCATGTCAAGAAGTGAATTAAATGTGCTCGTTTTTGTTTTGTACAGCAATTTACTGGCAGAGGGGTTTAAAAAAAGCTATAGTTTTTGAGGAGATGTGCTTGTTCTTTTCTCTGAGAATTTCTAGGAAGCCAGGAGAAAGCTTTGCCTTCTCTGCAATTTATAAAAGGAGGTAATTTTAGTCTTCTGCCACACACTGGCTAACTATGATGAGGAATCTCGATGCGGGGTGATGTGCAGGCCGGGCTGGGGATGGCAGCTGGGGACTGGGATAAAACCTTGCCTAGCAGGAGAAAAGCAACCTTGTCCCTTTGCCTGTTTCCCACACAGGAGTTTTCCAGCCAGCTCGCTTGTCACATGTGGGTTGCTCTGCTGCTTTATAAGTGAAAACAACGCCAGATAAACCCTTCATGGCAGTGGAGATAGTGGCTGTCACAAAGTAAATCTGGCTCCCCACCCACTTCCCAGCACAGCCAGCCTTGGGGCAGGGTGATGGCAGATCTGCTGCCTGCCTTGCTCCGGGTGAGCCTGTCTCCACCCCGGCAGGAATGCGATGGGTTTCAGTGGTGCAGGCCAGCGTGCTCCCCGTGCTCCTCTCTCTGGGGCCACAGCTACTGCCAGGCTCTTCAGGATTTCTGCCTCAAAGGGAAAAGGGGAAAAAAGAAAATCAACACAAAATTAGAGTTTGGGTTACTTTTCTATGTTGTCTGGGGCTTGGGATTTAAAAACAAAATAAACCCTCTGTAGGTGTTTATTGATGACAGTAGGAGTTCACAGGATTAGATTTGGGTTATGGAATAAGAATACCGGAAGCTATTCAAACACGGTTAATACCCTTGCCTTCAAATAGATCTTTGATGCAGTCAACACATGAGAATTACAGTCCATTTGGGAGAGTTATTAAAAGGGTAAATAAACACAAGATATCAGATGAAAAATGGATTTTAGGTTTCAAAATGGAATGATACCCATTTATTAAAAAAATAAATAAAAAGAAGCAATTCCAAAAATTATGTGTCAGTTTGTCATTTTCCCTTTGTGTGAAGAATAACTGCACTGAGTCACGTAACGTGCTAGACCAATGTTCCCATTCACACTTAATGCATGTTTCTGTTACAGTTTTCTGACGTTTGTGTTTCCATGTAGATTCTTAAGCAGGATCAGATGTAGTAGGGAAGCTGTGCCTGGTTTGGGGATTGTGCAGGGAGGATTACTGCTTTGGAAGGACTGCTTTTGGAAACCAGTCAGTGTAGAGCATGTGAGCGGTCCCTTATCTCAATGAACTCCAAAGTCCATATACAGAATCTAGCAAACATTTATGAATTTTTTTTTTTTTTTAAAAGGCATATGAATATCTGTGATCCTTAAAAAGATGGTAAAATACTGGGAGCAAATCTGCCTCTTTTAACACTGAAAAGCACGGACCGTATTAGGAAATGGTGGGGATAATTTATTTGGTAATCCTAATGATTGTTACAGGGAATGTATGTACAAAGTAACATATGGACTAGATCTGAACTGACAATTTGTCCTTGCGTGGTTTAATTAAAAAAAAAAAAAAAAGAAAAAAAAACAAAAAAGAAGAAAAAGAGACAGGGAAAAAGGGCGGGGGGGTGTTTGCAGTGCAATTTGAAACAGAAGAGATTTGTGTTTCCTAGGACAGATGAAGCAGTGAAACACTCTGCCATGTGGTATCCACATTGGGAATGCAGGAGATTCCAGGGAGGCTTGGAGAGAATCCCCCAGCTGTAAACATGAGTGCTTGGAGGTCTGGGGTGTGATAAGAGGAGACTTCTGAAGTGTCATGTTGTAACCAGTTCCTGTGGTTCACTTATGTGATCCAGTCTCTTCCTAGTTCTGCCGATGTGAAGGAAGTGTCAGAGGTAGGCTATGGGTGTGATGCCATCTGGCAATTCTGCTTTCCTAGAAAATAGTGATCTATGTGAACTTAATTTGACGTTTAAGCCACAAACTGACAGAGATGTACCCCTTTTGAATCTGTCAGTTGTTGTATAATTCCATGATTTCTTGTGGTGCTCTTCATTAAAGAAATGTTTCTTCTTTCAATAATGTGTTACGCTGGGTGATGTTTTCGTGGTGGCATTAGATAAACTTGTTGTTTACAAAATCCTTTCCTGTTTCTAAGGGAGATAACTTCAGTAAGTGCAAAATATCAGTAACTGTATCTTCCTGAATCTTGCATGTTCTAATGCATCTCCTTGCACTGTTTGTATGCTGTTATTGCTGAAATTATTTGCATCATGCTATGTGAGTAAGTTTTGCAGTCTAATGACTTGTTACTCAGTGTGAAATAATGCTCTTAAAGCTCAAAGCTGACGTCATGTCACGCTCTTAGTTATGACCTATCTAATACAGTTGTCTGTGTGCACAAATGAAGTTAAATTGCATAAGCTTGTCAGCACTATGAGAAAGAAGTTACTCTTTACTACTGAAGGTCTGTTGGCAGAGAAAATGTGCACTCAGGAGTCAGTCTTTACTAAGATAAAACCTGTTTTTGATTTTTATGAAGTTTTGGAGGGGGGAAGGGAGAAATGGGGCAGGGGGGAAATCTGAAGTGAAGAGCAGCATTCAAATGACTCATTAGTGTAAATTGGGAAACATAACCCTGGTTTCATCCCAGGGTAATTTTGTCCCAGGACAAGTAACTACAGAGTTTCCTGCTATGTGCTTCAGTGCTAAATTAATTCACAGTCCTTTGCAGTTTTCCTTGATTCGATGGCTCTATTTTTCTGTAAATCCTGCGGCTCATGAAAAAAAAAAAAAAAGGGGGGGGGGAGGAAAAGAGCAGGAATTTATTGTCTGATTTATAAAGAGAGTGGCAGGAAGATCTTCACTGATTGTATGAGGGAGGCACCACCATCATTACATAAATTTGATAGTGTTCTTTCGTGGGGTTTTCTTGCAGTACAGCCATAACTTACTGAGATTCAAATCTGCTTGTTTGCTGTTTTTAGCCTTGGAAATGGGCATGTTAATTATGCAAAACTACTACTGCAGTTTAAGAAACTAAACTTTCCCTGGAATTTGGCAAACTGTGGATGGGAGGTGCAGAGTGGTAAGCAGCAGTGCTGAGATGCTCAGTTGCTTCCAACAGCTGCTGGGAAGGCAGTGCTGTTCCCATGGGAGTGCTTCTCCTGCTTTCTGCTTACGGGAAGAGGTTTTCCTATCAGTCTCTGCAACCAGCATCCGACAGAGCTGAAGTATGTTCCTGCCTCCCTTAGCTGGCTGGAAAATGAGCCTTCTTTTTGTCAATCCTTTGCTTCTGGGAGCTGTTGTTTAAAGGGATGGAATGCTCTTCTCTGAAATCTCGCTCTGCTTAAACAAAATAGGGAATAAGGAAGACCGTGATCTGTCCTTTCCAGCTTGGAGACTGAGCTGGACAGATGTTTCTTACTCAGTGCTAAGAAGGAAAGTCCCTGGCTAGGGGCTCTAGAATGAAGGTTAAAAGGTGAAGAAATCCTACAGGGGCCTCCTGCTGCAGTGAATGGCTTCAGCCCTGCACATGTGAGACAGAAGATCCAAAACTTGTGTCTCTTTGTCCTTTTCTTCTCCTTCTTCCTCTCATTGCAACTATTTTCTGTTTATTTTCCTGCTTTTAAATTGCATAATTTAGTCTTTCCTGTCACTTCCTAATGTCTGAATCATAGGTAGCCCTTCCTGCCTGCAGTAAACAAACATTTTATTCCTGGAACCTTTCCAAATTGAAATTGTGTTTATGAATGTGTATGTATGTGTGTGGGGGGTGGGGGGGGTGTCCCTCTGGCAGTGTGCTTGGGAAGCTAATTCACTTGTGTACAGGTTGGATAAGCTGCTTACTGCATGCTTCTGTGGCCAGCTGATTTCCTTGTCTCTCCTATCTTCTAAACTGATGGAGCTGCTTGGCTGGTCAGGACCAGCAGGTGCATGGTAGCAGATGATAAAAGCAGAGTGTAAACAGTGGGATTATGAGCTTCTGAAGTTAATAACAGTAGCAGCTAGGTTGCCTCAAGTCTTGCTGCTGTTGGTGTCGCCTCTTCTCTCTCTCTCTCATACCTTGCATGTTACATACAGTGATGAGACACACAGTGCCTACCATTTAACCAGTCACTTGGGAGAAGCCCTGTCTGGTCTAACGTTTGGGCTTTGCTCATTTTTTGGATTCTTTTACTGCAAGGCAGGGAGATAACACAGGGTACTTTGGGACACGTGGTCTGCCTCCATCAGCCTGACAGACCCCTTAAACCGTATTTGTAAAAGCTGCAAAATAGGAGCGTGTCATCTTCACTTTTCATATTATTTTTCATATTTCTGAGCTTTGAAAAATCCTTCATTTTATTTTTGAATTTGCTGTGACTGAGAATGAAGCATGGAAGACACAGCTAACACCCCTGGAGACTCCCCATCTCTCCTGTTGCATTCACACTCTGATGGTTTCTGTCTTTTATTGGGAAGATTCATCTTGAATCATGATAGACCAGCCTCATAGTGTGCAGAACATTACAGCTCCTACACTGCAACTGCACGTGGAACTGTTAAATGGACTTAGCTTGGTGAGTGGAGACAACAGAGGAAAGATCCAGTCCTTGTTTTGACAACTTTGCATTTCTACCTGCCTTTCCATCTGTAGCTCCTCACTTCCCTCTCTGATTCTTCCTCCTAAGACGCCAAGAAGGTGAGAATAAGACAAATATATTTAGGACAGATTAGATGAGATAAGAACACCTTCAATGTTATGTTGACTTGATCATGCTTTCTTTTAGAAAAGAAGAGAGAGCACCTTATTTTTCCCAGTTATAACTTACCTTGATTTTCTTGACAGTGACCTGCATAGCATGGAAAGCATAATGTCTATGCAGGTTATCTAAAAAAGCTACCAAAAACATTTTGCAAGTTGTGCCAGTATGACAAAGCAACACAATGTTACTCTAGTCTGAAGTAAATTTCAGAAAAGACACTTGTAGCAAAAGAGCCCTGCTGTTACATGCCATAGGAATGCCTCATTTTCCAGTTTCTTCTGGCTGAGGTTGCACTGCACAGGGATATGCAGTTTGTCTTTATCCAGTCAGTAAATGAAAAGATGAAGTTCCACCAGAAGATAAGTTAGAGGAATTTTGAACCTGGTAGCTCATCCTGGAAGTTGATTAGGTTGGATACCCTTTCTGTTATCATTGCCTACTTACACTGTTTGCTTGTGTGTACTAAAAAATTTATATTTTTTTCCCACAATAGTGGGAGGAGTTACTGTTTGCTGTGGTTGGGGTTGAAATGAGTTTTCTGAATTTGGAGTAAGAAAGTAATTTTCTTGGGTGTGTGATTTGGTAATGTACAATGCTAGGGAATTGGACACAAAGAAGTATGATAGAAGGCAGTATCCTGTTTATAATATATTCTAGTCTAAAATCATGGCAACCTGTTTCTTAATAACACTATATCATGTGGAAACTGAATGTGGCAACAATTGCATGAAAATATTTTTATTTTATCTGTTTGTTGCATGTGTTTTGGATTTCTTGCAACTTAAAAGTATATATTCAAATAAATGCCATGTTAAATAATATAGAAAATACTTTTGTGTCCTTTGTACGCTGTGTGGTGAAAGTTTTGCTGAATCAGAAGCAAAAATGTAAGGGTTGGGTCCTGTAATTATAGTGTTACAGACCTGTCTACTATTGTCTTTTAATTTAAGCTTGTAATATAAAGTGTCTTGGTTAGAATGAAGATAACACTGACCAAAGCATAATGAAACCTAATTTTTCAGTCATTTGCATTACCTTAAGTTGTCTTTTAGTGTTCCACAGTACTATTTTATCAGTTCTAGTCAATAAACATCACAGTGGTGCACAAACCTTTTAATTTGAGCTTGAGGCTATTAAATTATGCTGTTGCATTGAATTTCAGTGATCGCATTATTGTCGTTCATCTGAGGCGATGACAGTCTTGCCTCCTCGAAGGATATCGGGCTTTTTGTTTCTTTAAGAAGACATGAGTAGTACCAAAGGGAAATCTGGTGGAGTGTTGTATGATTTTTAGCAAATTGTTAAGCAGCACTTCTGAGTTGCTTGTGAAACTTCAGTAAGTCTCAATTGACAGTGCAAATATTTCTCTAGGCAATTGAACTATGCAGCCTTGAGTTGCAATTAAACATCTTTATGGTGTTATGAAAAAAAACAGGCTAAGCTTTATACCAAAGCTTGTGATTCTGTGAACAGGCGTAAGCCAAGAAAGTTGTTGAGACTGTAGTAGAAACATGCTTTCCCACGAAATAGAATCCAGGGATGTAGCCACTGTAATTGTGCAATAAATTATCATAAATGTGATGTCATAGTCTCTGCAACTTTCTGAAGGGGTAGTCTGATTTTGAAATCAACCCAGTAGTGAATAACAAGCCTCTGAATTGGCCCAGACAACAGCAGACATGTCTGCATCATTTGGGGAAAGCAGTCATCTCCTTAGAGAATTAAACTATTTCAAAATAGAAGTTGTTGACTCAATGTGTTAATCTTGGCTTTTCATGAAGAAGTGCAGCATCCAACACTGATTAATTATTTTTTTAATAACAGATCCCTAAACTACAGGCTACATAGTTAAAAAGAGACAGATTGGAAGAAAGTTCATTGAGAAAGTTCAAATGCAACTCCTCTGAACTGCAGTTATTCCCTGGTAGCGTTCAAACATTCACCTGTAGGAAAAGGTCCCCAGATGCAGGTGTGGTTGCAGGATTTTAGCTCTTGGTTTACAAGGATAATTCCACAGGCTTGCCCAAAGGTGTGTTGTAAAGATTACGCAGAACCCAACAAATCTTTAAGATTGCAATAGCATAAATCAGAAACTTTGTTTTGTATAATTATTGTATGTGATAGCAGGGACATATTGCTCTAACTGTAGCTCTGTTAGTCATTTACTATTGTAACTTAAAAAGACAAAATGAGAGAGTCCTCTAAGTTTGTTACGGGTCTGGATTAAAAATTAAGTATTGTTCATGAAACTATTTGAAAGAACACGTTGAATGTCAATTGAGTGTGGTAAAACCTCAGTGTCCAAATAAGTGCGTATTCTAAATGCAATAAAGCACTATGTGTATTTTCCAGCATTTACCATAAACTCTTGGTGTGTATATTATAATTAAAACAGTTCAAACAACTTAGAAATTAGTGGCATGACAACAAAATATATATCTTTGCCTTCCTAGTAGGAAGTAAGAGAATCTTCACAAAATCTCCATTCTCACATCCTTCAGGTAAAAGCCTGGGTAAGTTATTAAGCCTTGAAGTGTGCCCAGAAGGTCATCTATGAAGGGTAGGTTGGAACAGAATTCAGAGCCAAGAGCCTTCCCAGAAAACTATCTACTGGTACATCTCCATGTTTCGGAGCCGTGGGTTTGATCTGATTCAGTCTTTCCTCATGACCTCTGCAGATACCTGCACAGGCTTACGGGTGACCTTTTCCAAGCAGAGTCTTGTGTCAAAAGTTCATTCATTCTTTTTTTTTTTTTCCCTTTTCATCTTCATTCGCTTCAGAAACAATCAAAACCTCCTTGCTTTAGCTCTTGTTTTTAGCCTTGTGACATTACACCCTGCTACTCTTGTGACTTAATTCATGTCCTTAGTAAAAGGTACTAGTGTTTTTTATTTTCTCCCCCCCCCCCTTTATTTTGGTCTCACTTTACCCTGAGGATCTGCAGCTTCTGTATTACTTCCATCTCTTCATCTTTGCTCTTCCTTGCCATTGATCTGTCTATGGATGACTTCTCATGCTCATGTTATGTAAACTTTGCATCAAGGACACATGCTTCAGTCTTTGCTCCTAAACACTGCCTCCTCTCTGACTTGTCTTCTGTATACTGCTACCATTAATGTTTTGCTACCGAATTAATGTATTTTCTATTTTCTTGGAATTTGTCTTTGCAGTTCACATTCTCTGTTCCTGTAACATATGCCCAACATTTTCCTAACTTTCCTAACTTAAGTCCCTTGACCATTGGAGTTGCCTGTTCCAGGAACATGTAGATGTTGTCTGCATTCACCATGGGTTGGATATATGGGCTTTTTCCAGGTAGATCCTACTATAGCTGGTGTCTTTTTTTTTTTCTATCAGACTTGCTAAAAATATTCATAGAATCATTAAGGTCGGAAAAGACCTCTGAGATCATGGAGCCCAATCATTTACCCAGCACTGTTAAGTCCACCCCTAAACCACATCTATGTGGTTTTTGAACACATTCCAGGGGTGGTGATTCTGTCATTTCCCTGGGCAGCCCTTTCCAGTGCTTGACAACCCTTTCAGTGAAGAAATTTTTCCTAATACCCAATCTAAACTTCCCCTGGGACACCTTAATGCCATTGCCTCTTGTGCTGTTTCTTGCCAATTGGAAAAAAAGACTGCCCCCCACCTGGCTACAGCCTCCTTTCAGGTAGTTACGGAGAGCAGTAATGTTTTCCCTGAGCCTCCTTTTCTCCAGACTCAAGAGCTCCAGACTACTCAGCTGCTCCTCATCAGACTTTTGCTCCAGACCCTTTCCCAGCTCTGTTGCCCTTCTCTGGACATGTTCCAGCACTTCACTACCTTTCTTCTAATGAGTGGCCCAGAACGGGACACAGGATTTGGGGTGTGGGCTCTCCAGTGCCTATTACAGGGGGGCAATCACTGCCCTCGTCCTACTTGCCGCATTATTGCTGATCCAGGCCAAAATGCCACTGGCTTTCTTGGCCACCTGGGCACATGCTGGCTCACGCTCAGCTGGCTGCTGACCAGCACACCACCGTCCTTTTCTGCCGGACCACTCTCCAGCCACTCTGTTCCCATTCTGTATTGCTGCATGGGGTTGTTGTGACCCAAGTGCAGGACCTGGCACTTGGCCTTGTTGAGCGTCATACCCTTGACCTTGGCCCACTGATCCAGCCTGTCCAGAGCGCTCTGCAGAGCCTTCCTGCCCTCCAGCAGATCAACACTCCTACCCATTTTGGTGTCATCTGTGAACTGACTGAGGGTACACTTGATCCCCTTACCCAAAGCATCAGTAAAGATGTTAAACAGGACTGACCTGTATATCTCTAAATGCTACAATTGTTTTTTTCATAAATTCTTAAAACTCAGGCTCCTTGAAGGTTGTACTAAAAGTCATTTGTAACTAATTATATCTCTATATAGAGACTGGCATCTCAGTATTTTTCCTGCATGCTCTAATAGATTTGTCTCTGGTTTTGAACTCTGCACTAAGTTTGGGATTAAGTGGTGAAACTATTTGCTAAACTATTAGAAGCAGAGGTGTTTTTTTCATTCAGCTCTCAATTAAGGCTACTTTATTCTGTTACATGTACAAAGGATTTGTGAGGCTGTTCTATTCACTTGTGTATTTGTGTGAAATGCTCTTATGTCTATACTGAGGGAAGGAACCGTGTACGAATTTTTCATGAGAGTTCATGGGGAAAAGCATATCTCTCTTTGCCTGGAAAGCATGTAGCAGGCTTTAAATGTAACTGCTCGTTTTTAGTCTAATCTGGGTAGAGTGAGAGATTCCTTGGTGGCTTGGACTTTGCCCATATGGAGATCCATGAAGGCCAAAAATGGCCTGAATTTTGCATAGAAACAATTGACAGAATACAGGCTGGTGAGCACCGGAATTATCTGTGCTCTTTTGGGAGCACTGCCAAGATAAGCTGCTGTCTTCTGTATCAGCTGTAAAGTTTCTTTGTGGTCATCCTTCAGTAAAGCCCCAAATAGCGTGCATGATTCAAATTCCACTGAGATATAAAAGCAAACACAAATATGAAAACTGACCCCCGAAAGAATGCAATTTTAACTATAAAGCCAAATTTCTTTCATTTGATGATCTCACTACTCTAATAAGAAAATATATATTAAAAAAAAAAACAACAAAACACCAAAAAACCCCACAACAAACCAAACAAACAAAAAAAAAAACCAACAACAAAAAAACACTAAAACATGAAGCCAATAGAATTCACCACATGTATTCCCTCATCAGAACAGTGTAGAAAGCTTTGGGGTCTTTGAGTGCTTCATATGGCTGGACTGTGCCTCTGTCAAGTACTTTTTTTCCTAACCTGTGTCAGGCAAGTCTGAAGTGAGTTGGAGCTGGGAGGTACCTTTACAGCGGTGATACGGCCGCTGGGGCTACTGCTCTCTGTTTTCACAGGTCTTTAAAAGTTCTCTAAAAATGATGCGTGACAGAACAGAACTAATTACTCTGCACAGGAGAGACTTTCTATCCTAAGTGCTGGAGTGTAATCCAAGCCTGTTGCTGTCCAAGCGGAAATAGTTGTGTGAGCCCCCTCACCAGGACCCTGCACGTACTGACAGGGATTGAGGTACCGGAGGCTGGTGCTGATCGGCTTAAAACTGATCAGGCTCCGTGTCTGAGTTTTGCAATGACCGTGCTTAGGGGGAACAGATAGACCTGTCTGCATATAGATGGGAGGGTAAATTGGAACTGGTCCAGAGCTGTTTGTGCACTCTCTGATTTTTCTGCTGCATCAATCTGTGCAAAGGATTCCTGGAAGTGGTGGTGGTGGGGAGGGGGGGGGCTGATGGTGGTGGTGGAGAAGCTGATGACTTGTTATTTTCTGATCTTGCTAACCTGCAGTGTTCTTAATGGGAATAACTGGAAATGAAGAGGCTACTCAGGTGTAATGAGGTTTAACTAATGTAACCAATGTTTCAACTTGTTCTACTGCGTGTTTGCTCTAAGGCTTGTTTACGTATTGTATAAGCCAAACTCGCCTGTCTTGTTAGGTGAGTGTGGTTAAACTCTGCAGAGCTACGTGAATGCACTGTAATATCTTACATAGCATTAACAAAGTATGCCCCTGTGGTATGACACACTAATGGCACATGAAGTCTATGTGCTTTTGAGACACACCTCGTAACGATGATATAAATTTTTTGCAGATTGAGGGAAATCAGACACACTCAAAAAAATATCATAACCATCCCTTATGTATTTAAAAAATAAATCAGGGCAGGGGGCAGGGACCTGGCTTCCTAAGGAAGGTAAATGGAAGTGGCAGATTTTCCTATTGATGGTCTTTGAGCTTGTTTTGAAATATAGTGGAAATGTTTGTGTAGTTGGACAATTTATATTAAATGAGGTGACTTTTTTCTTTCTTTTCTTTTCTTTTTTTTTTTTTTTTAAGTCCCCCTCCCCAAGCTCATCACCCTCTTGGTCTTTTGGTGAGCTTTTGGAGTTCATCATAGGAATATTTTTGGTATTTCATGTAATGTGGCTACTATGAACAACTTCTTTCACTGAGAAGATCTAGTGTGAAAAGAATGTAATAGTCATTCAGCAAAATACTTCCAATGGTAAGGAAAATTCAGTTACATTTTTTTTTTCTTTTCCTCTTGGACTCAACTTCAGGAGTTAATACTAAACAAAATTTAGTAAAGAATTTTTCAAGTGAGCTGGTTAATCAGAGGTACTATAAGTTGATCGCTATTCTGCTAAACAGGAAAACATGAAATAAGTCTGGGTTTGAACTAAGTTCTGCAGTTAATATATTTTCTTCCAGTTTTGTTCATGAGAACTGCTTCAGCTATAGAATCTGGTCTGTTGTAAAAGTTTGGGCATTTTATGCTTAGATTGGCTTTTTATTGTTCCTTTTGAACAATAATATGTAATAACTGGTGGTCTCTAAGAACCTGAAATTACTCAAACAAGAAAGTTGAAGTTCCCCTCAAGTTGATGACTCTCAAGAGTCATATCAGAATTGCTATTTAGATGAATAGAAATATTTAATTATAACCCATTGTTTTAATGACCTTTGTAGAAAAATGTTTTGATAAAATAGAAACATTTAACTGTTATTTCTTTCACAGTGAAAAACTAAATATTTTAATTTTACCAGGAAAATTGTAATAAAATGTCATCAGAAGACTCAAAATGCAGCTCCACTGAAACAAAACATTTCCAGATTTTTTTTTTTCTTCTGCTCTCCCCACTCTCCCAAAAGGTTGGAAGGAAATGTATCTTCGTAATTTTGGGGGTTGCAGACTTTCCCTGTTTTGATAGCCTTCCTAATGTGCATGTTGTAGTTTGCTTGATCTCCGTTGTTCAGAGTTTTTGAAGGTAACTTAAAGTAATTTAATGTATAGTTTACCATGTGGCTTGTATCTCAATATTTCTGAGTAGTTATCTGCCCTCCTTAATCTCTCTTACAGCAAGAAGGTTTCTGCAAAACGCTGACTTTATAACAGCAGAGGCCATGACCCGTAGTGATTTTATCTGGAAATAGTTGCTGGAAGGGAAGATGATCCCTTGTTTGAAACTTCTCAGTAGTTTGGGGGTTTTGATGGCTTATTGTTGTTTGCTTTTGTTCTTTTTTGTTTGTTTGTTTGTTTTTACCATTTCAGTTTTCAGTCCAATTATTTTATGTGTCGTGCAGGACACTGCCATCTTCACACTATACTGATGTTAGCCCGGTGTGTGGGCACCGTAGAGGAATTCCTTGCTGCTGTTATTGCCTTGAATTGAGAGGATACAGTGAAGAATTGAATGATGTGGGCTGCATGCACTGTGGGTGATGGGATGGCCTTGTATATTTACATTTGACTTATTATAGTATAGTCATTCTTCTTCGTCTTCTAAAATTAGCAAAGCGCAGCACAATTATAATACTTTCATGCTTCGGGATAAGCTTTGCATTTCATTAGTTCATTGGTTCTTATTTATGCTATGTCAGTTCAGGAAGAAAAATGTTAAACTGGAATAACTTGTTTTGAAAGTTCAGTACAAGTGTGTGCTTTCTTCATCTCTAATTTTGAATCTCCCACCTCTTCTCCTAATGTGCAAGTCTGTTTGCCTGTCCTCTGCGCTGAGTTGTAGGACTTCACCACGGAGCAGCATCAAAGCGGTTTATTTGCTTTCAAATACATGTGTGTATTTGATGAGAAGGTTTTAGTTGACACCCCACTAAATCATCCTTTTTTTACCCCCCTCCCCCCCCCTTCCCCCACGCAAATATTTTTAGGACAAGATTTACTGGTAAAAATAGCAACAAGTTAGAGGCACCTTGCTTTATCTTAGTGAGGCTCCTCGTTAGAGACTGGTGTTTGTGCCTCTCTGTGTGGAGGCTTCTGTCAGCTGAAGGGCCGATGCCAGGCCAGCAGCACCGAATGGCTGCTTCTTTGTCATGTGGCCTTCAGCAACAGTGGTTTCTAACTGTTTTCGGAGCAAATTTGGTCGGTAATTTGAGGGCAGGTTTTCTTCTCCCCCCCCCCACCAAACCCTGTAGGGCTGGAGGCCTCTCCTTGCTCCTTCCTTCCCGGCTGAGACTGTTGAGGGGCTCTGTCTTACTCGGTGAAGAGCCTTCCGAGGAGACCACCAAGTGCAGCTGGCTGTCCGGAGGGGACCTCCAGATGTTCCTGCCCTCCTGCCCTGGTCTGGCACCGCTGCTTTGCTCACACACCTTGTGATGGCTTTGCCACCCGGGCCAGATGTGCGCGCTTCTGGTGGGAACAGCAGGCGCGGGAGATGCTGGCATTCCCTATGGGAAGCCAGGCCGTGGTGTTTATCTCCCTTGAGCGCCGCTTCAAAGTTAGCTGGCAGGGAGTGCACGCTCTTTAAAGATCACAGCCTTGTAGTATTTTTACAGATACTTTGAAAGGCAAAAAAGAGTGTTCAACTGGGCTAGCGGGCAGATAAATGTATGTGGCCCTGGGGCCTCACGCGCTCTTGGAGCGCTGTCCTGACGAACCTTTCAGACAAAACCAGAAGGATGAGGTAGTTGGGAGTCACATTTCTCGTCCTTCTGTGACTGGTTACAGCGGCTGGAGTGAAAGATGAAACACTCGCCCTCAGACCACTCTACAGAGTGCAGACATGTACTCCATCTCAGTATCTGGCAGTTGATGTTAATGGAAATAGCCTTTTTTGCCACGCATTTTTCTTGTTTCACAGGCTTCTCTGTGACCTTGCAGTGAAGTCATAAAAGCTTGAATCTTTGCTATCGCAATCCTTGCCATAGCAACATGCGTCATAGCCGTATAATTATTTATTTAATGGGTTTAATTATGAAAACTGGGAAAGGCACTTAGAAAACTGGATCAGGTAGGGGGAAGGAAAAAAGCACTAGTTTTAAAGTTAAAACAAAAACTAGCAACACTTTCATAATAACCTAAGACAGGAATAAGTTAAGTACTGGAGCCTTTGTTTTAACTACTTTATTTTCTTCTCTGTCTGTGTTTTCCTCCTTTTTTAATTTTTTTTTTTTTTGTCCACTGTGCAAGAACCATGCAGCTGCTTCAGTGATTCCCCCTGTTTGCAAACCTATAAATACACTTACTTTGTCATGTTGTTTCCTAAGAGCTTTGCTTCCAGATAGCTTTGCTGTTTAAAGTTTTTCATCTTTGAATTCCATACTATCATGTAAAAAATAATACTATGCTGTAAAAAGAAATAATTAGAAATCCCAAAATCAAATGCTCTTTATTAGTCTTTAAATTTCAGATTGTCTATGGCTTTCTCTCCTCGTGTTCAGAAATTAATTTTATTATTGACCAGCCTTCTCAGAAAGAACTATTTACAGGAGTAGAGTTTAAAGTATTTAAAAGCATATAGGCACTAGCACATTCTCAGAGTAGAGAAAGTGTGTATTTTTGATAACTGTGAGTGCTGTGCTCTGCAGAGTGTCCCCATTTATTATCAGTGTATACACTAAAAGTTATATGGTCTGCAGCACCTTCTCGAGTAGTTGTTGTTCCTTTCCTTAATTCATGAGGAAAGAATGAAATGAGACAAATAACTTTATTGATTCTACTTCAGACTTACTGACATGTGAATCTTTCCATTTGAATTGATAAGAACCTCAGTAGCTGTAGCAGAAAAATACCTGGACTCCTGGCAGAGGTGCTCTTTCCAGGTCTCTGCCTTCAAGCTACACTGGAGTCTTGAATGAGAGTGGGAGAAAGTGGAGTGGGAGCATCAGAGCAGGTCTTGGCAGTTTAGGATTTTATAGATGGTTCTTGCTCCAAATGCATTGAAGGCTGGTTGCGAAATACGACTTAGCGACAGAGCAATGAATTGTTAATCCAGGATGGGGCTAGAATTTCAAATTTGTGAACTTTTGGCAAGGAGAGAAGGGTGGGGTTTTGGAAGGAATTTCATTTGTTGGATCGTGATATAAAAATGCAAAGACTTCAATGAATAGCTCAAAAACTAACTTGGAACAACTTTTCTGTTGAAGTTGTTACTTGAGTCAAAAGCTACTATTAGTGAATATTCCTGCTCAGGCCTGATGCATGGAAGCAGAATTTCCTTTTTTGTTGTGTGTACATGTTTTTGGTGTTGGGTTTTTTTTCTTTCAGTCATGAAAAGTGAAACCTTTCCTGTTGGCATGCTGGCTGATTTAACTGCTTCTTTGGTAGACTCTTTCTTGCTGTGCAGGAAGAAAAGACATCCACTCCTCTGCTGTCTGCAGAGAGCTTTCTAGGTCATAATCTTTTTTTTCCTTGGAAAATTACTTTTTTTCCATTTTATTCCACCGATCTGATGCCAGACTGTGTACGGGTCTCAAAGGTTGATAATAGTACGTTG
Organism: Lophotriccus pileatus; assembly: GCA_035583135.1. Classification (NCBI taxonomy): domain Eukaryota; kingdom Metazoa; phylum Chordata; class Aves; order Passeriformes; family Tyrannidae; genus Lophotriccus; species Lophotriccus pileatus. The sequence continues at coordinate 11,787,705 of JAWWES010000133.1, forward strand.
GAAGAAAAGTCTTGCATTAATAGTTATATCTGGTTCGTTCCCGCTGTATCTTCTTGGCTGCCCATGAAAGTCTGCATTTTGAAATTGCAGTGCTTATTAGAGAGTGGCTCAGACTTGGGAGATGCCTTGTGGCGTCACCATTCATAAAAGGAATAAGCAAAACCCTTTGGGGTTAAAAACAGGAAAATAAAAAATAAAAAAAGTAGACTTGTGGGGTGGTTGAGCGCTCGCTGGCCCGGATGCCTTGTGAGTGACGGACGTATTGAACATGTGGATGGAAACCACCAGAGGGCAAATAAATGTATGTGGTCCCTGGGCTACAACAGCAGAGCCTCAGAAGTATGGTTTCTGGAGCTCTGTGAGCTTCACGGGTATACTTGGTGGTGGTCCAACAGAGCATACTTTTATATTCCTAATTGATCTTTTACCCTGCATTGAATCCAAGCATGAATTTAGTATTCACAATATTACTCTAGGTGAGTTTCTCCAGACCTGCAAAGACAAAGCCATACTACCTTAAAAGTACTAATGCAAAGGTATGCAGAAGTGTGTACAAACTTGTAATATATCTCTCTTTCTCTTTTCTGCAGCTGTTTCGGCTTAAACTGTCTCCCTTACTCCAGCATCCAAAAACTGGGGAAAAATTGAAGTGGAAGGTTTTCAATTAAAAATAGTAGCAGAGTTCCCCTTTAAAATCACTGCACTGTAGTGTCAATTTGGATAAGCAAAAGCTATCTAAGGTCTTCCACAGCATGTTGTGAGTATTGATACTGTTTGTGGAGGAACTTGGGGTATCTTGCTGGTGTCTGGCTGGTATCTCCAGCAAATGCTTCTCGGTTAGGTTGAACTTAACCAGGGATCAAAAATCTGTTATTTGTGTGTATTGCGGCCTTTGCATTTGGAAAGACAGGTGAAGTTCTGACAGTGTCCTTTCCTCGTAAGCTACTCCTCCCTTTTCTGGAACAAACGGTCTACAGGTCTGTCACCACCCGAAGTTTGTTGTTGTTGTGGGAGAACGTACCAGTGACAGGACTCAAGGAAACAGCATGAAGCTGACTTAGGGGAGGTTTTGGTTGGATATCAGGTGGGAGTTTTTCATCTGGAGGGTGGAACAGGCACTGGAACAGGCTCCTCAGGGAAGTGGTCACAGCACCAAGCCTGACAGAGTTCAAGAAGCATTTGGACAATGCCCTCAAGCACGTGGTGAGACCCTTGGGGTGTCCTGTGCAAGGTCAGGAGCTTGACTCAGTGATCCCGATGGGTCACTACCAGTTCAGCATACTCTATGATTTTGTGGTTTTGTCTGCAGCAGAAACGTAGCACATCCACAGTGGAGCTCTTCGTGTCTCCTTGGGTGACTGTCCTGGTTTAACCCCAGCTGGCAACTATGTAACAGTTACTTGGAGAGACGAAATGCCATCACTCCAGACACCACCCCCCTCCCCCCTGCCTTCTTCTTTCTCCACCTTTATATGCTGATCATGATGTTATATGGTCTGGAATATCGCTTTGGTCATTTGGGGTCAGCTGTCCTGGCTGTGTCCCCTCCCAGCTCCCTGTGTACCTCCAGCCCACTCGCTGAAAGGCAGAAAAGACCTTGGCTCTGTGTAAGCACTGCTCAGCAATAACAAAAATATCCCTGTGTTATCAACACCATTTCCAGCACAAATCCAAACCAGCTACTATGAAGAAAATGAAGTATAAGCCCATACCAGCTACTATGAAGAAAATGAACTCTACCCCAGCCAAAACCAGCACATTAACACTTGAAGAAAAAATGGTGTTATAAAAGAAGACAGTCTTCATGGACTTCTTTCTCTGCCATTGCTTATCTTTGCTATTCCTCTTCTCTTGACTTGGTGAATGTTTCTGCTTCATGTAGAAACCTGGGTTTTATCTTGAGCTCTGAGCATAGAAACCTGAAGAGTAACTGCCCTGCAACAGCCGAGCTGTTCTTGAGAGGAGAGGTGGTTTACTGGGAGCTTTAGAAGTGAGCCTACACCTGGTTGAGAAGGGAGTGGCGGGAGTAACTTGCACCTAAGAAAACAAACAAAAAAAGCCAAAAGGAATAGGAGAACTTTGTAATGTTGCAGCCTCTTCCATCTGCTTAAGGCAAGGTCAGGAAATTCACTCTTTGCTTCCATAAATCTGGGTGTGGGAAGCCTTGGATTTTTAATCCAGCAACTGCTGAAAAAACCCTGTTTCTTCCACTGCAGCTTTTATCTTTTTTTTTTTTTCCTGTCAGTATCTTGACAGTGGAACTGTATTTCTTCAGAGGAAGATCAGATGTTCTTTTAACATTGCAGCAAAACTGTACCACTTAACCATGTTTTGATGCATAATGTAATCAGCTTGATTGCTTTTTAATATGTCATTCAGACCTACAGTTGCTGTCAGCTGGGCTGAATCTGTTCTCTTGGGGAATTTCAGTATTACTTTCTGGTGGATCACAGCACCTGGTGGTAACAGGGTGCTTTTTTTTTTTTCAGAGCTAAATCTGTGTCCCCAGAGAAAAGGGTGACCGTACAGGGGAAAGCTGAAGCAAGGTGTGAAAAAAGGTGATGGGTTCTTGGTTTTCCTCTGCTTGTGCAGCGGGCAGAGAAGGGCTGGACAGAGTTTAGACTCTCTGTACATGTGCCAGGCAGCACAGCTGCACTGGTGTATGACAGGCCTAAATGATACTGGGTACATACCTTGCAGGTTTTCTCAGGTGGACAAGCTGAGGGGGATAAAGTAGCAGCCTGGAAACCTTGCTACTGAGAAGTCTTCCTTCTTGGGTATTAGCTGTGCATGGCTTATTATGATTTGATCACTGCAAAATCAGTGCTAAGCTGTAACAGCTTCGAATGTGTTCTGTTTACTTTGCAAATCAGAGTGCCAGGTTCCATTAAGGGACAGGGTTTTTCTTTTTGTGTGTTTTGCTTTTGAAAAGTTTTATTGACAGTATGAGGTGTGAAAATAAGGCGTGCATGGGGCTGTGCTTTTTTTTTCTTCCCCATCTGAGTGTGTGGTAACATATGATCTTTAATATGAATATGATCTCACTAAAATACCAGCTGGTTGTATGAAGGAGCTTTTAATGTTATGCATTCTTAATTAATTGGGAACTAGACAGGTTTGACTAACTAAGATTTTTCAGTTTTCTTATTGGGATGTGCTGGTCCCAGAAAATACAGGTGCTTCCATTTCTCTTTTATTAAAAGGAAGTGTAGAAAAAACCAAGCCAAACCCATGTGGACTCATTAGAAATCTGCAAGTGACATAGGTAAGAAATTACATTTGGCATTTTCATGTGTTTGCTTGCTTAAGCATACTTTTATAACTTAAGTGTTCAGAGACCTTTCTCTTAACAGCACGATGCCTAGCTTTTAGTTTCTGTGGCAAGATTCTTGGCTGCAGGTTGAATGAGTTAAAAATGGCAAGTGCCTGTTTTATATATACTGGGGCACAAAAAATAAATTTGACATCATGAAGTACTTGGGAAGTGTCCTTAAGGAAAAAAATCTTCTCTATGTGGGAGTGTGAGGAAGGATTAAAATTGAGACAGTCATTAATCCCCCTCCCCTCTTTTTAAAGAAAGAAGGCTTTCCAAGGAACACTGGAGAAAAAAATACACTAATTAGAAAGACTTTATTATAAGACAGAGAATATTGGTTAAAACAAGGCTAATAACTCTCCCCTTCAGACTGATTCAGCACTCCATGTGACTTTTTCTTGAATAAAATACAGATACTGGTTTCTTACTTTCATGTCTGCTTCTTTAGCCTTTCCTCCTTCTTTCTTTTTCTCTGTAGAAAACTTTTTGGCGAAGCTATTGATGCAAATTTGACCTTTAAGTTTTTTGACTGAACAGCTCGTGTATCAGGAAATAGCTCAGAATGTGCAAGATAATTTATTGCAGGAATTTAGTGCATTTTGTCACTCTCTGAAACTTCCAAGGCCTTCTCAGAATCCATCTCTTTAATCTCTTTAATCTTACCCTTTGCCATGAAGAGGCTCTGCTTGCCAGGTGCCCGTGCGAGGTGCTCCACGGCGCGGCTGGTGCCACCTTGGTGTGTGAACAGTGGCAGCCACTCCACAGGGAGGGGGATCTCTGCCTGTCTGTCTGTTTGTGTTTTCTTTGTTTTGAAGCAAACTGTGGCCTGTGCTAGGTGGTGGCACAGCAGGTGCTGGCATGGGTGACGCTCCGGTGAGCGAGCAGGTCTCCTGCTCATCCGCCTGCTGGCTGCAAGAAGGGGGCTTGCTGAGCAAAGGGTGCAACCCCCTCGGTTTTCTCCGGCTGTCCCCTGCCCGTTGCTTCCGTGGCCATATTAATATGGAGCAGTTGAAGTCACCCAGCTGGCTGTGGGCCAGCCTGTGCTGTGCGTGCCACTTGTGCGAAGACCCACTGTGAGGCACAGACCGGTGCTGGGAGTCAGGGAGAGGGGCAGCGCCGAGGGCAAAGGTACGTCCTGTCTTTCTGTTCTGCCGTCTTCAACGGGTCCAAATCCTGCTCATGCACTTCACATTCCCTTTATTCTCCTTCCTAGACTCCCTCTCTGTCCCACTGGGGTAATTTTACTTTCTCTCTGGTTAGACTGAACAGTGCTGTTTTGTAAGCTAATGGTCTGTCTCCATTAAGCCATTAAGCCACTGCCTTTCATTGATGGAAGTCTCCTTCAACAGGCTTGATGTTTAAGGTCAGTACACTATCTCTGTGTAACAAGAGGGCAGGTGTGCGGCTGTAAGCATATCATGCAAACCAAATTTTTTAAAATCATAGCCGGAGTTCTTTGCACATGATAACTACGGGTACAATAAATAAAAGTAGCCTCTCAGATTATTACTATCTTGAAAGTTTCTGTATTTACCTTTTCTTTTGGAAAAAGTCAATCATTTTGCCTAAAATGGTGTAGAGGTTACTAAACTGTGATTAAAAAATGATGTGAAATCTGAAGTCATCTTGAAAAGGATTTCATATCATAATCTGATAAACCTGTTTCACAAGCCTAGAACTTGGTATTTCTCTTTGCTTTCAATCTCAGTGACTTTTTACTTGGATTTACAGAGACTTTAAATGTGTAGTGAAACATTAACTGGATTTACTACAGTGTTTAATATGTTTTTTCTTGAAACAATGTTGGTCAACTTTTAGAGAAAGCAGTTCCTCGTAATCTTTTTATGAGTTCTCCTCAAGAACTGTAATAATAAATAAAAGGGAGGATGTTTGAAAACATACCACAGAAAGCTAGCAAAAAAAAACCCCAAAGGGTTTTGCTTCATCAGAATGTAATGCTTGCAGGAGGAAAAAAAAAATCTTAGTGGTGGTTTGCTAACTAACTAGGTTCTCAAAACGGTCTGAAAAAGCCTAAGAAACAATTGAAATACAGTCTTTGCTATTGCAGTAAGTTTTTAAACTTCTGTGTTACTGCAGTGATTTGTGTTTATGTTTAAAACTGTGACTACCAGTTTACCAAACCTGTTTCAAAACATTTTGTTTCTTCTTAGTGCATTAGGTAGATGGATCTGGCTAGTGACTCACTCCTTGCTTTTAAGAAAAAGCCTGTGAAAGACAAAGAGGAAAGAAAGTGTGTTTTGCAGATGTTCTACACACTTTGTGTCTCTCCCTGTGAGGAACAGACTTTTTTTCCCCATCATGCAGCACCTGTATAAAACAATGTGTTGTCCAGTGATACCCGGCGTTCGCTCAGAAAGTGAGAAAATGTAAAACTCACCTTGGCTGCTGCTGTCACGTTCCAAGTAAATGGTATTCTCATACTGAATGTGAACTTAACTCTTGCACTGTTTCTGCTTTTAGGAGTCTGCTTTTAGTATTGACTTTGCTTTAAAGGAGGAACAGGAATTTGTGCTTTCTCTTCAGGAGCCAATGCTTTCTCCTCATAGTCTCCTTTCAGTTGTTTACTCTACAGATTTGGTTTTATTCCACATTACCAGCATTACAGTGACAAGTTGTGTCTTTCCTAATGCATCCCTAGCATTAAGATAGATGTGTATTTCCTAGTGATTGAAGTGAGTTAATTGGGTAATACCATGACAGCTGAGAGGGATCTATCCAAATGCAAGAGTTGTTGCGATTTTGACTCTGTGCCTTGGCTTTTGTTGTCACTGTTGATATTCCGACCGTGTAAACCCAGAGCTGATATGGCAGCTGGAATTTTGTCTGGTGACTTTTTTATTTCTTTTAGCCTTCAGAACAATTGAGACTTAGTTCATTACTGCAGCTACTGCTGTTTGTCCTGAGCTGCTGAATGTCTAAAGATGGACCAAGTTTGTGATGGAAACAGTAGCCTGTAACCAAAATTATGGAATTCACAGGTGTGGGCAAGAACTCTTTGAAATTGCCATGCTACTGTTGGACCTGCAGGTGATAGCAAGAATAGTCTTGCATTCAGATGGTATTTCAGAAAAATTCTTTGCATGTGATGCAAAAGGGAATGAACAGTGTGTGAAAGAGTTGCTTGGATGCTTTTGCATATGTGTTGACCAGTGGAGAGCCATCTACACTTCACCAAAGGTATGAAATTTGTTCAAATTAGTAAAGCTTCTTTTTCGATAACCTGTTTGTGGAGCTGCTGGTTGTGCTGCACAGATGGGGAGAGGAGTTCTAAAAGCTCAAATGGCAAAAGAGCCTTTTTTTTTTTCTCCTTATTTACACAGTTAATCCAACCCATTTTTATCGTAATGAGAAATGTTTTCCGTGCTCACTAAAAAGGATCCTTAACTTTGTATGTGGCTTGATTTTTAACTCCTTGACCTACTCTTGGTTTTATCAAGAACAAGGTGGTAACTGGAAAAAAGGAATACGATGCTCTACTGTCACTTGTACACCCTGTAGTAAGCCTCAGCAGCATTGAATCATTCAGTATAATTCTGATTGTTTTGGTCACTTCTTCACCACTTTTAGAGGGCCTCCCCCTCCCTCCCCGAGATTGTTTCCTTCATTTAAATTCTTTGTCTGCTATCATTTAGTCTGAGGAAAACAGTCATCCTTATTAACATGAAGCTGAGGTCATTTTGATGTCATTCTCCAGAAGGAATTTAAATTTCCTTCTAACAGGACACTACTGTGAAAACTGACTCTTTAAAACGAACTGCTTTATTTGCACTGTAGTTTCAGCTGGGCCTTTAATCGAAGGCAATTCACTTAAGTCTCTGCATCAGCTTTAGTTTGTGAAACTTATTATAATTTTTTTCTGAATAGTTGGCGGTGTGATCAATTTTTCTATGACTTAGTATTCTAATAATAATGGTAGTAATGAGGGGATGATGAATTGAGGCAGCCTCCAAAAGTAGCAATCAGTTTCTTCTGTAAATGACAGTCACAGTACTTAAGTACACCAAGAGCAGTCATAGAGCAAAAGAAACACATCACTAACAGATTAAAATCATAGCACCACATCTTGATGGCATCTTTTGTTTTCTTAATGGAATGAGTGTCATCAGCGTCTTATTAGACCAGTCCTATTCACCCGTTTTTACAAATTGGTGGCAGGAGACTTCTAAGATTCTTTTGTTGGCTCTGAGAGTTAGGACAGAGCTAATTAGCAAGCTCCTTCATTTGAAGCTTCTTCATTAGAGATAATGCCTAATCATGGTTAATGACAGTATTTATTATAATAGTGGATAGTCTGGAGCTGCATCAAATAGTGATTTGTTACTCAATGCTGCTGAATAATTAGCTTGTTCCAGTGATCACTCTGACCATGGTTATTTTCTTGCAAGAACATCTTGTATTGGAATACTTCTGTCTGGCTGTCATAGGTGCACTTGGTACATAACTATATATATAACTTTCTTGGACACATGAGATTCATAGATGATAGAAACTGTCACCCCCTTTCCCAGCTCCTCCTCAAAACAATTCAATTGTTTAATGTTTTCTGAACCATGCCAGGAAATGGGACAGTTCTTAGAGTTCAGTTGTTCTATCTAGCAGGATGTGTAAAGCTGAGGCAACATTTTCTTCTTTATTTTCCTTTACAGACAATGCAGGTTAACTCCGAACAGGACTCGTGTGACTCTGTAATGGCAAAACTTTACTGTGCAGATTTTTTGCCATACACGCCCAGTCATTACTAGTGTTTTGTGTAGTTTACACAATTATCTTATGTAGATAAAATGAATTACTTTTTCTAAGTATAATTTAATAAGCATTTACACAATATGGTTTAGCTTAGATGACCCTTAATCACTTGTGATTCAACTTCTTGGATGAGCAAATTTGACAGTACTTATTTTATGGAAAACACAGAAATGAAACTTTAAAATTAGAGTGTATGTTAGCACAACTGCCTCATTCAGACAACTGTGTGTCATATTGAGCAATGCCGGGAGGACAGTTGATTGCAGGAAGTCTAAAAATACTTTGTATAAGTTCATTGCCTCATGCACACTTGAAGTGGCTAAAAACTCAAATGTATGCTTGTTAATGTCCTACAGCTTGCAATCCCAGGGTTTGGAACAGAGACCCTTTATAGAAAAAGTAGTGAAACATTGAAATTGTGTTTAGGATAATGTGCTTAGGCAGTCAGCTGTCTCATCCTGCTCAGACTTACTGCAGTTTCTCTTTCCCCTTGTAAACATCTGGGATTGTGATAATCCTCTAGATCACCTCAGAAAAACAACAGGACGTTACACTTGCAGGAAATCAATTGTTGTTCTCCCTGTCCTCTCAAAATACATGTCTGCAACTGTGTGTGCACCCATGCACAGCTGTTGGGACATTCTTGAAGGATGAGCAAGAGTTGTTTTCTTTATCATCTTAAGAGGTACCTCTGATCAAGTATAAACAAATACAACCAGCTTTGCCTTTCAAGTTGGAATCCTGAAGACAAAGTATCGAAGATACAGCCGTATCCAGTCTATACAGCCATCCTTCCTCAGAAAACTGTGGCCCTGGAAGTATGTTCAGTGGGTGGTAAGGTGTGTGTTGCCCCACATCTCCCTCCAGAGTAGGACAGGGCACAGAGCTGGCCCTGTGTTGTCAGAGCTTTGCATAAAAGCTGCTAGGTAATGCTGCTTCAATTCATCAGTTCTTGGGGCTGAGTAATCAGTTTTCCCTCTTCTTGCAGGTCTGTTTCTTCCATGATACTTTGCACCTGGAACAGCTTACCCGATCCATGTGTCTTGTCTCTGGTTTCATGCATGCACTTTAGTGCTTCCCATTTTCCACAAAACCTGCTGTACTTTGTGAAATACTTCAAGTGTGCTTTTAATCAAGTAAAATTAATGAGACTCTTCTGTTTCACTTTTTGACTATAAATTTGTACCATAAAATCTTATGTAGTTTCAATTCATATGTTAATGAATGACTGCTTGGTAGTCTTGGAACAATGGTTGAAATCACTGTCTTACCAAATGATGGTAATTTATAATTGTAAAATCATGTTGTTTCTGGTGTATGCATACCATATCTCTGTATGTAATAATGTAGAACAGAAATTAGGGGCAGGAGACAGAGTCCAAAAAAAGATGTTATCCTTTTTTTTTCAGACCCGAATCTGCACTACAGAGATTAGAAGATATCACAGATTGGTTGTTAGCAACATCTTAGGTCTAGAGCTCATTCTGCTTGAGCTCTGCTGCCTCTGTAGACTTGTCTAGGCCAGCTTTTTATTTTGACTATTAGTAAGACAACGCCCCGGAGCTTGTTACTCCTCAGATGGTCTGTCCCCTGGTAGTGGTTGTTCACTGCTCGGCTGCCTGAGAGCGTTGATAGGGGATAATATCAGTAGAAATGATCAGGCTTCCTTGCTCTGAGCTGTTGGGATACAGTGTGTTTATCAGCCTGTGTTTAAATGTACGTGTGTGTATCGTCTGGTGCTGCTCAGGTAAGTTTTTCAGTGTACTAGACAGGAACTGCAAGGGCAGGCTGAGATATGCCTGTCTACAGACGTGGTCTTGGCGGTGCCGTGGAGCGTATATGTTGAGGTTTGTGGTTCTGAGCTGCAGCCATTGTAAATCCTGTAGGTGAGGTTTGAAAGCATGCTGGCCTAAGGAGCACCTGCACTTTCCCAGGACAGACGCTTTTAAATATGCAAAATTACAAAAACACCCAAACAACCCAAATCCCATACGTAATGTGGTCAAATGTCCACCTCCAGAAGCATTTTCTCATCTTTAAAGTTTTCTGTGGGTGTAAGTTCCAGCACAGCTTCACACTCTGCTTCATCATAGTGGAGTCAGAAAGAAATTACTGTCAGGTGGGAAGATATTTCTTAAAACCTGCTTTCAACATTTGTGCCTATTGCAATGCCCTGGTTAGAAATGTGGAACAATCTGCACATTCTGACCAACTAGAAATGTGTCAGAAATAGCACGTTTTTATGACCCAAAATGACTTGTCAGGCATCAAGCATTATTGTGGTCTCACATACCAAGCTCAAGATAATAATTTCCTGATATATGGCAGGAATTGGAAAACTTTCTAATTATTTTTATAACTGCAATTTGCAAATCCCCATTTCCCACTTGTCCTGCGCTACAGATCAGTTTCTTCCTGTATTTCACTCTTTTCCAATCACTGTTTTCTTACGTGGTTGTGGAATTTTAACGTGCCTGTCTTGCACTAGAAGTATTTCAGGACCTGGGAGGTCAATGAAAATATGCAAATTCAGGAATTGCATGAATCTGTTACTTCAAAAAGAAGGCTATTTCTTAATGTAGTCTCAGTCTTTTAGGAATGACAGGTCACCTGCATGAGTGAATTCTTAGCTACTGGTCTTCCCCATCCCTCCTCTCTATTCAACATCCTCCAGAAAAATGTGCAGAAAGGCGAACAGCCACTTGATAAGTTCAATAAACTTCTGGGTTTTTTTCTAGGGCAACATATTTTTCTTCTTCTTTTTATCCTCTGAGCAGTCCTGGTGATTCACCGGTGTTTCATCAATATGAGCAAGTACCTGGGTATCTGTGATGCTCAGACTGGGTCTAGTCAGCAATACAGTGTGTTTACTGCTGTGCCTTTCTGCTGTGAATAACAAAAATGATTGTGGGAGAATAATGGTACCACTGATAAATGAGTGACAGAAAGCCAATAAAGTCTGAGCTCTGCTATTAGAAATTCTCTGATCCTAATGCAGCTTCCCTGGGCTTTATGTGACTCTCCCACCTGGGCTTAGAGTTACTTTAATCTAAATGATAATTTTATGGAACATCAAACAGAGGCATTAAACAAACTTCATATGATGTTGATCTCCTTTTGGTATTTTTTCCACACAGAGAGTGCAAGTCACATGTTTTTTTGACTTTTCATTTAATTAGCATTTTGGATCTCTATGGAAACTAACGTAATAACATCAGGAATCTTATTATGGATAGACCAACCAATGAATTTCAAAGTTTTAGGTTGCCTAACATCTCCCATTATAGTATTGTCTTAGTTAAATCATGTTTTAACTGGTTGTGCTAATGACTTTTTGTTCTGGATATCTGTCATAAGCTGACTGTGTGTGAGAAAAGCAGTGAAAATGAGATAATTATGGGTTTGTTTAGGGAAGATGTCCTTCCTTGTCCTCTACCCCTGTTAAAAAGTTTCAGTAGCAAGGCTGAAAGACCCTGGGAAGCATTTTGGCACTTTTCAACAGCAACCTTTTATGGGGAGTGGGAAGGAAAATCTTGGTCTCGCAAGGCTGTTAGCAGACTTTGGGAAGATTGTTCAAATTTGGAAACAATAGAAAGTTCCTGGATGGGACAGAATTAAATATATAAGTCTATTAACGGCACAGCAGTTTAAAGACAGATGCTTTTGCATTGCAAATATTCCATGCTTACAGAGACTAACTAAGGATTGCTCTTTCTAGGTAGATTTCAGTGTCATGCTAGTGGAAGAATAATAATGCTGCATTTAATGTCAATATGTGATACTGGAGATGAAGTAAAACATTACTAGAGGTCTATTTTTTTTTTCCTACTTGTTTCTTTTTATGGCCAAGTCAAATACATTCTCCCTCCACTCCTTTACCTTCTCTCCTTTTTATTAGCTCAGTTATTTTGGTGGAATAGTGTAAGATGCATTGCTGATTTGTATCTAGTGTTTTGATTTCGTGCATTTTTTGAAGTATATTAACAATTTAACGTCTAAATGGGGAGAGATCAGGTTGTATAGCAGCTTGTCTACCTGTCATGCTGTTTTAGTTGTGTTCCTGGTTTGGGGTGTTCTCACAGACCGTTCAAAATGGCTCTGTAAATAGCAAGGAATTTTATTGTGATGGTGTTTCAAATGGGAAAGAATTTTAAGATCTTTGCTTATGCAGACTGTCCTTTGGCTTGTGAATCTGTAGTAAAAATAAAACTTCGGAACAGTCAACAAATACAATGTTTGACAGTTGCTTGATTATTGATATAGTCACAGAATTATTGAGAGCAGAAGGGACCTCTGGAGATGGACTCCAACTCCCTTGCTCAGAGCAATGCCAAGTTGCTCAGGACCATGTCCAGTTGAGTTTTGAGCACCTCCAAGGATGGAAATGTCTCTGGACAACCTGCTCCTGTGTTCAGTCAACCTCACAGTAAAAAGGCTTTCCTTACCTTTAAGTGGAATTTCTTGTGCTTCAGTTTGTGCCCGTTGTGTCTTGTCCTCTTACTGGGCACAACTGAGAAGACTCAGACTCCACTGTCTTTACTTCCACCCTCCAGGTATTTATATGCATGGATCAGATCCTTTTTGTTCTCTAGGCTAAACAGTCCAGCTCTCTCAGCCTCTCATATTAAAGATGCTTCAGTCCCTTAATTATGTCTCCAGACTTTCCCTGGACTTTCTCCAGCACTTGCAAGGCTCACATGAGCCCAGAACTAGATGTAGAGCTCCAGATGTGTCTTACCAAACTGAGCAGAACAGAAGTTTTGACTCTGACATGCTGGCAAAGCCCATATTTCACTGGGATTGTCTACGAGGATGTCATGGGAGACAGTGCTGAAAGCCTTTCTGAAGTCAAGATAATTAACTGCTCCTAAGCCAGTCATTTCATTAGGTTGGCCAGGCGTGATTTCACTTGGATGAATCCATGCTGACTATTCTTGATCATAGTCTTGTCCTTCATTTGTTTGTAAGTTTGAGAAATCAAAAATGTTAATTCAGTATAAACGTAATCAGGTCTGGATGAGACAACCATGCATGACCCAGTGTTATACTCTGTATTCTGAAGGGCAATTAATTTGAGGTAACAAGGGCAAAAACCTTTTTTTCCCTGAGATTGCCGTGCTGGTTTTCCTGTTTTACATTTCTATTTTAAGTGAATATTCTGGCAGTGGATTGAGATGCTTTCAGAAGAGTTTGGGATACTTGGCCCAGCCAAATGGGCTGCTATTCAGCAGCAGGATTGTAAGGGCCTAAAGCTGCTTCATATTAATTGTGTGTGTGTTGGTTTTTCACTTTTCTGTCTTTTTTTGTTGGGTTTGTTTTGCGATTCTTGCTTTTTACAGGTTGTGTCAAGTTTTAAGCAGTTCTGTGTATTTTCAGCCTAATTGGGACAAGATTATAGTCTTATGGCACTCACCTGGTCTCCTTTATTTAATTTCCCCTCCTTTTCTTTCACATTATTGAAAGCAGCTAATGGTAAAAGGATACAGTAGAGAAGATTAGGGAAACCAGTTCTTTAGTCCCCAGTCAAGTCTAGATACATGTAGCGATTTAAAAAAAAGTATTGTTAACTGTGTCTTAATTTCTTTCATTGAATGAAGATGTGTTGAAATTCAGGCAGCACTATTTTCAAGTGCTTTGGGTAAAGTTTAAGAGGTAAAGCCAATGTGATGAGGCAGTGCTAACTAATAGGGATGTCTTAGATTTTTGCCCATGATTCTTGCACTTCTTTGGGCAAGCTGCTTAATCTTTCTTTTATAAAATGCTGGTACTAGAGGAGCTTGTTCTGCTTGTCTTTTGAGCTCTGAAGTGTGCCTGGCTTTTATATGTGTATACAACAGCTGGAACCAGGTGTTACCAGGATGAGATGCATCAGAACTCAGGTTTGCTTTTTCCTCTTGCAACCGAAGAATGCAGTGTAGGCTAGGCTTAGTTTTAATACTTAGATTTTTCTCATTGTCCTTGTGGGTCAAATAGAACAAATTTTTTTGTTTTATGTTACTTTGAGGTGGGATGCTCCTGGCTTTGGTAAATGAATGGCATTAATTGCTAGAACATTTTTATATTGTTAAGAGTAAAATGGGCAGCGCTTTGTGAGCGCTGTGTGGTGGTAACTGGGGAAGCTTGTGTTTCAGAAGGGGCAGCTACTGGTGTTCTGTGAAGCTTTGTCATTTTTCCAGAGTGAAATTTATTAACTGTAAACATGTAAATTGTTATACGTGAACTTCATGTTCTCCATATGAGAGCTGTTGTACTTCGCTGTGATTTAGCACAGAACGCATGTAAAATTCAAAAATGGAACATTCCCTTATAACCTGCTGGATAGAAGAGACATTAATTTCAGGATTGGAGCTGGCTGTGCTTTCTGTTCACAGTCCCTTTTTATCCCGTGAGGTAGAAACTCTGGCTGGTTTTGGTCTGTGTGCGTGGCAGTCCCCGGGCTGCAGGAGTGATAGCGGAGTAAGGCGATTAGCGTGATTGATACCGCGTGTCAGGGGACTGCCTTAATGGGCTGCCGTTGAGACTGCATCGGGAAACCACACACGGATGAGGTAATCTCATTAGATGATTAAAACCTTCATTGAGTCTACCAGATTGCAGAGCTTTCAGTTGTATTGCTGCTGAGGGCTGATGCTAAGTAAGTGTAGTGCTCTTCTCAGAGTGATGCTGAAATGGAGATCTTGCTGGGTTTTTCTCCCGGATAACGGCCACAGCAGCTGGAGGCTGATGAAGGATGTTCCATCTTTCCGTGTTTTAAAGTAAGATTCTGCACGATGATGTCATTTTATCTTGGAGTCAGTGTCAGGCTTGTGCTAGCTTAGTTTTATCATGCTTTGTTTTTCTCTGTGAAACTGCAGTATTAGTGTTGAGAGGATATACTTCTGCTTTGTGTAACTCCCTGTGGAATATCACGATGTACATATCACAGCTCTGTTTTTATAAAGTAGCTGTGTTTCTTCTGCAGGTCAGCTTTGTCTTGACCTGTGATGAGGTGAAGTGGGTCACTCCTTATCCTCTTGCCTGGCCTGTTTACAAGTAGTGTGGCAGGCAGGACATGCTCATACCAGATCTGGTGGTGCACAGAAATCCTATCTGACTTCTTCACACCTGCTTGTTTCAGGAAGGTCATTGAAAACACTGAATTTCAAATGAAAAGTGGTATACTTGACTAGTCCTATACTTGAGCCTTGCTTTTGCTAGCAAGCTACAAATATTTCTAATTCTGGGTCTCCAGCATTACAGTATGTATAAAGCAAGGGTGACTAGAAAAGAATTTTGGAAGGTCAAGACTGCTATTCTAAGACTGCTAGTGGCTACTGTTGCTGTATTGTCAGATTTTTCTGTAGCGCAGTTAATCTGTTAGGAGGTTGGGGACCAACAGAAGAAACATTTGTAACTTCCATTGTCTGTTTATAGCAGTTTGTCCATTTCTTTTGCTTAGAGAAAGTACTGTATGACATTAATAAGCACATCCACTGAGACAAAAGCTCAGATACTCTATTGTTTTGGCAGGGGAACCCCAACAATGTCTTCTGAATTCTGTTGTCAAATGCAGTTCTATTTGTTTAGCAGTTCTGCAAGGAAGTGAACTTTGTCTAAGAGCTATTTTGGATCTGGTGTCAGGGGAAAAAAAAAAGCCAACCCAAAACCAAAAACCCACAACAACAACAACCTGTTCCAGTATGTGAAGAAGTGAGGAAACATGCACACTCTGAGGGGAATGTTCTTTCATCTGTATTTGACAAAAGAATAAAATCACAAATTTGTACAAGTTACTAACAGGTTCTAAACACCAGCATTGTGTGAAATACAAATACATACCAAGTTTTCAAGTTTAATTTTATCAGTTTAGTAAAAATGACATAGCTTGATGATAGGACAGATCATCTCATGTGATTGATTTTAATATTTAGAGTTATACTGAGTATCAGTGATACCCAAATAAGAGGCAGGCCAATAATTTATATGCAAAATCAAGTACAGTTTCATCAAATACTAAAAGCTTAAGAAAATAAATGAACTGACAAGCTTTACTTAATTGCTTTTTTTTAAACTTTTAAACTGTTCACAAAGTGTTATTTTGTGTAGTTATCTTTCTGTATCATAGACTGGAGTGAGTTACTTGACTATTACAATATCTGGTATGTATAGTTATGAAAATATTTTCCACTGGCTGAGGTGAATTACCTCAAGATCTCCTTTTCGGAGACCTTGCTCAAGTCCTGATGCTTCCTGGGATGTTTGAGGGTACTCAGTTAATGACACTACTACTCAGTTACCTTTTACTCTAAGGGCAAAGACAGACCTTGTTCTGCAGCTGTATTTTGCCAGTGAAGGACCTGTTCCCCTGAATAGAATATAAAATTATGGAGTATTTCCAGTGAAACAAGGCAAGCGTTTCGATTGTGAGAATAGAAACCTCCTTTGTTGGTATGACTGCAACCCAGCTTACTCTTTCCAGAGTGTCTGCCATGAA
>JAWWES010000133.1:11804360-11860358 GCA_035583135.1 Lophotriccus pileatus
AGAATTGGATTCAAGTTCCTGAGCTGTTGCAGAAGAGAGGGGGGTAAGGCTGAATCCTCCTCATGAGAGATGAAGTGGAGGTTACCCAGAAAGTGCATTTTATCCTTGTTCTTTGTTCTTTAAGATAACAAATAAGAGGTTTTCTTGCTACTAACTGAAATTTTGCTGGTCCTTTGTGCTTTGAGAACCGATTTTCCCTTCACTGTAAGAAGTCTATATCCAGCGTTTCTTTGTTTCTTTTGCCTTGCATTAAGCAACCTGATGGAAACTGCTGGCTGTGTCTGTATGAAATGTTCAGGTGTTATTTTGCTGAGTATGAACCAACTCTTGAGCCTTTATTTTTTTTTAAGAAACTTTCCACACTTCTTAAAATAGCGTGTTCACAACATATTTTGCTCCGCTGTTCTGTGCTGTTTTCTTCCTTCCCACCCCCTGCTCCCTCTCCATAACAGCCTGGTGGGTGAACCCAAGCAGCAGCTCGTGTTCTACCTCTTCCCTGTTTCTTTTGTAATATGTTTGCTGAGCTGGCTGGCCTCCAAAAGTGCATAAGTGTGTTTATACATCCAGCCTAACAATAGTATCATAACACCAATTTGTTTAACCTGGGCTGGAAATAACAATCTAAATATTGTGAATCAAAGAGAAAGCAGTCATTTGTATATGCTTCTCTCCCCCGTCAGCTCACTTCTGCTGTGTGGGATAAAATCACTGAAACTTCTCCTTACGTTCTGTGGGAATTTTGTCAGTTCTGTTGGTATGATGTGATACCTCTCTCAAATGCCAAGGGAAGTTCAGCTGGAGCTTCTTCCCCAAGCTGCATCCCATGCTGTCATTGCCTTGCTCAGGCAGAAGGTGTTTAATTTGTGTGCCTAGTTCAAGACCCACACGGCAGTGCAGAAAATCATCCATCCCTGCCACTGTGGGGAGGGCATTCATAATAGAGCAAACCATTAAACTGTCGACCATTAAACTGTGCTTTTATTACAGTATTTGAGCAGAGTTATGAGAGGTACAAAGCACACAATAAATGCTGGTTATGCTTATTTAGTAGTCACAAAGTGACTGGAAAATTGATGGATCAGCATATTTTGGTTAAGGTGCCAAGACGTTACTATGTGCTTTTTGTATTTATTGTTACTTTGATTCAGTGACTTTGATCACCAAAATAACTTTCCTCTGGATTGGAATAATTTGGACTGTGTCCCTCAGTAGCTGATGTGAGCAGTCCTGGCAGTGTTTATACTCCAGTCATGCAGTAGCTTCAGTGGAGTGTCACCTGCCTGGCCGGGAGCTGGGGCTGCCTCCAGCAGCACCAGTAACGTGACATTAGTGATGTCCTGCCCGTGCAGTCAGTGACAGTGAAGATACAGTCATTCCACATCAGTGTTTTCCCAAAGCGATGGTTTGACGTTGTTAGTGCTGGTCTTAGTTCTTCTCTCATGATTCAAGTTTGGGAGTAAGCATCTTCAGCTTTGTGGATTCATGGAAGGAAGGGGCTTGCAGCAGAGGCAAAACCAACGTGTTCAAATGTGAAGGTCATCTGAGTACTGCTAAGAGTAGCTATTTAATTTCTTTTTTCTCTG
The DNA here is from genome assembly GCA_035583135.1 of Lophotriccus pileatus. Lineage (NCBI taxonomy): Eukaryota > Metazoa > Chordata > Aves > Passeriformes > Tyrannidae > Lophotriccus > Lophotriccus pileatus. The sequence continues at coordinate 11,805,944 of JAWWES010000133.1, forward strand.
TATTTTTGTTAGCCTTTCAGGTCTGGGAGGGAGGGACAATGGGTGGTTGATTGTGGAAGTAGTGTAGCCATCAACTTGGAAATGTCAATGTGCCTTACATCTGTTTAGCACTGAGGGTAAACAACAGTGTAGGCAGGCTGTGTGAGGCCTGATGGGTGTAAAAGTGCACTCCTCTGCCAAATCTCACCTGTTTGATACAGAACACTGTGCCCTCTCAGGCAGGACTGCTGGGTTGAGCAGGAGGGAGTCGTGCTCAGAGAACCTGGAGAGTGACAGAGGGCTTTCACCTTGCTCAGATAATGGGTCTTTGTCACACAGCCTAATACAAGTGGCACCAGAAATCCCTAGGGGAGGAAAGACTTTAGATGCCACTGTAAGTGGAGGGGAATACATACAGCATTTTTAAAAATATATTAAAAAAATAAAACACACAATGTTATGTGTCTTACTGAGTTCATAAAAATGTGATATGTATTTTTAAGAGGGGGAAAACTTTGTACAAGATATTGTACAAAACTGTCTTGTTTCTGATCTCGTGCCTCTTGTGGTTGTCCCAAAGCTCTTTCCATTTTAAGGATTAAAAAAGGGTCATCTTTAGAAATGGAATACACTTTTTCAGTGTCCTGGTACATGTGTTGAAAAATAACCATTGTTTATAGCAAACCTGGCAGTGATTATTAGTCATAAATGGCTCCAGAACGAACAGAGTTACGGGTTAGGATAAAAATACCTGCTGAATTAGGTTGTTTTGTCCATTTGAGGTTACCAGCTATTAAAAATATTTTCAAACTTCTGCATGTGTACCTTATAATTCTCTTAGATGACAAACAAAATGTAGAAAAACATGTTTTCCCCTTTCCACAGTTACATTGTTCCTGAAGTGCTGGCAGTGGTAAGAGCTTCCAGCCAGTAAACAAAGTAGATGCCGTTTAGATGTATAGAGAGCCAATAAATAAAGTAACAAGGCGTCCAGTTTTAGAGTTTCTTTGCTTCCTGTAAGTTAAAAATTAAACAATTTTATAGTAAGTGAAGCTGGTTATGAAACTCTCACAAAAAAGGTTGGATAAGGCAGTGCTTGCTTTTTATGTCAAAGAGCTAATCCTAAAAACGTGAAGTACTTTGCACACCAAATAAAGAAAAGGGACTGTACCGCTTGAATTTGCTTAAAAGAAATAATAAAAATCTGATGTGGATTTAAGTTCTCATAGCAGTGTTGGTGGTTTAAGGATAGATTTTTTTATTTGATCTATTTTGAATGTTTGTCTCTGTTCCTGATCTGATACAAATGAAGAAATGAACAATCTCACTGTACTGAGCAAACAGCAGGCTAATTGTTCACTTTTTATCTAGTGCACAGAGGAGGAGGGGAATAGTTTGTGGTGAGATCAGAAATTCTAGGCAATTTTTGTTTTCCATGAATCTCTTAGTTACTCATCAGAAGGATGCTGTTATTAAAAAGGACAACAACAACCACCTCCACAAGGATAAATGCTTAAAAGAAGAAATCCTTCTTGGCAGTAAAAGGTGGAGATAAATGGTGATACTTAAAATGTCTTGAGTTTCGTGGGCATTTCCTAGATTACAAAGATGATCTTACAGGGCCTTTTGCCTAGTCTTGTTCTTTATCCAAAAAAATGCCTGGCATGAGAATGCATTTTCAGTGCATTTAATGTTGAAATGATGCCATTTAAATTATTTATCCTTAGATTATACCAAAGATGTTTGTATTCATCATCTGTCCAGATGCACAAAGCGTGACTTTTCTTATCATGCTTAGATGTGGGATGCTTTTAACTGAGCTAAATGTGAAACACTGGCCATTTGGTAAACTAAATGCCCTTTATCTGTTAGGTGGTGAGATGGAGGGAGCTGTTCAGCTGGGAGCTGCAGCACAGCTGTGGTAGCTGGCCTTGGGAATGGGGGCTAAAAAACAAGTTCCTTCTGTAATGATATACAGCTACATGAAGATATTTTTATTTTTCTGTGTTTACTTACTATTTGTCATACGATACTTACAGCAAAAGAGTATTAGTCAAAATGACAAGAGCTGAGTTGAAGAAAGACTTCTCCCAGCAATTGTTGAAGGAAATGCTTCATTTTTAGGGAAAAAGACATAAAGCTTCCTATCTTTTCACTTAAACTTAGCATACAAACTGAATTCAAGGTGAGCCTGGGAAGAAGCATGATTGTATCTGTCACCTTCTATTTCTTTTGGTTTTGCTTCCCCCCTCAAATAGGCTAACTCCTTTTTTTTTTTAATTACTATTATTTTTAATGAAGATTTCATGGACCCTTGGGGTTGGCCATTAATTTTAGGCCATTGTGTGAGTGCTAACTACTTAAAAATAGTTGTGGAGCCAACCTTGCTTCCTCTCAGGGTTTATCAGTTGGAAGCATCTTCTTTTTATCCCATGTGTAAGCAACGACCTCTCTGGATTGATGATTTGATCTCTATAATGGAAAATCTAGGCAGGATATCCTTTCTCTGTTATTCCTTGGTGTGATGGCATCAGGTCGTGTCTTAAAGTGGGGGAAGGGAAAAGGAGGATCCTATTAGCAGACAGGGTAGTTTCAAGGGACTCTTAAACTGCAGGCTTGCTGAGGACCTCGTATTTACTTTCCCTGTTGAACCATTTGTGCTTCAAGCTACTGTGACAACATGTCAGTGGTGGCTTCTGCTGCTGTGGTCAAAAGCTTGCTCGTGTGCTCTAGGAATGTTTTGTATTTGGAAGTTGTTGTTGGATACCGAGGGGTGCGAGGGGCTTCTCCGGAGTTATTTTGAGCCCTGGCAGACCTTACTGAAATACTGCATTGACAAGGTAGATCCAGTCTTAGCCTGCAGAAATGCAGTGCCTGAGCTTCCCCCTGCCAAGAAAAGAATGTTTTGAGTGTCATTCCATTGTTAAAATGCCTCTAAAATGAAGTGGTGCCTAACATGCAATAGAGATACAGCCAATGCTTGATGAAGTGTGTGTGTGGAGCAGCAAATTCTTTGGGAATTATTTTGGAACATTATTATGACCTTGCATTTCAGCATGCTTGCAACTATTCCGCTCTAACACTCTTGGCTTGAAATTTTGTGTCGTGTTTGCAAGCAAGGCAGAAGAGGTTACCAGCTCCTGTGACTGTGGAAGAACCTTTTAGTCATCTTGTGTTCAGGAGGAGTCTGTGTAAAAATGACACTGACTCTTTATCCTCACCCTTCTGCCCCTTCTCATTCCTAGAAAACACAATATAGCTCTTCAGAGAGTCCCTCTCTGAATTGGTGCATTCTGCTCTTGTCACTGTGACCTGGATGTGTGTTGTTGGGTAACTGCAGAGGAGGAACCTGAGGGCTTTGGGGAGGGATGGAGGGGACGGGATGTGGTTGTGGGTTTGGCAGGTACTTGGAGTCCAAGACAAAAACGTTAAAACTAATAAAAAGAAATGCTGTAATTGCCTGTTTGGACTTTGGAATCTGTAACCCCCAAGTGTTCTTGTCAAGATGTTCGTACAGTTGAAAGCACGCGAATATTTTACTGTTAATTAAGATATTTATGGGATCATTGCTTGGGCTTTTATGTGAGGAAAAGATAAAGATCTTCCCTTCTACACTACAAAGTGTATCTCAGCTACTTAGAATTAGCAGAGGTCCTTTTTGTAATAGCAAACTGATCTGTGGCTTCCCATCACCTGATTTTTTTATAGCTTTAACTGCAGTGTTTAAATGGATGCTTACATTTCTCACAAGAATGTCCTATTATTCTGTGGGACATATAGCTATTACTGATCTAAAAGCTCAGATAAATAAAAATACATTTTTTTAAAAAAAGAGATAATGCTGTAAGAAACTTCTACTGCTGTTGGTTACACTGTTAGAAAACTAAGTTTGTTTTTATATAATAGCGTAATGACCATGGCTTAAACACAGAATTTCAACATGTGCAAGAATTTGGACCTCTGTGCTCTGAAAAGTGTGTTTCACAGTTTTTAGCCTCATTCAACCCAGGATTTTGAACAAATGTTCTAAGTCTACGCAGATAACATGTTTTAAGCAACTGTTGAAAAACCAAAGCAAGGGAAGTTTTTCGAATCTTAAGCCCACCCCTCATGTATTAAATCATTCGAAATCTTACAATTGCTGTTATTTTCAGTCCATTGTGTCTGCTTCCTGTTGGTCAAAGGTTATGAGGATAGGGTGGTGTAGAGTGAGGTGGGAAGCCGTCAGGAAAAAGAAAGCTTTGCTTATTTTGGGGTAGACACAACTACAGAAATGGCCAGGACATTGCTTAAATTTTCTGAAGACTTGAAGAGGTAAACTAGACAAAAAAGTGTTCTTGATGTTGTTTACTTTTCTGCTTTGTAATGTAGGCATATGGCAAATGAATTGGAGTAGGTAAACAAAGGCTTCCGTAGAGAATGTTATCTTTGCGCTTGAAAAATTTTTGTTGTTGTTGTTGTTCGAAAAGAGGTGTCGCTTTCGTTTTGATTTACAAGTTGACTCGGTAAATTCTGTTTCTGAAGCACGAGCCTAAACCTCCTTTGTTCACTCGTATCACTGACTCCGAGGGGAAAAAAAAAAAAAGAAAGAAGACAGGTTTTATTTGTATTGTTATTCAAGAACTGTCTGTAGTTTCTTGGCTGTTACCACTGGTGCAAGTCCTTCAGTTTTGTCCGGGGAGGCTCCCAGGGAGCAGCCAGACGTGTCTGCCCAGGGCTCGGTCCCGGCATGCAGGTTCCTCCAGCCGGGCAGTGCTGCGTTTTGTGGGGAGCAGTTGCGGCCACACCGTTCGAGGCATCTGGTTTGAGAACAAATCTGGGTTCAGAACATTGCTCTGGGGTGGGCAGAAAAAATGATCAGTGAATTGGTTGTGCTGGTTAAGTTCTACAGTTGTGCTGGTTAAGTTCTATAAAGCTGTTGATCCTGATAATATATGGCACATGGGTACTGTTACAGTCTAGGAAACAAACAGTAGAAAACTTTTTTTATGTGAGCTGATGAGAGCTACAAGGGTGTTTTGTGAGCTAATCCAAGTAATTATACTGAAGCATCTTAATTTTCAAGTATGTTGGTATGTGTTAATTTGCTATTGGTACATGGTGTTTCCAAATTTCTTAACCATATTGTTACTACCAGTGAGTTATTTGAGTCTAAAAGTATATTGTTTGTCATGTTGGAAAAACAGTGTTTTTCTTACAATTCTAACTCGTGTTAAGGAGCATAGTGAAAGGGATTTATAGATCATAACGTCTTGCGAAGAATTTTGACTTTGTGCTTGCTTGTTTTGAAATTAATTTTTCTCTGGAGTTCTTTAGGTCAGTTCTGCTCAGAAAACAAACTCTGCTGGAGCCTAGTTGGTAAATATTTTCAGCCATGTAAAGGGAGAGTGTATCTATCAGACACAATGCTGTCTTTTACTTTATCTTAGCTTTTACTTTCCTTAGCGACTCTTCCTGCCATCACTTCGCACTCAGTTCATGCACATTTCAGATCTGATGATTTGTAATGGAAAAGTTAAATAGTTTTAGTCTTAAAAAGTACACACTGAGATTGCCTTTCCTAATTCTTCTCCTTCCTCAGAATAAGGAATTCTTTGCAATGCCTCACAGCATTTTAAAAAGTCCTGTGTTGATTCTCCCTGTAAAACTGTCAGAACAATAGGTTTCCTTTAGCTTTCCCTTTACTGAGTAAATGGCTTGAGTAGGTACCAGTCCTTTTATTGCTGTAGTGGTGGCCGACTGGTTTATAAGAGAGGCTCCTGCTTTGATCTGCAGATACCTGATTTGCAGAGATGCCAGAAAATGTACAGCCTTGCTCTCACAAGGAAGGGATAAGGAGGGACTGTCAACATGTCCTAAGTTTAATTTGGAGGGATTATTGAAATCACAGTTTGAATTTCCATTGGAGACTTTTCCATCTGTTTTAATGTGTAGAAGCTTCTTTAATACAACTAGTAGGTTAAACCAGGTTAGGAGGCAACTTGTAGAAATTATGGGGTACCTTTGTACTGTCCTGCTTAATTTGTTGCTAAATCCCCCTTAATTCATCATTCCCTATTGGAGTTGGAGAGGCTGCTGCTTCTGTAGCTCAACTGCCTTTTCTTTTAGAGGGAGTGCAAATCACAGGGTTTAAGCCTTATAAATATTTTGTTGAAGAGATGATGTGCAGAATGCTTGGCCTCCATCATCTGTAGAAACCTCTTATTTTGTTTGCAAAATGAGCATGCTTGAGTGATCCAAACATGAAGCAGTGAAGCTTGTCTTGTGTGTTTGTTGCAACTGCAGTGTCCTTCAGAGGATCGAAAAATGTTAGGAATTGCATGTTTTTACAAGATCCTAGTGTCTTGTCTTGATTTTCCTTGTGTATAAGTGTTTGACAGATGATGAAGACTGATATCTACACGAGTGAGTAAGAAGGAAAGAAAGAGAAAACTCTTAATTTGTAAAAAGTATTACAAGAAGCACTGGGCTTGTTATCTGGAAAAATGGGGATTTTTCACACCTTGTTACAAACACCACTTCAAAATTACTGTGCTCCCAGGAAATGAGAAATGAATAGGCAAAAATATATGGTGAAATAGCTCATCCCTGGCCATTAGTGGGAAAGCAGCTGTTGATGTCAATGGTGTGTAGGCTTGACCTTTCAGCTTTGGATTTACCATGTCTTATAAATGCTAATTTTTTTATTTTTCTGTATGTTGCTTTCATGCAACTTGTCAAGGGGGTCTTGTCAGCACAGTAGTAATCCTTGTGATAAGTACAGTACAGAAAAAAGGGGCAGAACCTACCTCAAATGTTTTGCTTTCTTAGATTAAGACTTGTGGGGGGAAGTGGCTTCCAATTAAAAGCTGATGAAAAGACTGAAGCAACATTAAAAAAAAAAAAAAAAACAACAAACAAACCTTTGTCTGATGAATACACAAAAACAACATTTCTTAAAGAAATCCATGTGATGCAAAGCCAAATTGTAATTTGGTTGGGTGATCATAAGTACTGTTAAAGAGGCTGATCTTTAGGGGGATCTGAAGAAAGGGGGTGCCGTACCCTAGCTTATTTGTTTGTGAAGCCTTCAAAAGTTGAAGAAAGATGAGAGATGCAGGAGAGGAGGAAAAATGAGCCAAATCTGGTATTGGTGGTAGAGCAAAAAGCAGTAAGAGGTGACTTGCAAGTGGCAGAGAGTCAAGAAAGATGGATTTTTCCAAGAAGAAAAAGCCTAAAAACAGGAAAAGAGGCCCCAAACTGCAATAAAGCAAGTCAATAAATTGAAAACTTTAAAATTGAAGATGATGTGATCAGAGCGAGAGAAGGGAGATTCTCCTGGCAGTATTATTTTTAATTATTTTTAATAGGATGGATATGGGAAAGAGTAGAGAGGAAGACAGTCAGAACAGGCTTGTGATCAGAGAACAAAACAGAATTTCTGAAATGTTCTGAGAAACGGGGCAGCAAAGCAAAGGCCAGGTAGGTATATGAGCAAGGGACCTGCAGTGTATTCACTTCTTATGCTGTGACAAACCTCATGCCATGTCAAGTGGGATGGAGCAGCGAGAGGAGATGGTGAAGCTTACTGTCTGTGCAGGGAATGTGTTCCTGGCAAGACCGTTTGAGAATTATATCTTAGCCACACAGGATGGGTGATGAAGTACAACAACTAGAAGTGAAAAGGCAGGTTTGCAAGTGATCAGAAGCAGCAGGACTTTTATAGGCATTAGAATTGGCTTGGAGGATGTAGGAATAAATAGAGGCATGGTCTGGTCACTGGTCCTAGCTTGGAGACAGTGAAATGAGGCCTGTGGTCCCAGCACTGCTGCAGATCTCCTGTTTTATTGCTCTGTATAGGCTCTCCTTTGGTGAAGAGATAATGGTAGTTCTCTGGTGTGCAGGAAGAAATTTGTGTTTGCCATTAGAAAATATCTGGCACATAGCAGAAAAGTAAGTATTTACTGAAGTGCCTGATGCCACCAGTCGTAAGGATCAGTTTAATGTGAAGTAGATGATACAGACCTGGCCGTACAATTGCACTGGGAATAGGGATAAGGCTGTAGGGGAAAAAAAAATCAAACAAAAGGCGAGAAAAAAATCAAGAATCCCCATGCAAAATGGAAAGGACTGTGAAGATACTCAGTTTTAGATTCACAAATAAAGCAGCAGTTAATGTTACATTGTATTTTGCCCCTCTTTTGGAGGTTTAATTAGGTGGAACTCTGACTAATTCACGTGCTGAAACCTCGGTTATGAAACAGAGCTCAAAGCAAAAGTGTGTGGAAGTATTGTTCTGCTGTATTTTCAGTGTTTTCTTTTGTTTATTTAACAAGCTAAAGTTAGAATCGACAGCACAAGACTAGAAAATGGTGACAATAGTTTGAAAACAGGAAATTTTGGCCTTGTGTGCATTCGGAACAGATGATCAGGATGATGGCCAGGAGAGTGGAAACTTCCATTGAGACTGTTTTTTCCTTATTTTGCTCAGTGAGAAAAGATGGTGCTTCCTGGAAAACAAGTCTTAGGTATTTAAAGAAAGTCGTAATGTATTCAGTATTTTCCTCATCTCACATTTGTTTATTTTGCAGCAATCTGTTTATACTTCTTAGTATTTAACACTACTAAAAGTCGAAAGTTTGGACTATTTTTTCAGATCCTGGAAATGCAATTTCTGCTGTATAGAATTAAGATACTAAGACATCCTTTTTTATTGCACTCAGTTTAGTTGTTCTGTCTTAAGTTTCAAAAAACAAAGGACATTATTTTTAGGGAAGAGGGTAAGAGGATGGCAATTGCCAGTTGGTATTATGATATGATTTTCACTGGCTTCAGAACTAACTAGTAATTACGTATTTCTCAGTTCCTAGTGTTCATGATATGGCCTTTAAGAAAGAAAGAAACAAACAAAAAAAACCCACCCAAAACAAAACAAAAACCACAAACAGGTTTTAAAATATTTCCAAAATTTGCTTTCTGTAAAACACTCCTTAAATTTCTTTCCATGTAGAAATCTTAAAGTATTAATTTCTCAGGGAAAACACCAGCCGAAATTTGGAAATTTCACCATGTTGGGAGTTAGTTCTGCAAGCAGGAAGAGCAGCAAGTGGAAAAAGTAAAGTTCTGTACTTGAAGTACTGTTACCTAATGTGACCTCTTCTTGCTACTTCCCAGCAGTCCCCCCAAGTACGTGCCTTGTGGGATGAAGCTCCTCAGTGATAGTTGTCGCTGGTCGGTGCCAACCACAGACAGGATTTAAAAAGAAGCACAGTCTGAAGGACACTTATTTTTGTTTCATTTGAGCTTCTAATGGGGTACAGAGCACAGGTCTAACATGTGAGTCAGGTCTGTTTGTCTCCTGCAATGAATGGAACACCTGGACACTAGAAATGTGGAAGCAAAAAGGACAAGTAGTACTCAGCTTCTGTTTGTGATCCCTCTTCTGCTTGTTTGTCTAAGACATCTACCAGTTCCACTGTTGTTTAACCTTTGCACTGAAAAATAAGTAAAATGAGAGGGATAAATTAAATAGGTGGCAGCAAAAAGTATAAAGAAAATTAAGCCTTGATCCTAGCAGACAAGTGAAACAACCTCAACAGTAGCTTCAATCCTTAAACAAATGTCCAGGAGAGTATGACGAAGTCACCTCGGGCTGTGCCTTTTGCTGTTCCTACTTCTCTCTGGTGTCTTCTGTGTCTTCTCTCCATGTCTTCTGTTTACTTCGTAATATCTTTTGGAGCAAGGAAATGTTTTGTTGTGCATTTATAAAACAGCAGGGTTTATTTGGAGATCGTTCCTTGTGCCCCTGCCTAAGTCTCTTCTTTCTTCCAGGTCTTAGTGGACTTGTCTGGGAAAGGGGAATGCCAAATACTGCCCTTTTAAAGTACTTTGTGGAGTTCAGAGATGCAAACCTAAGCACAAATGTCTGCACACTTGAGAGATGAGAAGGAAGGCCTGAGATTTGTAGTTTTGGTCTTGAGTTTACTGATCATACATGGGGAAAGATTTATGAGCAGTATTACCGGAGTGGAATGTAAGTGATACCCGCTTTGGCTTAGCCAGTGCTCAACAGTTTGGAAAGGTTTTTTTTGACTGGATGCTTCCCAGAAAAAAAAAAAAAAAAGGTGGTAAATGTGCCAGAAGAAGAAAATCAGCTTTAAATGACAGAATGATGGGTAATAATACTTAGGAAAATATAGAAGCACAATTGACCAATTTATCAATAAGCACAGTTACTTGGCCACATAAGAGCAAATTCTGTAAAAATGGACCAGAAAAAGTTGTCTTTGATTTAACATTTCTAAGCTTTTATTTAAACATGTCAATGTAATCATTTTGGCCTCTTGAGCAACAGCTTGAGGGGATCCGAATGGAAGGTTAAATCCTTTTAAAAATATAAATTATCTGCTCTTTCCTGCCCCTTCCTCCTTCCTTTCCCTCTCCATTTACACATACATCCCCTATTTCCTACATCTTTGAACTATAGCCAGCAGCTGAATGAGGTACATCTCAAGTGTACATGATGGGAGGTGAGGGAGAAATCCATAAATGGAAAGATTAAGGAAGGTATAGCTACAACTTTTTCAACAGATACACCTCTTGTAAGGAGAATATGTTATAAAATTGGTGTACTGGATACAGGATTAGCTACGGTATTAAACAAACAAACAAACAAAACGAACAGAAAGCAACTAAACCCTAACACTGTTACATGATGCTTTCTGCCAATTTCTTAGCTGATTCATTCATTTTTAAATCAGCAGTTTGCATATATCTTAGTGAAAGAAAAAAAAAACGAACCACCAATTGTAGGAATTTCTTGGTTTTCCTTTGTAAGCTACTCAAAACGCTGTGTGAAAAATACAGAATTCCACTGTTCCTTTGATCATTTGATGCTCTGTGGGTGAGCAGCTTGTCACATTTCAGCCTGCCTCAAAAACAAGAAAACAAGCTCGTTTCTATAGTTATGATGGTCTCATGATACGATGGTCTCATGATACAAACAGGACAATGTTTGGCAGGCATGGCCGTGTCCTATGTTAGGCCAGCTGATATGCTTTGCAGCTCAAAGGAGAAAACAAGCTGAGGGGCACACAAAGCCTTTCTTAGTCTGAAACAAAAGCAGCAAACCTTGTTAAACCGTGTTTTGTAATAATCTACAAAGCCTACACAGGCTTTTGGTGAGCTTGATTCCCATGACGTTTGCTGTACTACACTTACAAAAGGGACCATTTTACTTCTGAATTATTTGCTCTGCAAGTGGTGTTTAGTGACATAAAATATATTTTTGAAATCCTATTTATATTAATAACATTTCATGTATATATTTGATTAATTCTTTCCTTCAAAAAATAATCTTTATTTGCTCAAATTTTTTTCCACAATTAAATAATATTTGTACAAAATGTTTAAATCCTGTCATGGCTGTTTTTTCAACTTCTCAGACTTAAAGCTTGACTTTTAGCACAGAAAACCAGTGTTTGATAATATATGGCTGATAACATCAGTTGTGTGACGGATAAATAATTACTACCTGTAATTTTCCTGTGACGTAAACCGGTTGCATCTTTTTTTGGTGATTATGAGAAATAGTCTGTAACGTGCTCTGTAAAAAAACCATTCAATATTTTTAAACAAAAATGCCAGAAGGGAGTTAAAAAAAAAAAAAAAAGGAGAAAGGAAAATACAGGTATTTACAGATGTGCACATGCTCTCTTTTGGAGATTTCTCTTTGGAAAGCTGTTACTGAAGAAGCTCTTCCTTACACATAAGAGCACACTGATCTGTACTTCAGTGAGGCAGCGTACAGCTTTCTTTACAGCGACAAATACTGAAACGCTAAAAATAGATCAAGCTTTAAGAATCCCAGATATTTTCAAATAACAAAGAGTGATTTATGTGAGCTCATTTTGCACTGTGACAAAATATAGAGGCGCTTTTGTACCATGATTAGCAAGGGTGCTGATGTCAGTTCGCTTGTCTAGCTTTAAGCTTTATTCTGCTGCTAAATTGTGCTTTGTACTGTAATCCAGAGAACCTTTGTATCTGCCTTATTAGTGTGTAGTTTATGGAATTGCTTTTGTTTTTGAATATAATCTGTGCCAGTTTCAGTGAGTGTGACTCATTATAGGACTGAAATAAACGTTCACATATGCACTATGTGAAAACTCTGCAAAAATAGTAGCAGGTGCTGGTAGGCTAAATTCAATGTTTTAAGTACTTTATAGTTGCTGTTTTGTAGCCTGGAGGGCTGAAAGGAAATTCCTTTAGCTGGTTGTTTTTTCTCAGTTTTAGAGAATCCTATTTACTCGTTAATCTCAACAGAGATTATCAGAATTGCTAAGAACCTTTCACTCCATAACATAGTACTAGAAATAAACTTCCAGAAGAGGCACACCTGATTGGTGCAGAGTTGATGGGGGTTTTTGCATGGTATTTTGTTGTTGCACAAATTATGAGAAACACATTGTGCTTTTCAACTGCTCTTGTCCCTCTCCTATCTCTAATCTCTTTCCTCCTGATTTCAGCTTTGAAAGTTTCATCTGAGTGGCTGAAGACTGAGATTAAAGATAAAGCCAGTTTTTGAAGCAGGAGAGTTTTGCAGTTTGGTTTGTAACAGTTATCTGTGACCAACCTTGCCTGGAGAGAGAGCCTCCGATACTGACATTTCCTGTTATCCCAGCGTTTAAGTTGTCACTTGATTTGGAAACAGGAAACAAAACAAACTTTTCTAGTGTTTTTGGGTTGCTGTTAAACAGTGCTTATCCAGCTGTGCTACTAGAATATACCCACATTTGAAATCTAAATTTGAAGGGGTTTCATCTGTTATGTTTTCTATTTCTGTGTTTGAGTGTTCACCCAGTTAAACTTATTGCTACCATGGAAATAGTTCCTTGAGACTTTGACTTGATTCACACAGTTCAGCATTTAAAGGCAGATGCTGTATTCATAATAATATACAATAAATATACTATACATATATATTGTACAACTACAATAAATATACTTGTTTTGTGAAGTATAGATGCTATCTTAAAATCAAATACCTTTTTGAGTGTCGGTAGTTGGAGAGTGGATCACAAGCCTTAATTAAGCTGTCTGGCATTTTTCCCTTCCTCCTGTTTTCTGTATTATCTTTTCATAATAGCTTTCTAAGCTTGATACCCCAAAAAGGCATTCCCGTTCACAATGAGGGTTTTGTGAGTCTCCAGGGCCAAGCTGATGATGCTAGTTCAGAGCTGGGAGACGGCAGTGCAGTTCTCCCTCTTTGTCCTTTATGTCCTCCTTCCACTAGTTTGTTTGAAGGTAACAGATCAAATGAAATGGAAGCACTCTTGTGCCTCACAAAAACATCTCTGAATCTTGTCCTAACACATAGTAAGAAATACTTGTTTCAAAACTTACTCCCGGTGTGTAAGGGACATCACACACCTTGACCTCTTCTGGGACCATCCTTGCTGATTTCATTCCTTTCCTTGGTTAGCCTGTAACCAGAGCTGACCAAAAGGAAAATGGACTCACCTGTCTTATTTATGCATTTCTTCTGTTGGTTTTTATGATCCTCCAAAGGACTTGCTGACAACCTTGTTTGAATATCCCAAAGAAGCTTTAAATGGGGTGCCTTCGGGCACAGTGTGAGCCTGTGGTGTAACGTGAAGGGACTTGGCTACTGCATTGATTTTTCTTGGTCTCCAACTTTGCTGGAAAGTGTAAGAACAAATGGATGACAACAGTGATGGCTCCCCACTGTGCCTGGGCTCTGCTTTCAGATTTCTGACGCTAAAGGCAGTACAGCTCTTCTACTGGGCAGTGGCACTGGTTTCTTCTGCTGTGCCCATTATCCTGGATTTTGGGCATATAAAGAAACTTGCAGCATAGAATGTCGTATTGCTGGTAGAGCTAAGGAACAAGTGGGGCAATAAAGTTGCTGTTGGAAACAACAGGACAGCTGTATGCAAACCTTGTTTTCTTAGTTTAACACCTTTGATGAGAACTATGACAGGTGATGGAGGCCCATGGGAATGAAAGGTCGCTGAGGATTAGTTAGAAGATGAGGCAGTTTAGTTGTGCTTTTCTCTCAGACCAGCTTCTTTGTCTCTGCAGCATCAGGAGGGCTGGTGTAATAGGCACAGTGTCAGACTATCAAATATATTTCTTCTGTGGATGTACCTTCCCCAAAGACTGGCTTTATGTGGTAAAATTATAACATTTGGTCATTTTCTCCATCCTCATCTCTCTAACGGTTTCAAAAAGAATAATGTAGCTCTTTTTCTGTGAGAAGTACTACTGTAGAAATATTATGAGGTTCTGAGTGCAGAAGTCCCCTGGCATCGAGGCGAGTGTACAATGCGAGCATTGTCTGTTCTTTAAATGCAGGTCACTATTGTTGAGGGTCAGTGAAAAATTCAATTAAAATGCATCAGCCTGAAGCAACAGATATTGGAAACAAAATGCTATGGAGCACTTAAAAAATGTATTTTATTTTGTCTTCCCCATGCCTACATGAGCTTCCCTCAGAGACTTTTGTGTGGAGGGTTTTTTCCCCCCCACTCTCCTGGTCCCCTTCCCCCTTTTTTTTTTCTTTACTGGATTTATTCTTTCTCATTTTGTAAACAGTGATTTAATTTATATACCCACTTGTTATAAGCAGAGCTAAGAAATAAACTTTAAAATATGAATTCACTAAGCCTCAATTCCACTGCTGTAACAATACCTAAGTAGATTGTATTAAATGTAGGTATCTGGTGTGTAATCTCTTAAAATAGTAATTGGACTAGTTTTTAGTACTTGGTTCAACCGAGGTTGATGCCATACACGAAAGGTAACAATCTTAAAGTCTGATTTCTTCTAATTTTTCTCCCTTTTTTCTTTCTCCAATTTTCAGGCATGGAAGAGGAGATGGTTTGTTCTTCGGAGCGGCCGTTTAACGGGGGATCCGGACGTGTTGGAATACTACAAAAATGACCATGCCAAGAAGCCTATCCGTATTATTGACTTAAATTTGTGTCAACAAGTGGATGCTGGATTAACGTTCAACAAAAAAGAGTTTGAAAACAGCTATATTTTTGATATCAACACTATAGACCGAGTTTTCTATTTGGTAGCAGACAGCGAGGAGGAGATGAATAAGTGGGTCCGATGTATCTGTGATATCTGTGGGTTCAACCCTACAGATGAGGGTAAGTTCTGTTGCTTTTTCTGAGAAGATGCAGTGCCTACATGCAAAGAACGTTTCAAAGATCAGATGGCTATCTTTAGCTGGCATATGTTTTAAAACCTTGTATGCATTGGCGATGAAACTTCCTTGTTACTCTGAAAAGAGTAAGCAGAGCAGAGGGGGATATTAAGAATTTGTTACAAATTGAGTGTGCCGAAGAACTTGGATGACACTCTGCTGTTTTGCATGGCATTCAGCCTTGAGAACACGGGAAAAATCTTTAAGTAAAATCATGTGCAGCAGTAGATCATCATAATCATCAAAGGAATCCCATTTGGTATACAAACATATGGTTATGCAAGCAGGAATGAGTGCAAAATGTCAGGTTTCTAATATTACCATTTCCCCGTCTGCTTTGCAACTTGGGGGGAAAAAAAATCCACCCCCCACCAGCTGAAACAAACAAAAAATAACTTGTAGTTCTGCACTATCCAGCTCTAATCCTACCAAAATAGACATTTTATGAAGGCAGCTTATAGGCAACAGGATGGTGTGTTTAATTCCTTACAAATACCTTGTGGCCACTGCTTGTCCTGAATCCGTTCTTATTTATTTACTTATTATTCCTGCATTCCTTGTGGAGATTAGTGGGTTGCATGACTTGCTGTAGCTCTGTGCACAGTCCCAAGAAAAGATTAAATAGGTGGTAAGAGGGTTATGAATAAGGCATGCCTGACTGAAGGGGCTAGAATTAAACCCTGCTTTTTGCAGGATTGGGGATTGAGGGAGGTGAAGGAGAAAAGGGCTTGCATCACTTCTGCTCTAGCCAAATCTTGAAAAGTGACTGGAAAATATTGTGCTCTGAAGAGGGGCCCTTTTCTTTCTTGTTGCTGCAGTTTTGAACTAAAACTTTGTCACGAAAACCTGATCTGTGAATTACCACTCAAATAGCAAATTCAGTGAAGGGTGCTTGTTTTGACAGTTCCAGCATATTTTCATGGCATCCTGAACATACCCGAGACCACCCACAGCATGTTTCTAAGAGCGATTGCCGGGTGATTCAGTGTTCAGTCTGCCAGGCATCCCTTGCCTACGGGAGAGGGGTGGGCAGGTGGTTGTCTTTCAGTGGATAAAACAGGAGTGCACCAGTGCAGCTGTGGGCTGGAGGTGCACAGGAGTTGTTGGTTCTGGGGATAAACTAGGAATCTGGGAATTAAGGAGGAAGCGTGTTTAAGTGGCAGCTCTTTGGCGGAGCACAAAGGGTTGCTGTTTGGCAGAGCACGAAAGGTGTCTGTTGCGTGGAAGGGAGAGGTAGAGTCCCCTCAAAACTGTGAGGCCTTTCCTCTGAGGGCTGGTTTATTCCTAATCCTCAATTTCCTGTTAATGGTTACAACATCTGTTGTTGAACTGAAGGTGAAACACACGATGGATGTGGAGAAGTCTAACTATGCCATCACAGGCCATTTGGACCAAAACTGGTTTTTGCTTCAGTCATTTGTATTGGTAAATTATACCCATTGTACTTTCATTGCTTTGCCTGGATTATTCCAACACCTTTACTTCACACAACTGACAGTTGACAGTACTGTCTGTTTTATGGGTTTAGTAATGTCTTGCAGTGAATTGAGGAAGAATTTAAAAGAGGAAAGTGGGAAAATCAGTTGCTGAGTGTTTATTGCCAAGTTCTTCTTTTTCCAAGATCAATCTTTCTACTAGTGGAAGAGGAAGTTATAAATGTACTTTATAAAATCTGTGTTAACCTCCAGTGTATTTTGAGAAGTTAAAGAATAGGAGAAGTTCAAGCAGTAAAAAAGCAGTATTAATATGCTCTTGTGTGACCCCACTTGGAGTATGCATACAGTTCTGGTGTCCCCAACATAAGAAGGACATGAAACTGTTGGAGCAAGTTCAGAGGAGGCCCATGAAGTTGACAAGAGGACTGGAGCACCTGCCCTACCAAAACAGGCTGAGAAAGTTGGGGCTGTTCAGCCTGGAGAAGAGAAGATTACATGGAAACATCACAGAAACCTTTCAGTATGTGAAGGGGCCTACAGGGAAGCTGGAGAGGGACTCTTTGTCAGGAACTGTAGTGATGGGACAAGGACTAACAGATACTAATTGAAAGAGGAGAAATTAAGGTTGGATATATGTATGAAATTCTTTACTGTGAGGGTTGTGAGGCACTGGAACAGGTTGTCCAGGGAGGTTGCAGTTACTCCAGTCCTGGAAGTGTTCAAAGCCAGGTTGGATAAGGCCTTGAGCAATCTGGTTTAGTGGGACATATCCCTGCCTATGGCAGAGGTGGGACTAGATGATCTTAAAGGTCCATTCCAACCCCTTAACATTCTATGATTCTATGATTTTAGTCTTGAACTAAACAAAATTAGTGTATGGGGCATAACCAATCTCCCCTTTAGCCTGTGGAAGCAGAGGATAGTTTTCTTTGAAGCTGGACAAAACAGTCTCTTGCCAGACTGGTTAAGGGCTGTGTTATGAGAGGACTGTCATTGGCATCCTTTGCTCCATGAAGGACTGGGGGCACCACTGGCCTATTGCTCCTGCTGGTGTTTGTTTGAAAGCCCAGGCCCATTGCCTCCTTGGATTTACAAAGGAAGAAGTTCCAAGTTGTGGTGGCTAGTGCTATTAGAAAACAAATATGGAGTTGTTACTTTGGTGTTGGGAGGAATGAGGGACAAAGAGCAGTTATAAATGTAGACAGACCAAAAAAGTGAAGGTCTCTTCAGAGTAGCTGTGAGCTGCTCTTTTCATACTTAGGGAAGACTCAGAGATTCCTGTGATGCTAAGTTTGTGTTTATTTTATCAGAAATTATTTTGGGTACTCATTTTTGCCTAATGCTTTGCTGTGACCTTCCAACTAGAAATTGATCTATGCCTGTGAAATCTCTTCATTCTGGAGATCTGCAGTGTTACATTTGTATTTGGACATAGAGAACTTTATGTTCTTCAGTCATTATTACAAGCCATTGAGTCTCCAGATTTCTGATTGCATCATAGTATAGTGTAACCTGTAATGATTGCATTACAGTTACAATATATGCAATACATGGCTTTTTATAGGGAGTTTCTTTTAAGAAAGGGTTCACAGTGGTTTAGGTATTTTAAACTTACAGCAAGACAGAAACATGAAGGAATTTTTTCTCCTTTTAAATACGGTAAATAATTCTTTCACTTTCAAAAATTAATTTCTGGGTACTTGTTATGTTTTCTTCAGCCAATGCTTCTTTTTCATTTGTTTTCAAATGTAAATTTTGTTTCTGTAGCATCCTTCTTTTCAAAATATATGTGCAAAAGTGGAGGAAGTGACACATGATCATGGGGTTTAGGTTTACCTCAGAGTTTAATATTGCACTTTTAGCATTCATATTCTGTCTCTAAGGTCATAATATTATAAATCATCTGGAAGTTAAAATGGAACTATAAGCAAAAATATGTCACCAGTGTTTTGTGTGCTTTGAAATCCAGTGAGAGACATTCTGGGATGGAGAGAGTAAATGGACCTAGGAAATGTCTGTTCTCTGCTTAAATACTGTGGCCTGAACTTTCAGAAGGATGGGGAGAAATGTTTAGAGAAAGGTAGAAATATAGGAAATGGATTTTTTAAAAGTGATTGATGAGAAGAGAGGTTGAAGATTTTTGGTTTTTTTCCCCTTGGGAAGAAAATACTGAGGGAAGAACTGACTTTCAAAAAAAAGCTGTGATAAGCAGGACATGGATTAGTTGTTATCTGAAGAGAGGAGTTACTCGTTTTTCTTTCAGTGAGTGATGTAATAATAAAGAAAACCCTTCTAAGGTTATCTAAGCACAGGCTGTGAAAGCCCATCCCTAGAATTCAGTAGGCATCTGTGATGCCTATACGTGATCTATACGTGATCCAGCTCCATGTTTCTGTAATTTAGGGAATTGCATGCTTGACAGAGCAGGGGAAGGAGGAAATAATCTTACTATATGCAAACATGTAACTTGCATGTATTTATTTGAATAAAGATAGCAACAGCAAAGTAAACCAGAAGAAATAACAAGACAAAGCAGAAGAAAAAGGAAAAAAAAAAAAAGGAAGAACAAGACATTGAAATCTACTATTACATTTACACAAATAATTACATGTGGTAGTTTGTCATCAGAAGGGCCGTACTTTGAAGGAGCTGCAGCTTTTTTTTCCACACACGTCACTTTCAAAGTCTGCAGTGGTTCTGTTCAGGCAGCTGCTCTCTGGTGTGTGCCTCTCATGCTTTCTGCCTTTGGGACAATTCTTTTTGGAGAACCATGCTTTTTTTTATATCGTGTTATGATAATCCATGCACTGCAGGTTGGTCACAACTGGGTTGCAGTATCAGTGACAGGATGAACATAACTTCACCTTGCCATCCTGGCTCCTGTCATTCTCTCCAGTGCTGCGCTGTGTTGGTGATCTCCATCTCCGATCGAGATATCCCTGTGCTGCCTGTAACATGTGCATGGAACAGAAAACAGGCTCTGCCACTAAGAGCTTACTGTCTGCAGTAAGAGACATCAGCACAGGAGCAGGGACATAGGACGAAGTGAAAGCAAACAAGGTGACTTTGACCAGTGTTAGTGCCTCAGGTGTTGGGCTGTTGTTGAGCTCTGGGCTTTTTTTCAGAAGAAATTTTCAGGAGGTCTTCGATAAATAGTGGACATTGGAGGTGAAGGGTCTGCACAAAGGGTCTGCCTATAAGAAATAAAAAATGTTGTTCTTTGACAAGTGGATGACAGAGGCTGGAACACTCGGCAAATCAAAATCACCATCCTCATGACACAGGGAGAATAGTAGAGACCTTGGTCATGAAAGGACTCAAAAGTAAGGACAGATAGACGAAGGAAGGGAGGCTCTGGAAGAGCATAAAGAGAAGTGTAATAACAGAGAAATAAGCTTAAAAAAATTGAGTTGTTTTTACATCTCTTAGACATGATTTACTAGGAACAATGTTGGCTCAAAGGTGACATGCCAGAAGGATGGGTGACTGGTGACCTGGAGTGTAGTAAAGAATAGCATAAAAGTACTGAGTTAAGCATTAGGAGAAAGGCCCTCCAGAGAAGGACTGTGGGTCTATTCTCTTAAAAGTGAGGCAGTAGGTTTAGAGGGAATAGTGGCACAGGGGCATCTCTTTTCTGGAGGCTTTTTTTGGTTGTTTTTTTTGAGTGAGTAGTTTCAGGGAGAGTGGCCGCTGACACATATAAACATGATCTTTTATTTTTTTTTAAGGATGGAATTGCTGAGAAGAAGGTGAAGATAGACTGTGATGATATTAGTTATGTGGCAATACTGCATAGGAATAACCAACTTTTTGATAGAGGTGGTAGCTGGTGGCTCAAGAGCTGAGAAAAGGGAGGCAAAGCGGAGATGATCATTGCCTGTTAACCAAAGGAGAAATTGAAAACAGCAGAGAGGACTAAGATGTCTTCAGCTTCAGATATTGTGGTAAAAGAATAGATGGTTAAGTGAGATGATGGTGAATAGAGCACAAAATCTGCAACTGTAGGTCTTCCGTTACAAGATGTGAGGAAAAAATACATCTATTTAAAAGATAATGTACTATCAGGGGTACAATCAGAGTCTTAATCTTGAGTGTTTGGGGTTATTATCTTAAGCTGCCAGCTGCATGTAGCAGAAGTTCACATGGAAGGTGATTCTGCTTTTCCTTGAGGAAAAATGAACTGAATCTGGTGGAAAACTGTTCTGCAGATTGCTCACTCTCAGGCTGTAAGATGCTGAGAGGCAGGCACAGGGATGCCCAGAGTCCCAGGCACCGTGCTGGAGTGCCAGCTGGGAAAACTCACCAGGTGGTCAGAGAACCATGGCTCTGCTGAGGAGAGCTCTGGGCCTTGTTAGAGAAGAAAAAAAAAAAAATCCCAAGAGTTTTAATGTGGTGGGCTGCACTGTTTCTCTTCATAAGCACCTACAGAAGTTAGTCTGTAACAGGGCTCCTTGATTATTTTCTTTTGTCATCCAGCCTGTGAGCCATCCGAGGATGGAGAGAACAGGCTACAGATGTTTTTCCTCCTTTTGAATGAACAGTCTTCAAAAGAAAATTGCAGGTGGAGAGGGGGAATAACTTCTGAGTGGAAATGCTTCTGGTATGTTCAAATCTTAAATGAGTAACCAGAAGTGTAGCTAAAAATTACATATGAACTGCAGATAGTAAGTACTAAATTTTAGGTGTTAGCTCTGAAAGCTGAAAACTTCAGCATGTGATAGGAACCTGGTCATGTTTCTGGTTCAGATGCAGGAGTCAGAGTTGTCCAAAGCAAAATGTACAATGAGCTCATTAGTATGCTTTGGGGTATCATGTTTGTCTTCAGAAAACGAGAGATACAGTGAGATTACATTAAACTAAGGAAACAAGCTAGTGAAATGCACGGGAACTTTTAAATAAAGTATTTAAAAAGATCATCTCTGGGTATAGCAGGAAGGTTACTAATTGAGGTTTGCTGCATAGGTTTCATATGTGTTGCAAGCCGACCGCTTACGCCGAAAACCAAACCCAGGCTCTTGTGTCTGTGCAGCCTCTGGGCTGGGTCTGGCTCACACCTATTGAGTCAGTGCCTGTCTGTCTGTGCCCCTCAGCATACATGTGCTTGTGCTCTGGGCAGGCACATCAGACATGTGGCCCTTTGATTCCAGGATCTTTCACTTGAGACCACGCTAGAGGAAGCTCCAGCAGTGTATTTCAGGATGTATCAGGTTAAGCAGCAGAGATAACGACTTGACAGACCTAATTTAAAACAAACAAACAAAAAACAAACACACACTCCCCAACAAAAACCCCAAGAAAACAACAAAAAGTTCTTTTAAGGTTTAAACTGAAGCTATGAAGTTTTTGTGTTTTTATTAAGGCTCCTACTGTTGTATCAGTAAATTTTTGCTCAAAGTTATTACTTTGACATTGTGTTGGCCATTAATTATTTTAATAACATCTACATCATAGCAAATGGATTGAATGAAGCATCTCAGAAGAACGGAAGAATCATGCCACTTCATATCTGTTGCTGATTCACTGTTCCAATGGGAAAATTCCATTTCTGTTTTCATGTTTCTACCTACAAGCTGCAAAGAATGCATTTTCTTACTTTGATTGCAATTTTGACATTTAAAGAAATGCTTACTGTAATGAGGCCTCTGTGTTTTGTTCACTATGAGAACATTCCAAGTATTTACATAATTAGAATATTAAGAGACTATATATCATAGTCTAGAAAACAATTTAAATTTTGCTTTCATTAAAAAAAAAAATAAAAACCAAACAAACCAAAACACAAACCTAATCCTAAATGGAAACTCCCACACTCAAATCTTCTAGGTTGTCCACAAAGCACAGATATAGGAACATGTGCAATAAAGAAGCTTTATATAGTTAAGAAGGAAGAAAGGGAAGCCTTTTATTATTCTTGTTCAGAAAATGCTCTTTTTAACCTCATTAATTTTATGAAATGGAAAAAGTATAAGTTCTAGCAAAGATGATGCCTGTAACTGCTCTTAACAAACCAACAGAGAACAAATAAAACTCTTGCCCTGTTTTGAGAAAGCTGCTTGTTCTAGCTGTACTGAATGTAGGAATTATAAAAACAAAATAGGATTCTTGTTAGACTCATTTGCATGTTAAATATTCTGGCTGTTTTTCCAGCTCCCAGTTATTTCAAAGCAGTCCGAGTGTCTGAGCTCTGGGAACAAACCAAATGACTTACAACGCTCTTTGGTGTGCATATGACCCCTTCCCTAAAAATCTGCTAGTCCAAAGTGGAGCAAGTTGATGATTGTACTCTTTGAAATCATAATAGGCTGCTGGGAGAGAAACTTTCCTTCATATCAGAAGTACGTGGCTAAAGAGAACATTTGAGAGGGTACAGATAGGCAAACAGCATTCATTTGCTCAGTGATGAAAGCTTTAACATGCCTGTTTTCTTCATAGTCAAATTTGAAATCCAATCAATGCATAAAGCAAATATGAAGTAGCCCAGCATGAAGTGCTTTAGACTAAATTCACTTGCTCCTTAAATCAGGCATGAGCCCACACCATTTAACACATACAAAATGCCTGTATGAGGATGAATTTCAGATCAGAAAGTTGGTATTTTAGTAGTTTAGTGCCCTATCCACTGGGAAAAAAAAAAAATTCAAAAAATCAACCAAACCACACACAAACCCCACAACACATCCATAGGAGGATCAGGGATTTTATCAAGTGGTATCTGTGTCTAAAGAAATGAGGCAGCTCATCAGAAGGAAGATGTCCCTAACAATCCATTACCATTAATGGGCTCGAAATCCTTGCTCAGGGAACAGACCAGAAAATTTCTAGACAGGTGAACAGCATCACCTTTAATATTCAGTAACAATTGAAAGGCAAAGGTTGGGATACGAATAGAATGAATTATTGTTATGTCTTTGTAAATCAGTAATTGTCCCAGACCTTTTTCTGTGCTTTTTATGCAAGAGTTAATTTCCTTTCTCAGGAAAAAAAAAAAAACAGTAGAGCTAGGAAAGGTGAGGGTGAAGGGAAACCAGATCTGCAATGAAATGGCTTCTGTGCCAGGAAAAATTAAGCAGCACCAACTCAGTAAAACTGTGACAAAGTTGTGCAAAATTGGGAATGTGGATTGTGAATAGGAGGCAATTGTTCACTGTTTCTCTGAAGATGGAAGCTGAAGGATATCAAGTGAAGCTATCAGGCAGGCAACAGGTTTAAAATAAAGTGGCTTTCATGACCCAAGTAAAAATGTGCAGACCTCACTGCCACAGAAGGCTAGTAGAGACCAAAAATAAAAAAGCATTCAAAAGAAGGAGGAGAAATTCAGAAAACTGTGTCAGGGGCTGGTCAGCATTGGCTGTGGAAGCAACCTCTGAATTGGGGTGCCCCAGAAGCTGGGGGGCATACATCAGGCTTGATGTCTGCAACAGGCCACCATCAGAGATGGCATCATGGGCTTCAGAGAACACAGATCTGTGCCAGGATGTTTAGCCTAATGGGCTGCACCACCTCGCCTCATTTCACCAATCACAGCTTATAGCCAGCCTGTAACTTCTTTTTCTTTCTCTCTCACACACAATTTTTTCTCAAAGTAATTTTTTCTTTCTCCAAACTTGGTGAATGCGTTGGTCCTCTTCAAAAAAGTCTTCAAATTATTTTTCCCTGGAAAGTTACCCTTGAGTCTTGCTGCTCTTCCTGGGAATGCCAGTGCGTGGCCTGTTTAATTGCCTCGGTGTCACGTAGGCATGCATTTTGCTATATACCTGTTGGGCTCTCCTGACTACGTGAGGTCTGACTGACACACCCATCTTCCCTGGAAGCCCCATGGATGTCCTGTTTGATGTCTTTTTTTCCCTTTGTGTGAGCTTGGCACCAAGCAGATTTAATGACGTGAAAGCCGTCAGGGACAAGGAGCAGAGGTGGGGACCATGGTACACTGAAGTTCTTGAGGATCTTCTCTGTGTGGTCAAAGAATGAGACTGTATTTGATAGAAAACCTTTCCTCTCCACTTTTACTCCTGCATTCCTCAGTTCTGAAGGGGACAGGACAGAGATAGTTGTCCTTTCTCTCCACTATCTCTTTCCCAGGAGCAAGTACATGCCTGGTTGATCCATTCAGGCACCTCTCTGTTCCTGCTGTTGAACCCCAGCACTAGGAGAGTTAAGAAATATCAGTAGGTGCCTCAAATAGGCTCTTTCGAGCTCTTGGATTTCCTAAATAATAGAAAATTGTTCAAGTCCCTGGATGCAGTCTGGTTCTGCTTTTCTCCTGCTAACTAGCTTGATGAATAGGTCACACATAACCTTTAATAAAAACTTTTTTTTTTTTACGTTATCCTACTTTTTCAGGTAGGTTGAGTTGAGAAATTTTCATACACCTAGACTTCTTCCACCCACATGGGTGTGGTGGGATTTAATTTCTGAGCCTGTGTAAGTGCCATGGGAGTTCAAAGCAAGTGCTGCTATTTCTATTTCCACATCTAAATCACTTGTACCTAGCGTACACAGAACTGGAAGCAGGAGGGCCATTTTCTGGGCTGCTCATCTGGTTCTTCCCAGAATAGTGCTGGAGTTACTTTGTAGTGCATACCTGGCTTGTAAGTCTAATAGGAGCAGGAGCAGTCTGCATATGTTCATTTAAACAATGTTAATAAAAAGCATCCATTCTTGGGATGTGCAAATTGGAATGCACAATGAGTTCCAAGTACAGGGGAGCCTTGATAATTGAGGAATAGTTTGCTTAATTATGTTGTTCTTAGTCAATGTGTTATTAAAACAATGAAAAAGTTAAATGATTGTTTAATGTCTGACTGTCAATATTTTCTAGT
Source organism: Lophotriccus pileatus (assembly GCA_035583135.1). Taxonomy (NCBI): domain Eukaryota; kingdom Metazoa; phylum Chordata; class Aves; order Passeriformes; family Tyrannidae; genus Lophotriccus; species Lophotriccus pileatus. Next base: position 11,831,392 of record JAWWES010000133.1, read on the forward strand.
CTCCCAGATAATTAAATAGTCAGGATACATGTATTTGGGAGGAAAAAAAGAAGTTACTTTAGACTATACATAGATAGGAAGTGCATGAGAAATATAAAGATAAGGTTATTTTAAAAAAAACACATCCAACACCTCCTTTCCCCCCACAAGAGGAACCCAAACCAAGCCAAAACAAAACAAGGAAAAAAAACCCAATCCAACCACAACTCCTTCATTTATTGCACTACAATAAAAAGTTTGGCTTGGTGGAATATGGTACCTGTTGTACCTCTGCATTGTTTTTGTAATTCTAAGGAATCTTCCTTTGCAAAAGCAGCATTTTTCCTGTTGCTTTTCAGATATTGAGAGTGGCCAGTTCTTGCCTGGTGACTAATCTCAAATGCTGAAGTGACCTTGATCAAAAAGGGAGGAATGCTTGCAAGTGCTGACTCAGGTTGCCATATAACTTATTATAACTTATGGGGCTTTGTCTGCTCTTGATTAAAAAAACAGATCTGTGTTTATCCGTACGACCGCACCTGTTAGCATCTTTGTTCTTTCTGTGACCAGAAAGCAGGTTAAATAAGTCACTAAATAAGGCATACTTAAGAAGTTGATTGCAGTTTGAAAATCTAAAGATTTATATCTGAATTTAAATACTTTGAAACGAGTCTTAATATCCAGATTTTCTCATGTCCACCCATTTTGACAGATTTGAATTAAAGCCCGAGAATTTTCTCATCCTCTGTTAATAATTTTCTTTTTGTAGCATTGAAAGACTATTTCTTCACTGTATAAGGAATGCTTTGCTCCTGTGTTTGCAGATGCTGTGAAGCCACCAGTCAGTTCTTTACAACCATCTGCTGAGTTACCCTTGCCCATCAACACTTCACCACCTTCCATGCAAGCAGAATCTTCCCTACCTTCGCCTTACCGGCTTATTAACATCCCCCCGCTGGAGTCTTCCTCCAGTCAAGAAGATCCTCAAGACTACTTACTGCTAATAAACTGTCAAAGTAAAAAACCTGAACCCATGAGGTAAGTGACTTTTGTTTCTTAATAACATTTATTTGTATTACAAGCCAACAGCGTTTGGGCCAAAACACTGAGCATTCGGATGCACGTAATCTACCCAAGGAATCTGCCTGTAACTTCTGCTTCTTTTCTTTCTGTGCTTGACCTTTTTGCAGTAATTGTAAATTGTTTGATCAGTGCTAGACCCATGTTGTGTTCTTCAAAAGTGTGGGCAGCAATTGCTTGAATGAAGTAGAGGAATAATGCAGTGATCCAAGCATTACGTTGTAGCTTGGAGTGGTGCATGGCACAGAGCAGAGAAATACCCTTTCTTTAGCCACAATCTGGTGTGCTTAATCCAGTTTAAGACTAGAAAAACCTGGAGGACTTTAGCCTTCCTCCCTTCTGGTATTTAGTGCCCCAGTTTTGCCAGTAAAAGCTTTCATGGAAGGGATTTAGAAAACATGCTGATATTTGTTATCACTGTCCAGGTTACCACCTCACTGACTGCAGCAATCTTCAAGTGGTATTTGTTTACTATGCTAGCATGGGTCAGACTCTCAAGCAAGAATAAAAGGCAATTATTTTGTGATAATTAAGAATGCAGGAGGCTGAAACCACACTATTTCTGTGTCCTGAATTTTAACTTTTTCCAAATAACAGATATTTAAAAGCAAGCTCAAATAACCTTTGTTTTCTGCTGAATAAAGAGTACCTACACAGTCAGGTCTCCAGAGGAGTGTGGAATAGGAAATTTTAAAGAAAGAATTTAGAACTTCTACTGAATTAAATGTCTATTTATTTCTCCAACTGCTACTTCTAACTTAAATAAATGCAAGCACCTCCTGCATAGAAGATGCTCATGGTAGGTCCCTGGGAAGTATCACTATGTTTTGCCAGAATGGATCATGGTGGCCATTCCTGGAGTAGTTGCCCAGGGACATAGTAGAATCTGTATTCTCTTTAAAAAAACTTCAAGAAACCAGAAACCAACCAACCAACCAAAAAAAAACCAAACAAAAGAACCACAGTTGAACTTGACTGGACAAGCTCCTGAGGAGCCTTACCTGATTTTGAAGGGTTTTGCTTAGAAGTATTGGAACAGCTGGAGCAGATAATCTCCAAAGGTACCTTCTAACATTGAGTATTCTATCGGAGAGCCCTATAAATCCCTCTGGCAAACTTCTTTTCTGCAGTAATTTCAAATAAAATCTGCTGGGGTATTTCCAGAAAAATAAACAAAATGTCATGCTATTCTTGTGATTGCAGACAAGTCCATGGAAGCTGAGGGAAGCTTCCTTTGAAAGTGTTTTCAGGAGTATTTCACATATTTCCTTAGGGCCATACCTTTTAGTGGCGGTGCCTTCTTCATCAACACCTTGATGCTCTGCCAGTTTTCCTTCTGCCATGTGCTCTGTGCTCCCTTGGCATTTTTATCTTGCTCTCTTGTGCCTGAGGAGTTTCCTGCTTCATTTACTGACTATTACATGGTGGAAAAGCATCCACCCTTCACAGTCTTCCCTACAAAATCAGTGAATGAGCCTACAGTTCCCCCAGAGTGTGGAATGTGCAGGTTACAGGCATTGTTATGTACCCTAAAAACTCCTGCAGGAGAAGGGGAAACCCAGTGTCTGCTTTCTCACTGTTAAAGGTTTCAGTGTTTAGTGAAGTTTAGAAGCTGATAGTGCCCAAGAGGTTTGTCACTGTTCCTGCCAAAAGCTTTTAGGAGTTTGGTATTGACTCCAGAACATCTTGGCAGAGCAATCTCGACTTTCATTTCAGAATGGCCCATCAGAAATGTGTCTGAGTGCCCGTTTGCTTCTGTGAGGGATGGGCACAGAGCAGAAGTTTAACACCACCACAGGAAGCATGTTTTTAGGAATTATGAAGGTTGAGATGTGTAATTCACTTTCTGACCTGATTTCCACAGTTATGTGATATGTGGGTTAAGTAGAGGCTGAGGAGACTGTAAAAGGGGACACAAAATGTGGCAAAGTAGAGGGTCCATGAATAGCTTGCAAAATTTCTCAAGAAAATTTTCCCTGGTGACACAGGGGAGAGGGTATTGGGGCAGGCAGAAAGTCCAGTGGAGATAAAATGCCCAGTGAACCGAGAAAGAACTGATCAAAACCTTTGGGAGTGTAGAGATTGTTTAAATGAATTATGGTTTTACAGGAACATTTGAAGACAGTGGAACATTGGCGTTGTGATCACTTGGATATTATTATATGGGCTTAGTGTATTATACGTAACTAAATTCACTAAATAGCTGAGTCCTTTCATTAGAAAGGCTGTAATAATGAAAATTCAGAATAATAGTTGTGCTGGACTTTCAGTTCCACCTAAAAGGATAATTTATGTTTTATGTCTGGTAAAGTAAGTATTCTGCTGGATTTGGTCCAGAATATAGAGCATATAGACTTTTTCCAATGGAATTAGAGCTTTGTGTATGTGTGTATCATGTTACTAAGATGATCAGTAAGAGTGCACTCTGTGCACTACCCCAGTCCACATCCTTAGAAGTGAAGAAAAAAATAAAATAGCTGCATCATTTTCCTAATAATTTCCAGGCTTGGAGCAATATATCTGTGTATTTCATACAGACTTAGTGCAAAGTGCAAAGCTTAATAGCTGTAATTAAACAGGCAGGTACTGTTAATTAAATGGTTTTATTTCTATGATGTTTTCCCTTTAGACTTAAAAGTTGCCAATATGCAGAGGGAACGTTTTCTATTCTAATTCTGCATTTTACTTTATAGGTAATCTGGGAACCACTGAATTTTATTTCAAGGCTTTGAGGTTCTTTTCTGAGCAAGATGGGTAACTGAAATATAGAGGAAGTATCCAAGTTGCCTCTTTGGAATTTTTTGAGAATTGTGGTGTTTCAGAACTAGTAAATAGTTTTGAAATGCTTCATTACAAAGTCATACAATGCAGCACATACTGTTGTGAGAACTTCTTGGATGCAGCAATTGCAGCTGTAACAATCACGCTGTATTATGCTCTGATCACCCTTGACTTGAGAAAGAGCATTGTTTGACTGTAACATTTAGTGAGATTTTAAGGTTTGCATTTGGATCCTAGAAAGGAAAATGCAGCCAAAGACTGTTTCCAACCCCCTTATTGTTCTGGCTCATTCGAGGGGTATATTGAAATACTAAACGCTGTCTTCCTCATCTTTCCTATGTTTATGAACCAGCCAAGGGTCACCCTTTCTCTCAGAAGAAGAGCAGGAATACCTGCTATTAGAAGACTTTGAAAGTAAAAAGATTCCACTGCAGTGAGTGAACAGTAGCCATTCTGGGCACACGTGTGAGAAATTAATCACAGAGCCATTAACTTGCCTGAAAATATTGTTTGTTTGAGATGCGTCTTGCATGGTGTTCTGTGAGTTTTAACAGAAGAACCTTGTAACTTTGGCTTGCGTTTTCTGGAAAGAAAGCTGGGTTATTATTTATTTATATATCCACCACATTTTTTTTCCTGTGCTTGCTCATTTGTCCCAGATTGCTGGCACACAAGAGCAGTTTTGCTGCCATTTCGTTCGTATTATTCTATTTAATCAGTCATTTTGATTCCTGCAGATGGGAAAAGAATCAGCTGAAAAGGATGAGTGGTCAAGCCAGCCCGAATACAGCATTTTCAAAAATGGGATGATTGCCCCTCAGACCAAAACACTTCTTAAATGTTTTTTGCTGGGTCTCTGTCAACGTGTAGTTTTTAGTATGTGGATGCTTTTCACTGGATTCCCCTTGCACCTCTTCTCTGTGCACCTTAATGCCTAGTTCTTCTAGTCCAGCAGGCTGTATAGTTTTCTTTTCTTGATATGTGGAAAGAGATGTGCAGTCCTAATACTGGGTAAGGGATAGTTTGGCCACTTAGCATAATTTGGAGATATGTGATAACACTGAATTCATGTCATAGCCATCTTCTGCTTGTAAAGTGAGGAGTTATCATTGTGTTATATCCAGCCTTGCCGTTATTTTAAACTGAGCTTTTAAAAAAATTAGTACTTAATAACAAATTGGTAATGGAATATTTAAGGCAATTGTGGTTTTTTTTACTGAGCTGTACTAAAGTGCTTGGAAAAATTAAAATTCCCAAAGTAGAGAAGGCATCCTGTCAAAAAAAAACAAAACAAACAACCAAACAAAAAAAAATCCCCCACGAGTAAAGTTTGTTTCTGTCAACTCTGCATTGTGCATTTTCGGAATTGTACATGGTGTTCTTATCATGATCAGTGGTTAATGCTGATTTTTGAAAACTAGTTAAAATTCAGAGGCTGAATTTCCTGTCTGTTTGGACTTAAACTGCTTTCTTTGTTTCAGACTCTCTTCAAACTTTTAGTCTTGCAAAATCAGGTTGGTTACAACCCATTCATATTTTGAAAACTGTTTCAGTAGACTGAGAAGTTGATTCCAAAAGCTTACTTTAAAAATTGTGAAGTAAATCAGAAATGCCCTCTTATACTGAGAAATGTAAGTTGTTGCCATCAGCTAAGCAAATTACAGACCTGGCTGTCTCATGTGTCATGGTTTTTGAAAGTCTTCTAAGTGCTTGTGGTCAAGAAGAAGCACCATCCACTTAGACCCAGAAAAACTCCTATATTTAAAAAAGCATTTGTTGCTTGCATATTATGGGTAATCCTTAAGCACTGACACTGTACATGTGCTGTTGCATTTTGAGCTCTGGTTATATAGTCCTGCATGTTTTCATAAGACAAATGTAGTGTTTATGTTTTATTTTTGTAGTTTTAGAACTTTTTTCATTTTAAAGTATGTCCTAGTGAACTGTCAGTGTCCAGCTTCTCTAGACTGCCTGCTTTATTTTTATAGCACAAAAAACAAGAGATCTCAATCCTTGCCACACTTGCTCATGTGAAAAACACTTGACTTTTGCTGGGATTTCAGTCTGAATGAATATCATAGTACTGGAAGAGTACATCTAGAAAGCGAGGAACTCCTGAATCAATTCTTTGAGTAAAGAGGAAGGGCTGCAGCAGGGGCTGAGCTCAGTGTTACTGGTCACACTGTTGACAATGTATTAGGCAGTCTGCAACCTCGTGTAGTTCCTTCAGTCCTATGTGCTCTATTTTTTCAAGTGTTTTAAACCTCCAGTGGTTCATTCATTTTTGAAGCTCTGAGGCAAAGGGAGTAAACTGTTAACAGACAAGAGGTATGTTTTTTCACGGTCAGCATCAGAGGAAATATAGGAAGTTTCACTGCCTTGGTTGTGCCAAGAATAAATAATGAGAAAATTCACTTGCTTCTGGGGGGGGGGTGTCTACCAAACTAATGCAGATTAATATTCTGAGTTGCCTAGAAACCAGTTCTGACCAGTAAGACAGAACTGAAAACTATGTTTAAAATAATAACCACAGCATTTTTCTACTGAAAAAAAGTGCCAAACCCCCTAAGAATAAGGAGAAGGTGATATAATTGCAGTGAGTGAACTCTCATAAGCTGCTCATCCTGATGGAATATTGTATCTCTGCTCTTAAACAAAACCAAAAGTTCTGTTGGTTGTGTGAATGACATTTTTCTTGACTGCAGATGTTCATTCCAAGCTAACCATGTTCGTTCCCTTGATAGCTGTTAGAGGGGCACTTTGGGAGGGATTCCTCGGGTTTAGATGGGTATCTGTAAAGAACAGACTGTGTTTAACACAGTCTCCATTTTTCCAATGACTGCAGAGGAAATGAATAGCTAAACTGGATTCCTTTTTCCTCAGGTTGCTAGAACCCTGGGAGATAAACTCAGCTGTCCTTTGAGAAAGAAAGTTTTGTGCAAACTTATTGACAAATGAAATTTGTATAATAAATACTGGTTGTGATCTGAGGTAGAGAACCTCCTAAATAAGGGGGGAAATGCTTCTTGTGGTAGTCAATATATTTTATTCCTCAAAAGTTACAGAACTGTGTGGTCCAGTTGCTTAATCGAGCTTAGTGAAATAGCAGGTGTTCACTGCTACACATGCATGATGAAATACTTACATATGTATGTATAAATTAACACAATGTATTGTGCTAATGAAAATAGGAAATACCATGGTATGATTGAACAAAAAGTGTATGGACTGCCTTAACTCCACCAGTGTTAGTATTTGCCTCTGCCTTGACTTTCATTTAAGCCAGGAGTCCAATACAGAATTGAGACCGGTAACAACAGAAGTTCTCTGCCTGGAGCACAGTAACTGGGGAGGTTTACAAAGAAAATAAAATCATTGCAATGTGGTTAATTTCCATGTAAGTTTACTGGTTGTAAACTTAGTAAACATTAGTACTGGTTAGTACCTGTACTAATGAGTGCTATTCTCATAAAAGAATTTCCTAAGAAATCAAAGGTAAACAGCTGTGCAGCTTTATCTAACACCACTGCCTTAATTTGCATTCAAGACAAAAGCACTCTGTTGCACATGCAATGTATGGATTTTTTTTTCCCCTCAAAGAGCATACTGTTTTCCTCCTATTTATGTTCTTATCTCTTACTTCTCTTTCTTTTACACGTTTCAAATGAGTTTTATATGGCCAGTACAACTTCAGGCACGCATTTAAGAGCATTACAAGCAGTCATGTTTTTTCCTCTTTTCATGCTGATTAGAACTAGCAAGTACTGCAAACCCAAGAATGGACCGTCTTATTTTTTACCTTTAACAGTGCCATTAAAGTGCTGCTAGTTTCCAGCATGGGTTAAAAAAATAATAATTAAAAAAAATCCTCTCAGCCCCCTTCCCCACCCCCCAATAAAAAAATCCCCCAGCTGCCCAAAAAACTGCTCCAAATTGCCATCGTGGAAATCACTTGCTTTATGAAACATCAACCTGTTGTGGAGCTGTTTGTAAAGCTCTACAGTTGTCTTATGTGTGTTTCACGTGCATGGATTTGTACGTATGTAGTCATTTAGGATCCTTAAGCACTACTGCTTGTTTGATAATTGAGTTCCTGCATCTCATTTAAAAAAAAAATAAAAATTTGGAAGACAGTGACAGACTTTTTAAGTTATTTACATTCCAAGTGTTGTGTCTATCATTCATAATGTTTGTTTTTTCTTTGCATTGTTCACCAACATTTTAATCTCACAATCTCACGTATAGATCTCACGCTGACTCGGCAAAATCCAGCTCTTCTGAAACAGACTGCAATGATAACTTGCCCTCCCACAAAAACCCCGCTCCCTCAGCGAGCAAGCACGCTGTGAACGGCTTCTTTCCGCAGCAAGGGGTCTATGACTCCCCTCCTTCTCGGACAGGACTGACGCTGGCAGACTGCAGCCTCTATAACCTGCCCAGGAGTTACTCCCAGGATGTTTTACCCAAGGCAGCGTCTCCGTCTGGGACTGAGGCGGAAGGAGAGCAACACGTTTTCAACGCGCCGTCGGCGACGTCTTCGTTGGACGCGCAGATGAGACACGTCTCCATTAGCTACGACATTCCCCCCACACCTGGAGGTACTTATCAGATTCCACGAACTTTTCCGGAGGGAACATTGTCTCAGACTTCAAAACTGGAGACTATTCCAGATATTCCTCCGCCTCGGCCACCAAAACCTCACCACGCTGCAGATCGGTCTCCTGTGGAAACATGTAGCATTAGTCGCACTGCATCCGACACGGATAGCAGTTACTGCATCCCCACAGCAGGAGTGCCGCCCTCCCGCAGTAATACCATTTCAACTGTAGATTTGAATGTCTTTCGGAAAGGTCAGTACTCCATACTTTATCCTGTGGAATTTCTGTGTTAAACGGTGTGGTCTTGTGAGGAATGATGGGATATGAAGGATATGAGGGGCGTTTCTAGCCCTTCGAAACAAGCGTGTAGCCCTTCACAAGGAGGTCTGTGGTCAAAGTATGTAAGAAAGAGGAAAAAGAGATTATTAAAGGGAACCATCAAAACAGCAAAGCACAGAACATCAATAAGGGATGGACATTGCACTGTGGCATTTGGTCTTGGCTAAAAATATTTGAAGACCTAGACATATTTATGGTGTTATTCATCTTTTGAAAACAGCAGTGAAGAACTAATCTTTTTTTTTTTCTGATGCCTAATAAGTTTGTAAAACTGAATTCAATACTGCCATTATCGGTCTTTCAGAATGACCAAAGTGAGGTTAGTAAATTGTGGCCCAATCTGCAGAATCTGAAAGAGTTTCATGAAGATCAGTGGGATTTGGTGTATACCCAGAGCTTTGAGATCGACCCTGATTTGGTGATCATTGCCACCAACCTTTATTTTCTCTACTTGTGATGGATACGCTTAGTGCCGTTTTTAAGTAAAACTAAAGTTGTACCTTGTGGCCACCTAAATGATGGTATTCCAGATGTGCTGTCTTGCATATTATCTTGTTAACCACGTTTGTGCTGAGTTTCATCATTTTTTTAGGTTCCTGAAGCAGGTGGGTATTACAGTGTTATTTTTAGAGTGAAATTCTAAGCCGGTTTTGGTGGATGCTAGTGTTAGAGGTGTTTTTAAAGGAGAATTGTTTGAGTTGTGCTAGGTATGGGATGGGAGGCTGAAATGAGGGGATGGGGACAGGGCTTTTAGAGGAGGCAATATACAGAGTGGGTGTGACATACAGGTGCTCAGATAGTGTTGTCCTGCTTGTCATTCATTTTGTATGCTGAGTGTAATAATATTGGTGGTTGATAGTGTTTTAAAATTACAAAGTAACACCCTGAAAGACCCTTGTTTGCTCCGCTTCCCTTCTCTCATTTTTCTAAGTTTATAGGTGAGTATTCCTACACTGAAGCTGAGATTCTCTGCCTCAGGAAAAGTAGCCTTTCTGAAAATACTGTTTTAATTTGATGCTCAATAGCGGAGGTGCTTATTTTTCCTCTGAGGTGGAAATCTCAAAAAAAACTTCAGAGTTTTTTTACAGGACAAGGTGGGGCTAAAACCCAGAGTTTTCCCAGTTTCTGTATTGGCATCAGGAGGAGGGGCATGCCTGTTGCAGGATAAGGCAGCCTGCCACCTGCATGGATGAGCAGCACCTGGGAGCCAGGTGCCTCACAAACAAAAGAACCAGACACAAAGCTCAGGACCTTCTTAATGGGGACTGCCAGGAACCACAACTCTGAAAATGGAGGGATCTCTGCTTCTGCAGCAGTTTGTTCCAGTTGACAGCCCCTGGAGACCACACTGGGGAGCTGAGAGAAGGGATTCACCTGTTCCTGCAACAGGTGGAATCCTGTTGAATCAGCACTTTCCAAGGGAAGGGTGTCAGTCAGGAAACCTTTCTCCAGACCCTGAACTATGTCTGCCTTTTGTTTATTTTAGAATAACTTTTTCACGGGGGCCCAGATTCTGACTCTTGCACTAAGTTCATACAAGTGCTTGTTTCGAAGAAAGACTTTGCTGCTGCTTTAAAAGCAAAAATTCCTTTTCCTTTTCTCACCGTGGAAAACCACCACCATGAGAGCTTCACATTGTGACTGATGGGCACCAAGGTTGTTTGTGAACACAGTTCTCCCAAGTACAGATAAAATCTATGGGCCACAGCTTCAGGAGGCGTGTTCGTATGCTCTCAGAAGCAGACAGTAAATAACAACAGACTCTGGATGCCTGGTGCCAAGTGACAGGAACAAGGATGATAAATAGCCACTTTCTCTTCTTGTTTCTTTAGAAATTAGTTCTCAAGACTGTTATGATATTCCACGAACGTTTCCGAATGACAGATCTAATTCATTGGAGGGCTTCCATAACCACTTTGTAAGTATGACTTGATCTGATGTGAGGCGACAGTGACAGTGCTTGAATGCTCTTGGTTCCTGTGTAAAACAGCAAGCTGTACCGTGTTTGTGATTTTTCAGTTTCAATGTTAATCTGAGTAGATTAGGTTAAAAAACTCATATGATTCACAGCTGATTGCATAACTTATTTTGTTAAAGGAAATATATGTTAATTCTAGAAAAACAGAAGCATGTTGACAGTGGGAAGTGTTTCAAGTGAAGAACTAGATGAAAATTATGTCCCAATGAATCCCAACTCTCCTCCACGACAGCATTCCAGCAGCTTCACTGAACCCATCCAGGAAACAAACTATGTACCAATGATACCAGGCACGTTTGATTTTCCATTATTTGGAAAGCAAGTCCCTCCTCCTGCTCACATGGGTTTCAGGTCCAGTCCAAAGACCCCTCCCAGACGGTCGGTACCTGCTGCAGAATGTGAGCCACCGCCAGTGGATCGGAACCTCAAACCAGACAGAAAAGGTGAGGAAAATGTCCAATAGAAGCTAATTTTTATCATCTAAGAAAGTAGCATAGCTCTCCCAGCTTCCAATTAGTGGAAAATTACCATATTTTTAGGAATTATTTTAGAAATAATTTTTATCCTATGAGATAATTGTAACACAAAGGGATCGTAGGATTATTTTTAACTATATTGAAACATCACAATAACAATGCCAAATACAAGCATAGGCTTATACTACAGCCCTGCAGTTACCAAAGAAAAAATGACACAGAATTGCTGACATTTAGAGGTGTGAGTCCTCATACATAGGAGACACCCGTGATGCAGAGAAAGCCCACAAGGCATTGGATAAAATAGAGATTTATAGCCATAACAGTGCTTGGTACAGGGGCAGTACACATTTTCACTTTAGAAGGCCCTTCCAAATCTATCCTGAAAGATTAGTCTCTTAAATCTGGTGCACACTGTGTTTACTCTTCCTTTAAATAAGGGTTATTTGGATGACTGGTGTTCTTAAGGAACAAAGAAGATAGGGTTTCAGTATGTCTGTAAGAGATACTTGTATAGAGAATCACTAATAAATAGCTTTGACTTTCCAGTTCAGCTGAAATTTTTTATTGGCCATCTTGTCAGAAATACAGGCAAATGCTTAAGGAATTTGTTTCCCCTACTATGCAGTTTTTCAGACAAGATAACTAACTTTCTTGTAGAATTGGCAACTAAAGAACATTAGGTCAATTGTCTGTTCTATTTTGCATATGAAAGTCCTATTTTTAATCTTTTGCACTTGAAAAAATTAGTATTTACATTGAGAATGCCTGACTTCATTGTAGAAAAGCTTGATGGGTAATATTCAGATAGTCCAAAATATTCACTAGCTAAGCCCTTAAATTACTATTTTTACCACTAAGTGAAAACAGCCTGTAATTAAGGGAAGTAGATAGTATCATTTGTGATATAGATGAGCTCAGGGTGAAATGGAATGTCTCATTCTGCCTGTCCATCTTCAGAAAGCAAGGCATGGCCTTTTTTGAGACTTTGGCTCTATGCATGTGTCTAATTGCTTCTGTGTTACCAGACAGTAGTTTTTCTTAGTTCTTAAGAAATACTGGACAGTAACAGATTGATGAAAACTGATAATGGAAAATATTCTCAAAATAAGCACTGAACTGATTTAAAATATTTTCCCTAACTGGCCAGTTTGTGTATTTTACTGATAAAATGTTTTGACCTTCAAAAGTAGTAAAATTCTGTGTTTAAAAGCATTTCACTTTTGCTTGCTGGCAGTGCAAAGCCGCCACACAGATGTCTGCTGGTGCAGCATCGTTGCTCTTGCATCTCTCTTTTTGAAACTGAATTAGTGGTTCACATTCTGAAAGTGGCATGTAAGGCTCCTGCTTTGCTCCCATCCTCAAATGCTTTAGAGCTAGAAAGACATAGCTAACATCACGGAAAAGATTTTTAGATGTGCTAACATACCTCTTAATAAGTGTAGAGTGACTGGCTGAAATTTTTTCCTGTAGACTTTTAGAACCTGTTGTCACTGTAAAATAATAGGATTATTTAATGTCATTTATAAGATAAAATTATTTTAAAGTAAAACTGTCCCTAAAAGTAAATATTATATAGGAAATGCTTAGGGGCTGCAAAAAAATCCATGAAGATCTTGAGCTACCAAGAATGGTAATGATTCTGATTTATCACTGAGGGTTTTATCTCAGTAACACACACACTGCCTCACTCAAATTTTATCAAGTGCATTACTTTGAGTTTTCCACTGTTGTGAAGAGCAGATATGATTACACATCAGAATGGTGATATGTTTCCATTTTAGTAGTTGAGTTCTCCATGCAAATAACTCCTTCCAGATATACCTTTGTGAAAATAAAACTGCAGTTTCTTTTGAATTAAAGTAGGATAAAACCTTGTTTAAGTGGACCCTTCTCTAACTAAAACAAGTGTGTGCTTTATATTCTTCTGTGTTGCTTTTTCAGCTTTCAAGTTCTTGTAGCAGCTGCTATTATCAGATTGTTTCTGCTTATGTAAATGCGCTGCAACGCTCTTCTGCTACAAATGAGTGCACAGAAAGTATCGAGTTGGCCACTAGGTTCAATAAATCTTTGGCAGACACAGAAAGGGAGGAAATGGAACATAAAATATTTACCTTCTGGGTATTGCTCCATTAAATGTTGGGGGTTTTTTAACATGCCATTGGTTCAAGAATTTCTGTTGAAGACCACTGGTGCTTCTCTAAGAGATGGTGTTACCGCAGAGATCAGGTGTGTTGGGATAAGGTATTGTGAGGGCACATCTCACTGTGTTGAGTTCTGTTGGAAGAAGGTGCTGTATCTTTTTTTGTTGGTTACAGATTGCTGCAAAAGTAGTGTTTGCACTGCCTCCAAGTAACAATTGCTCTTTGGTAGCTGTGAGAACTATCACCTTCGCCTTTCGGATGAGCGTTAGCTTTAGCTCAGTCGTGTTGGTGTGGGCCAGGGAAGTTTGTTCAGTGCTAAAAATGCATTTGACAAAGAAATAATGCAGCGAAACCAGCAGATAAAGAAGGAATGTACTGCTTTTTGTTGTCAAACGTATCTGTTTAGCATCTACTCTGCTTTCCTTTGGTTTAAGGGCTTACAGCTTACATACAGGCAGTATAGTTTGACAAGAGTAGAAAATGGAGGGCTTGGTGATGGCAGGGCCCCTTCTCTGGCATATAGCCTGCTCTCCCCTTTGCTGTTCTGTTTTGTACACCTGACATGAAACAGATACTCACTTGCTTCTGGTTCTGCTGTCTCTGAAGAATAATGTGTCAGGCAGCAAGGACCTGGCAGTCTGTCCATTGGCAGTAGTGACTGTAGGGTGTGAAGTCTTCACAGCTCTCATATAGCAGCTGACATTCAGGGCAATTTATCAGATCATTAATGCCCTCCAAATTTTTACAGTTATGTAGAAGTAGTGACCGACAGGGGACTGAGTTATGAAAAATCATTAACCTAGGTAAACTGAATGTAGGTAATAGGTCTGAAATTTACTGAAGTATGTGCACGTTCTTTTGAGGAGGGTACTAGTGCAGCCCAGCTATAAGAAGCTTAGGCCCTTTGGTCTTCCCAGCTGGAGGAGTAGCCAGGGCCAGGAGCCATGGTGAGCTATGACATACCCTGTGTCTTTTTCCACTGGATTTTAGAAGTTTGCTTTAGAAAATGGATTAAAAATAATTTTAAAAAATGTGTATATATAGCCTACACTATTACACTACAGGTTCCCGTAGTTTCATTTTCTAGCTCACAGCTGCTTCTGTAAATACAGGGAGCTTCCAGTACTTTCTGGAAAATAAAACTGCAGTTTTGAACCATTTTCAAAACATGGTGTTGGCTCCCTGCCCCAATAACTTGAATCAAAGCACTTTACTTTTCCTTTAGAGAAGCATACCAAAAGGTAAGTGATGTACTGCTTGGAACAAAATGGAGAGTGTTTGGCAGGTGCTTTTTTGCATTCACCTGTAATTGAATGACCAAAAAAAAAAAAAATCTCTTTTTTAATTTACTTTTTTTTCAGGGTGCTATTTCTTTAGTTACACAGACCCATTGTCTGTATTGATTTTTGTATTTCTGCTTTTTGGCCGCTTTAGCTTGCCACGGTTGCATGTAGTCGTGATGCTAATTCGGAAGCGTGTTTGCTAGCAAAAGGCTTCGAGCAGAAGAAATATTGCATCCATCCATGCAGTTGAATCTTACTCACTGAATTGCTCAAAGACTTTGAAGGGTTCTGCCACAGAGCAATTGTGACATTTGTTGTGACAGTGACGTGTTCCTTCCTCAAAACACTATTTATCCAAGAAGGAGTAGTGGAAATTAAAGAAACACGGTGGGCAGCCAAGGCAACAAGAAACACCAGATTCTCTTCTGTTCAACCTATTTTAAGGAAAAGGTGCCTGGTCAAAAACTAAAGGAAAAAGGTGTGAATTCTTTTTTATAGGTCAGCAGGAAGCCTTTGAGTGGTGCAGCATTTGAGGTGGGGGTGTCTGTGAACCTCTGGGCATGCTAGTGACCCCCTCCTGCCCCAGGGTTTATTTCCAGGACTAGGGCGATGGAGTAAGTCATCTTAAACCAAGACTTTAGGACCAAACATGTACAAAATCAGATTTTAAAAAAAAATTTAACTGTTTAGGAGCCATACAGAAGGAGTTCCTATAGCTGTGTGGCATCATCTCATCTGTAAAGCTGAAATCTGTGCTTGTCATCTTGACTGATAAAATGTAGTTTTTCAAGATCTGAATCAAACTGTTAAGTCAGTGATGGAATTGGGGATGGTGGAATTTACTTATTCCAAGTCTCAGTTTGATGCCCAGCTTATATTGACTTGGTAAATTCTTTTTTTCTGAGACCACTTCTACCAAAGTGGGTTTTTTAAGGTTCTGAAAAGAACTGTATGAACCATGGGCATATGGCTGAATTAACAATTCATAACCATGATGGAATGAAGTTAAAAATTTAATCTCATTCATTTGAATGTAATATTGGAATGTAATACATGAATGAATATAAATGTAATTTTAGTCATGTTTTTAATCCATAGTACTTAAAAACACCTTATGAGAGAGTTCCATTTAGCACAGGTCCTAGCTCAGAGTCACAGGGAGCTGAGATAGAATGGTATCAGATTGCTGACAGAGGCAGTACAAAATCTGGGAATCACAGTTTAAAACATGGGTTTTGGGTAGGATTGCACAGATTATTTTGCTGAAATAACCAATAGCCAGTGTGGTGCATTTTCACTTTTTTTTTTTAAAGGCTTATATTTCAACAAAAATATATCAGCATTTAATCTGAGATGCTTCCTACAACTTAAGTCCATATGATTGCCTTTAAAAGAGGCTGCTGCTTGGCCCTGGCATTTTTCAGCCCAGCATGTGGTGAACTTGGATTTAGAGACAGTGAGTGATGCACACATTTCTTTTCATGCCAAGAAAATACCCAGTTGCAATTTGAAAACAAGAAAACAAACAAACAAAAGAAATCAGAGAGAGGAAGAATATTCTCATCGAGTTGGGAATTGTGATTGTTTTTAAAAACGTTAAAAATTTTATCTGGTTGTTTTTCTCATAGTTTTTTTCTCACTTAAGATGTTAAAAGACATAATTTCTGTGGTTAAACCACAAATATGTGGATTGCTGCTAAAAATGTGGCTGCATCTTGGCCATGACTCCTCATGAGCATCTCCCGAATGGATTAACTTCATAGAAAATTCCAGTTTTCTTTATGTAAGAGTATAGACCCACTTTGAAAAGGTATTTGTGTCCAGAGCTTTCCCGTGGCAGGGCAGGAAGCACCTGCCACATTCTGGTCCCCAGAGGACCTGCTGTGATGCTCCTGGATGATCAGCATAATCACCCATTGTTGTAGTGCAGTAATGGTGCTGTAAAAGTCCCAAGTAAAGTAGGTAGTCGTTAAGGAAATTAAGAATCCTCATTAATCATGGAGGCAGTTATAAATAGCCTAATGAACAGTTTCCTTGTTAGACACTCAGACATGTAAATATTTAAGTTTGACAGTGTGAACATTGTTACATGTCCTGATACAGGAGGAGCATCCCACCAGCCTGAAATAAGACTTTAGAGAAACAGTTAAAGCATTTGTGAATGCAGGAGCTGACAATTCTTAAAAAATAATAACAAATAATAATAATAATAACTAGAAACTGGCAACACTGCAATGTTCTACACTATCGTAATTGTCTTGCATGTTCTTTAATAAAGGTTCACTTATGCTCTCAGGCTTTAGGACAAGTAGGCATTGAAAACATTTGAATGGTGATTTTAATCAGCAGCAAGAACTGAAGATCTGTTAAAAAAGAAACTGTAATTTTTGTGAGTACTTTTTTGAAGAAAAGTGTTGTTCATTTTGCTTTTAAGAAATCCGGGCATTTAATCCTTTTCTCTCTTGGAATCTCCTGTTCATTCTGTTTAGGAATTCTAAAAAATAAGTTTTGGGGGGATGTTTTGGTGCTTCCTCAGAGTTCCTAAAGCAAGTTGAATACAAATTTATTGAATTTTTTTTTTCTTCTTTGATCTCCCCACAAGCTCCAAAGGCTTCCATTTAGCTGAAAATTAAACTTCCTCCGTACCCTTACAAATTATTTCTACAAGTCTAGTTTTTACTTCATAGCTTGAAATGAAGTTTACATAACTCCTTGCTGCGATACTCCAGCCCCTAACTTGCAGCTGTGATTTGTCTTACAAACCTTTGAAACAACAAATAATTTCAGTAAAGATTTCGTTTGGATGGCTGCATCGCAGCTGCAAAGGAAGCTCCGCTTTGCTGGACACAATGGCTTTAAGAAAATCAAACACACGAGTGTTCTGAAGACAAACTGCAATACTTGCTCTGATACTACCAGTAAAGATGGTAGTTTTTAACTCCAAAGATACTAGGGAGAGCAGGAACAAGTGAATAAGGGTAATAACGCCCTATTTTTTTTTCCCCTCCATGGAATTTTTCTTGTCCTCCTTGTGTGCTTATTGCTTTCTTTTAGGAAAACATAGTTTTTGATGCACATTTTGTCATGCTATTCCTTTGGCTTTTTTATTCAGACAATCTTAGGCTTTACTTTTCCAGTGAACAGGTTAAATTCTGTTACTTGTTTCGTGTTTTGTTTTTGAAGTTCCTTGTACTTAATGAATCTTAGTGCAGCTTTGAACTGCTAATCAATAAACACTCCCGAACGCTGTACTTTGTTATTGAATGCTTTTAGTTCATCATGCTTTGGGGGCTTTTAAAACACATGCATGTAGAGTTACTCACAAATTAGAGCAGTCAAATAGTATTTTGATGATTAATAGCTTTGGTATTTTCTGAGTAGTTTCATGGCATTTGGCAAATATTTTAGGAACACCAGTGAACCTTAGCTGTCAGCTCCAGTTGGATTTCTTCATAATCAGATTTTTTCCCAATTCATTCTTAATTTCTGGAACGTTCAAAGTACCAGTTCTCTGAGAAAAGTTATTTTGAGAAGGTACAGATGTCTAAGAAAACTGGAGAGCCTTTCTTTAGGTGACTGTGTTTTATATTTCATAATATTGAAGAATAAGTTGATTTCAGTTTGGTTTTGCTGTCCTAAAGAGACTGTAGTTATCACCATTCACATCACATCACTGACCAGAACAAAGCACATGACTGGTGGTGGATATTACTATGGAAATCTATCTTTGAATGTTGTATAACTAAATACATGTTTCTAATTAGAAGTACCTTGGCAGGAAATAGTCTTATAAAAACAGAGATAAAAAAGCAAATTCAGGATATTTGTAGAGCTCTGTCCTGAAGACCATGTACTTGAGAATCAGAGTTCACTGGGGTGAGGAAGAGGAAGAGAAGGAAAGCAGGAGTTTATTCTGCAGAATTGAAAACCAAATAATAAATCCTGTGGGAGTAAGACACTGAGTTTCAGCCTTGTTTTCCAAGGAAAAATCTACAGTGATTCTGAGTACGGGAATTCTTCGACCTCAGTGCAGATTTCAGTTTCCTCTAATTACAAAGGGGGGAAAGATGTGTATTTTTTAATGGAAACAAGAAACTGCTGTTAGTTATTTCTCTCTGAAAGTACTTTTGTGGATGCAGGGCACTTACGTGGCTGGTTTTTCCTTTTGCTCTCCCCCTGCTATTCCAAGTACAGCACTGCTCTAACATTCCTACATCCAATCTACTTGTCTCATGAGGATTGCTCCCGTTGGCCAGGAAACAGCAGTAACAGATCACGCATTTCTTACATTTTATGTCACATTAGTGTATTTACCTTAAAATTTTAAGCCCTAAATAGCTGGCATTTAAATCCAGAGTTGGCCTCTTTTGTGAGGATGTTTGCAATTTCCTGATGTAAAATCCCTCGCCAGCAAGCCATGGAGCGAGCAGCCAGTCGGGAAAGAAGTGTCCTTAACAGAAGTCATGTTCAGTAGTGCTGCTTCAAGGCAATAGCCTGAAAACAAATGAGGCTCTTCAGTGTTATGTCCACAAAAGAGTTGGGACCCACCTACACCGATGCAGGAATTTTGTTGCAGTGGGACCCGTTTTTTCCCCTCAACACTATATATATTCCAAGTGTTTCATGGAAAACAACAAGAGAATGCATTAGCTGATGCAAAACCCAAAAGGTTTTTCAGTTGAAACCGTTATTTGAAACAAAATCAAACATGTGAAATGGACTCTTCTCCTGATGACTTCTCAGACAAAGGCAGCATTGACATGCACTGAAATGCCAGGAGCAGAATTCATGCGTCTGAGTGCGCTCTAATGCTGGAGCCACCATCGCCTGTTCTGCCTGGCAGTTTGTACAAGCAGCCATTTGTTGGAAAAATAGACTTCATTAGTGATTTTTCAGTTCAGAGTGCCCTTGTACACTGTTCATCTGAGAGAACGTGCAGAAGCTGAGCTTCTCTCTCCTCTGGCTGTAGCATTTTGCATTTCACAGGTGGTGACTTGACTGAACAGTGAAAACATCTAATTTTCACTTCTTGTTTGGTTGGTTTCATTTGACATAATTTATTTAGGTTTGGGGTTTTTTTTCCCCCTTGTAGGTTTGCATCCAGTGGTGTTGCAACATAATTTATTTCCTTTTCGGTTAAAAAAAAAATAAAATTACATCAATAAAAGCACTTTTTTTTTTTTTTTTTAACCCCAGATTTATCTTTCCCAGAATAGGTGTGTAAGTTAAAAGTGTTGTTTTTTTGTGAGTGCCTGAACATGAGGTGAAGTAAATCTGGGCCTGTGGGAACCACAGGAAATGCATTCCTCAATATTGCTGGCGTTGGAACGCTGTACAGAGCCAGGCTTTCCGTAGAGCCCTACTGTCCTTCCACCTTCACTGTGCTGATTTGAAGAACAGCCCTGTGACACTTACCTTTAGTGATTATTTGGGGATAGATGAGGGAGATCAGTGTGCTGGATGAGGCACTTTCTCCTCCGCTTTATATTCAGCTTGTTGCTTCTCAGAGGTGCTCTTGGGGAAAACTCTGTCTTTTGAAGGCAGTAAGGGATATTATTAAAGGCTTTCAGTGCCCTAGCTCGTGTCACTTGATCTTCTTAAATGCGCAAAAATGGGGTGTAGAATTCTGCACTTAGATAAATACATAATCTCAGATCTGTGATTTTGATCTCCCCCCTCCCCCCTTTCCCTCCCCTTTTGCTTTTTCTCGTATCAGGTCTTTCCTGTTACACAGCATAAGCTCCTCAATACAGATTAGGCCTTTTGGGTTTTTGTTTTGTAGGGAGGAAAGAGAAAACACCCTGTCCAAATATTTTAATTCTCTGTGACATATTAAGCTCAAGGAATTGCATTATCCTGGCTGGTTGGTAACAGCAAGCTGTTTTGCTGTCACGTTTATTGAGGTTGAACAGTCTTCCAGCAGCAAGAGAGGAAAGCTCAGTGAGTTTTGTATGCTTTTGTCTAATGCGGAAAAGAAGTCTTATAGTGACCTGTACTTACTTATGTAGCTCTTCTGAAAATCTTGGAGTGGTTTATAAGTGCTAAATTAAGTGTGAAGCGAGCAGTTACATAATATCCATGTTTTACAAATAGGGCTAATCGTAGTTCAGGAAGGTTGGCTGCACGAGACCACGTAGCATCATTAGCAGTAGAAATAATGACTCATAGCCATGAGTTCCTTGAGCTTATCTCTGTATTATGGGTTTCAGGCACTTCAGTCTGTTTGGTTGTAAGAGCAGAGGTTATAAAGTACACACTGCTTAAATAATTTCATTAACTCTCTTACCTCTGCTGGTTTTCTCACTGTACTTACGATCTGTGCTCATATGTCAATTGATTGGCATTTTAAGTTGGGTTGTATTGGGCCAAATTTCTTTTAAATCAGATTTTAAAACTGTGGAACACAAAATTAATATGATCAGATAATGATATTCACCATCAAATTGCTCTTAATAAGAGATGTTTGCATTTGAACTCCTGCATTTGTTCAATCGATTTTAAGATCCTGGTCTTTTTATATAGGCCAGCTTTTATCGGAGAGTTGTAGGCAAGGTACTTAAGAGTATCGGTTCAGCTCAGAATTAAGTACATCAACATGTTGGGTCATGCTTTTGACTCGGCTCCAGTCAACTGTACAGGAATACTTTGTATTCCACTTTGCAATCCGTGTCTTTGGTCAGCATTGCCCAACTGCTCACCCTTTCCATCAGCACGTCAAGCCATTTAAGGGAGCATCTGATTTTGAAATTGGGAAAGAACTGTCTGTGTCAAAATAATTCCACGTCCTTTTGTTTTTAAGGAAGTTGCTGTGCAGTACTCCTAGTAAATAAATAAATTTTAGCTTACCTGCAGGGTCTCTCAGAAGCACTGTGTAGAAGTTAGGATACAGTATAAAACCTTTGTGTTTACCTTTCTTGTTGTTACTTGATTATTCCCAATACTTCAATGATAACAGTAATAGAGCACTTCATATGCAAAACCCTTGGGGCAGAGATTTGCAAACTTCTTGTGTTGGTTGCCAAGTTTATTTTTTTACAAAGCATTCTCACTCATTGCTGGGAGTACCAGCCCACATCTGAGTCTGTACCGGTCCTTTTCCATTTGTGCTGCAGGGCAATTTTCTAACATAATCAGACTTAAACTTTTCATTTGGTTTATTGTAAAGATTTACCTTTCAAACAGCTTCTTGGAGGACCACTTGAAGGCACTCATCTTTTTTAACAGTAACACCCTGTCAGATAGACTTTAATGGAAGCTTAGGGCTATTACACGTTGTTGATCATGTTTATTTAAAATGTGACCTGAAACACCTGCAGGGTTTGGTCAAGTTGGCTAAAAAACATCCTTGGGAAGGAAGTTCCACTGCTGTCTGTAGGAAGCTTATTGGTATTTTCATGACCAGGGTCATTTGGTTGTTGGAGGTTGGGGTGTGCTGTGGTGGGGGGGACAGTATGCAGGCTGGAACCTTGGAAAGAAAATCCCACTGTGCCTGCAGGGCCAGAGAGGTGTTCTTTGGTACAGACAGGTGGAGACCTCTAGGGAACAAGTTTAACAAATACATTGCTGAAAAAGATTCTTGGGGCATCTCAAGTGGGAGATGCCCGGTGCATAGGAGACCTCCCAAGAGTATCACGATTTCCAAAGCAATATTGTGACTAAGGAGGATTTCATTTCCCTGAGGGTACCTCAACTTGCATCTGAAACATGACTGTTCCCCTTTCATGCTCGATACTCCTCAAATACATGAAACCAGTTAATAGTACTGATTATTTACAGTATTTGTTGATGCACTTTTTAGCCTTTTTGTACACCTTTTACGCTTGCCTCCGACATATTACTTGCATGCAGTGTTTTCTTTGTTTCTGGTTTGGTGCTTAAGCCCTTAGTGCGAGCCCCAGCTAGACTGTAAAACTCTCCTTGAGCAGCTTGCTTATGCTTGTGGCATTAACCTTTCTGCAGGGGGTTGTGCTGTTTGTTTACAAAATTCCAATTTTCCACTTACAAATAGAATATTATTAAGAGAGTCTTCTTTTTACCAATTAGGTCAAAGTCCTAAAATTTTAAGACCTAAACCACATGGTTTAGAGCGAACTGATTCACAAACCATAGGTGACTTTACTACAAGAAGAAAGGGTATGTACTTTAGCACTGTATGTATATGGCGCTTTATAAAAATAAGTGAAGCAGAAATTAAGAAAACTGTTATTCTAGAATAACTTTAACTCTTGCATAGTCTTTTTACTTCTTTTATAGTCTAAGATCATGGAAGCATTTTCCGTGCCAAGCAACAGGTTTCCTTGACAAGTGCATGGAAGCATTTCCTTGATATTGACATGGATGTTCTGATCTCTTAAGTTGTAGCTTTTCATATTTTGGATTTACTATTGTCTGTTTATTTAGAAGCAAGTATATATAACTTGTAACTTATATATCGTAACTTGTAACTTACTTGAAATACCTTTTGTTAGGCAATAACCTGAAATCACAGCTCACTTAGGTCCCCTGCTTTTGGCTCAACACTGAAATGAAGCAAAATATTGATCCTCTGACCCTATACTAATACAGAGATCTGTTTATGCATCTTAATGGAGTTTGCAATTAGTGTGATGAGCCCATCACACTAATTGTTGAAGGTGCCAAGTTGGTGCCTTATATAGTAACAAGAAGTAGAGAAGATTATTTCTCACAGAAATATCATTGATCCTTACCTTTGGTTGTTAAAGCCCATTGCAAGTGGATGAAATCTTTCTGCTGTTCTCGTGGGCTTTGGACAAAGTCCTGGTTCTGTTTCTGCTAGAGCAGTACCTTGCCCACTGTTTATACCTGCCAGGTAGTCTCAGACCTTTACAGAGGACTTGAGCCAAGCTCAAGACCAAGCTCAAGAACAAGCACAAAGATCAGTTTGTGTCACTCATGCTTTAATATCATCTTGCCTATGTCACATTCAGTTCTGCCACTCTTATCTCATATGATACCTTATATCTCTGGATGGATAAGTTGTAGTTCCTCCTCAGTCTGCAGTGGCAGCTTTTTACAAGCAAATGAGTGAAAGTGGCAGAATTACTGGCGTAGGCTTGATATGTTTGGATTGTGTAATTGTCACTTCTTAACAGGGAAAAGGAGAAAAGTGTTGGGATACCAAAGACTGATAGTCATCCAGAAAATTTGAATTTGGAGTTCTTATGTTCAGTATATGATAGCTGACCTTTTAATAAACTCAGTCTGAGGAGTGAGCGTAATGAAAGTATAATGAGTACAGTTCTGCTTTTCCCTTGTGAGACAAACACACTGATCTGGCAACTGGTTTATCTCAGTTCCTCATGTGGTCACTTAGGGCAGCTCTTATGCCACATGAACTAGTGCTACATGCCTGACATTTGATCTTAGTGAATCTGCTAATAGTGAATCAGCGAACTCATGGAGTGGGGGGCAAGGAGAGGAAGGGGTGATATTATAATGGCATTGCATTTAATTTTCTAGAAACAGTTTTGAGTAGGATGAAATTGAGATTCAAACTGCGACAGCAGTTTGACTCTGTGATTTTTAATTTTTTTTTCAAATTTTTTTTTCTAATGTTTAGAAGGGGTGAGACGTACAAGCTGGAGGGAGGGATAATGGGTTTCTCACTAGTGATCTATTCATGGCTCTGTTCTGAAAATGAAATTTAAAAATGGCACTTTTTTTGAGAACGATATTAGCTGTCACGCACGGCAGAAGCACACCACCACTCTGGTCTCTTGATAAGCAGTGCTGTGAGCCAAGCTCCTCTTGGTGTTGGCTCATCTCTCACTTTTGCAGACTTAGTCTTAGCTGCAGGTTCTGCCCACAATTTGAGCTGTGAAACCTCATCAGTAAGGGCAGGGAGGGCACAGTTTGCATAATTATAACTGTCTGTGAGCCAAGAAAAGAGTTGGCTCTGCTGGAACAGTCCATGAACCCCATCCTGGGCTTGTCAGTTCAACAAGTCATTGTGGCAGGGTAAAGGCAGAACCTGATGCTGCCACTTTCAGAATCTCTTTTCAAAACGGAATTCCTATGTGCAAGTATATGCTGCAAAATTCTTAAATTGTGGTGGATTTTTAAAAATTTACATTTAAATTGTTTTTTTCATTGTTGTTGCTTTTCGTTACCTGGAAAGACTAAAAATATAAGTTAATATAACATGACTCTCTGAGAACGGAACAGTGTCTCCTTTTCTTAAACAGTATTTAAAATTTAAAATTTACTATGCAAAAGTTTACTATATAAAAGTTTTTTCTGGGATGTTCTGTGCTTTAAGATTGTCTGTTTCTTACTTAGCAAAACCAGCTCCACTAGAAATAAAGCCTCTGCCTGAATGGGAAGAACTACAAGCCCCAGTTAGATCTCCTATCACCAGAAGCTTTGCACGAGAGTAAGTTTCTTAGATTTTCCTCATTCGGATTGATTGGTTTTGTTGTCTAGAAAGTTAATAAATGTGTGTGCATCTGTGTGATATTTTTAGCCTGTGTAATACAAGTTGAGGTTTCCTTTGGAAGTGCGTTATATGTGCGTGCGTGTGTCTATATATTGAAACAAAGTGTGTCCATGTGAATTTTTATTTTGTAATATTATATATAAGGGACCGTGTATAACCAAAAAATGTGGTGCTCTAGTAAATGTCCTCTCTAATATGCTTATTTTTGTTGTTTACCAGGAGGTTTAAGATATTCGAGATGTATTGTTTGTAAAATAATTCCTGGTAATTAGCTCCTCCAGGTTTCCCGTGTCTCCCAGACCGGATTCAGTTCATAGCACAACTTCCAGCAGTGACTCGCACGACAGTGAAGAGAATTATGTATCCATGAATCCAAATCAGTCCACTGAAGACCCAGTATGTAAAATCTACGTCTTAACTACTCTCTTCCTGTGCAGTCCTTACTTTTAAATCATGCAAACACAGATCCTTCACTCAACATCACTGCCTTGATACTTCTAGATCAAAATCATAATTAAAAAATTCCATAGAAAACCTGTAATTTTGGTAAGACTTTACTGAAAAAGATAAGAGCATAATCACCATATAAAGAGAGTGGTTGATTCACACATTTATTATACAAAGCAGTTCAAGGCATGACTTTTTTTCTACCTCTTCCCTAGAAACTGTCTCCTCTTGCTAATGGCTTGCCCTTGGACTATGCACCAGTTCAGTATTGTGACATCAAGAGAAAGAAACTGTCTTAGGACTTCTGAGACATGCTTAAAAAAACAGTATTAAAAGGACATCTTCCAAGAAATGTGGAATGAAGAGGGGGGGGAAAAAGGATTGATATTTGTTGTTTGCATTCTATGGGAACTGAGCCATGCGTACTTTTATTAGGCTTCTTTCAAAGAACAGGATAGAAGGAGTCTTTGTCTATTGAGTATCTGTATTTTTTCCCCTTTGGGGGAGAATTTTCTCAGATAATAAAGTTTCACATGCAGTATAGTAAGTGAAGGCATAGTTGGGAAAAGTTAGTGATGCATGCTGGGGTTTTTCTTTGGGAGGAAAGGAGAGAGAGAAAAAGAAGACAAAATAATAGTAGTTTAAAGGAAGAGAATAGCAGTAGACCTAGGCCTAAACTGAAATGTGGTCTAGAATACCCATAAAACATGGAGGAAAACCTGAATCTTGAGCTCAGCTTTTTGTTCAATATAAAATCATAGAATAATTTGTATTGGAAGGGATCTGAAAGATCATCCAGTTCCAGCCTCCCGTGCCGTGGGCAGGGACTGGGTTGTTCAAAGCCCCATCCAGCCTGGTTCAGTGCCTTCACTGTGTTTTCCAGCTTGGACTCTTGCTAGGGAATACAGCAGCATTTTTCATTTTTAAAGCACTTAACGAAAGACCTTCTTTGGGAAGGGCCTGTCTAGCACCGTTTTTTGTCCTGTTTGTCCGTCTACCTCCTTATATGGCATGTCCTGGCCCATTTCCCTACACCCTGGACCCCTCCTCTCGCAGTGCTGTTTGCTTCCCTGTCCCCTGCTGCTCTGGATACCCTCCCAATCTCCTCCAGCCTTCCTCCCCTCAGCTGCCACTGCTGCCCGTGGATCCCGTGCCTTAGGCCCCCCTGAGCAAGCCCCTCCTGCTGACTCCCCTGGGGCAGCTGGGGCAGCTCAGGAGCCTGCGGAGCATCCCGAGCTGTGCTTTGTGCCATGTGGGCAGTGCAGGTGTGCTTCCCAGGAGAAATGTGCCCCAGCAGTGGGGAGCTGGTGATGTTAGAGTCCAGCCCCTCTCTTGCAAGGGCCCTTGGTAAGTAACCGGTGACGTTCCCCTTTCACAGGCTCGGGGAACATCCCATTTTACACAGGGGATTAGTGTCACCCTGCGGTTCTCCCTGCACAGAATCACAGTTCAACCTGGGGATTTCTGTGGATCCTTAAGGCTGATTCAGGGATTTAACATGAGTGCCAGGATGGTATAATTAATGCCATGGCTCAGGCGCCTGTCATTAATATCTTCTGTTTGCTTGCACCATTCCTTCTTTAGGGTTGTTCTACAGATTTCCTTTCAGTTTTGTTTGTATATATTTAAAGTTTGTTTTCTAATGCATATGTTCTGCCTGCCTAGTTTGTTCGAAATAACAGATTACTTTTTGCTCTTTTAATTTATACTGGAAACATTGATACAGAATCTGATTTTTATATGTTAAATATGCAGAAATTCATTGAGAGAATTTGGGCAACAAAAATGAACTTTGTATCAATTGTTTGTGTTTGTTGTCCTTTGTTACCACTTATTGTTACATGAATTGAATGATACAAATTTAAATTCAGTTTAAAAAGCCCAGCCCATTGAGCTTTAACCCATAAAATATTTTATTTCCTAGAGAACCAGAATGTTTCCAGATACCTCACGGCCTTTGTTTTAAAATCTCCCTGTTAAATAGATTTTTTGAGAATTTTTGTTTGTTCCAACTCTGTCTGAGCAAGGAGTCCATACTTCTTCATTGTTTTCTGTCATCAGCTTCGAAGCATCTTGTTTGAACATGTCATACTTCTGTTTTATTTAATAAAATCAGCAATATTCTGCTTTTTCTTTCAAGTTGCTGTCAGCCTTACCCTTCTGTCTTTCCTTCTGCCTTCCTCTTCATTTTTTGCTGACTGCTGCCCTCTGTCTTCCTGTTTTTTCTTTATCTTTTAGAGAAGAGTCCTTCTATTGTACTGTTCCTATAACACCTGTTAAGAGGGAGGGATCAGGCTGGGAGAGGACAGAGGAGGTGAGGTTGTAAAAGTCTGAGATAATTGAAATTTAGGTATATACAATGCAAATTCAGTTCAAGCAGCCCTACACATATTTTCCAAAGTTTTAATATTTTGATCTTATCAATTGAATAATACTTTTTGATTTTCAGCTTAATCATGATGACTTTTGAATGAAATGTAAAAGTTTCATTTGAAATTTTGCCACTACTGTAAAGCTGAAATTACTGTAGGTATTAAACAGCAATTTAAGGAATAAAAAAGTTGGCCATTAACTAACGTTAAATTTGAGATATAACAACTACAGTTAAAAAGAGCAAAGCACACTCCGTTCTTATCTCATGATATGAAGGGAACATTAGGTGGAAGGCACAGAGGGGTTTGGTGGCAACCTTAAGTTTGGGGGGTTGGTTTTTGGGTTTTTCCCTTCCATTGGCTATTGACTCTGTCCCAGTTTTGACACAGAATATATCCCCTTATTCTACAAGGTCAGTGAAATTTGCATGATTTAACTCATTGCGAGAGCTCTTAGTCAGTTTTTTAACCTTTAACCTTTTGGCACTTTTGTAATAAGCATATTTGATAATGTGGACAACTAGCACATCCATTTGTAGCTGAGGTTATTTATGTTATGATTTCAGAATTTGTTTGGAAGCAACAGTCTTGATGGAGGAAGCAGCCCTATGGTAAAACCTAAAGGAGACAAACAAGTAGAGTATTTAGATCTGGACCTAGATTCTGGGAAATCTACCCCACCTCGTAAGGTAAGTGGATCTTCAGCTCTTGCAGTCCTGCCACCAACAGTTTGAAATTGCTTCACAAGTAGTTGCTGGGTAAGAGGGAGCCTCCAGCAAGATCATAGAACCACCCAGGTTGGAAAGGACCTCTGAGATCATCAAGTCCAAACCTTGATCCACTACCAATGTGGTTAACAGACCATGGCACTGAGTGCCACATCCAGTCTTATCTTCAAAACCTCCCACGATGGAGAATCCACCACCTCCCTGGTGGATGCCTGTCCAATGCCTGATCACCCTCTCTGTAAAGAATTTCTTCCTAATATCTAACCTAAACCTCCCCTGGCACAGCTTAAGACCATGCCCTCTTGT
>JAWWES010000133.1:11860458-11885473 GCA_035583135.1 Lophotriccus pileatus
TTCACCAGCACTCTCTGGGCCCGGCCCTCCAGCCAGCTCTTAACCCAGCAGAGAGTGCCCCTGTCCAAGCCATGGGCTGCCACCTTTTCCAGGAGAATGCTGTGGGAGACAGTGTCAAAGGCTTAAGTACTTTTTCAAATAGTCAATCCAGGAGACAGTGTCAGACGTTTCAGGGAAACCTGTGCTTGTTCTGTATCCGTTTGGGACATCGACTTACTTTTTGCTGTTAATTCATTTTAACATGTTTTTCACTCTTCCTTGCCTTTCCCAGAAGAAGAGCAGTGGCTCGGGCAGCAGCGTGGCAGACGAGAGAGTTGATTACGTGGTGGTTGACCAGCAGAAAACGTTAGCACTGAAGAGCACACGAGAGGCCTGGACTGATGGGAGACAGTCTACGGAGTCTGAAACACCTACGAAAAGCGTGAAGTGAAAATACTGCTCTGTCTTCAAAGAACAGGAAGAAGTGAATTCTGAAGAATTACAGAACCACAATGGCAGTGTTGTTCGACTGTACAGCACCTGATTCACTGGTGTGTGAGCAGGTTCTTGACCGAATAGGATGGAAGCCAAGGGACACTTTGAATATATCAAAGGAACTTTTAAGATCATAAATCGGCTCTGTGGTGTCTGGAAAAAATTGCAGCCTGTAAATAACATGTAAAATAATATCACTTAGCTTTCAGAAAACCTTTTGTTCTGTAGTTAACACATTCGTAGTATTACCATGTTTATGCACTTTTTCAGTTACAACGTTGGTTCAGGTATTCCCAGATAGTGTACCTTAATGCCTAATTCATCTGGAGAATTCTTTTTTCCTTACACTACTATTCCTTATGATTTTAGGTTAATTAAGCTACATGTAGATACGGAAATTAATATTTGAACTTCATTTTAACAACTCAAAATTGATTTTGCAGAAATATACTTTCACAATTGAATCATCTACTTGAAATGCCAAGAGATGACCGTTAGTTACATACTTGTTTATATTTAATACACACAAGATTATTTGGAAGTCTACAGGTTACCTTCCTAACAAAAATTGCTGTGAGTTAATAATAATGAACTGTACTGGGTTTAGACCTACAAGCCTGGCTTCTATGTTAGTTGTTAGTGGTGGAACTTCTATTGTATTTTATTAATGTCAGTGTTCTGTGTTCAATGGGTGAAGATTCTGCAGGGTGGGATCTTACACTTTCAAAGACTGAATAATTAAATATCAAGTAAGCCTGCAAACCACTGATGGCATGCAGTAATGTTGTGATCTCACACTTATTAACATGAAATAACCTTTATATTATTTACAGAAGGTAGAGTATATAAATCAGGTACGTACCAAGCACTGTTGTGCTAATACACTGATCAGGTTTAGACAATGAGCTTTAGTTTTGTACTATTTAGAAGTTCTAATGTCAGTTTTCAGTTTGAGATTAATGGGACAGTTTGACATTCACTTTTTGTAGTACTAGCAAAATACTGTGATTTTTGAATTAGACGTTAATTCAAATGGAAATACTATGTTTTGACACCATAGTGCCCTTCTTATGAGCTCTATTTTACTTTAATCTCCTGCTTGGCCTTATATTTAAATCCCTATGCAACTGATATTTTATATCTCTGTTTTTAAAAATTAGATAATATACCTAAATGATCCCCTTGTAAACCACTTGTTGCTCTTTCCTGGTACAGGATTTTAAGCTCTGTATACTGTGATCCTTTATTTTACTACGCCAGTTCCAAATAATAATCTGCCTTGGTTTTAGAAACATTTTTTTTGTTATTTGGAAGAAGATAGAGATTTTTTAAATACATGAATGAGTTAGGTCTAGATAGAAAACTTACTAACACTCTCATTTTACACATACACCCTCAAGTAAGTGGTTGGTTTCATTTTCCCACCCAATTGTTTTATTTTGTCCAGATCATTTAAAAGTTGAGCATAGAGCTGCATTGTTTTCTGGCATGTTGGCCTTAGTACTGTGCCTAATCTACCATCAGTTGTTTCTCTCCCCTCACAGCCACAATCTACAGTATGTAAATTATCTTATTCTTAACAAAGGTTCTTTTTAAATTAGTAATATTTTGATGCTTTGAATGTTCATTTTAAAAAAGAAACTAAACACAATGCATTTTGAGGTGAATTTTAAATAAATCAAGTTGTTCTGTTTTGATGTGTAAACTCTGTCCTGTGAAACAGCAAACCGGGGTCAGTGCGTCTGGGAGGGTGCCTGGATACCAACCACCCATGGTCAAAATTGTAGGCTGCCTCTTAGTACCTCTCAAAAAAACAAATGTACGGCTAAAACAATTCTCAAAAAGAGTCTCTGATGTAAAATCCTGCACCAAGAAGGTAAATGATGTGATTCCCACTCCCCTGGGAGCCCGAAGCAGTGATGTGAGTCAGGGAAAACTTGATGGCTCCATCAAAATTATCTCAGATCCATAAAGATTCTGGAGCTGTAGCTCAGCTCTGCTTTGATGGTCCCATAACAAACTCTCCTGCACTGATGCCACAGCTGAAGCAGCCACAGGCGTGGTGAGTACTTGGTAACTAGTATAATGATATTTTGCTCGAGGACATTGCCTTGAAGCATTTTACCAGTGCAGTGGCAGCTGTGCATCTTGGCCGGTGAGATGCCCATAATTCTTCACAAATGTGGCTGGAGCATCACTTTGGTTTATCCTACACAACTGTTTCAGTGCTTGCCACTGGGGAGAAGAGCCCATACTGAGGACGCCTACGCTCATGCCTGCACCTGAGGAGTGAGGTGATCTTGGAATATTTCCAACTTGTGTTTCTTTGGTCTCTCAATAGAATTTGAGGATAAAAGGTTTGGAATCTTTTACCTCATCCTAACCTGTCTGTCCTTGAAATGTTGACCAACTACACAATTATGTTTTACTTTAAAACTCTTTGGGTTTTTACAATACTGATACTTAAATATCAATGCTATATTTTTAGATGTTGTGAGGATCTCTGAGACTGAGGTATAAAAACCTGAAAGAATCAGTTTCCTAGGGTGGCCTCTCTTGCTGAGCTAGTGATAGAAGGTGGGTTTGCTTTAAGTTTGCTGATACCGGTCCTTGGTTT
This sequence comes from Lophotriccus pileatus, assembly GCA_035583135.1. Classification (NCBI taxonomy): domain Eukaryota; kingdom Metazoa; phylum Chordata; class Aves; order Passeriformes; family Tyrannidae; genus Lophotriccus; species Lophotriccus pileatus. The sequence continues at coordinate 11,863,550 of JAWWES010000133.1, forward strand.
ACAGATTACCTCTATTCTTTCTTCATTTAATATTTGGCAGCATTCACAACGTTGATGTTATTATGATTGAGAATCCACTCTTAGTTTCTAGGCTTCTTCCCTTTCTTCTGTTAAGGAAAACAGGAGTTTTCCCACTGTGCAGACAGTGTAATGCTTTTTGAATAACAGTCCAAAATTTCTCTTTAATTAGATTTCTTAGCTGTTTTCTCCCCCTTATTACAGTAATACGTTTTCCATACTTACATGTCTTCCAGAGTATGTTCAGAGTCAGAGGCGCGATACGAACTTTTGATGATATGTCTCATTTTCACCTATAAAGCTAGAGGGGCTTCATGCTGCAGATCTGTCTGAGCTCTTTGATGGTCTAAGGATGTGAATATTAAAACTGAAAATGTGAACCCTAAAACTGTAGGCGGTAGAAAGCGAGCTGGAGTGATATTAGCCCTTATGCCACTTTCTGTTTTTAGCTTTGTGAGGACAGTCTAGTTGGAGAGATGCTGGTGGAAACTCCAGCAGAATCTGGTGCAGAAGTAGTTTGTGAGTGCTGTTTGTCAAGTGTTGGATTTCCAGACAGGTAAGTTCTTTCTTGTTTCACTAAAACAACCTGTTACTGGTTGTGGATACAGTTTTCGTTGCTGTATAACCATCATAAACCAGGTTTATTATAAACTGCAAATATATGTATGTAATAGGTCTTTTACAAATACACATCATCTTGCTCACAGAAATCAATGTTAAAACTTAGTGCCTTGTGCACTCAGATTGACTCTAGAGGTGATTTGGTATCGCTCCATGGTATGATCTGAACACTGTGTTATCTGGTAAGTACCAACAGCCACATTTTTATACACTGTGACATAATCACTGTTACCTCATGAAGTGCAGTGCAAAGACAGCTGCTCTGTACTGCTAAACATTTGTAATGTGACATTGAAAAAGATACAAATGTGATCATTAGTCTTATTTGCTTTACTGAGACTTGTATTTATGTTAAAAAAATATTAACAATCCACTCATGTGTGACGGTTGTGACATAGTGCCACACTTAGGGCACACAGACAAATTACAATATGGCTGTTTTAATTAAGTAATTTGGAATTCATTGGTCCATGTAGGGAATCATTGGAGCGATGGGCAGCTCTACAGCTTTCACAGCTTTCACAGTGCACTATGAGCTAAGCAAGATTTTTATCACAGTGACATTTAAGCTTAGCTATTACTGACTGCAACAGTGAATTTTTTTTTATATATATATATATATATATATATATATACACATATTAGTCCTGCAAAAGTGTTTTAGAAACTTAGCAGCCCTGGACAGAGCATCCATTCCATCCTTAACTATAGAGGTTTGTGTCATGAAGAGCCAAAGGATGTTTATTTGCTCAAGGCAAAGGCCGTGCAATACAAAAATTGTATTGCCATACAGGTATACAATTTAGACAGCCATAATGTCACTTGATCTGTTTAAATATTTACACCTGTAGCTCTTGAAAGGTGAACTTAAATTTGGAGATTATCCTCCATATTTCCTGCATCTGCTCTTGGTCTCTGTGCATTGCACCAAGCTGCTTCTTCAAGGTTCATTTCTTCTTGTTTGTCTTATTCCTTGGGAATACTAATGGGGTCCATCACCACAGGTAAAAGGTGCTTGTCTGGCAATTAGTGTAATAAATGTTCCACAAGAACATTGTGTTGATTGGGTGTAGATGAACCAAATACCAAGCAGGGAGGCTTTTGGCTTTTTGCCTTAACTGAACAAGCAGTTTGAGGTTCAGTTCTCAACCTGACAAGGCACAAAGTGGGACAAAAAGAAAAGGTGCTTGAGATGGTTATGAACAATGTCTTTGACATGGTAAGTTCCCAGTATATGTTTATGGTTTGGCATCTTTGGTGTTCAGTTTCAGTACCAGGAGTGGAAGGATAGTAGGTATTGGATGCATGACCAAATGAAAGGCTTGTGCCATCTCGTCGTTGGATAAACAGAGCTAGACGGTTCTGATGCCGGTGGTCTTTAAAGGAAAATTTCCATGTTTTATTTAAAAGGGACCATCTATGTTTGCTTCAACTTTTTTAAAAGAGGTTACTTGAAGTGTATAGTTGTATAATGTGCTGTGCACACACATAATGTTTTAGTTTACTATAGTTACATGGAATAGAAAAAAAATCCTGTACAGTTCAGAACATAAAACACATTAAAATTGAGATTCTCAAAATTTTCTCGTAGTTATAAAATCAGCCTCTGTAGTAATCACTGGGATTTGCTCTTGAAAATTCTCACAGGATCTGTCATCATTGCCAAGCCTTTTCTGGTAAGGTATATCTGCGGTGAAATAATAAAAAAGTGTGTGTCACATCAATTTTGAGAAAGGCCAATCCTAATAAGATTTTATTAAACCCTGTGTGAGGTCCTGGGTTTAGTGTGTGTCTGTGGGGGTTGCATGGGGTACACAGATGGTTTGATTGCACTTCAGGAGAGGATGTGGAAATCCAGTCTTCTGAAAATATTTAAAAGGTATAACACAAAGTAGAACCAGGCTTAGTGTTACTTTTATAATCAACCAAATGTATTTTAAGTATGAAATAAAATGCTTTTGATTCGGGGAAATAAAAAAAGCCTCATAGTAGGGCATCTCAATGCTTTTTTGAATTTATTTGTAGACATTGCAAGGGAGTTGAGTTGTTCCTGGACTAGCTGTAACTAGCTAATAACTAGCTATATAAAATACTAGGAGATTTCTTTTTAGTGCCACTAAAATTCCAAGGACCAACACTTACAGGTGAAGTATAGATTTCTCTTCCAAACCCCTGTTTACAGGAAATCTGTTGGTATCTGGAAAGCTGGTCATTGATACTGAATTGTTCACCCCCATTTTTCTGTAATGGTATCTGTGGTCTGTATTTTTTGTAGAGCATCCTTGCTTTTGGTGTACCAGGAGGAGGGCCATCTTTTAAAGTATGGGATCAAGGTAAATGTTGGCTCCCACCCTTTCTCTAGCCAGCCATCCAAGCTGCCTGGAATACAGTCCCCTCAGACTTTGGCAAGAAGCTGAATGGGTGCAGGTTTGTGGTCAAGTCTGATCTGGAACTCTTGGATGGTTTTATGCAAGCTTATTCCAGACTTAGTTCTTGTGATAATACACTTTGTGGTGGCTGCACACGTAGATTCATCAGTAGTTTCAACTTTTTTTTTTTGTCAAGGTGTACTTGCATAAAAGTTTAAGGATAAATTTCCAGTGGATAGTTCTGAGATCTTGAGGTTCTCTTTTAGTGGGTGCATTGTGTAGAAGGGTGGAAACTTCAAATTAAACAAGCAGTAACTATTCTGTAAATGGGATGATATTCTGCTTTAAAAACAAGCAAACCAACAACAACAACAACAACAACAAAATCAAACACAAACAGTCAGAGAGCCCTAAAAAAAAACCCCAAAACACCAAACCACTTGATTTCAACTGTATATCTTTATTTAGTATCTTCTATTTATAGGTCTGACTATCTTCAGGTAAACCACAGCTGCACAGATCTTCTCTGTTTCCTTCAGTGAGCATCCCTCCGGAACACCATCAGTTCAGCTGGCTGGGGTCATAGTTTTTATCTCCCCTCCATCATACTGATCTGAATAAATGCTGTTATATTTTTCCCAAGACACTTAGTTTTTTGGTGAAGTCTTACTTTGACTTCCTGTGTCTTTCTGATGTGATCCTCCCCCCCGCAAATACTCTGCTTAATTAAAGCAGGTTAGAGAAACAATTAATTTTATAATAGCTGCTCTGTTTTTTGTGAGTGAGCAGAAGTGTGTTTTTTTTTAACGTAGGAAATCTGTTATTATTCAGAATAATCACTAATGCAGAAAGGAATTCAGATGATGTGTACAAACTGGTAACTCAAAAGCAGTGACTGGAGGCTGATACAAAAAGCTATTCATGCCTAATGCCAAGGGCTCAGGGAAATGCATGTGGCACAAAGCAAGCACAGTCTACAGCACACATAAAGAGCCCACCATTCCTGCAATAAAAACTCTGTTGGAAGCCCCAATATGTCCTATTTATTCTGATAATATAGTTTCAGGAAAGTAGATGTTTGTCAATGTGAGTTAAGTGTCAAAAGTGTTTTTCAAAACTTTCCATGAGTATTTAAGTATCCAAACACTATGGGGAGGATTGGCCCAGGTCACAACTGAGAAGAAATAAAGCAACATAAGAAAGGCAAGAAAAACCTGAAAATCAGATTAAGACACTACTGTAGAGTCCTCGATGTATGAAATTTGGGTGTAGAGGCAGATTGATAATGTGCAATCCCATCAGAACTCTTTAATTTAAGTGACAGAATTGCAGATACAGTTAAAATAGAAAAGTTAAAGTATTAGTCTTGCTTAAGAAAACTCTTTTACAGATTCATCCCTATCCCTCAGTGAAGTTCAGGTTTATATCCAACTTCTTAAAATCCATTTCTGTTCTAATCACAGGAGCAGGAGGAAGCTGGGTGGCTTAACTGCAGTGCCAATAGATAGAGGAAGGGACTTTTCCAGGGAGCCTTTCCTTGCACTGCCTCCCTCTGGTTGGCATGCCGTAAGGTGTGGAGTGAACTTCATCGGTGAAAGGAAACACAGCCCTGAGAGAAAGGACAGAACCAGGTTGCTGAGAGGGAGGAGAACCTGGAGTTTTGAAGAGGGAAGGATTTTTTTGTGTAATGAAATGTTTCTGCATTATTTTTTATATAAATAGCTATTTTATGTATAAAAAAATGTATTTTTGCCTTTTGGCTGAACCTTTTCAATCATAGCAGCATAATAAAACCTAAAAGCATTTTTTTTTTTAATTCTTGTTTTATTTTTTCTGTCCTGCTCGTTAGGGAATCTTCATTCTTTGAGGTTTTCTATAATAGGTATTAGCAGTTGACTATATATGGGGTCATTTTTTTGCATGAGTAAATTGTATTCAAAGGCCTTATTTTAAACTGGACACAAGCACAGTCTGACACGCTGTGACAGTCCGTGCATGCCATGTTGCTGTTACCAAATTTTCACTGCTTATCTTGTGTGAAACATTCATCTGACTAGGATGCTTACACTGTAATTTGAACAGCCTCCATGTCATCTTCACAGTACTCAAAATTTGAAGAGCACGTGGATGAAATGTTTGCCACTTACATGTTTGTGTTTACCACTTGCATGTGGCAAACTTACTTTCCTTACATGTGGTAAACTCTAAAATGCTGCTTCCATTGCATTAAGGAATCTACTGAAATTAGAATATCGTTTGCATGAGGTTTTTGTTTTGGTTTTGTTGTTGTTGTTGTTGGGGTTTTTTTTGTGTGGAGGCCTTTTTGTTTTAACAGTGAAAAATCAGTGTGTTGTCAGTTCTGATAAAGCTGATGACAGTGACCTTTGCTGATGGGCAGAGGATTTGGGGGGCTGTTTTTAGCAGACATTGGATGACTTTGATGCTGCTTGGACTGCTGACTGAGTGTGTGATGTGTACATCACCTGTTGCCTGCAGCACCATTAATCTGAGGCCGGAAGAAAAATGATGGTGACAGAGAAGTGATGGCTTTGAAAAATAGGCCTAATTGTATTTACTCTAAATGGGATAGTCCAGCTCAGCATCAGTCTTGTGAGGCACCAGAAAAACTGACAGGATCTAATCTCACTTGTGTAGTATTTTGCTTTTGCATTTCAAACTAAACTTTAAGAAAAACAACAACAAACCCCCCCTAAGACCTGAACGCAAACCAGGCTCTCAGCCTTCTCCTGCCTTCCCGCATCCGAGTGCCTGCCACATATCTGATGATGCGACCACAAACAGCGTCTATTTAATTCCTTTAATTTCCCAAACTTTACAGTGTTAAAGATTTACAGTGTTGATACATGTGCAGCAATGCCTATTAGCGTAATTGCTGCACAGCTAATAGCATCACTCGGAGTTGCTCTTACTTGTGCTGTTTCAATTTCTTGTTTAACAAGGAGCCATCCAAAGAATATTAATTAAAGTTATGATTGCACAACTGAGCAACAAAATTGAAAGATGTGTCGCCCAAGAGATTTGACAAAAATCTGTAATTAAGCCGTTCTTTACTAACTTCATAAGCATGTTAATAATTAGTTGTCTCTACAGTTTGGTACTGGCTGAGGCAGGGTTTTTCTGCTTTATCGTGTATTTGACCGTATGTTGGTGTTTAGCACATTAGTAACCCCCGTCATGAGCTTCTTTATGCCACTGGTTGCTTTCAGTTTAAGGTCTTGTCTTCATATTTGGGCTCTGCATGGACTGTTATGATTTTGTGTGTTCGTGAACATCTTCATGCTAACTTGGAAAGTCCTCTTTCCCACTTTGGTTGGAGGTTTTTGGGGTGGGGTTTTTTGTTGATTATTTTGTTGTTGGGATTTTGGGGGTTTTGGCTTTTGGTGGGTTTTTTTGAATAGTCTTCTCCTCTGCTTTCAGGATTTCGGAAAATTTAGAAAGAAATTTACAGCCTTTTGTCTTTTTACTTTTGGAAAAAGTTTTTGGTTTTGTTTTTTTTTTTTTAAATTACTATGCCTGATGAAGTAGAGATGAATGATACCATGTTAGTCTTTTCTGACAGCAGGCATACAAATATATCAACACCCCATCCCCGGCAAGGTGCTATTTTATTTTGCTGGATGGCCAAGGATTGCTAAGATTTGGATGAAGGTTGTGCTAATTTTTACCCTTCTCCATCAAACCATGTCTAACCTGTCAGCTTCAGTCTGATTGCATACGGTGTTGAAGGTGCTGAAACACCTTCACCTCTCTTCCCAAACACTTGATTTCTTCCTAGGGACCTGTTACCCCGTTTTCCTTCACCACAGTGATTCCTCCACGTGTGGTTTTGTTTGTGTGCTTTGCAGTGGAGACAAAAGAATGCGAAATGGGGAGGGGAGAGTGTTGATCACCTCCCACTCTAACCTACACTCCTGACCACAGGGAGAGCACTGCATCATCTGAAGCAGCTCCAGGACAGGGGGCAGGAGCTGAGGCAGAGCAGATGGACACAAGGCTATGCTGGAAGAGCAGAGGTGGATGGATTAATACAATTAAGTATCATTTTCTGCTGCATATATTCAAAAGTTAAAGCTTTCTCCCTGAACGGAGAGAAAAAGCCTCTAGTAAAGCTCAGGGACTGGTTTCTCATCTGTGATAAGAGATGACAACAAGGAGTGGGAAAATATGTCAGTAAATTTGCTATTAGTTGAGAAATCCTATTCTAGGAAAATTGAGAATTTTTTTTCTGGGAATTTATTCTTCTGAGTAGTTTTGGCAGAAATGAAGCGACACAATCTTTTGGAAATGTCAAAGCTAATAATTTTAACTTCAAAAAAATGTTAAAGAATGTCTGTAATAAAAAACAATGGAATGAAGGTTGTCATAATCATCACAGAGATGGTCTCCATCTAGCTGCTGCCTACAAGGTTACAGTAATTTCTCAGGATGTGGGAGATGCAGCTTCACAAACCTGCAGAGTGCACTCGCAGCCAGGCCTCACTGGGGCCACTCTCAAAGCCAAGGTTTGGGTTGGAAGGAACCTTAAAGATATCTTGTTCCAACTCCCCTACCATGGGCAGGGACAGCTTTCACTAGATCAGGTTGCTGGAAGCCCTATTCCCTGTGGCCTTGAACACTTCCAGGGACATCCACAACTTCTTTGGGCAGCCTCACCACCCTCACAGTCAAGAATGTCTTTCCAGTATTCCTCTAGTAGTGAAAGTCATTCCCCCTTGTCTCATCACTCCATGCCCTTGTCCAAAGTCCCTCTCCAGCTTTCTTGTAGGTTCCCTTCAGGTACTGAAAGGTCTCAATAGGGTCACACCAGAGCCTCCTCTTCTTGTCTTCTATTAGTCTTTGTTGTGGAATTGGACTACACCATATATTGGCACCACAATACAAGAAAGATATTAAGCTTTTAGAGACCATCCAAAGGAGGGCAATGAAGATGGTGAAGGGCCTTGAGGGGAAGCCGTGTGAGGAGCGGCTGAGGGCACTCGGTCTGTTCAGCCTTGGGGAGAGGAGACTGAGGGGAGACCTCACTGCAGTTACAGCTTCCTCATGAGGGGAGGAGGAGGGGCAGGCACTGATCTCTGTGGTGACCAGTGACAGGACCCGAGGGAATGGGCTGAAAGTTGTGTCAGGGCAGGTTTAGGTCGGACATTAGAAAAAGGTGAATCTTGGGGATGGTCCTGTGCAGGGCCAGGAGTTGGATTCGACGATCCCTGTGGGTCCCTTCCAACTCAGAAAATCCTGTGATTCTCTGAGTCTTAAGCAGGGTGTGAAACCCGATTCCCACCTCGACGCGAACTATGCAGGTGACTTATCCCCCTCTGCGCAGCCCTGAGCCACAGGGAGGGAAGGGATCGCTTTCGTTCCCTCCCTGCAGCTTCCGAAGCCCTCGCAGCCCCTCCGGGCCCCAAGCAGACGCCCCGGGCGGCCCTTCCCGGGGGAATCCCGTCGCTCCCGGGCGGCCGGAGCGGGTCCGGGTCCGGGTCCGGGTCTCTCCCTCGGGCTCCCCCAGCGGCGGCCGCGGGCGCTGCTCCCCCTGGCGGGGCGGGGGGGGGAGGGAGGGGGGCAAGTCTCGCGAGCGCGGGCTCGCGGCGCGGCTCGCGCGCTGGTTGGCGGCTCCCGCCGGGACGGGCCGGGAAGGGCCTCGCTCCCTGCGCCGGCCGCGCTCCGGGAGCCGGGATCCGCAGGCCGCCGCCTCCTCCTCCTCTTCCTCCTCGTCTTCCTCCTCCTCGCCCGCCGGGATCCCCGCTGCCCGCCCGCCAGCCCCGAGCCGCGGCGGAGCGCCGTGCCCTCGCGGTGGATCATGTCCGCCGGGCAGCCGCCGCCGCCGCCGCCGCCGGACGAGCCGCCCGCGCCTCCCCCGCCGCAGCCCGGCGCCAGCCCCGGCGAGGCCGCGGGCACCGGGCCGCCCTGCAGCGCCGGGCTGGCCGGGGGCGACATCAAGATGGAGGTGAGTCGCCTTCCCCACCTCAACACCCCCCCCGCCCCCCGGCCGGGACCCCCCCGCTCCGCCGGCGGCAGGTGCGGGACTGCCCGGGCCGCGTGGGGCCGCGGGAGACAATGGAGGGGAGGCCGTGGGGCCGCGCCGGGACAAGCTCCGGGCCCGCCGCCCGCCCTCCTGCCCGCCGGCAGCGCGGCCGGCACGGGTGGGGGGGTGTGTGTTTGGGGGGGTCCCGACCCTCCGCTCCCCGACCCCGCCGCGCAGGGGGCCCGGGAGCCGGGTTCTTCCAGCCGCGGGGACATCGGGAAGGAGGCGCCGCGCCGGGGTCACTCCCGTTGTTTGTTTTCCAAAGGGGCCGGCGGGAGCCCCCCCTGCCCCTCTCCCCGCGCGTGCACACCGCCGGCCTCCCTGAAACCCTCCCCATCCTTGGCGCTTCCTACTCCAGCGGCCAGCCAGCCCGGGATCCAAAAAACCACCATCCTTATCTACTGAAGCGCTTCAAAACTTTTTTTTCTTTTTCCCTTTTTTTTCTTTTTGTTTTTTTTTTTGGGGAGGGGTGTAGTGGGGTTGTCGGAGGGGTTTGTTTTGGCTACAGGTGCGCGTGTTCCAGAAATTTCAAGGGGTTTTTAAGTGATTGTCCGGAGATGCTAATTCTATCGCAGCATTGTTTCCTTAATGATAAGGGGAAACTGGTCGGTCCTGCTTTCAGCGCTGGGTGTTTTTGTACTCTCTGAGTCACGCTGGGCTGTCCAACCTACTTGATCTAAATAAATTTGCAAATGCCGTGTTTTTCGGATGAACAAGTAGCCAGAGCACTGTGGGAAATAAATCCTGCTCGAACATGCAGAAATAGGGCAATTCCGGGCTGGAGTTAAGCGTGTGGAAGATGTGAAACGCGTGCTGTGGAGGCGCCCGTGTGCGAGGGCTCTCCCTGTGCTGGCCAGGTCGGTTCCTTTTTACGTTAGGAAGGGATTTCCTTGCCTGAAGTGAAGTTTAAATTGAAATGCCTTATTGAGAGTCACGAGCACCTGAAAGACTGCTTTTCTTGGTCTCCGGCTGAATGGCAAGTTCTCATCATCTGTGTTGCAGATGATGAGCTCGGATGCCGTGGTGCTCCGTGCTGTTCAGGTTAGGCATTTTGGGAGAAATGGGGGTTTTGAACAGCAGTTCAAACGGTCCTGTACTTGTGCTCATTGGTGTTGGCTGAATCCAGTGAGAGATGAGTAAGAGAATTTGGTTATGACTTCAGAAGAGCTTTAGCCATAACTTCTTATGCTCAATTCTTTATATTTTGACTAGTGAATGAAACAATTGGGTTAGGATTTTTCTGTTTCCACGTGCCTTACCTGCCAGAGGTTTGCAAGGAAATACCCACCCACAAACATCCCGTGTTTTATCAGCCTTTGTTTCGTGTGTTTCTTACTTTTCCTGTTCCTTTGTTCTACACTGGCCACTAAAGATTGACTTGAGCTCCATTCTGACTTGGCTCAATTAAACAGATGGTTAGTAATGATTTTGAAGGCATCCTGTTTGTTTCCTTTTCTCACTCTTTCAGGAATTATTTTGTAAGGCGTTGTTTGTCAGGGAAAGATCATCTCACTGCTTTTAGTTTTAACAGTGGAAGATGAAAATACATGTGGGAGATAGTGTGGAAAGAGTTAACCTAATAACAGGAGAGACAAGGATAAAGCAGCCCTGATCTGAAAGAGTAATTGAAGGCAGTATGTTAAGGATTTGGCAGGAAGGGGATGAAGAAGGACTGCCCTCTCACAACCAGCTTGTTTTTCTGTTGTTAGTGATACCATTGGTGATAACAATTATTTGATTTAATAAACTACATAGGGAAAAAATACAGTTTGTATAAATTCCTACTCAGCTTTCAGGAGAAAACTGCAGTCTGGATTCTTGTTTAGATTTGTTCCCTTGATACAATGATGAGGGATTGGGAGAATCTGGGAAAAGGAAGAAAACCCTTGAAATTACTCTTGCTTCGGGCCTGGAGCTGGTGCTTTCACAGTACTTTCCAGAGCCAGCTTCAGGAGGGGTTTGGCTCAGCACTCTAGGAGGGGCATGCTGAGCTCCTGGACCACAGCTGTCTCTCTCATTCATGTTGATGTGATGCTTTAATGATGGAGCTAAATCGGATTAGAGAGACCCAGCTCTGTCCCTTACCCAGTGGCAGGGATCTTTGATCCATCTCCAGGTAATTTTACAGTAAATAATAGAAAGCTGACTATTATATATCCACATCAGATGGCACAGCCATCTTTTGCTGCTTTGATGTAATTTGAAACTTATTCTCCTTTACATGGGTATCTTCTCTTTTTCAGAGATTTTTTTTTTCTCTAATTCTTTTTCATCTCAGGAGTCTTTTGATGATGCAGCCCTGGCAAAACAAAAAGAACTCCAGGAAACAGACCCTACATATGAAGAGAAAATGGTACGTAATATTTGGGAGTGTGTACCGCTATCCAGTACCTGTGTACTTTACTTTTCTGTTTGAAATCTCTTAATTGGATTTATAAAATTTTGTCTAGTTATTTAAAAATATGTAACTTATAACCAAAAAATATCTGGAAAAAAGCTCCTCTGACCCTTCTCGTTTTCAGCATACTGAAGTTATCTGTAAAGTTGTCCATCCTGTAGGCAAGGGGGGGTATAAAGAGTTGAGTATTCCCTTTCTGAGTCAGACATAGATCCCTTAGTTTAAGTCCTCAGGTTTTTGAAGATGGGTGATTCTGTGCTTCATGGGTTAGAAAAGAGAAAATTTGCTATTTTCCTTTTTTTTTAATAATACAGTCTTTTTTAGTTTTTATAATGTAAGAGGTGGAGCCGTCCATTCCTCACCGTCGGAAGACATTGCATTGTCTTCCTCTGTTTCTCCCTGTTTGCCCTTCTTCCTGTTCATAATTCCAGTGTCTGTGACTTCATCAGGAATGTCTTCATAGGAAAGTGAAACTGATTCTCATGATTTGCTGCTTCCTGTGTTATTTCTTCTTCTTGGCACTGAAAATAACCCAGTCATCTTCTGCTCGTTTCTTTGTGCTGCTTTCTGGCAAACTGAAGAAAATGAACTTGGAGGTGTCTCCTCTAAGTCTTGAGACAGACCCAATTTCAGGAGAGATTGTATTTTACTGTTGCAGCAGTCAGAAGGTGCACTGGAAAAGAAAATCGGAAAAGTATCTCTGTTGGTAGAAGGACAGATCAGGGTACAGAGCAGAGTACAGCCCGTTCTTGTGTGTGGCCTGCCTAAAAAATGCAGATAATGTTTGTTAGTCTGTGAAAAGAACATCCTTAAGTGCAGTGAAAGCAAGTGTGGGGATGTGTGTTCAGGGCCAAAACTTGTGGAAGATTCCTCACTAAAATTTTAGAACAAGGAACCTTCTGCAGTGCAGCCTGAATCTCTTCGTTTTAGTACAGTCAGTGAAGAAAGTACTTTAAAATGAGAGTTAGCAATTTGGATAGTAGTAAGAACTTACCTAGTTTAAACTGTTGCAAAGTAAACAAAAAACAAGCAAAACCTATGAGGAATATATAGGAAAACTTAAATTTAGTGGATGGGGATTGTAGCTGTATCAGTCAAACTTAAGTTAGAGTGAGTTTGAGTCCTCTGTGGCACATGCAGTTCCCTTTCCTGATCTGTTTATTCTCTAACACTTTGTCTTCCTGTCTCTTACACAGTGCAGGGTCTGCGTGCTTTAAAGAGAACACTCACAGAGCTGGCATTGCAGAAGTCTGGAACATATGTTCCTTTTTACTAAGAAAACTGACTTCCTCTAACTGCTGCAAGTTGCTAAATACCAGGTTATGTTGTGGCAGCTGGCAGAATGTCAGAGTAGTTCTGTTAACCTTGGAGCTGTTTTCCATCTTGTTGTCTGTCCAAAGTTATGATGTGGCTTTGGGAAGGTGTGTTGATTCCGAATGGAACCTGTCTCAAAGAAACTGAGCCTTTTGGATACTAATATTTTCTACTGTAATCTCTTTTGCACAGCAGAAACAGCAACTCGTATCAAAGGGGGCAGCCTGACAAGTTAGGCTGAGCATATCTAAGGCCTCTGCTGCTGACACAGATGTTCTGGCTTTTAGCTATGAGCTGCTGTGCCCCCACTGCCCCCTTTCATGCCAGCTCTGCTGCTTATCTGACACCCCAGTGAGGTGGTTTTATCTCGCTGAGCAGGCAGGACACTAATGCAGTAGAAAGTAGTTGTTGCCAGGTTGGTGTGATGAATGAGTTCATTGAAGAATCCTGTGTGTGATAGGTGGGGGTAAATTTCTGGGAGTGGGACTATCACTTTTGGTAGCAGAAAGTTGTTAAGGGGACTCTGGCCTTATCTAGTGAGACTGGTGCAATCTTTGTGCCAAAGTCAGATTTCAGTCTTGGCGCAGGTCTGTCCTTTGATCTTGCTGGGTAGCAAAGGCAAGCCATGGCCCAAAGAGAGAATATGGAATCTGTCAGCAGCAGTTACATTGATGTTAACCATCTTTTCCTGGTGTTGTTGCTATGTATATAAAGAAATGTGAATTCTGGATTCTTTAAAAAGTATTTGTGAGGTTTTTCTGTTGAATAAATACATACTGTCGTGTCTCACAATTGTTCCATTTAATTTTCCCTTGTCAACAGCAAACAGACAGAGCAAACAGATTTGAGTATCTGTTGAAGCAGACTGAGCTCTTTGCTCATTTCATTCAGCCTGCTGCTCAGAAAACTCCAACTTCACCTTTAAAAATGAAGCCTGGACGTCCACGAATAAAGAAGGACGAGAAACAGAATTTACTGTCAGCTGGCGAGTGAGTGATGGCACACAGGCCAACTTGTACTGTAATTCAGATATTGCTTGTGCTTTAGAAGTGTAAGTTAGTCCTATTTCAGCATGTGGGTTTTTTTTTTTTAACTGCCCACCTGTAAGTTGAGGGTTGTTTGAGAATTCTGGGAGTTAGAAGAGTTTTGTGTTGATGCTAAAGCACGAAGAAAAGCCAGAAACTTACTACTTTCTTGAACTTTTCCAGCTACCGGCATCGTAGGACGGAGCAGGAAGAAGACGAGGAGCTGTTAACGGAAAGCTCCAAGACAACCAATGTCTGCACTCGTTTTGAAGAATCTCCATCATGTGTGTTTCCTGTTTTTTTGGGTTTTCTTTTGCCACTCTTCTTTTTCTTCAAAATGTTGTTTAAAATGAACTTTGTTTTCATCCTCCCTAAGGACAATGAAATAATCTGAGGGACAGGAGGAGAAGGAGAAGGGACAAAATGTATTAGTCAGGGACTGTTTATTTTCAGTCAGTCTAGAAAGATGGTCTTGTCCTTAAGAAATCCAGTTCCTATACTTCAGTTACTAGGAAAGAGTTTTTAAGTCTGTCATCTTCCCCTTTTTACATGTGTAACCTGTATCCTGATATAATTTAAAGTACCTACCAGCTTCCAGTTCATTTAATGGAATTCAGTATTAGTGTTTTAATGTTTGACTGCATTCAGATGTGGAGGGTGGTGATAGAGTTAGAATTTCTGTGTGCTGTGGGTTCTTGCAAAACACAAAGCTGTTGGAGCAGCTCGCAGAAACAAAATTATCATGTTGCTGTCTCCAGTCTGCATTGCCCTTGGAATTTATTACGTGAATTTGCTACTTGTTTTTATTCCGTAGCTTTGATAATCACGAGCAGCCAACGGATGGTGACATTCTTTCATAAGTTTTTGTAGATCTTTTAGTCTATTTTTTTTTGTGTCTTTTAGATGTGAAATGGGGAAAGCTGCGGGATTATCAGATCCGAGGACTGAACTGGCTCATTTCTCTGTATGAAAATGGCATCAATGGCATCCTGGCAGATGAAATGGTATGGACATAGCCTGTGTTTCTAAGGACTTAAGAACACGTGCAATACAACATGTCCATTGTTGTATGTCCGTGCCCATTTTAGACCCTATATGGGATTTTTAGTAACACAAAATGCAATATATAATTTGCCAACTCTTATTTTTCTAGTGTGTTTTAAGTCACTAATGTTAAAAGTGACACAGGTGTCTTAATTTAAATAAACTGTGCGTGCAGGTTTAGAAATGGACATATGAAAAGGGAATCTATCAAACTTTAAAAACACGAACTTGATGGAGGGGAGTTGTTCCACAGAATGACATGTCCTCTTTTTGTTGTTTATTTTTTTCTCTAAATTGCAGGTATTTTGTTATGGTATTCTCAAGCTGCCCTTGTGAGGAGAGTGTCATATATGAAAAGAGCAACAAATGAGGAAACACCTCCTGTTGTTAGGGCAAAATGTAGATACCAGGATATGGGTGTCCTAAGTGGACTGATCTCCACAGCAAGAGCTACGGCAGTGGGAAATTTCCTGGGAAAAATGATGCAAAGACAGATGTAGCTAGAGACCTGAATATGACCTAAAATGTCATGTACAGCATGATCATGGACATTTCGTTCAGAATTGTCCACAGTAGCCTTTGCTTCTTATTTTTATCCCCACCCCACCCAAAAGACAGGGACGAATGCAGAAGTTGTAGTAGTTTCACAGGCAGATATGTTTTTTCCTCTTAGTGACTTTATTTATATCGTTTTCATAAGGAGCAGAAAAAACAGAAGATCTAATTGACTTCAGTATACTGCATTTCCCATATATTGTAATTTCTGTGTAATAAAATGTCTTTAAGATAAGTTAGACACAAATGAGTTTAAATTATTGTTTAGTAACGTGCTTCATTCTGAAATATACAAAGGATTTTCTTCAACGTACATGCTTATGAATAGAGGAGTTGGTTGTGATTTTTTTTTTTTGGCTGAATACAGTTCTAAGTGGAGCAGGCTTATTTTAACAAAAATAACTGGGAAGCTTTTTAAGTCCTTGGATGTGTGGTATTCCAAAATCCATCTTGTGTTGAGGAGTTATAGTATTTATTATTAAATATTCTTTTATTAATCCTTAGGTATTAGTCCTTTTGAAGTTATTAATGCTTTTCACACAGCTTGTAAACACTTTTCCACATCTTGCACTGGGCTGTGGTTGTTTTGAAGACATACTTGAATTTTAGAACCAGAAATAACTTGTGCTGATGGTTTTCAGGGGTTTTTTTCATCCCATGTGTTTGAGTCACAATATTTTTGAATTATTTTGCCATTACAGGAGTGATCTGGTTTTTTGAAGGTCTTCCTCTGTTTTGTTCTAGTTAAAATTATATGCTGAAGGTACAAGGTTTTAAATGATTTCTGCTGCATAAAGAACCAAACACTTTAAGTACTTGTTTTCTTTGACATGTGCAGTTGTTTGTATTTGTTTGACTTTCTTCTCACAGAAACTGATGTCATTTTTGGCCTGTGAAAGCCTGCCTTTGAAAATTAATTAAGAACTTAATCACTACTATAAAATATTAATTTAATGTCATAACAAAAAAATTGAATAAAGTGAATTATAAATAATAATAAATATTTCAATAAATTAAGACGTCTAAGGGTTCTTAATTTATTCAAATTTTTTCAAGTTTAAGAGAATACATACGTCCAATTTGAAAACTTTGACCTCTAAGTAATCTAAATAACACATCAGTCTACAAAACAAAATTTTATAAAACAATGTTTTCTTGCACTTCTAACTTTCTGTGAAAGATATGGCAAAATTCTAACTTCATAATCCAAGGTTTGAAAATGTTAATTTTACTACTTTTAATTAAACATGGGAAGCCACTTTCCTAAGCAAGACTTGGATGCCCTCTGTGAGTTGCCCTGTCTCAAATACATCTCATTCAGTTCAGGCTGCTGTGCCTTCCTTGCTGCACTCAGAGCTCACTCCTGGCTTTTCCTAAAGGTGTTTTCTGAGACTTTTTGTTTTTTTTTTTCCTAATACATGAATGTGTCTTACAGGGCCTTGGGAAGACACTGCAAACAATATCTCTTCTTGGCTATATGAAACACTACAGAAATATTCCTGGACCTCACATGGTGTTAGTCCCTAAGTCCACTCTGCAGAACTGGATGAATGAATTCAAGAGATGGGTACCAACACTTAGAGCAGTTTGCTTGATTGGGGACAAAGACCAGCGAGTAAGTTTTGATGTGGTGGTTTTTCCCATGTCTTCCTATGTAAGTGCACCAGTGTGATGATGCTGTCCTTTACAGGGAAGGGTATTGTATTTGTAGTGGTTAAACAGTAAGATCTACTTAACAATCAGACCATTACAATTTAACTAATATAAGCTTAGATTTCACGTGCATGTTGCCCAGCTATTGCTTCATCACTTTATGTTTGTAATTCCTTGTCCAAAGATTTGCTCTCTCCTTATTGTGAAGGCAGTACACCCTGTAGACCAACAAAACCTGACGAATCTTAAAATAGGAAAATTGTAACAGTGCTACTTGTGTTCTTTTTGGTTTAGATTTGACAAAGCCTCAGTAACTAACTGTCACCTTGTTATCTAGGCTGCCTTTGTCAGAGATGTGTTGTTGCCAGGAGAATGGGATGTGTGTGTAACATCATACGAAATGCTTATCAAAGAGAAGTCAGTATTCAAAAAGTTCAACTGGAGATATCTCGTTATAGATGAAGCCCACAGGATTAAAAATGAAAAATCAAAGGTAATTTCTATTTGCACTGAGAGAGAGATTTACGTGGGTCATTAGGTGGTGGTGTGGTGACTAGTGATGTTTTTATATTGGCTCATGTCTCAATGTCCCTCAGTTATCAGAAATTGTGAGGGAATTCAAGACTACAAACCGGCTGCTATTAACTGGAACTCCACTTCAGAACAACTTACATGAACTCTGGGCACTTCTCAACTTCCTTTTGCCAGATGTCTTCAACTCAGCTGAAGTAAGTCTTCATTTCTGCTAATCAAATTAAAAGAATTTTGTTGGTTTTCCAGATTTGAAAAAAGCCCTGAATATGTATAATCAGGAGTGTCAGCTGCTGGTAAATGATAGATTGGCAGTTAGAAATGTTTGCGTTAGAGAGCTTTTCATAAAAACAGGCCAAATAGGGAAATTCTTTCTTTACTTACTACCTATGTAAGAGAATCGCTTGAGCTGTATTTTTTCACCATTGTGATGACACTGCACCTTGTAAGGAAGACTCTTACAAACTGATGATTTTGTTGATGCAGGACTTTGATTCATGGTTTGATACAAATAATTGTCTCGGGGATCAAAAACTGGTGGAGCGCCTTCATATGGTGAGTCTTTCTGCTTTCTGTACAAGTGTTACAGTAACCCTACTTAGATTCTAAACAATTCTAATGCTTATTGGGATAGAATATTAGGATAAGATGGATTATTTGAGAAACTAGGATAGACTTTTAGCATGGGTTGGCAAAACTCAGGAGATTTTTTTCCTTAAAAAGGAAATTGTTTTGGAAGGGAGAGAGAAGAGTCACTAGTTCTGGCTCTCAGGGTTCTGAAATGCTTACATAAAAAATACTGGCTGTGAAGAGACTATAAATGTTTCAGTCAAGGAAAATTAAAGCAAGGGGCATAGAACCATCTGAAAGATGATTTTGGCCTAATCTCTAAGTCTTCCAAGGAAAGGACATGTATAGTCCCATGTATAGCAAATAATCAGACCATATTGGTTGTTTTTTCAGATGGTCTGATAATAAGTCTGATATTTGAGCTTCTGTGATAGAGAATATGTACACTGTGTTTTGTTCTCTTGATCTGATCAGTGTTTCAGTTTCCAAAATACATTTAAGGATGCAACCTCTTTCAGGTGCTACGACCATTCCTCCTACGTCGCATTAAGGCTGATGTAGAGAAGAGCTTGCCTCCGAAGAAGGAAGTTAAAATTTATGTGGGCCTCAGCAAAATGCAACGAGAATGGTAATTAATACACATGCCTGACTGGGCTGTGGTTAAGGCTCAGAAGGAATGTGCTGTTTGTGACTTGAAGATTGTGTGGGGCTTGATTTAATGCTTCCTGGTGTACTCCCAACTTGTGTTTCCTTGGGACACTTACTTCTGTGATGACAAAACCATGCATATCAGGGAGAGTGACGTGGTGAAATGAGGGGGAGGGTTGGCTTTTGACTATTATTTAAAGAAACACCAACTTTGTTTTAGAGTTACAGAAGTTTTTCCTTTCTTTGATGTAGGTATACACGGATCTTGATGAAGGATATAGATATCCTGAACTCGGCTGGGAAGCTGGACAAAATGAGACTGCTGAACATCCTCATGCAGCTGCGAAAATGTTGCAATCACCCTTACCTCTTTGATGGGGCAGAACCTGGCCCACCCTACACAACAGACATGCATTTGGTCACCAACAGTGGCAAAATGGTAGTTTTGGACAAACTGCTGCCCAAGTTGAAAGAACAAGGTATGCATCCTGCTTCTGGTTTTTTGGTTCAATGATAAAAATGAAAGTCAGTGCTGCGTAGTGTTTCCGTATATCCTAAGCAAAAGCCAGCATACCTTAGCCGGGATTTTTGTTAGTTTCTCATATTGAATACCAGCTTATCAAGCACTGTATCTTATAGTTAATACAAAAGCAGATTGTAATGTGCCTTCAGAAGTAATTGGGTCAATAGTCCATTATGGCTTTTTGTGCTGAAGTGTTTTGATTCCCTGCATTTTTTTTTTCTGTGTCTTTTTTCATCCCAGCTAAATTGAGGCCACAGAAATGTCAGTTGTTCTGGGCTTTAGGTTTTCTTTCTTAACATTGTTAAGTATCTGAAACATCATTGTGTGGTATTTTAGCCACTCCTTTGATTTGCCATGAAGCACCATTTCAGATTGAGATCCTTCATGTTGGGTTACAGTCAAATCCTTTGTGAAATGTTGGTCTTTTTTGCTGGGTATGATTTTGAGCAGCACCTGAGGTTTTTCACTATATTCTGTAAGGCACTCAGACAGGGGGGGACTGAGTTGTTTTAAAGTTATTTGATAGTAGGGACAAAGCTCAGAAATGCATTACATGTAAAGCTCACTTGCCACAGAGTTTCTGACTCAAAAATAAATTTTTAACTCTTTATTTTATTAGTATGCTTAGTGAAGTAACTTGGCTAAAGGAGTGGAGGTAAGTTTGTCAGTGGGGACACTTTGTAGGAAAATGAAATCACATCCAAACCCCAGCCTTCAGTAATATAAAAGTAACCTGTACTTTGTGTCTGTGTATCACCACCCAAACAGCTGTGGTGATATAACTGATTATAAGACTAAAAAAAGAACAATTCAGTGGTTACTGTGCTTTTTTGGATCTTGGTTTCTTCCTGCTGTGAGGCTAATTGATGACATGTTGCAATTAATACTGTCCTGGTCTCAAATCAAATGGTCATCTTAAACAAGAGAGTTCATTATCAGCCCTTGAGTCCAAAGGACAAAAAACCAAAATCACATGAGATGAATACAGGGGGAAGTGGAAGCTTTGTAATATTCAGTGTTTTTTACTTAAATCTCTCCAGTACATTTATCTTTTTTTTTTTTCTTTTTAAGTTGTTCTTGGCAGGTAAGTAAACTGACAAGTCTTAAGAACAACTTAATTTATTTCTAGGGATCTCAAATCCAAACCAAACAAGTAGTTCAAAATTTCATTCTTTATACTTGATGTTTTTATATTTGTGCTATCATCTTGCTCTGCTGTGTCTGGGAACATTTTGTTAAGGAGTAAAAAAACAAAAGGGAAAAGGCAGCCACTAACTAGACAATGACATATCAGAGTGAGGCAAACATGTCCCATGGCAAGCACAGGACCCTGCTATGACAGCAGCAGCTGCAGCTCTGCATTGTAGTTCAGGGTCTGAAATTCTACCTGCTTTTCTTGGCACATGGAATCACCCTCTTTCCTTTTCTGGTAATGCAGACCTACAGAGTTTGATAAGTCTTATGTTCTGCTGAAAGCATAAGAAACCTTTTTACTCAAACAGGCTCAAGAGTTCTAATCTTCAGTCAGATGACAAGAGTCCTGGATATCTTGGAAGATTACTGTATGTGGCGAAATTATGAGTATTGCAGACTGGATGGACAAACTCCTCACAACGAACGACAGGTATTTAAAACTTTACATGCTGTATTTAAGTAAAAACGCTGCTTGTAGAACATTCAGTTCAACTGATGTGTTCCTTTCGTTTCTTTAGGCATCCATTAATGCATTCAATGATCCCGACAGCTCAAAATTTGTGTTCATGTTGAGTACGCGGGCTGGAGGTCTTGGAATCAATCTGGCTACTGCTGATGTCGTAATTCTCTATGATTCAGACTGGAATCCACAAGTAGACCTTCAAGCTATGGTAAAAACCCAGATGGGGATTTTGTTCTTCTTGTCTTTTTCATGGAATGTTCCTAGGAATGTGCATTTCCAAAATAAATGAGTATTTTGCCGTTTTAGCACACGGAGTAGTAAGACTGATTCTCACTTCCAGTGCAGCTTCCACTGTGTGAAACCCTTAGTCACATTTTGGCTGTAGAATGTTTTATGCAGTAGGAAATGCTGGGTATATGCTACTCTAATTATTTCAGTTAAGCTGTAGATTCTCAAGTATTCTAGCAAAAATAGGTTCGAAAGAATGATGGAATTGGTGTCTATAAACTCAAGTTAGAGGATTCCAGCTACAGGTGTATGTTCAGAATACTGATTCTCACAGTGGTTTGTGTTTTGCCACTCAGGAGAGGCAGTGCATCATATTTTTCTTGAAATATTCATGGCACAACTGAAGGATTTTGAAAAATGTAGCCTTTGGTCTGTACAGAGATGGTTTCTTCAATATTTTGATTTACAGAAGGTTGCATAAGGTCAGGAGCACCCAGTCTTCTCCTCTGTGTGATTTAACAAAAAAAACCCAAACACCTAAGTTTTTAGATATGACACCTGAAGACAAACTCATTGTTGAAGTTATTGAAAAAACCTTGCAATGTCAATAAGTATGTAATGTCTTGAGTAGTCATGGGTGGCTGAAAGATTTAACTAACCTGTGCTATTCTGTTTTGTAAATTGGTATGTTGCTGGAAAACAAATCCTGAATTTTTTGTTACTTTTTTTT
>JAWWES010000133.1:11885623-11897238 GCA_035583135.1 Lophotriccus pileatus
GGCACAACTGAAGGATTTTGAAAAATGTAGCCTTTGGTCTGTACAGAGATGGTTTCTTCAATACGTTGATTTTACAGAAGGTTGCATAAGGTCAGGAGCATCCAGTCTTCTGCCCTGTGTGATTTAACAAAAACCCCCCATACACCTAGTTTTTAAATATAACACCTGAAGACAAACTCCTTGTTGATGTTATTGAAAAAAACCTTGCAATGTCAATAAGAATGTAATGTCTTGAGTAGTCATAGGTGGCTGAAAGATTTAACTAACCTGTGCTATTCTGTTTTGTAAATGGGTATGTTGCTGGAAAACAAATCCTGAACTTTTTGTTACTTTTTTTTTGCCCAGGATCGAGCGCACAGAATTGGCCAGACCAAGACTGTCCGAGTGTTTAGGTTTATTACAGACAATACAGTGGAGGAAAGAATAGTGGAACGTGCAGAGATGAAACTCCGGCTGGATTCCATAGTCATTCAGCAAGGCAAGTGTCGGAAGGCAGTTTGTATCTGTGATGGGATTCTCTTCATTTTTTTTTTCCCCATTGTAAATATGGTGGAATCAGCTAGGAAGAGTCAGTGAGAATGTAGCTTCTGCCTCAGCTGAGCTCTGAAGAGAGAGTGCAAAGGGCTCATCCGTTTCTAAAATTTATTTTACTGTAGGAGTAGGCATTTCCTCACTAACTTTTTGGATACCTCCCTACTGATATATGAGTAGAAGAGGATATAGTCCAATTTTGAGGCTGTTTCCTCTTGTTGTGTTGAAAGACCTAGAATCCAAAACTTTGTATGCTGAACACAGTTAATGTATAATATAGCATATATCTTTGAAACCTGGCTAGATTTTACTTGCTCTTTATTTTTTACCCTTTTTAAAAAATTTCTTTATTTGGAATTTCCTTTACTGAAAGAAAAGGATATAGCTTGAACGTAGAAATGTAAGGGGGAGAAAAACCATGTATTGCTGCTTCCATAACAAGCTTTTTAGTTAGTTGCTATCTTTGAGTGTTTTTATCTTTAGGAAGATTGGTAGATCAAAACCTGAATAAACTTGGAAAGGATGAAATGCTGCAAATGATTAGACATGGAGCAACACATGTGTTTGCCTCAAAGGACAGTGAGATTACAGATGAAGATATCGATCACATTTTGGAAAGAGGTGCAAAGAAGGTGAGAAAGCTTGAAAAGGGAAAGGCCACCTGTAGATTTAAATGTGATGGCAAGATAGTGTATCCCTGGATGATCACTTGGTTCTAAGCTGGAGAGAAAAGGGGTTCTGCTGTGGAGGGTTTTCATGCTGGTCAGTCATGATTGTTTTCTCTGATGTTGTCAATAAGATGTTTTATAATCAAGTGCCTTCCAGAATGGCTGCTCTTCTTTCTGGCAATGGGATGTTTTAAAAGGAAGTACCTTTCAGAGTGGCTCCTTTCTGGGAATGAGGTGTTTAATAAAGACGTGCCTTCCAAAATGCCTCCCGTTGTGTCTGGGAATGAGATGTTAAATAATGAAGTACCATCCAAATGGCTACTGTTCTTTTCTGTGTCCCCCGTCCAAGACTGCGGAAATGAACGAAAAACTTTCAAAGATGGGTGAAAGCTCCCTTAGGAATTTTACTATGGATACTGAATCTAGCGTGTATAATTTTGAAGGGGAAGACTACAGAGAAAAACAGAAGGTAATGTTTTAAGTTTCTTTCAGAGGAATGCACTAAATTGCATGTTTTAATCATACTTGTTAAAGAGGTGTTGGGTAAAATGCGGTGTCATCTATGATAACAGTTTAAATTAAAACATTTCTAACACAACGAAGTAGATGTACATATAATTTTATATAAAACTTGTGGCTGGTCTGAATATTTTGCAGGACTCAGTATTCTTTTCTGGGGTGGTGGGTTTTGTTTTTTACAGTTGGCATTTACGGAGTGGATTGAACCACCTAAACGAGAAAGAAAAGCCAATTATGCTGTGGATGCTTATTTCAGAGAGGCTCTTCGAGTCAGTGAACCAAAAGCACCCAAGGTGAGTTGACTAATTAAAAAAAGTAAACTGTTGAAATATGCCTGGTAAATGGTTCAGGCTGTAAGCGACACATTGGTCTTTTTTCATAAAAACTGCAACTGCACTATTCACTTTTGTAAATTGTGGGAACAGTTTAAATTTAGAAAAAGTCCAAAGGACTTGAGACAAACTTCTGTGAGAAAAAAGTAAGAGCAGGATGAATCTTGTAGGATGTTAGGAGAGTAGGATCAACTTTTTTCTTGTTTTTACTTAAGCAGCTGTGAATTTTCCTTACCTGTGAAAGATTTCCTTAATGCTGCTTCAAACACCTGAACTTTGTTCAAGGGGATGCATGTGTGACTTTCCCCAGCCGCCTCCTCCCCCCAAAAGACCCCTCCTCCCCTTCTCTCACAGGTGTTTTAGAATTCTTCCTGG
Source organism: Lophotriccus pileatus (assembly GCA_035583135.1). Taxonomy (NCBI): domain Eukaryota; kingdom Metazoa; phylum Chordata; class Aves; order Passeriformes; family Tyrannidae; genus Lophotriccus; species Lophotriccus pileatus. The sequence continues at coordinate 11,888,049 of JAWWES010000133.1, forward strand.
CTGTAGTTGTCTCTTGCATGGCCTTTTTTAATTTAAGGCAGTGCGGTTTTTGCAACAATAAAGTTGTTGGGGTTTTGTGGTTTTTTTTTCCTCATAAACTGAAATCAGTTCTTACAAGTAAGCAGGTTCTGGATATGAAAGGGAGTCAAATACAAACTTTGTATTTCAGGCACCAAGGCCTCCAAAACAGCCAAATGTACAGGACTTCCAGTTCTTTCCTCCTCGCCTGTTTGAACTGTTGGAAAAAGAGATTCTCTACTACAGGAAAACAATTGGTTACAAGGTAATGCAAGAGTTTCCTTGGTTGGAGGGATAGAGCACCTCTCTTAGCGGGAAAGGCTGAGAGAGTTGGGGTTGGTCAGCCTGGAGAAGAGGAGGCTCCAGGGACACCTGATTGCAGCCTTTCAGTACCTAAAGGGGGCCTACAGGAAAGGGGCTTTGTACAAGGACATGTAGTGACAGGACAAGGGGGGAATGGCTTTAAACTGAAGGAGGGTAGGGTTAGATTGGATCTTGGTAAGAAATTGTTCTTACACTCAACCACTGTGACAGTGGTTGAGACACTGGCACAAGTTGCCCAGAGAAGCTGTGGATGTCCCATCCTTGGAAGTGTTCAAGGCCAGGTTGGATGGAGCTTTGAGCAACCTGGTCTAAGTGGAAGGTGTCCCTGCTCATGGCAGGGGGTTGGAATGAGATGACCTTTAAGGTCCAGTCCCTTCCAACCCAGACCATTTTATGTGATTCTCTGAATACACATGTAAGAGTTTACAGCAACAGTAGAATATGTACTTGTTCTGCCTTTCACAACAATTTAAATGAAATAAAGTAGTGTTGAGCTGAAAAAATTATTAGGTTATATTAACAGAAAAGTGACAGTTGTCAATTATCTGTGAAAAATCAAGCAGATTTTACAAGATGCAAAACTTTTCAGGTACCTCGTAATCCCGATCTCCCAAATTCAGCCCAAGCACAAAAGGAAGAGCAGCTTAAGATTGATGAGGCTGAACCTCTTAACGATGAAGAACTTGAAGAAAAAGAGAAGCTTCTAACCCAGGTATTGGTTGGTCTTCAGTGAGACTCAAATCAGCAGAAGCTTGTTCTGTGTTTTACAGTGTTATGGCAACATTTCTTGGTCACCGATTCACAAGTGCTGCAGTTAATACAACTGCAGATTTGGGCTCTGACTGAGAAGAGTTTTAGCATTAGGTGTGTTGTGGGCCTGGATACCTTTGAAGAAGGTGCACCAAATTAGTGTGCTTGTACTCCTGAATCAGAGGCTGGCTTCCCAAGCTGGCATTGACTGTAGACTGTGGCATATTTCCTTGGCTTTGCGTTCTTGCACTCACTGCAGAGCTGGATGTGCTGTGTTCCACATTATTTAATGCAAATCTTCTGCCACAGTTTCATTCCCATGTAGAAGTGAATCCCAGAGAATGAATGAATGAATGATCAGTTTTCCTAAACTACATCTGGTAGTGGGTAGTGCCCCTCACTAAAAGAGGGTATGAGCCGAATAGGTGTATAATTAGGAAGCGTGTACGTTAAAGTAATTTAAAACAGGTTAATGCCTGATATGCCTTATTTGGGTGCTGTATTTTCATGTTGTATTTTGGCAGGGGATCAGAGTTACAGGACAAGATCTCTTGCTTGAGTAGTAATGTGCTGGAACAGCTCACTATTGCCAGCAGACTCACAGAGCCAGCAGACTGACAGAGGTCAGGAATCAGAACAGTGCAGTAAGCTGTGGCTAAATCACAAGGCTGACAGAACTGATTTCTTCCAACGATTTGTCAAAGTTATTGGTAATATGAAATAAGCCTATTTTAGCGGCTGATAACTTCAGCAGTGCTCCTTCTGTCCTTATTTAATATCATCACGAGACAGCTTTGGACCTTCTGAGGGAGTGACCAGGTGGAATGGCTGATGGTGTCTGTGAGGCAACTTGGTGGGCCTTTATGATAAAACCAGTGCAGTCACCACTTGCTTCACTTGATCAATTTTTCCTCCATGAAAGTTTGATCCCCTGTCCCCTTGCAGAGATTATTAGGAGGAGGGATTAATTTATAAGCTGAAAACTCTTACCTGAAACCTGTGGGTAACTAGAGAACCAGTACTAATCATTATGCGATATTTAAATAGACTACAGAGACTGCAGTATAAAAACAGTTTTCCTACTAAATTAAACTTCAGAGACAGAACAGGTTTAACACTGTTGGAATGATGGAGGTGTTACAGTTGGTTTAAAGAAACCTTATTGAAGTGAATTTGGAGACGGACAAATCCTGAACCTCTGTGCAATGTTTCCTTGATTGCCATACAGGGCTTCACTAACTGGAATAAGAGAGATTTCAACCAATTCATCAAAGCCAATGAGAAGTGGGGCCGTGATGACATTGAAAATATAGCACGAGAAGTAGAAGGAAAAACCCCAGAGGAAGTCATTGAGTACTCAGGTAACTCAGTTGTGTAGTCAGCTCTGTGTTTCCGTATCTAACACTGCTTGCCTCCTTTGAACTTCCTGTGAACATGTTAACATCTTACTTCTGGGAATTACTTACAGGGCTCTTTAGGATTTTCAGGGTAGAATTGTACTGATGGATTTAGGATCTGATCTGGATTTTACCATCTCTAGCCCCTGCATAATTAAGGCTGTACTAAACTGCACATGTAAATTATTGCTGATCCACTTGACTATATCCTAAATCTAACTGGGTAGTGCTGTCTTCAGTTCTTGTTAGTTTTTGCAGACGGAAATGCTGAGGAGCAGTGCTTAGCTGGAGAGATTCCACTTTGCCATGTATTCACTGACTAGTAGTTAACCTTTACCATCTCCTCGGGAGTGGGATACAGTAAACACCTTATGACTGAACATACAATGACCATTGGGTTTTGTAACCTGAGGCCTTGTTTATTTAAACACCCAATTGTCTTTTAGGCACTTGCTTGTCTTTGGCCACTCAGTTACCCTCCCTCTTCCCTCTGTACAACTGTGCTGCTGTTGTATCAGTTTCCATTTGAAGAAGCTTTTTTTCTCTTGATAAGGAGACTGGCTCACAAAAACCTTTCTGGCCTGTATCACACCTCTTTTAAACTGAGGACTCTTATGTCTAACCCTTGAAAATAGCATTTGTAACACTGCAACACATGATAGCAGGGAGCAGAGGTTTCTTATCGGGGAAGGGCCTGTTGCTATACAACAGTGAGCTCTGGTAAAAGGAAGTAACAGCAAACATCTTTTTTTAAGGTAAAACCTCTTAACTTTTAATATGCATGATAAGAAACTAGTGAATTGTTCTTTTCTTAGCTGTGTTCTGGGAAAGATGCAACGAACTCCAAGACATAGAAAAGATCATGGCTCAGATTGAAAGAGGAGAAGCCAGAATTCAGAGACGGATCAGCATAAAAAAGGCACTCGACACAAAGGTGAGTTGGCTTGTTTCTTGCTTGATTTCTGGTGCCAGTGAGGAGAAAAACAGGACTCTGTGTCTGGCCACTGCTACTGATGCATGAAGGCAACGTGCTGGGCATGACATTTACCTCCTGTGCATAATGCTCAGCATTTGTTTCCTAGAGCTTTTCCATCCCACAGCAGTGCTGTCCTGGCAGACAGATGTGATGACAGCTTTAGATAGGACCTAACCTCTTGTTTGTCACAGTAATCTGTATCATAGGACATAGTTCATAGTGCTGTATAACAAGCTCCTGGTAACTACATGCTTTTGGAAGAAGTAGGATTTCTTTTGGACCCATGTAACTGAAATGCAAGATATGTATGTATATATATATACACACATGTTTAGAGCAGTTAAAAAAGGAGACCTGCTAAGCAGAGGATGCTTCCATTCTGGTCAGTGTTTCACCAGCCAGGGTTTGGTAGTGAACAAATTTGTAGTAAATTAAGACAGTTTATCAGAGTTTTCTCTCCAGGTTTGAATTAATTCTCTTCTAGGGAAGAACAAGTGTCAGATTCAGTTAACTAGGATGCAGCTGAACCATGTGCTAGTCTGTTTTACTTTTAGTCTGACAGTTCTTGAGGATTTGTGTTAGAAAGGATCATTGCCATTTCAGTACTGACAGATCCTGACTGTTTTCAAATGTAGTGATAGGTCTGGAGTCTGCCATTAAGTGGAAGATCACAAGGTTGTCTGTTGTCTAAATCAGAATTTGCCAGTTTAGCTAGCTTTGATAAATGCACTGTCTTGAACCTACAGTCCTTTACTTGTTGTGACTTAGCACCAGAGATCATAAAAGATCCAGTTTTCTATCTTCATGTCATGTATTGCTTTCATACAAAAGACTTCCATGCTAATTCTGATCTATTTCTTAGCTTTATATGGTCTTATTTGTTTTGTTCAGATTGGGAGATATAAAGCCCCTTTCCACCAACTAAGAATATCATATGGTACTAATAAAGGGAAGAATTACACTGAAGAGGAAGATCGCTTTCTGATCTGTATGCTTCACAAACTAGGATTTGATAAGGAAAATGTCTATGATGAATTAAGACAATGTATCCGAAACTCGCCGCAATTCAGATTTGACTGGTTTCTCAAGTCCAGAACTGCAATGGTATATATATATTAATCTTTTTTGTTCATGAATGCCTATGACAAAATGGTTGTACCCCAGGCTAATTAAATAGCTTCTGAAGTACTGAGGTATGTGCATGCCAAGAAGACATTACCTTTTTTGAACTTTGCAAGAATTGTCGCGGGTGGCAAATGCAGGTAAACTAAAAAGTCTTACGGGAGGAGAAATTCAGAGTTCTAAGGTGCTGTTTTCCAAAATCAACATGAATTTGAGTTAAATACAAAAGTGTCTTAAAAAGCAAACATCTGTGATCAAATCCACTCCTGAAGCCAGACAGTAAGTATCCAAAAACATTTAATTCCTTTGTTACTCCGACAAGATACAGCAAAACACTTACCTCCTCACCAGCATTTCTAATATTCTAATACAGTTTTTATATTGAGTGGCTGCCTGAGGTACTGATTCTATATGTTGTGTAATGCAGGAGCTGCAAAGGAGATGCAATACTTTAATCACTCTCATTGAAAGAGAAAATATGGAACTGGAAGAAAAGGAAAAGGCAGAAAAGAAGAAACGTGGACCAAAACCATCTTCGGTAAGACTTAAAAGGCACTTCTGTGGAAGAGCTCACTTGAAGACAGAGTGCTTTTCCAGTTGTCTAGGACAAGTGGTACCTAAAGTTATTTAAAAGCAACAACAAATACATAGAGAGCATTGTTAAAAGCTGCTGGAAGTTGAAGTTCATGCTGGTGTTCAGCTGGTACAGTCGAGGATGTCAAATAAAGGAAAGTAAGTTTAGGTTCTAAATTGTAGCTCACATGCTTTGGAGCAGATAAACTGATTATGTTTTGGATCACTGTGTTGGTGTACTGTATAGGTTTATGCTGGTAAATACACCAGAGATGGATCTGGCCTTTTGATTTATATAATCTGTTAAAATCATCTACAGATCTGTTTACAAGTGGGCTTCTAGAGACACTTCTGGGAAAACAGCATATATGCTTGACAACCCTCTTCTGACTAAATTCGAACTATTGCTAAATATGCATATTATTTTGCAAAGGAAACACCAGCTCTTACCCATTTTATTACATGGATTTGCTGTTCAGTTTATTGCTGCCTAGAGCTGTTGTATCAACAACTTAGAAGCACAAATTACTTGGCAGATGTGCAGAAATCAGTAAAGTTAGTAATGGTGGATTATTAAGTTTCTTAGACTTGTTCACAGGACATTTAAATGGGTATTTAGAAATACCTTTTCATAAATGGGAAGCTTTAAAACATCCTTACTTGCTTCTATACACTTGTTACGTCTATGAAATCATACTCCTACAGAATTGAGGGAATATAAAACCAACAGCAAAGATATGCATATTTACCATATTATACATTTGCAGTTTATCACATTTGAAAGCTGATGGGATGTAAATCACCTCCATCCGCTTTGTTTTGAAACACACTGCTTGCTTACAACCTTTTTGCATCACAATCACTTACTAAAACCATACCTTGCAGGCACAGAAGCGCAAAATGGACGGTACTCCTGATGGTCGTGGAAGAAAAAAGAAGCTAAAGCTGTGAATGCAGATTTTTTTTAATCTCTAAATTTAAGAAGTAGTTCTTTAATTTACGGGTCTTCATAAGATGTACTGTATAATGCTTAACTATTTTAAAGAACATTGGGTTCATCTGTTTATTGAACTAGAACATAGTACTTCTTAATTGTAGTTTCACTTTTCTAAATGCAACAGCTGTGCTGAATTTTTTTTACCATTAACACTTGAAGTAATAAATTGTCTTCATTTATTAATAAGGTTTCATGTGACTTTTTTTTTCATTTGTGTTTTCCACGTGAATACCTATTTATTTAGTCATTCCCCCAGTTTGTTTCCTCTTAGGGTGCTGTGAACACTTTGTTCATCGGGATGAACACAACTATTTTGTGGTGTTTTCTTGTTACAAGCCCCCACCAGTCAATCTCCCTTTGTGCTCGCAATCTCTGCTCAGGTTGGCCTGCTTAAGGACACATATCTAAAGGCAGCAGTCTTTTGTGTAAACAGAGGAAAATAATGAAAAATCAGCTTTGCTGACAATTCGCAGATGCAGATTTCCTCTGCCGCAGTTCCAGTCTTATTGCTATAGGACCTGAGTTTCCATTTGCCACTGACTCATCTGCAGGCTCCAGCTGAGAACCTGCTGAGTAACCACACTTTGTTCCTGAAAAAGTCACCGTATCAGGTTGACAGCCAGTCCACAACACTTCATAAGTTGAATTTTCCTGGCAGCCCTAGAAGAAATCAGTTTAACTTGCTTACGTTTTGGCATACCCTAAACAAAAATTCTGCGGCTTTAAAAGCATCCCTTTTCACAAAAAACCCAAAACAAACCAAGCCATGATCATTGAAGCTAGTTGGAATAAAAACCTTTAGAGGAAGCAGAAGGGGAAGAATAATTAAATAATTAAGCAGCATTTCATGTGTGCTAACAGTTCTCGAGTGCCCACATGCAGAAAGTGAAAGGAACTAAACCTTAGTTTCCCAAATGGCATCTTGCCAATTTAGAGAAAATCCATTTTCTTTCAAAAAGTAAAAAGCCAAGCAAAATATTTAGCTCTAGATGATTCAGGTGTTTCCTCAGTCCCATCTGGCAACAAAAGCTGCCTTTTTTATAAGTATTTGCCTGTATTTTGATGCTATAATCAAGCAGACAAATAGGTGATTATTGTACAATATGGGAAAGAGGTCGTTACCATTGTTCTGAAGTGCTGGAGTCTGTTTAAGGATGTTTGAAAGCACTTAATGCATTGACATTTTTCTAGTGTGGCTTTACAATACAATCTAATTCTCACTGGTGACATGCTCTTGCAGGTAACTGCAGTTACAGCCTTACCTGTGTGTCTCTTGTCCATATGGCTGAGCTCTTCATTGTAAATTTGAGGCAAAACTGTTGGCACTGCCTCTTTAAAAGAACATCAGCATCTACTGCTTACCTTCCATTTTAATACTACTACCTTCCTTCTTCCCCAGAAAAAAATTACTTAAAAGGCAACACCAAAAACTGCCCCACCAAACAGTTATATAAAAGCTAAATACTGCACATGTGATCAAAACCAACATCTTTCCAAGCACCAACCTTCCACGGTGGATATAAGGCACATTTACATCTGTATATTCAAAATATTAACAAAAAATGGGTTTAAAAAAATAATAGAGCATAAACTCCTATTCATGGAGTACTAGTTTGAATTTTGTCGGGGGAGGCTCTGGTCCCCCTGATATCAAGACCCAGAAGGACCACTCTGCACAGGGAGTCACAGATGTGACAACAAAATGGCTGTTTATTCAACAAGGGCACTGGCTTATAAAGGGGAGAGCATGGAAAGGGCTAGAACAGGGGAGGAGATTGGGAGGAGTATGCACGGGAACGACCAATGACATAACTGGGGAATGACATAACAATAATAGGGATCATTCATTGGTAAACAGTAATGAGGTAAGGTATAGGGAGGAATAGGTGATTGGATTGTGTAGGGATGATGTAATGGGGAAGGTTGACAAATAGGGAAAGGGTATACAATGGACCAATAGGGAAAGATTTAACATGGGTACATGAACAGGGGAATTAAACATTCTTAAAAAATTACAACATATTTCATGTAACTTTCAACTCTTAATAAAACCTTAAAACATGCACTCAGAGTAATGCTTAGCACCATCTTCTTTTTGCACTTGTAGCAGCTGGTTTTAGCGCATTTCAATGTAATCACTGTCCTCCTGAAGTTTTCTCCACCATTCATAGGATTCAGCAGGTCCACTCCCGACAGAATTTTATAAATAAGTCACTCTCAAATGAACCTGGTACACCAACCCTGTCACCAACCAGTCTGCCCACAGGACAGGTTGGTCGCGGTGGTCAGGTGCAACGTGCTGGATATTCGTGCCCCTGTTGGCAATGTGTTGTGTGAGGACAGGGGCACCAGCGTTGGCTCTTCTGCTGCATTTCCCTCCCTGCTGCAAACTCCTCCCCTGGCAGAGTTCAGGGGGTGGTGGTATTCTCTTGCCACTGTGCGCATTTCCCTTTGATCCCTTTGATCGGACCATGGAGTGTGAGTGCACCGTTCTCAGCCAGCTATCACCTTAAACCAAACACCAAACACATAAAAAACCCAACCAACCAGAAAGAAGCCCTCATGCACATTTACTGTAAACTGGAAAACACCAAGTATCAAATTCATCCAGGCAAATGTCCCCAGTCTACTGTGAAGCAACTAATTCAAGTCAACAGCAAAAATAGGCACTTGGAGATAGGGTTAATCTTTCCTTCAGGCAGACTGCTGAAGTAGAGCAGATAAACTATGTTCTAAGCTTATTTCTCTCTAGTGTTAACGTGGGAAGGCTACTGTATTTACCTAACAAAACACTAGTCTAATTTAGGCAAAACCTCACTTCAGGAGACCGAAGAAAGACTTCAGAAATGTGAATTCATAGAATCAGCCAGGTTGGAAATGACCTCTGAGATCACAAAGTCCAACCCTTGATCCAACACCACCATGGTTACCAGACCATGGCACTAAGTGCCACATTCAGTCTCATCTTAAAAACCTCCAGGGATGGAGAATCCACCACTTCCCTGGGCAGCCCATTCCAATGCCTGATTACTC
>JAWWES010000133.1:11897338-11914260 GCA_035583135.1 Lophotriccus pileatus
CCCTATTTTTCAGTGCCAACTGACTTCCAGTTTCTTGGGTCAATAAGTGGGAGTAAGCTAAGAAACCTGCAACTCCATGTCTTCATTTATTATGAATTGATTTATTTACACTGACTTTATTTGATCTGCATTAATTTCTATCATCTGATGAAAGATCTTCCTATTTAAGCACAATGACATTTCTACCCTGCCTCTGAAATCCAGAGCCTGCATTATCTTCAGTTTATGCAGTGACATGGGACCTTCAGGGAAACTGTATTTCTTTTTAAATGATTTTGTATTTAAGGTGAAAAAAAGGAAAAAGTAAATCAGCTGCTCTGGGGCAAATAGTGCTGTGGACTTAGTGTGACCACCCTGCCAAATTTACTTCAGGATGATACATTTGCTCGTTAATTGTCGTATTTTAGGTAAATGTCATACTTGTCTTTATCTGCACATTTTACAACACTTCGACCTTTTCAGCAGGTTTTCCATTGAATTTTTCCTTGCATGAAAGTATTGGAACCATTCCTTCCCTCTCCTTAGAAATACCTTTGCAGTTTTTCTGACCTTACTGCCAGCTGGAAGAATAGATTAGAACTCTTGAGCTGTGAGTTACATTAGTGAAAATTATGGTTATCTGTGATAAAGCAAAGTGTTGTCATGTCACATGAGGAAAAGACCTCTTTCTACATTAACAACATTTTCTTATAGGTGATGAAAAAACCCTGACAGAATCATAGCAAGATTTCTGTGGGAAGGATCCTCTGGAGGCCTGTACTTTGCATTGTTAGGTCAGGCTTCTGAGGGTTTTGTCCAGTCAAGTACTGAAGATATCAAAGGCTCTGGATTTCATTGCAAAATGGTACCCATTGTAGGATTGTCATTGTACAGCTGAATCACATAACAAGCAAATGCCCAGCAGGGCTACCATTAATTGAAAGTGAAAGCAGCACCCAAATGAACCCTACTCCACCCCAAACGAAGCCAAAGATTTGCAATCCTACTCACAGTGCACCAAAGCTTTCATCAACTGTTTTGTACTCAGTGTTCAAGGTATTTCTTCATTGGCTTAAAAGTAAAAGCACAGGGATAAGAGGTAGAGAAAGAAGGAGGACCCTCAGTCTGTAACCTGAGTGAGAACCTCACTAATGTGCTGATGTGCTGATCCTTCTGGACCACAGAAGAAGTCTTCATTTGATAGCCATGAGACTGATTTCACACCCGAAAAACTTGCTTTACTGGGAATTGTAGAATAGTTGGCGACATTAAATGTCACCTAATACAACCCTCAAGCTGAAGGATGTAAGGAATCTACATTTAATGATTAATTTACCTTAATTAATGTACAACAAAGCCAGAGTTTTTAAAAGAATTTAGAGTGGCTATGTAGGAGCTACTAGGTTATGTATGTGGTATTACAGTCCTAAGCAGGAACTACAGTCAAGACTGCATGATGCTAGGAGCTGTACACATAAAACACCCAGGGAGACATTTTCAGCTTGTAGAAAACCTTTAGATATTGAATTTGTCTTGATTTTTAAGTCCTTCCTTTCTGTCCTGACTTTTCAAACCCACATTTTTCCAAAATCTTAGCACCCAGCAACAACCCATGCAGTGAGGGAATCAGCAGTCATGAATCAGTTTTATCCATGCCTGGACAAAACACGGAGACCTTTGACTCAAGCGTGAAGACAAAGCACTCTGTCTGAGCAACATAATTAACTTCTATTTTTGTGCTTTTTAAAGCCTGACATCAACTGATTGCTTTTGCTTGCATGCATATTTAGGAAAAAAAAAAAAACAAAACCAAAACCAAACAAAAAAATCAAATCAGAATGTTGGCTGTGCTTATATACTTATGTATTTATGGCTTTGCTAGGAACAAACTGTTAAATATGTGTTCTTTTTCTTTCTAAATGTCAGCTTTTACTGAGCAATCCATTCTGCTGTTCAGTGACTTGTTGAAAAGAGAGGTACAGTGAACTGCTAAGCAAGCCCAAGATCTCAGAAAGCTGCTTGTGTCTAGTTATTTATTTCCCTACCATTTATCTTTGACTAGCCAGCTTAACTCCTGCATAAGAAACCAAATGAATTGCAGATGCATAGCTGATGACATTCAGCCTAACATAGTCCTTAGAATAAAGGCCTAAACTGCTTCTTTGAATTACCAAGGAAACAGGACTTTCCAAATCTGAGTTCAGAATAAATCCTAAAGTCAGTCTTAGTCCAGTGTGTGCTGGAGCTATGAGGTTTTAAAGCTTTGAGTAATTTTTTACTTCTTTTTCTGTTAAAGACACCTAGATTCATTCCCTAGCTACTGCTTTTTCCTCTGTCAATACAAAGTAAGGTATTGCTGGAACTGATGCTACATCTCATCTTTTCTTTTGTATATATCATGTTATCTATATGAAGGACTACAATTCATATTTTAAAATAAAAGCAAAAAGAAAAACTTTCATGTTATCCTGTAAATTTGGGGTCATTTCTGAACTGCCTTTTCTACTACACAAAGTTCTTTTACCAGAACTACAAATCCATTTTAACCTATAACGGGGCCTCCCAATTCTTTTTTTTCCCATAATACAGCCAATAACTTTTTTTTAATGTGTTTGGGTTTCAGTTATAATTTTTATTTAATTATATTGAAAATTGCTACCAATGTCAGGCAGTTTGTTACTTGCGCTGTACAATGAAATGATTTGCCAAGATTATTTTTATATCTATAGATGTATTAATGACAAATACTAGTTCACTTTTCAACTTATGGATTAGGAGCACTGGAATGAAAGTTGTCTTTCACAGTAGCTTTTAATTCAATTGTTGACCTAATAATGAAAGCAAAGAGTAAAATTATTGTAACTGTAATCAGTTGGCCGATGGCAGAAGGAAACTCAGTCATAACACGATACATGCAAAAAGTCATCATACAAGACCTTTATACGCACAAATTTATATTTATTTAGTCTGCATTAACTGTAGAGGCTAAAATCCACGGGAGTGGTTAGTGATGGCAAGGAGAAAGAATCAGGATGGAGAGCTTCAGTTTGGACTTTGCCTTCTTTAACCCAACCCTCTTTTTCTCAGGCAGCACCCTGGCTTTCCTTACCTTGTGTACCAGACTATGTGCCTCACCATTCACAATATTATTTATGCTTCCTCCACCCTCACTTTTGGCAAGAGAGAGACTGCTACAAGTCTCTCTCTGCTTATAAGAAGCACAGACATACATCCCAGAAGTCTTCTCTACTATCGTCCTCTCTACCAGTGGTCAGAAGCAGTCCTAAGGAGCAACGTAAGAGCAGTAAAAGCACAGAGGTGAATCCCCACAGTACTTTATTGAGTCTCCAACCCTGTATGACATCAGGTCTTAGTGGGCGTGGAGCAGTACCCTGGTGTTAGAGCTGTGAGCCCAGCTCTCCTCTGCTCTGAATGACTCTGTGACATGAAGCTGGTGAGACACATGCACTTCAGCTCAACTGTCAGCCATTTCACCTTCTTACAGAAACACCCCTTGATTCCAAGCTATTTTCCTGGTCTTTCCCTGTTGGTTTCAACTATCTCAGAGGCCTTTGGCTCATCTCCACAAGACCTCAAATGTGACTAAGACATCTCTGACTCACTGGCAAAAGGCCCTTGCTAGCACTCACTAGCACAAATTCACAGAAGAAATTCATAGAAGAAAATCCGTCAGGGTTCTTTAACACTAAAATACTACTACGACTTGCTCAGCTGCAAATTGCTCTTAGCTGGGAAGGTGTAATTAGGATAGTACTGCTACAAAGCTTGCCATAATATTTTTCCCTCAGGCATTCAGTGCAGTACATTATCAGATGCATAATGCTATGGTTGAGATACACAGATTACGAGTATACAAAATGGGCATATGGGTTATTTATTGTATTCTGTTGCTCACATGCCAAAGTTAAGTAGGCTTTCTTTAAAGGAAATGGAATGGAAATGCATTCAGGATAGACTCCAAATTCAAAAAAGTCTGAAAAATGTGGGAGTAAAGTCAGTGCAGTAATTCAACCTTGACTGTGAGCTTTGCTCTGTCTACAACTGTAATCATTCGCTCCCAAGTCTTGGATATTGGCCCCAGACTGACCAGAGTATAAGAATTCCCACTGAGCCCATGAGGGTCACTAAGATGAACGGTGATAAATTAACATGTTTTGCTTCCACCAGCTGCAATGGAATAACTGTACTGAACATTGCAGTTGTTAAAATCACACTTGCCATGGGGGAAATAAATGGAAAAAGAAGACATTGAGGACTCAAAGAGTAGAGGCCTATGTTTGTCATGTTTTTCTATATGGTAGCTTATCTTCTTTTCTGTAAAAGATAACTCCATTGCATTGGACTGGATGAGAAAAGACAGGTGGAAGAACAACCAAAACTAATTCCAGTTTGTGATATTATTTGCTGTCTCCTAGTCCCAATAGCTAATTGTCATACTGAAGCATGCTGTGAGAACAGCTGAAAACAGCTCAAAGTAGACAATGCCTATTACATTGTTTGCAGACTCCCTGCATGGCTTGTTTACCTCTTTGCAAATAGTTTCCTTGGGTTTCAGGTTTTGCAAGTGTTTAATTATTTTTTGTGTGCATAAAATTCTTTGACATGTTACATAGAAATGAGGAAGAAAAGGGAAAACTGATGAAGAAAAGGGAAACCCATATTTCTAAATATCTTTCACCCAGGTGACTTGCTTTTGAGCAAAGGCCAAGCTGTGTCCATAAGGTATACTCTAATTTTCTCTGATGAGGAGGAAACCTGAGCTGAATAAAATGTGCACACTTCTTTGTAGGCTAGTTTGCATACACCCATGCCAGTAACATTCTTAAACAGGACTAAGGTACAGAAAAGGTATTGCCTGCCTGTATTTGTAACACAAAGCAGCCTTCAGTCTGCCCTGAATTAATCCAGGGATTGAAGAGGATGGAGAGGTAAAGTGGATGTATAGAGAATAAGGTTAAATAATTACTTGGTGGCAGCTGATAGGATGAAAATATAACTTAGAGTTAACTTCACAGGAAGGGAAGGGACCACAGTGGCATCATCAGGTCCACCCTCCTTGCTCAAGCAGGGTCAATAATCATCTTAAATTATTACAGTCTAAAAAACTCACCCCTAGTAAATTATAGTATAAACCACTACCACTACACACATATTTTGAATTTTCTTACAAAAGCATGAGTGACGACCTGTTGCTGTATCATTCCTTCTTTGTTACCCTTTTATATAAGAGACTGTGCTTGTTTCCTAGAAGCTGTGCCAGCTTTGTTAGATGCCTGGCACTCCGTTCTGCAGCACTGTAATGAAATCAAATATCTTGACTCAGTGTATGGATTGTCTCTTGCACACTGGGTGAAAGAACCCTGTTTTAGGAACAAAGAAGTCACGTAAGACACAAGGGCTATTAAGTTCTGCCATCATATCCCTTTCTGTGCTTTCTTTCCCTGGGAATCTGTACAGGAAGCAGAGAGCTTTCCCCTACATCAGTGCGGGTAGGAATTGCTGAGCGCTTTTCCGAGTCAGGTTAGTCAGGTTAGATACTTTAAGATAGATCTATGATCTGGTTTTAAGTGACTTTAAAATGTAATGACACTAATTTTCTTTCCAATTAAATGTAGAAATGTTGATGAGTTGGGTTTTTTTTAGAATAATTTTAGAAGATACTTAATAAAGAATGTCACAAGCACATTATACACAGGGCAGATTCTTTTGACTGTTCACGAATGTTCAGGAATTCTATATCTACATCTGAAACAGTTCATTCAGGCAGTGGAGTGCTGGCCAATACGACCAGTGGAGCTGAAGAGCTGCTTCCTCCCTACTTATGGGAGAAGCTGATCAAAGAAACCACACTTTAGACCTGACTCTGCTGGTAACTAGTTCACATGTAAGAGTTCACTCCTCAAGTCAGAGGGGAGCTCCCACCAGAGCTCTACATGTCTATATGGATGTGTTTCAATGTGTTTTGCTCAGACTGTCTTTACATTCACTTGAGTCAGCAGAGCATCCATACCCAAAAACAGAACCAAAGAGAAGGTACAGAGCATTCCCTGACATCCCTGTAAGCTGGGGTTTGAGCCTTACAGTGTTACTGGTGGGTGTTAGTGTGCTTCAAAGGTAGCTGCACAGCATGTGTATTCTTAGCTGTATTTGTGCAGAAAAGCTTAAACTTCACTTCTTACTCAAGCCAGGCACTAAGAGCTACGGCAGACACAGATCTCCTTGCCATGGATTCAGTGCCACTGGGAACACGTGGTAGTAATCACACCATGTGTATCTCACAGCACTATGATGAGAGCGTTGTTCTCTTTCACTTAGGGCCTCTGACATTGTCATTTTTCATATTCCGTTCCACCTGATGTCAATGCAGATACAGCCTTACACAATAAATTTCTACTCCCTCATGCAGCTCACCAAATGAAGACTGAAGAACAGAGGGATTTGAGGTGCTTTGTTCACAATCAGGACCATGGGTTCAGGAGGAAAATGTCACCTATTGACTTAGTTTAGGTTGATAAAGTGGTCATTGCTTGCTGCAGATGAGATAAATTCTTCACCTTATGCTTCTTTTGTGAAGTGTATAAAACCACACCAGGCTTCTTTACTCTTCTGCTGTTCTGCTATTCAGACAATATTTCCACAAACAGAATAATGGGTCCTTCTTAGCACACCCAGTTAAACTCAAAGTTTGTATCAGTACAGAGACATTACACTTACTGTGGAGTCTTTTGCCTTTCTTATTAGGTCTGATTCTCAACTGACACCATAAAACTCAGCCAAATCTCCTGGAGTGGATTCTGTGGACAGCAGTGGGAGGTGTGCTGCATATCTGATGGTATTTCAAAAGGCAAAACTATCTAAATAACTTGTAAAACGGCAGATTTTCAGGAACGGATGGGCACCTGGCAGCTCTTTTTTTGTTACACACCAAGGTCCTTGGTACATTGGTCATACTTGGTAGTCTGGATGCAGAGTTGGTTGAAGAAACTGGTTCACATAACTTTGATGTCCCTAACCGTGTAAGCAGGGTCTGCCCTCATTTTGCAGCAATTGGCTTTCCCACAGCAGTAAACCTCGGGTAGACTATTCAGATATTCACAACACTGTTTAGGATTATTATGGAAATGGTGAAGCGAGGAAATGGTTCTGAGAGTAGTGTTAAATCCTATGACTGAGTTTTTCTTCCTTCTGCTTCTCTTCTGTCTCTTTTCCTGTTGACCCTTTATTTTTCTGCTGACTTTTTCTCATTGAAGAGGTAAAACATACCCTCTGCAATTGTACTGAAGTCAATGGACAGATTTTCCAACTTGTAGGCTTATTAGATATTTCAGCATTTACGCTTTTATGTGTCTTTTCTTCCTTTCAAAAAGTCTAGGGAAACTAAAATGGCCTTTACTTGAAAACCAGTGAAGTGTTTTTCCTCAAAAGAGGTCTGAAAGCTTTCAGAGTGGTTTTATGAGAACAATATTTAGCAGGCAATTTTCACTGCCTTTATAGGGAGGCCTTTGAAAAAGCCTCAATTGCTGTGTTCATCAAAGCCCAGTTAGAACCAAAAAAAGAAGAACTACACTGGGTCAGAGCAGCACAAACAGTATGAATATAAGGAGACCATTCTGAACCTAAAAGGAGAAGGTGCCATGTCTTGCTGCCCAACTAGAGAGTTCAAACGGGCACATTTTCAGTGTGGTGATCCTCTACATGACAATTATAGTTGTGTTTTAATGGCCCTCATGGCATGGGCCTGGTTGCTGTTTGCAACAAGTATCAGGATTGACATTAGCATGGGTCTTTTCCAGGTCAAGTGGCCCCTTGTGAATTCCTGTGGATGACATGGACTGGTTCAGGAGACACAAAGCTTAATTATTATCAAAGGTTTTAAGGTTGGAAAGACCTTCATGAACTTTTAAAAATCTCAGCATGGAAGATCTATTTTGTGTTTTCAGCCAGACACTAACTCTGTTTGCCAATCAGCTCTATCTGAATCAGAGAGTAGGTAACTGTGTTACTGGAGTGCTGAGTACAAATATAAGATCTATAGAAGTGTAGCTCAATGCCTTGGTAAAGGACTGATCTACAAAAGATCTACAAAGATCTACTTCAGAAGAAGGTAGAAATTTGGTAGATAAGGTAAAGATCTGGAGCAAAAAACCTGCATCTATATTGCCAATGTTTTTTGCCATCTGGGCTGTCACGACCATTACATCTGTTTCAGAGAAAGTAAACAGTATACTAATAATGTATTTTGTGAGTCAGCATGGACTCACTAAAGGCAAATCATGCTTGACCAACCTGATTGTCTTCTACAATGAAACAGCTACCTGGATGAATGAGGGGAGAGCAGTGGATATTGTCTACCTCAGCTTCAGCAAGGCTTTCAACACTGTCCCACAGCATCCTCATAAGTAAAGTCAGAAAGTGTGAACAAACAGATAGTGAGGTATGTTGAGAACTGGCTGAACAGCAGATCCCAGAGGGTCATAATCAGTGGCACAGGGTCCAATTGGAGGCCTGTAACTAGTGGTGTCCCCCAGGGTTCAATATTGAGCCCAGTATTGTTTAGCTTACTCATCAATGACTTGGATGAAGGGTCAGATGCCTCCTCAGCAAGTTCACTGATGACACAAAGCTGGGGGGAGTGGCTGATACCCCAGAGGGCTGTGTAGCCTCAGCAGATTGGAGAGATGGGCAGAAAAGAACTGTCTGAAATTCCACAAAGGCAAGTGAAGGGTCCTGCACCCGAGGAAGAATAACCCCAGGCAACAGGACAGGACTTTCTAGAAAGCAGCTGTGCAGCGAAGGACCTGAGAGTCCTGGTAGACAAGTGAACCAGCTGTGTGCCCTGGTGGCCAAGAAAGCCAGTGGAATCCTGGGGTGCATTAGGAAAAGCATTGCCAGCAGGTCAAGGGAGGTGACCCTGCCCCTCTACACAGTGCTAGTGAGGCCTCACCTGGAGTTCTGTGTTCAGTTCTGGGCTCCTCTGTACAAGAGAGACATGGAGCTCCGGGAGCAGATCCAGCAGAGAGCAACAAAGATGGTTAAGGCACTGAAGCATCTCTCTTACAAGGACAGAGAGTTGGGCCTGTTCAACCTCATGAAGAGACAATTGAGATGGCACCTCATCAGTGTCTATAAATATCTGAAGGAAGACTGTCAGAGGATTGATCCAGGCTTTTCTCAGTGCTGCCAAGCAATAGGACAAGAGGCAATGGGCAGAAACTGATGCACAGGAAGTTCCACTAGAATATGAGGAAGAATTTCTTTACTGTGCAGGTGACCACACATATCCTGTATTACTGCAATATTAAGTTCTTCTAGATCATAGTTACTTACCTTTGCATGAGTCCTAGTTTCCCATAAGGCTTGTTAAGTTGAAAATTAAGTTGACATTCCCTAGGAACTGGAAAATAAGAAATATCTGAAATTATTATATAAGCAGGGAAATTTTAAGGTGGGTTTTCTTTTCCCCTCTGGATCGAGAAGGATTATCAAGGGCATCTGGTCAATCTCATCATCAAGTTCAGGAGAAAAAAAAATTTTAAAATTCTTATTTACAGACCCTTAATAACACTTTTTGAAATTATGATGTTTTCATTATGCTAAATTAAAGTATAAAATCTGAAACTGTTGAAAAATGTAATAATTTTGGGATGTCTTTTCTCCTTTTTCAATGTAGGATTGATACCAAATAAAGATCAATAGGAAATGAGATTCCTGTCCTACTGGACCATTGTTATAAAAGGTAAAGGAGAAAAACCCACTTGTTTCCATAAGAAACAGAGCTACTACCTCTGCAAAATCTATACAGTCAATACACATCACTATTTTATTCCTAAAGAATAATAGAATAAGAATGATCCACTTTTCTAAAACGCCAACATCTACTTCAAATTAAGTTTCGCGGGAAAATGTGATTGAGATGCCCCTTAACAGAGAAAAATGTTAGAAAGTGAAGAATTGCTTTTCTGTACGGGAAAGGTATAGCAAGAACCTCAGTTCAGGAACCAGAGACAGACAGTGTTCATCTGACAAATAAAAATGGATTTTATGACACAAGGATGATTAAGGAACAAAATCCTGAGGGAAGTTTTATCTTGATTATCTTTGAAGGCGCTTTTCTGGAAGGCGCCTTTCTGGATTTACGCCAGCACAATAGGTATTGCTTGATGCAAGACTGATGTACATAGGACTCTATACCTTGAAGTAAGACTGAATAATCATGAGGAGCCTTTTTGTCTTTAAATGTCATGACCGATATCCCAGGCATGCACAGATCTGAAGTGGAGTCTCTTTGGACTGGTTTTCAGGCTGGAGCTGTGCAAGATGAGGAAGGAAGGATATTTTAGCTATGCTCTACAACTTGTTGTGGAAGACAGCATGGAAAATACTGTATCATCCTAGATAATCCACTCTCCTGTGGAGCCAATGAGCTCCCAAGTTTTACCCCTTATATCCTGACTTCGTAAAAGTGAGTGTATAAGAATCATAGAATCAACTAGGTTGGAAAAGACCTCTTAGATCATCAAGTCCAACCTTTGACTCAACACCCCCCCAACTACTAGACCATGGCACTAAGTGCCACATCCAGTCTCTTCTTAAACACCTCCAGGCATGGTAACTCCACCACCTCCCTGGGCAGCCCATTCCAGTGCCCAATTACTCCCTCTGTAAAGAATTTCTTCCTAATGTCTCCCCTGGTGTAGCTGAAGGCCATGCCCACTCGTCCTTCTGCTGGTTGCCTGTAAAGAGAGACTGATCCCACCTCCTCTCAGGTAGTTGTAGAGAGTGATGAGGTCTCCCCTGAGCCTCCTCTTCTTCAGGCTAAACAGCCCCAGCTCCTTCAGCCTCTCCTCACAGGACTTGTACCCCAGTTCCTTCACCAGCCTCCTTCCCCTTCTTTGGACACACAGCAGCACCTCAATGTCCTTCAGTAACTGACATAATAACTGAACTGTTCTATACAATGTTAGAGATTTTCCCTGCTACTCATGAGTTATCTTCATGGTAATCCTGAGAGAGTTGATTATATGGAGGGAGGGAGAAGCTGCAGGAATGAATAAACCAAGCAGTTAAAATTCCAGATGACACTTTTAATGAGTTAGTTTTATCATGGTGGTGCAAGAGCCTTGTTTAATTTACAGCTGCATCTTGGTTTCTATTACAAGTCCAACATCATTTTCTGATTTTATTACGCAAAGTGTTGATAACATTAAGAATTAAATTTTAGTCAAGAAAAGCTTACTCCTGGGCACTTGGTCTCTGACTAATGGACCAATCCAGAAAAGCACTGTAGCATGTAATTTTATCCTTGTTTGGTAGAGTACATAAAGTCATGCTTAATTTGAAACATGTGAAAAGTCCCACTGACTGTTAAATTAAGCATGTGAATGAGATAATCCAGAAGAATCCAGTCCACAAATTCAGTAGTAAATAAAATTAAATCAAGTATAGAAAACAATAAAAATTGCCAGTTTATTCTGTCTCATTCTTCTCATAAGTTGCCCAAGAGGCAGATGTTCTGCTGTCATGGTATTAATATCATTCATGATTTGTCAAGAAGGAGTGCTGGTTTTGTACTATGACCCCTCTTTTTATAAGATGCTGTGCAAACCCCAAAAAGTAATACTCCTGCCCCAGGTAGCTTGAAACCCATTTCTATCTGATACTGCAATATCTGTCACCACCATTACCTAAAAGGAACTGAACATATGAATGAGACACTGGATTGTGGGGACCCCACTCAAGGTGTCCTACGTCTCCAAAGAAGAGAGGAAGTTCATATATTTCCCTCGAGCAGTCCAAATTCTTTCTAATGTAATATGGATACTGCTAAAAACTTCATGCAAGAGCTTCACATGGATTCCAGGTGATTCCCTGTTTGCAAAATTGGGATCTGTGTTGTTAATACTTTAGGAGCTTCTTTTTAATTCTACTAGTCAGTGAAGGTCTTTCTGTCGACTCCTTTAGTGCTTTGTTTTAGGCTTTTTCAGGCCAGAGTTTGCACTGGAGCCAAAATTACACTCCTTATTCTAGAAGATTTTTGAAGTGCTGCTGCATGAAAGAAATTAGTTTTATATTATAATGATTAATTAAGCATTCTCCAAAAACTAGAATTAGAAATTTAAAAACAAAAAGATTGTGTGTGGTTTTAACACACAAGAGAAAGTATCTTTGGGGTCTGTCTTTCTTGCACTTCTTTATTTTTATTAATGATAGATGATTTTCAACAAAAGATGAATTTATATGCTAGACTGTGTTCTTAACATTGCTAAAAACCCAAACATGAAGCTGAATTAATATACAGTGTCTTACAAAAATGATTTTAAAAAATTAACATGAAATTGCTAAATACTGCCCAAATTAACACAAATCAGAGTTCATTACATGGCATTAGGAGGCAATTTATTGCAATCATTATGCCTGCTGTTACAGAGAACCATATGCCAACTCCAGAAATAACAAGCCTTCTGAATCAGGGTCATTGCTGTCATATTTGCATGTGAAATACGTTAATTGATCTCCTGTGCGTATTAAAAATAACTCCACACTTTTTTTGTTGCTGAATGCTCTATGAGAAATTTGGTATGTGAAGGGTGGAGAGAGATGTGATGCTTTAGAGGAGTACTTGTTCCAAACCGTGGTATATTCTTAAGTAATTGAATACATTCTGCTTAACTACAGAGGTCCTAAATACCTTTTAGTTTCCACAGTAGGAAGACATTCAATTATGGCAGACGTGAAATACCATGTTCTTATCCTTGTCATCTTGTTCTGGTGTTCTTCTAGGGGTTGTCCTGAGGAGACTACAACTGTGAGAGCTCATGGGTGAACAGAGTAGTGTTTAGAAAAGTTGTCTCTTCCGTACAGGTTTGCCATGCCACAGAAAAAAAGATACTGAATTTTATTGTTCAGTCACAGAGAGTAAGAAAGATAGCACGCTCTTCAGCAGTAACTCCCAGGAGACACTGCTGCAGCGCAAATTAGAGCAGTTCGGTAATCAGGATATGTGTTTTGATGTTTCAGGTTTTGCCCAGAACTTCCGTATTGTCCACGCATAAATAAAAGGTGTAAAGAAATTCCTTATTTAACAATAATAAATACTACAATACTCTTCCTTCCCCCAAGCACTTTTGACGAATTCTGGACAAAGGCAGTGGGAAACTTCACACAAAAAATAAGAAACATCACCTTCCAAGACAAGGAGAGACTGTGGGAGAGATGGATGTGAAGTAACTTGGGGGAAAAAGACTTTACTGTAAGAGAGCTCATGGAGATGTTATTACAGAGTTGCCTTTTTGAATTGAAGACTATGAAGGAGGAAGGGATTAAATATTTTGAGAAGAGCAAAGAGGTGATTAAGTCAGACAAGCCAGATATTGGAGTTGGAGAGGGAACTCTGACACAGGTGTGAATGGCAAAAAAACCTGAGAGAACTAGGAACTGGGAAAGGAATATGTCAAGAGCCATTTAAGGCAAGATGAAAGCAATAAGTAGGACATGAGAGGAGCAAAGGTGGCAGTTGTCACAGATTGTTTCTCCCACAGTTGATGTCAATTCACTGAGGATGAAGAAAATATCTCTCTCTCCCTCCTTCCCCTTGAAGAGGAAGATGTACCTTTCAAGCCATCCGCTGACATAGTCCTTAAGGACTTTTTGCTTGGTTAATGTTTTCCCTGTCAAGTCACATGGGCTTCTCTAATCTATACCTCCCTTGATTCCTACAGGTCAGAAAGAATGGTTTGAAAATGCAGAGAAATTATGAATTGTTTTGCTCCACTCTGCTTTATGTGAGAGCAGACTTTCTGGGGCACATTCTCCAGGGTCCATAGCACCAGCACAAAATAGTCCTGCTCTGTGAAAATAGATCACATGCCTTTCCATATATCCTTTACCAAGTGAAGACAGCATTTCTGTTGTAGTGGGTGTCTGTCACTCTTAACAATAAAATCAGAAGTAAATTAGAAAAAAGTACCTTGAACAAAAAATATCATAATACCAGCATGACCAAAATCATCCAGAAAGCCTCAAAACTTTTCTCAATTAATGTGCAAATAGTGGCAGTCCAATGTTAGCAATGCAAACAGCTGTTGTGCTTACCTAGACAGAGGGTAACTTCTCTGTAATGATGTGGGTTATTAAAATCTTTGAAGATAACATTATCAGGAGCAGCACACAATACTACAGCATTTATCATTCACCTACTCTATTCTTGTCAGTGCAGAGAACATAAACACTTTGCTTTCTACGCAGGAAGTCAGATAGACTGAAGTATGGATTTGAGAGGGGAGTGCTATTAACCTGCAGAAAATGCGATGTCAGATACACTTTAGCAATTGCATAAGGAAAAATAAGTCTGTGCAACCATGTTATTTTGCACTTAGTATGAGCAAATGTAGGTACTGAACTCAGCACTGCACAGACACCTGCCATCCAATCAACAAGTGATGTGTTAGAGATGGCAGAGATTAATGCATTATTATTATTCTTATTGGGAAGTCCAAGAGATAAAGGATTATAATCAGTAAGGCATTTTGACACCACCATGACACCCAGAGTGCTCCATGAGCATTCAGACTCCCTGTAAAATACGTGGGAGAATTAGGCAGCTCTGACGGGAATACACATCAGCTTGCATGCTGAGTGTGGAGTCATTCACAGACAAACCAAAGGAAGAGATGCAGGGAAGGAAATGGCTGAAGCCCTAGATCCGGAATGCTAAGCTAACCTTTGCTACTTCTACAAGATCTGCAGCATAAGAGGTTCCTCATGGGATGTTAGACAAAGAGAAACATTGCTTTTGAATCTGCTTTGGGTTGAGCTGGCAAACTGGAAAGCATGGGGAAGAGCTGCTTTTCCAGTGGCTTTAAAGACCAAGAGAGAGATGCTGAGTGCATTGTACCACCAGTCATGCAGGAGTTCCTGCAGAGTAGTGCTGCAAATGGACGTCTTGATTCAGTCCAAATTTATGTCTAACTCTTCTCTTTTTCCATCCTTTCCAGTTTCGTTATGGGTAAGGTTACATGTAAGGCAGTGATGGTGTTTCCTGTAATGTCCAGCCCTGTCCCAGCATGGTGGCGTGCTGGGATCCTGTGAGGCATTTTCTATTCCAGACAGTGGGAAGTCTAATAAGGTTTTATTATCATGCTGATAAGAGAGCTTAAAATTTGCCTTTAGATCTGCTTAGCCTATATTGCAATCTATTCTTGACAAATGCTCTTTGTCTGCAAAAATACCAAGATGAAATCAAGACGTGTCAGATAAGTCAATGACCATTTCCATGCTGATTTCATAGTTTGAGACTAATAGCCATGAGGTTATAGGAAAATTCAAGGAAGCAGAATGATTTACAGATCCTTTCAGTTTAATGTCACCCCAAAATTTGATTAATAATCTCTCTGCCTCATTAAAAATGAAAATAATTATTATGTAAAGCTCAGGGTAGTCTTCTGATATCTGTTCAGCCTGAAAGTGGATGACTGGTACCCAATATCAAAATGATTTTTCAATTATTTCTGCACCTGCCTGACAGTAATAACACATAGAGCATATTTCTTCAGCTTGCTTACAAGAATATTATGTGGGACAGTAAGTATCAAAAGCCATACCAAATCCTAAGTAGTTAATCTCTACCACTTTCTTTCTTATTCATGAGAGCAGTTTTTAAACTTAGAATACATATACAGCTATATACATATGTATCCTACCTAGTTCTGTTATCACCTAGTGATGTTATTTAACAGATGTAAAGGAATATAAGTTCCTGACAAAATACTAATTTCGCTTTCAAGAAAGTCCAGTAGGCCATTTGTTTTATTATTTCAGATGTTATTCTGCTTGAATATACAGCATTCATCAAATATTTTCTGTGACAGCACAAAATATGTCTTATAAGATCGCATTCTCTTATCAGGTGACAATAACTTAGAATTGGAATTTGTACACAGTGCAAAGCTCTCCACAAAATTAACACTAAATCCATCTTTGTTGTATAGTTATGCTTTTAGGAGCTATGTTAGCTTTTAACTGAGAAACAACCTCTGCAGTTCAATATTTAATGTTACCTAGGACTCTAGAAAACACAAAAATAATTTTTTTTCCTTATTATTTAACAACAAAAAAATATGAAAATCACTTTGGGACACAAACAGATTACATAACGACAATCAAAAGCCAAGCAGCTTCTTGACTTGTGCAGTGCTTTGTATTTTTAGTAAAATAAGGCCAGGATTTGATTGATTCATTAAATTCTTTGAAAAATAGCTTACTGAGCAAGACAGATAATATATTTCATACCTTCTTCCACTGGCAGCAAACTCAGGAGGGTGGGTGAACTATGAAAAAAACTGAGTTTACCAGCTCTGCATGAGACCTGAAGGTATGAACACGGAACAGTTCTCTTCATTATTAGGTGGCTGTCCATTGTATGGGAAGTCCACTAAAGGAAGTGGGAAGGGCAGTCCTGCAACTCTCTAAAATGTAATATCTGTTTTTAAAACAGTTATCTCAGTCTCCTGTGCCAATCTCTCAAGCATGAATGGGGCCTGAAGCTGAGATCAGAGCTGAGAGTCATAAAGACTTTCAGCAGGTGTTTAGTCACCTCTTTCCTCTTAAATGGAAAATGATTTTGTGTCCAGATAACTCTTGACACCTGACACATCATGAGTGATTCGACAGTTTCTTGCTAACTTAGCCCTTTCTAGAAATCCAGGGAACAGCCACACAGATTGTAAAGCCTTTATTATGTGGGATGAGGAATCAGATCACTTTTCTCGTGCAGATTGGGAAACCTGCTTCCTAGGACTGTGATATTGACAGCGGTGGAGACTTTGCAACAGATTAACACCAGACAGGACATTAAGTATTTGAAAGAAGAGAGATGGTCCCATTCTTCTTGGGAATTAAAGTGTCTAGTTTACACACAGTGATTA
>JAWWES010000133.1:11914360-11940325 GCA_035583135.1 Lophotriccus pileatus
ACATTAAGTATTTGAAAGAAGAGAGATGGTCCCATTCTTCTTGGGAATTAAAGTGTCTAGTTTACACACAGTGATTAAAAAAAGATAAGAAGGAACTCTGCCAGCTGAGATTTAAAGCTATGGTATAAATTCCCCCAACACTCCTACTTTCCCCTTCAAATATATGTAACAGCAACAAGCAGGAGGTTGTATGAAGAATAGCAATAGACTTATTTATCAGCAAGTTATGCTTAAAGTTATTCAAGATATTCCAAATATCACATACAGTATCACCTTTATGTTACATGTTGGAAGCTGAGTGGTGACTGTAAAAGAGTAATGCCTATTTATCAATACTTTACAGAGTTCTGAAAGATCCAATAGATCTAAAAACCATTGCAGTAGCAGAGTTATGCTAGGATGTGTGAATGCATAATACAAGCACATAATATTATCTTAAGTTTTCTTTGTGCTGCTGTACATCCAGGTGCTTTAGGTGTCCTGCTATGTACAGGATGAGGGTCAGTTGGGCTTGGAAACTCTTTGAGTTACTAAAATTATGGTCTTGAATCATCCTAAAAAGCAGTTTTGACAGATGCAATCAATGTTCGTTATGTTTGACACTGCCAACTTTGCCTCCCAAAAGTGAAAGTTCATCTATTCTCTCTGTTCTTGAGGTATTTATAAAGCTTAATTTTGAACAGTTAATTACACACTATTCTTGTTATTTTTTTAGCAATGGAGAGCCACCAATGTCATATTTACATGGTATTTTTAGAGAGTTTACAGTGGAAAATTAGTAGTATTTCCTCTGCTGTGGTGATAAGAGAGCAGCATTGCTAAGCCACCTCTCTGGGTTAAGATTTGGTGCAGATTTGATCTTCTCACAGCTGAAATCACACCATGGCTCATAGGGTTTACATATGCTGCCAAACAGCCTATGTTTCTGTCTGAGTGGATGAATTGACAGTGTTGTAAAACAACCGTTTCCAGTACTACAGCCACAACCTGACTGTGCCTGTGAGACTGGGGCAGGGAAGGGCTGTGCTGAAGCAGGGAGGGAATGTGTCACCCCAGAAATATATCAGTTCCTATCAATTATGCAGCTTAGAGGACGAAACACCTGAACTGTCCAGCAGAAGAGAGTAAAAGACATATTTCAGCCATGAACGTCTCTGTGACCATTCAAAATATGTTTCAGCGAAAAATCAAGCTGTTTGGCTAAAACCAGTGCCAAAGATGGTTTTCTTGTTAGTGGATCTTTCATCTCTGCAAGGAATGACTTCGGGATTATGCTCATGACAATGAAATCACCATCGTCTGTATTTCTGGGCAGAACATGGGCCAAACATGCAATGAAGGTCTGGTTGAGAGCCAGAGATCATGCTGCCCCATGGTCCTAGAGTACTACACCTCTGCACTGCTCCCTGCCAGCCTCCCAGACTACCCGCATATCCCCAGGATGGTGAAGGAGACTAAATTGCCATTCTCTTGCTGCTCATGTCATACTTTTAAGAGTTAGCCCCGGAACAAACTTAATAGTGGAAATGGAAGAAGAAGAGAAATTTATCTAAGACCTATATGGTTTGGTATTTTGTAGCTGAGAGGGGAAAAACGAGAGAAAGCTTCAGTGAAAAATGACATTTGAAGTCTCTGGAATGTGAAATAGAAAGGAATGGATGAAATTATTGGAAGGCACAAAGTTCAGTATCATATCACTTGATATTAATGCAGTGACAGCTACTTTTGTGAACTTCAGTCTTCTCTTCCCTGCTTCCTTCCTGCGTGATTGCAATCTCATGCTGGAGCTCCTACTTTAATATTTGCAGGGATTACTGGTGAGATATGGACTTTTCTAAAATACAGAATAGACTAGGAAAAGCATCAAGAGAGCTAATCTCAAGTATCTGTGCTTGAGAAATAAAAATATTTCTGAGCAAGAAAATGTTAGGCATCTGTGGAATCACAATTACAGTCATTTTCCATGTGTCCCACAGTAGCAGAGCATGGGACTTTGTACTTATCTGCAAGTAGAAGTATCTACATCCAGACAGGTCAATGAATGCTGCAGCAGTGCATTAGAGTGCCTGGGTTTTACTGCCCGTCCCTTGTCCCAGATTTCCAAAGCCTGCAGCTGCTTTGCTGTACTTTCCAGTAGTCGTGGTTTAACCCCAGCCAGCGACCAAGCACCACACAGCTGCTCTCTCACTTTCCCATCAGCAGGATCAGGGAGTGAATCAAAAGGGTGAAAGGAAGAAAACTCATGAGTTGAGATAAAGTTTAACAGGGAAAGCAAAAGCGGCACACACAAGCAAAGCAAAACAAGGAACTCATTCACTGCTTCCCATGGGCAGGCAGGTGCTCAGCCACCTCCAGGAGAGCAGGAGCCCATTAAGTGTAATGGTTATTCAGGAAGACAAATGCCATAATTCCTAATGTCCCCAACTCCCTCCTTTCTTTCCCGCACTTTATATACTGAAGTGTTCCCTGTCAAAATACAGTATTGCCCTACTTGGAGCCTCTGGCAGAAAGCATCAAGGGAGGCTGAAGTTCAACCTCTAGGTTCCTGGAGTCAAGAAAACAGACTGAGCATGATGTCATATAGTCTGGAATGTCCCTTTGGTCAGTTTGGGTCACCTGTCCTGGCTGTGTCTCCTTCCAACCTCCCACTCACCCTCATTTTGCTTGAGAGAGTGGAACTATGAAAAGCAGAAAATGCTTTGGCCTCTGTGTAAGCCCTGCTCAGCAACAACAAAAACATCTCTACATTATCAACCCTGTGCTCAGCAAAAATCCAAAATGTAGCCCCATATCAGCCACTGTGAAGAAAATTAACCCTACCCAAGCCAAAACCAACACATTACATAAGGCAGATTTCTTACTCTGGAGCTGGTATTTCTGTTCAAAGCCAAAGGAAAAAAAAGCTTGGCAAAAATGCTCCATCTCTTGGGTCACTGACTGTTTGGAGTTAATGTTACTCTGTGCTCAGAACATATCCAAAGTTTTTTATGTTTTTAACATTAATCGATTCCCAGATATTCTTTAGTACGGTCTCACAAGCAGTCACACTGGCAGAGCTGACAGAGGTGTGAACAGCAGCAGCAGGAGAGAGGCAAGGTGCTGACAGACACAGTGAGACCCCTTCCAGCCTGCTTTGCTTTTGGGTAACTCTCTGACTTTTTACTCCTTAATTGGAAACATTTATGTAGCTGCAAGAAAAAGGGAATGTGGATGTAAAAGCTCAGCATCCTCATACTCCAGTATTTCAGCCATCTATTGATATACAGAGAAAAGGTCTCTCAGGGATAAGCAGAAACATTTAAATTCCAATATGACTATTGTTATTTTAACTCTTTTCTTTTTTTTTAATCTAAGCAGAGGACCTAGCTCTTCTTTTTCACAGAGGTCTGCAAACATGCTGAGAAATTAATAGCTGTTTTGTGTAATAGAAGTGCACCAAAGTGCTCCAAAGAGCAAATGTATTTTTTTTGGACCCTTGCTCATAGGAATCACAAAAGACAGTCTTTCTAAAACACAGTGAAAACTTTGCTTTACTTCTCTGACTTTGAAGCTAGATTGGAGATTGCAGTCTTTTTAAGAAGCTTATAAAGGAAATGGTGAGACATCCTTAACTGCAGCAGATCAAGTGATTTCCCTCACAATGCAGCCCAGGTGGGAAGGTAACAGCAGTTAAGGAGACTAAAGGAAAGCATCCCCAGAAGCCATTACATTAGTGAGGTTTATCTCAGCCAGCTAACTCACCTAAGTCAGGAGCAGAATTAAATTTACTACTGAAGCAGCAGCAGTACATACAGTGCTGTTTGTGTGCTCTTTATCTAAGGTGTGCTCTGTATCTATTGTGCTCAGAGACAAAAAGTCATCCATTTTTTCCTGTAGGAGACAAATTAGATATTAGCAATCATAAGTAATTGTTTCTCACCATGCAGGTAACTTCTTGTATGTGTCTTTACATTTATTTTCGTAAGCCTCAGCCTCACAGCTTCCTCTGAAAGACTGCAAGCAGAGGTCTGCTTCTCCAGCTTGGTAGGACAGAAATATGAGTGCCATGATGACAGTCCCTCAAAAGATATCTTGGTCACCTGACTGTAAAGGTAAGTGCTGTCTGCAGAAGAGGTGAAGATGTCACTCTAGGCAGATTGGTTTTCAAAAATCTGTCCCTTTGGAGAAGGCTCTAATTTCTGGATCAAACTAAGTATTTCCTCTGCTCTGCACATCAGTGGCCCACCTTTGTAGTGTTACAGGAATGAGAAGCACTCCTTTAAGAGAAGATAAATGACAAGACTTGCAGAGAACATTTCTTAAAACACTCTATTGAACCATGGTAAATTGACAGCAACTTTTATGTCACCTCAGTGGTTTCAGACCTCAAGCGAGATCATATTGTGTCAGGACACCACAGACTTTGGAGTTTACCAAAAGCATTGCAAAAACAAGCAATCCATTTTCAGGACAGAGGCATCATTGAGACAACAAACCACATTTCCTGAGGTGGCTAGACCCTCTTCATTTCTAGTTTTGAGTCACATAAGGGCACAGGGTGTCTGTGAGATTACTGGTCCAAAGACCCATTAGACTAATGAAAAAAATCCTGCTGTCATAGGAGCACTCATATCTTTTTCCCAGGTGTACACAGAGCTACTGAAATACTCTGAGACACTTTTTAGAGGTAAGATAGCACACAGGCTTTTAGGCCAGATGCTCACTTGACTTTTGTGTACCAGCACTCCTTCACATGTCCTCCAAAAACTGAAAGAAAGGTTCACTTATCATCTTCAGTCAAAGTGAAAATACTGCCAGTGGAGCTCATCAATATAATAATTTAAATAGTGTTGCCAGGAAGGCAGTGAATTTTACTTTAGCAATGTGACTGATCTGGGCTAGACTCAATTCTGTTGTCCACCACAAATTGATATAATCATGATAAATCTCTTTAAAGCACTTTACCTCTATTTCCTGTTTTACAGTGTGGACTCAGAGATATTCTTCTTCTAGCCTATGTAAGTTATAGGTATTTCAGGGACAGATCTCTCAACACACAGCTGTAGGCTAAACTGGAGTTTTCTGAGGTTCCTCATCTTGCTACTCATGTGAGTCTCTCAATCTTTTTAAGGATCTTGTTTTTAATTGATAATCTGAGCTCCATTAATCTGGATTTGTTTTGATTTTATCTACATGGACAGATGAATAGAATAGAATAGAATAGAATAGAATAGAATAGAATAGAATAGAATAGAATAGAATAGAATAGAATAGGTCTGATGGAATGAACACACAAAAATCATCTACTCCAATTGGGAGGTTAAAACACGGTACCATGAGTAGAGTTCTGGCAGTGATAGTACAGAGGAAGGTACTTATTTCGTCTTGTAATTAACACACTTTCTGGAAATTCCCATTTTGTAATGGTCATTTTAAACATCATCATTTTACTGAAAGTTTTGACTCAGCTGATGAAAAGATGTTCATGTGCTTTTTAAAGGTTGCAGGCAGTTCTTTCATTTTCTGGGCAGAGTTTATCTGTTTGACCATGTGATCATACAACTGTCATTCACCTAAATGAATGAGAGGAGAGTATGGGAGGAAGTATTTGCATGACTGATGGAAAGAATTCGTTTATTCTAGCCACCCAGCAGTACAGTAATTGGTGTCTGGGACGCAGCTGCAAGTGCCACATAATATCTGTCAGTGTCATGTGTACGCAGATGGTCTCAGTGTTTTGCTGTGGAGATAACACTGTGACAAAAGGATTGGCATGGTGTGAACAGAACACCACAATTCTTGGCTTGCAACCACTGGCAGCACTTGTCCTATGTACAGGACGTCTCTCACTGTTTCCTGCATCTGAAAAGATGCTGATGCCTCTAAGA
The DNA here is from genome assembly GCA_035583135.1 of Lophotriccus pileatus. Classification (NCBI taxonomy): domain Eukaryota; kingdom Metazoa; phylum Chordata; class Aves; order Passeriformes; family Tyrannidae; genus Lophotriccus; species Lophotriccus pileatus. The sequence goes on from JAWWES010000133.1 coordinate 11,920,228, forward strand.
AAGAGAAAATCGAGACTTGAAAGCAGCAGCAGAGATCTGTGAAATATGTATGCTTTTCTCCCATGGTCTTTCAGATGCCTAAACAGTTGGGGTGGGCGGGAGATGGTTTTTAGTTTGTTGTTTGTTTTAATTTTTTTGTTGCGGGGCCTTCAAGACAAAGACTTTTTTCTGAAGACTGAGCATACTTTCTAAAGATCCTACAAAATACTGAAAGGTAAAAATACCTCTCGTGAATTAATTTATTAGCTCCCATGTAATCCTCAGAAAGCACTTTCAGCTAGGAAAACAGCTAAGCTAGCAGTATGACTGGGATTATTGCCACACACTCTTTAGTTTCTGCCCTCTCCTGCTCTCCTGTCATCCCACCTCCAGAATAGTCTATGTCATGGGAAATATAGATTTCCCCTGTTCCTTATCCGTGTTACAAAGGAAAATGTTGAAGGTCACATGGTACTGCACATGCTACTATAACCTGCATAAGACTTGTGTAGTGTGATTCCTAGACACTGGGTTGTTCAGCCTAGCTCATTCCAGTAGTCATGCATACCTGTATTTTAAAGCACAGCAGGTGGCAGGTTGTAAGCATTGGTTGAAGGAGAAGTGGGAGAGGGTGGCTGTTCTTTGGTACTTGGTGTGAAAGCAGATTAGCTATTGACACCTTCCTGGTCACACACAATTGGATGGGATTTCAAGCAGCCAGAGATATAATGTTTATAAATTAAATATCTAGTTTATATATACTTCTGAGTCTCCATACTTCGGTTTTGCTGATGCTGTGTTGCACTGCAACACCTACCACTGTCATGGCTGCTGCATACCACTTACCCTGCAATCTCATTTTATTTATGGGGGAGAAGATAGAACTCTTAAAACCTTCATATCCTTGTGGTGTAAGGGCTGGCCTGATTCCCATTGACTTCTGTATAGCACAGTCATTGAACAGCCCTGTTTGCCTTTAAGGCTGTGTATGGTACAGAGAGGAGTCCACTTCACTATGAACTGAGGAGCTCACTGAGACAAGTTTCCCTACAGATTTTCCTACAGAGGCAGATAGCACTGGGAACAGTGTGACTCACCTGTGCTGAATGGGATTCCCTAATTCAAAGCCCACTTACGTCAGCAGCGAAGTTCGAATTGAAACATTTTTTAGAGTTTCCTTTTGGCTATGTAGGTGCTCCCTCCCACATACACAGGAGTGCTGCAGTGGGAAGGGAAGAAGGGGAAGGGGAAGAAGGGGAAGGGTTGTGAGCAGACAAGATTTCCAAAGGTAGAGAGGCAGTTTCAAAGTATGCACATGGGGAGAGCCATCTATGGTGTCTGGGAATAAACATGGTCAGAATCAGTCAGCTGCTGAATGCACCAGTGTAATAAGTGTTGCCCAATTATTAGTGGGGTTCTGCAGAACCCTATCTAAGGCCCTGTGTTCTTCAATGTCTTCTTTAATGACTTGGATGCAAGAGTTGAAGGAATACTAAGTAAATCTGCAGATACTAAACTGGGAGGAGCTCTTGACCTCCTCAAAGGTGGAGAGGTCCCGCAGAGAGACCTCAACAAATTAGAGGGCTGGGCAATCCCCTACTGTGATTGGTGATTTAACAAAGACAAGTGCCAGATTCTGCACCTGGGGTGGGGCAATCTGGGATGTATGAACGGACTGGGAAGCAAGTGGCTGGAGTGCAGTGCCACAGAAAGAGACTTGAGGGTCCTTGTCAGTGGCAAGCTGAATACGTGTCAACAGTGCTCTGACAGCCAGGAGGGCCAGCCAGTCGAGGGAGGTGATTGTCACACTCTGCTCTGCACTGGGGAGGCCTCACTTTGAATATTGTGTGCAGTTTGGGGCACTGCAATTTAAGAAAGACATTAAGCTATTAGAGTGTGTCCGAATGAGTGCTATAAGGATAGTAAAGGGTCTAGAGGGAAGCCATTCAAGGAGCAGCTGAGGTCACTTGGTCTCTTCTGATCTCTTCTTGGTGGTCACCAGTGACAAGACCCAAGGGAGTGTCCTGAAGGTGTGTCAGGGAAGGTTAAATTTAGATATTAGAAAAAGGTTCTTCACACAGAGGGTGGCTGGATGCTGAAATGGGCTCTCCGGGAAAGTCGTGACAGCACCAAGCCTGCCAGAGTCTAAGAGTATTTGGACAACACTCTCAGGCACATGGTGTGATTCTTGGTGCTGTCCTGTGCAGGGCCAGGATTTGGACTTTGATGATCCTTGTTGGTCCTTTTCAACTCAGAATATTCCATGATTCTACAATTCCATAACCAGTTCTGTGATTTCAGAGATCAAAGCCCTGACTGTGTCCTTAAGTGACTGGTTTGGAGAGGAATCTGATTCAAAGTACCAGTAATAAGGCTATTTGTTTAGATGTGGCTCTCAGTCACAAATGATCACTCCTTCTGTCCCTTCTGCCCCCATCCTGCAATTTTTAATTTATTTGCTACTTGTCTTGTCCCAGCTCCAGGTTGTGGGCTCTCCATGTGGAACAGTCTGTCCATTTTTTTTTTCTCACACCTATGGATGTAGACCTTAAATGCTGAGATCTTGCTTTTCCCTTGAAACCCAGCTTGCACTCCTGTATATTTTAGAGATGTGTTTTGTTGTCATTTTTGACGGTGTATCAAACAGCTCAGTAATCCTTCATTTGGGATGCCGCTTCTTGAGGTAGAGTTTGGATTAAAACTGACCTTTATGTTAATTCTAGCTTAATTCTTTCATGATCTTCAGTTTAATTATTGAGGGGTCACCCTAGTTTGATAATATCTGGGAAACCATCATTTACAAAACAATGCGGTATATCTAGATGCCTTTACCCTTAGATGAAATTAGTTTGCTCACAAGATCAAATATTTATTTAACACTTATTTAAGGTTAATGAAAGATTTTTTTAGAGATAATATTTTACAACATAAACCAAGTACAAGTAAAGAGACCTTGAATGATTAAACAGATGCATGAAACTGATCTGTTAACATTCCTTTAACATGAATAAACAAAACTGGTATTAATAATTTGCATTCAAAGAGGGTCTGCACTCTTAGAATCCTAATTATAAGCTGAACAACAAGATAAACGTTTCCTTCCTCTTTTTAAATATCTAAATCTTTAAGAAAACAAATCACTAAAGATGCTTACAAGTGTTAATTGCCAAGACCATTTTGAAAAACATATTCTGATTACAATGCATTTTGCTGGAACCAAAGTAGTCAGTCATGGAGTAAAAGCTATAGCTTGTCCTCAGTGACACTGAGGACACTCACTGCTTTCTTTATAAGCCATACACATGTTTGGTCCAAATTATGTAGCAGAGCTAGATTTTCTGTTCCACATCCTCCAGCACATAATTCAAAGGTGCAATAAAGTCCTGGGCTAAAATGAAATTTCTATCTTCTTTTCTTCACAAAGCTGAGCTCAGTTTTAGTGACTCATTTGGGACCACCTGTATTTCTAGTGCTTTCTCGTGAGCACTAAATATTAAGGTAACTAGAGTGTGGCAAAAAAAGCTCTGGATGGTTAGTGAGGTAGTGATGTTGTAGCTATGATGATCTAAGAATGTAAGAAAGACAATGTTTGACAGAGAGGCAGTGATCTTCACAGTGCTAATTAATGCAGTTGGAAAAAGCAGATAAGCTTGTGGGCATATGCAGGCTTATTTTCAAGAGAAGAAAATGGAAACATTAAACTTGTAAGTCCAAGAAAAGTTGAGAATTTTGACACTCGTTATTATCTGAGAAAAAGATGGATATATAGGTAGGTAGGTAGGTAGGTAGATAGATAGATAGATAGATAGATAGATAGATAGATAGATAGATAGATAGATAATTAAAGATAGGTGAATAATTGAAGACCAATGGAATTGTGGTGGTGATACCAGAAATTACCAACTTTCTCCAACTTAGACCTTATGAAAGGTTCACCCGACCTGGGTGCACCTCCTTAAGGAACAGCTTTGACTACTGACTCCACTCAGTGGGAGTTGCTAAATCCTACCTTTCCAGAATGTGGTACTCCATCCCAAAATGACAGAGTTGCCCCAGTACGGAAAAGTTTTCTAGGACTGGGGAAGCAGATCCCATACAGCCAGTAGAGATAATTTCTCATCTAACAGACATTCCCTCCACAGTGTTGAAGTTCACAAGATTAGGGTGTTTTACAGAAACTGAAAACAGCTGAACATTAACAAAATAAGTAGAAAATTTGTCTCCTTCAGAATGATAGAGCACGAGGGAAGCTTTACATTGGATTTTGTTTGGGAGGTGAATTATTCAGCCCTTGAAGAGATTTCACTACAATAGTTGAAAACCTGCCTGTCAGCCTGAAATAGCCAAAAGTTCATGGTATAATGTGGAGCTGGCACAGGTAAGAGGGAAAGTCAGAGACGGTGTGATTAGTGAGAGCTGGCTTCATAACCAGCATCACTTTTCAGTCTCATTCACTGCAGGACACTACCAGCCCTCCACTGCCATCCCTGAGTAATTTCAGTAGACAAATATGTGCCCAGCTCCAGTAGGTACTTCTCAAAATGCCACACTGAAATTCCTATCCATCACTTTCAAAGTCCTTATCCTCCTTGGTGATACTGTCACAGACCTCAGCAGGAGCAGAGACTATTCCTAAAATAGGAATATATGGAATATGCTGATGATCTAGGCAGGATTAGTCAAGCTGGTGTTCTTCAAGAAAACAGCTAAAGACAACAGAGAAAGGAAATCATGATAGGCAGCTATTACAAGATATTTTCTATTACTTTGGCAGTTGCACAATGATTTTGGACTAATGCCAAAGTATTTGGGGCTGTCTGGGTAGCCAAATTTTGCTACCATTGCACGAAAGTAGAATGTGACTAATTATTCCAAATGGCATTTAAAAGGCAGCTAAAAGCTTGATTTTCAAAGCTCCCAGAAAAGAAAAGTCTTCATTCTAAAGTCTTGACTAGCTGTCTTTAATCTGAAGCAAATTTCATTGAGAGACAGAAGCCAATTAAAGTACATTCCATCAGATAATCTGGTATCTCATTCACACCTTTTCCATATCCCACTCATTAAAGTGGTAGAGTGTTGGCACATCTATGATCTCATATTTTAAAACACGGAAATCATTCAGTGGTGATTAGCAGGTGATAATAGAGGAACATTGTAAAACACATCAATTAAACTAAATTACATTTCACAAAATCTGTTTCAGTGCCTCAACATTGAGTCAAAGTTTTAAAAAGAGCTATTCTTCCATTAGAAATAGAAATAAAAAAATTGGCACATAGATTACTCACAAGGTACATTTTAATGTAAATTTAATTAAAGATGAAAATTTAATTAAAGATGACAACAACTAAATAATAATAGCTCATGATTCAGCATATTGATGAACATGATCAAGCAATTTGTGTTCTGTTTTCACTATGTTTGTCTTCCAAACAAAGCTGCTCTTCTTCTCCAAGCAAGAATGCTGTGAGCTGCTATACTGTGCTCTCCCACTGAGTTTTGAAAAGAGACAGGAGGAGTTCACAGAAGAGCAAGGGAGGTCAGTGGCTCTGAAAGTTACTCTCTTCTCTTAGTCAAGTGCTGGCATATGAAGTGTGAAGAAAATAGTGAGAGTGACTCTATGGAGTCAGAGTAAACACCCTTCTAGCTCAATCTCCAGCCTCTGACAGTGGCCAAGAGAGTCACAGATTACACCTGCCTTTCTCTAAGGGAGCATAGGGGCACTATGAGGCTGAATAAATTTATACAGAAGTGTAAATGAAATGTTATATGGACAGAATAAACAGAAAATGTCTGCTAAAATGCTGGCTGACGATGCTGTCCTCCATGGGAGCAGATTTGTATGTTGGTCTCTCTGGACAAGCTGATACAAACAGAGGTAACAACTTTTGAGAGTCTTAGTTCCTTCCTCGAGGAGCTTAAGACAGGCTAAAAATCATATTATATCTTGGTATTATATAACTGTACAAATAGATTAGACTGCTGGAGACAAGAGGATAGTTTGACCAGAGGAACTTGAAAAAAATCTTTAAAAGGCAAGAGGTGGTAGGCACCATGAGAGTAGCAGTAGACATTAGTAGTAACTAGTTTTCTTGTTAGCAGGCACTACCAAGAGAGTAGTAAGAAAAATATAATGAGGCACAAAACCCTGGTCTGTGTTTGATTTTTAGTATTATGTAGTTATGGATTTCAGTTTCCAGCTGGAGAATAAAATAATCATGTATGTGTCCCTTGAGGCTGAGGACTGGCAGGTTAGAGACAAAGTTCCCATGTAGGTAATTTGGGGCAACTCATTGTTGGGTAGTGGTTGGCTAGCTTTGCTCATGTAGTTTCCAAAAGAGTATTTAAGTAATTGAAAGAATGCTTCAGGGCATGCATGTCTGCTTCCATGGATTTTGATGACTCAACTGGGAGAGGGCATTGATTTTAGAAGCCCTGTATCTGCTCTACCAATAGTTGCTTTTGCTCTCTTTGCATTGATTTTAGAAGCCCTGTATCTGCTCTATCAATAGTTGCTTTTGCTCTCTTCGCTTTCTTCAGTTTGCCACTCTTATTCTGTGTAAAGCAATTTGGTGAGGTTAGGATTGTTTGCAAGTCAGCAAGAAGAGTTTCTTTCAAGCTGTGGTATTTTTTTAACACATGTAGTGATTTTTTAGTAACTTTGAGGATTCCCGTACAGACAAGTTAAGGCCTGTGCAATGCTAGCACATTTCTCTTTGCCTTGTAATGCCTAGTATTCATGGTAACACTTCAAAAATTCAGTCTGTTTCTCAGAAGCAGCATTTTTTATAGGTTTGTTATATTAGTGAAATTAATGTCAGGACAGATTTCCATAGCACAATTACAACACTATTGAAGGGTTTGGCTATTCATTACAAGCTTCCGAAAAGACATTGAAGAATATAATTTTGGAATTCCACTTAAGCCCTCTCAAATGTCAATGTGTGAAGGCAGAAACCAACTTTGCAGAACAGAGGATATTGCCAGTGTTCTAGAGTAATAGCACTGCAGAGACTTGTTACATGAGTGTCACTTTCTGCCCCTTATCCAGGAGAATGTGATCACACTTGCCCCCTTTCTGCCATAAAATTCTCTAAAATCAGACAGATCACTCTCTGTGTCTCCTTTTCTCACTCTGCCTTGTACCCAGGGCAGTCCTAACAGACCTTGAGTTAGATATGCCCTAATTTTACATAGCTCTAGTCTAACTTTCCTACATGAAATGAGTGACTGCCAAATATTGCATCATAGCCCTAATAAACTGTTCAAGTTGTGTCCAAGACAGACACAATATGCTGTCATGGTCTGTCTTGCAGAGATTAAGTAGGACTGGCCTTCTCATTCCTACCTTTCTGGTTTCATGCTGGCTACTTGACACTCAGTGAGCAGGATGGAGGTATAACGCTTTCTGAAAGGGATTTTTCTGAGAAAATCAACAGCAGTAAAAGTCTACTTTGTACAGAAGGGAAATATGTTTTTTGTTCTATATTCCTCCGAGTTGTAAAGTTGGTCTTAAATAGAAATGGACTATCTAAACAAGTAGTCTAGCTCAAATCTACAATGACTTCACCCTGTCTTCTGGGTTTATTTATTTTAGTCATCGTGAACAGTAATTTTCTCTTGCTGTTGCTTAGAAAAGCATCTTGCAATTATTAATTTCACCTCAGAGACCTGACCCTGTGGATTTCCTAAATGGGACAGATGGAGGTTGTCTAAGGCTGTGTTTCATCAACCCTGTTCTTGGCAGGCCTCCCAAAGACATCACAAGAGGCAGTCTGATGCTCTGTGGTTTTGTAAAAAAAATGAAGGAATACTGAATTTCTTGAAAATGATATTGACATATTTACACATGGAAATTAGACTGTCAGATTTAGTAATAAGGAGGTTGCTTTGAAGTCACAAAGCTTTCTGCCTTCCAGTCTGTGAGTGATACCAGCATCTTACATGTTGGAAATCCAACTTAACGTGACAAAACTTGCATAGAAAGAAGGGAAAATGTAAATAATCAATAGCACTGGTTGAGTCAGTTGCACATCTTCATTTTTAGGCTACTTACCCCTGTGATGCAAAGTAGTAATCTCCAACATAGGTATTGGTACTTAGTTCAGTTTGTTAGAGCCTGGTGCTATTAATGCCAAGGTTGTGGCTTCAATCCTTATACGGGTCATTCCTTTAAGAGATGAACCCAATGATCCTTGTGGGTCCCTTCCAACTCAGAATAGTCTGTGATTCCGAGGTACTAGCATGGAGGCCTAGAGCTGCATGATAGCTCTGCCTTTCTGGTTGATGTCTGATCTTCAGGCAGAAGCAGTTTCCATAGCTGTAAGTTTGCCTGAGAGATACATAGTGACGCAACTGCAAGAAACTTGTAAAGGCACAAACAGCAGTGAGAGGAACTTGCATAACCACTTTAATAAGAGCAGTATTCTTCTCCTATGGATGTATTTTTTTGTTTGCTTGTTTCTCATTCCAAAGCCCACTGACGTCAAACGAAAACTTCACACAGGTTTCAGAGCTTCAGACTGGGGCCATAGAGACAATTTCTCAAAGCAAAAAGCCAACCTGGCCTCCTTTCTACTGTCAAGAATTTATTTTCAAGAGTGAGAAGTGTCCTGCTGTTCTAGTCCAGGTGCTCAGTCAGGCTTCATTTGACACATCTATAAACTTTGCAAGTTAAGCACCTAACCTTCAGCACTTTTGGTAGATATTATGTCTTCTATTGCTCAAAATTACAGGAACTGCAAATGTTTTTTCTTTACAGTGATTTTTAAAATCAGACAGATTTGAAATGTGTAAGCTCTTATATCACACTAGATACTCACAGATCCATGTTTCCAAAGCTTCAGAGAAACCCTGTCACATATATTTTTTGCTTTTTTTCAAGGATAACCTGCACATCTTGAGACTGATTTTTATTTATAATAAATTTTCTTTCTACTCTGGTGGCTAACTGCAGCCTGCACTTAGAAAATGGCTTTCTTTGTTGCCAAAATTGTCTGAAAAGACCTAAGCAAAAGTGAGAATATACTATTCCCAGTTCATCCTTGAACAAATTGTTATAGACTTGAGAAAGGTAGAACCTTCATCAAAAGTGATGGAAAAGATGTGCTTTTACAAAATTGTATTTCTGCTTTCACAAAATTGTATTTCTGCTTTCTGCTTTCTTTACTCTGCAAGTCATCTTCTTGATTTCAAAGATTAAATATGAATGAATGAATGAATGAATGAATGAATGAATGAATGAATGAAGCAGAATCTGGTGTGAAGACTTGATGGTTTTTCAAAATCATGATCGTATTCCAAGGTTGTAAAATTGCTTCTGTGTCATCTTGCCAAATCAGAGATGCAGCAGGGAAACAAGGTTTTAGTAAGGAGGTGGTACCAGAATGCCAGTCAGGACCCCTTCCCTGCTGTCCTCCAGCAATCAGAGAGAGATGTAATATAAAATCCACAGACCCCTCTGTTTTCCAGTCTGTCTACTCAGTCTCATTTTGAGGTAGACGTTTGACCAGAAATAAAAACCTGTGCAGTAGTTGATGAAAGAAGGTCAGTTCTTTTCCTCCACAGAAAAAGTATTGCAAATTTGAGAATTTCTCTACATTTGTAGTAAGGCATGTGATGTTGTTATTGTGAGGGGAATGATGAAGGGCAGATTTAAGATATCAAGTGTCACGACATGTCAAGTAGTCAGAATTTCTGAACCTGTTCCAGTGTCATTAACCATCAGGCTTGTTGATGGCTTCGTAAGGATTGTGGCAACTCAAGACAACAAGGTGATCAGGTCCAGTCAGCATTGGCATAAGAAAGGCAGAAGCTCAACTAACTCGATCTCCTTCTATGGCAAGGTAACCTCCTTAATGGATGAGGGAAAGGCTGTAATTGTTGTTTACCTGGATGTTAGTAAAGCCTTTGATGATGTTTTCCAGTGCATTCTGCTGGAGAAACCGGATGCTCATGGTTTAGGTGGGTGCACTCTTTGCTGGTAAAATAATGACTAAATGGCCAAGTCCAGAGAGTGATGGTGAGTGGAGCTAAATCCAGTTGGTGGCCAGTCACAGGTGGTGTTCCCCAGGGATCAGTACTGGGGCCAGTCCTGTCTAATGTCTTTGATGATCTGGACGAGGGGATCAAGTGCACCCTCAGGAGGTTTGCAGATGGCACTAAGTTGGGTGAAGTGCTGATCTGCTGAAGGGTAGGAACGCTCTGTGGAGGAATCTGGACAGGCTGGGTTGATGGGCTGAGGCCAATTGTATGAGGTTCAACAAGGACAAATGCCCAGTCCTGCCCTTGGGTCACAAGAACCCCATGCAATGGTACGGGGTGGGGGGGGGGGAACTGTCTGGAAAACTGCCTGGTGGAAAAGGACCTGGGGGCATTGGTTGACATTGGGATGAATATGAGCCAGCAGTGTATCCGAAAGAGTGTGACCAGCAGGACCGGGAAAGTGATCATCCCTTTTTACTCATCACTGGGCCTGTCACTAAGAGGAAGTGATTGAGGTACTGAAGCTCATCCAGAGAAGAACAGTGCAGCAGAAGAAGGGCTGATGAAGGGTCTAGAAAGCAAGTCTTACAAGGAATCGCCATTCCTGGAGGTATTTCAAACACATGCAGAGGTGGTATCCTATGGACACGGTTTAGTTGAGTACTTGACAGTGTTAGATTTATAGTTGCACACAATGATCTAATGGGTCTTTTCCAAACTAAAGGATTCTTTATTCCTATGATTGTCAGTCTTCCATCACCAAAAGTGTTTGCAGTTATTAGTTCAGATATAAAAATATCTCTTAGTCAAAGCAAAATGGATTCAGAGCAAAATTTTGGCTTTGGTCACACAGTAGATCAGAGTACAGAGTGAAGTCTTGAGGTAAATTTCTGATTTTGTGAATAATGTAAAACATCCTAGATGCTATGCTGGGGGAGGGCTGTTATTGGCTAGTTAATCTGCCTGAAAACATAATTCATTGTAAGAAGAATAGTTTACCTTCAGTGCAGTGTTAATCTCAATAAAAGTTTCCCTATTTCCCCCTCCCTCTCAAGGTAAAAAGCATTAGGTAATGTGATCTTTAGTAAAAAACTATCACACTGATTCAGTTAGCAACGTTGTTATCTTAAGGGTAATTAGATGAAAGAGAAAGAGGATTTCTTTCTGTGAAAGCATCTTCCAGTGAATCTTACCTATTTTTTATATCCCATGCAGTGCCAAAGGAAAGCATTATGAAGTAAAGATCATAACGTTTGGAAGTAAATTTTAGCCAACCACTGATTTTTGTGTTATATAGCTGGAGTGCACATATATGTCCTCCAGAAGCAAAGACCTCTTGATAAATGACTGCGCTATAGACTTGCACAACTATTACAAGACCTCATTTGGACAATAAAAGTCTCAGTTCTTGAACCTTCTTGCCTTTAGCATCAGGAAGTCATATCTGGCTCCGAACACTTATAAGCAAGTTTTATAGTTTATGTCAATGACTTAAAAGGCTTTATCTTCCACCTTAGCTCCTTTTACAACAATCTGACTTACTACAACCTCATCCTGTCACAGAGCAAAATTCCAAGGACTCTGGTTTCTCAGGCTCCTTTTTTTTTTTTTTTATTTTCCCTTTCCCACAAAACAGTCTTGAGGGCCTCACATGTCAGGCTTTTTTCCATCCTTTGATTTTTCCAGTATTTGTTTTTATTTTTCTTATTTAATATGCTTTCATATTTTTCCTACATTTTTTCCACAGATCCTATTTTACACTACTCCCCAACTCAAAATAGCTTTTGCTGCCAGCTTCCCACAGATACCCAAAACTAGCTTTTTCTTTACAAATAAACCATCATTCACCCTATAGAATTAACATTTATGAGTGGCAGTACAATAAATATAAACATGCATTTACTGGGGAGTGAAACTTTTATAAGGTTCTGTTTCATTAAAGAAGAAAACTTTAAGTATTTAAGTGACTGTCTTGGGACGGATAAGTTGTTTCCTACATGGATGTACATCTCAGGCTGTATCTCACTTCTAAGGAAATATTGAAAATTTTCCACATTCATTTTTTCTTGTATCTGATGTATGTCCAGTAACTACTTAGAAATCTCAAATTCAGCAGTATCTTCACAATATATCAGTATTTCCCACAGACAAAGCACTCTACATGACCTTGCTGTTTAATTCAGAGCCTGCTGATACTTTTCCCATAACCTGGGTGCATACCTCATGCTGCATAGATTTGTTTTTAACCTGACACAGCAGGCAGTAAAATATAAACAGTCCCCAACTCTCAGTAGAGTTTCCTATGAAAAGCATATAGAAGAAAACTGTGCCGTGGGTTTGGCTTTTTCTTTCCCCCAACCCTCACATAAACCTTGCAAAGCACAAGGTGCAGTTCCATTTTAAGACGATGAAACAAAATGCAATAAGCTAGAAGACTTAACCTGTTCCAGGGTTTGTAAGCAATGCATCAAGTCTGGTTGTCTGCCATAGCCCTTTTCAGTCAAATTTTTGTTAGTTTACTCCTGATGATTTCCAATCTGTGAATACATTTAAAAGAAGGGAGATGCAACGTGATATAAAAAAAACTTCATTGGAATGGAAATTGTCTGCAAGGCAACGTCACTTTTGTCAATGTTTTGGCTAATTTTAATTAGTAAAAATGAGGAAGCCCATTTTGCTTCCAAAATGACGTAGATGTTGGTTTGGCATCTTGGTGTTGAGGTGGCAGACTGAAATATTTTGTTTCAAAATGGAGATACAAATCAGCAAAGAATTAAATAAAAAACACTTGGAAGAACACCTTGTCCATGAAATGGACACAATTCTTTCATCTTAGGGAAACAAAAACAACTGTTGAAGGTTGCAAGAGATACAATGTAATTTTGATGCTTGTGCCCTTTCAATAAGATACATGAATATCCACTTTCTAGGGGATAAATTGTAAATGTGTCAAGGAAGGTCTCAGGAACATCAGTTAATTACAGTAGCATGAAATACCTGCTTAAAAAGATTTCTTTATCTTCATTCATCTCTTCTTGGGTTTTTAAGTCTGCCACTATAAATTGTCTGTCTATCCTGCATACAAATTACGGATTTCTGGAAGTGAGACCTCTTCCTTAAATAACTACAGAGGGGAACATGAACACAAAATATTGACCTGATGTAAAAGAATACAATTGTAGTTCCTTGAAAGACAAAAAAGGGCCTAGTGTTGTTTCTCCATGTATTCTGATCTCCAAAAGCAGATTTGTTTCTAAGTAATGGTGTAACTAGCAGATTCACTAGCATATCGACATTGAACATCACATGGGGGAAATCATTTTACTTGGAGGCTACCCAATGTGTATTTTTTTCTATCTCTAGTGTTTGTCATTTTTGGAGGCCTTCTATTGACTAGAAAGTTATGGACTGTTCTCCTTGGAATTCAAAAAAATATTTCAAGCCAAGGGAGAAAAGAGGCTGTGGACTTCTTAGGGTCAGAATCAAATGGCAGACATTAGTACTAGTTTTATTTCACATAAGATTTTTGAAGTGCCTTTTAAATTACTGGCCACATTCTTCCAGAATGAAGAGTTCCATTGTACATCAGCCTAAGTAAGAAACTGGGAACCATAATAATCCCATTAAGTACCTAAATACCTCTTAAAACTTGTCCCTGTTGGTCCTTTTACACCTTTTTCTGAATTTCTGCAGCACATATGACATGTGAGGATAGCTAGAATGATGCTAATGATAAAATCCAAGTGTCTTTTATTCTGAATGCTGCTGACAGTGGCTTTTTTTTTTTTTTTTCGTTGTGTGCTCTCTGAATTTTAAGCTTTGCCTCTAAACAAACCATGATGGTACTTGCACATGCCTCCTGAAAGTGTTAGGGAAATATTAGGAAAATCTGCTTTCCTACCTAACCCTCCTAGGTCCAAAGGGGTATATTGCCTGGCTTCTAAATGATCCTAACCTTGTTTATGATGGCAATTTGACTGTTTCTTCCACTGTTCCTCATCCTTTGCTTTTTCTCCTGTTCTGTCTCCAAGAAGGTAAATAAAATTTCTTCATGTAACTGCTGAAGGTTTGTTCACATTCTCTTTTTGTGTAAAGAAGTGGAAAAGTATTCATTTGTTTGAACAACATAGTAAAGAATACACTTATTGTTCACAAAAGACTTTTGCCTGTCAGCTAGTATTGTTCCACCACATTTTATTTTTTTTTCCCTAAAAGCTGTCATCACAACACACCTCCTAGTTACAACTAATCTTAAAAGGAATTCAACATTATTATCTATAGATTCACCTTACTGTTTTCTCTAAACAATTTTCAGGTCATGAAAGTTACAGAAGCTGCGCATAGAAAACTTCTGTATGATTTTAAATCACACAGGCAGGGCATGAACCGCAGGATTGAAGTGATGTTATTACCGTACAAAAGGAAATTGAAATAAAGAGGCAAAGCTGCCACTTGATTTTCAAAAATAAAATTAAATGGCACAGTAATCTTCCCACAACACATCACTGTCTTGAAAGCACAAAGCCTTTTGTAGCCTTATGGTAAAAACTTCTGGTAACAAAAGCTAGGTATTGTTTTTGCAAACTATTTTAAGCCATCACCAGCAGATAGTAAAAATATAAAAAATCAGAAAATCTCCTGTTGTTGTAACAAGTAGTGATTTATGTAAAAACAACTTTTTTTCATTGTTACCCAAGACCAATTAATTTTCTGAAGCTACTACAGTGTCTCAGAATAGGACATTATAAAGTTATCCAAGACCAGGAGTAATTTTCCAATTCTTCTTCTCTTGGTACACAAAGGATATTTCTCTGCATCTTAGATATGAAGAAAGTGAGAAGCCAATGAAGACACATATCATATTTCACTATAATCTGTTATTGTATGACCATTTCTCAATTCAAGTCCAGAACAAAACGTGTATATTTTACAAGTTCTGTTCAATATTGGTCTGAAATAGAGCAGTGCAAAACTTCTGTTGTAAAACCTCAAAATGTAACTAGAGGCTCAGGTTTCCATGAAACAGCATACACTTTGGTTTGCTTGCCTGATGTAGGAAGTCTGTGTGATGGGAAAGTGGATGCCATGAAAGGACAGGCTGTAACAAAACTTCTGGACATGCTCAGCAGCTAAAACCAACCACTGCTTTCCTGCAGGTTGGAGGTTTCTACCAACTTGTCAAAGTGGAAGTTCTGTAAATGTAGTTGAAACAGACATCTAGAAGCAATCTTCTGGGGGAGGGAATTCACCTTCCAGCAGGTCAAAGGAGGTGCTTCAGTGCCTCTAGTCTCTTCTGGTGAGATTCCAGAACTGATGGGAAGAGAGAGATTAGAATATGAGATATCATGTGAGTCAAAATCTAACCTTTGTGACAAAAACTCCTGGGAAGCTCCTTACAGTACTTCAGAAAAGATCTATATAGAAATTAGCTGAAAGAATCAATGTTTTCTCAGTATCATGATTGTGGGATAGGTGCTTAGCAATAAGTGAGGCTGAAAACAAGACTTACAGTGTTTCAACCATCCTGCTATCACAGAGAGGACCTCTCAAATATCCAAGTCATGGACAACAGCCAGGAATTATATAGCCAGTGAAGGGACCACATCACTTGCTAAAAAATGAAAGCCTTCTGTCACTGTCATAATTGTCATTGAAATTGGCACGGTTCTACTTAATCCTTATAGGTTTCCCCACTCCTTGATTCTAAATTACTCATTTTTGCCTCTCACACTGAAGCTAAAGGCACTCTGAACCTTGTGCTCTGTACAGTGAGTTATGAGACATTTTAAATTATGGTGTATTAAGGAGTAATTTACCTCTGGCTCTCACCGATTTGATCTGAGACTTGCTCCATAAGCTGCAGTAGAGTGAGAAATTTGCTGCTTAAAAGGATGGAGTTATATTTATGTTCTGACATATCCTCAACTGTAATAGACTGAGAAATGTTTTATCTGTAACACTTGCACTTTGCTCTGAGATTTGCACCTTTTAAAGGGGACTGAAATTGCACTTGTAGCTTCTCCCTCTCTGATAAATGGCTTGAGTTTCCAAGACCCTAAATGAGTGCCACAGCGAAGAAATGTTAAAAATTAATAGCACGCAGTTCTCTGAGGTGCAAATAAGATGCTGAACTCTTTTCATTCAATATGCATGAATAGAGGGAGTAATCTGGAAAGGGAAATGCAGGGCAACCTTGATTTGAGGCATGGCACACTAGCGAGGTCCTTTGGTCTCCCTCTCTTGCTGCACACCAACGCACGCAGCGCCAACAATAAGCAGGAGGAGCTCACAGCCATTGTGCAGCAGGAAAACTGATAAAATATGCAATCCCAAAAACACAGTGGGATGACTCACACAACTGGAGTGCTGCAATGGATGGATATAAATTCTTCAGAAGGGACACACAGGGGGAGGGCGTGGGGTAACCCTGTAAATTAGGGAGTGTTTTCACTGCCTAGAGCTTGATAAGGTTGAGTGTTTATGGGCAAGAATGAGGAGGAAGGCCAACAAGGCACTAAGGTGGGAGTCTGGGATTCAACCAGGATGAAGAGGCAGACAAAATATTTTATAAACAGCTGGGAGAATAGCTAGTGCTTTTACTCCTGGGGGAATTCAACTTACCAGGTGTCTGCTGGAAATACAATATAGCAGAGAGGAAACAGACTGTGAGGTTCCTGACACAGCTGGTGAGTGACCTTGCTAGGGAAAGCATCCCAGTGGACCTGTGGCTGATGTGATAGCTGGAGGCCATCTTGGGCACAGCCATCAGGAAATGATGGAGGTTTTGATTCTCAGAGAAGAAAGGGTTAGCAGAACTGCTACCTTGTCCAACCAGATGGCAGATTTTGTCTTGTTTAGGAGATTAATTGACGGAGTACCTTCAGAGGCAGTCCTTAAGAGCAAAGGAGCCCAGGAAGTCTGAATGTTTTTCAAGAACATACAGCTACAGGAGATGATAATTGATCCCCCCAAAAATGTTGATGTAATTCTGCCACAACATGAAAGATTAGAAAATTGTGAGAATTTTTCTTCTTTCTGGGTCTGTATGTACTAACTGATGTGCTTTCTTCTTTTACCTATGTAACATTTAGAGAGGTCAACATAGTGGTTAATAGAGGGTGTAACTGAAGATAAATCAAGAAATTCAGCAATGTTGGTTGTGAGCAAGGTGCTTGTGTGTACCTTGAAGCTCTGACAAAATGCAAACATAAGCCATTTACTTTTCCCTGTGCTTTTAGGAACTTAGAATAGCTCCAACTACCATTTTATGACTAGAAGGATGACTCAGGGATACACACAATTGTCTTCCAATCCACACTTTTGATTCACCTATTTTGATCAACCTACAATTACAGTAGCAAAACAATTTGTACCTGTTAACAGCAAACAGGGCACCCTTTGTCTAGATTAAAATTGTTGGCATGATACAAAGCCCCTACTTTGGCAAGTGTATGTGAGAATGGCAAGTTTCACTTCAGTTTGAGCCACTTCAGTTGAACATGGAAGGCTATTAGCCTTACATGTTAAAATAAATGCATAAAGCTGTGATAATTAGATGGCTTATCCCCACTAATGCTGCAAATCTAGGTTACCTGGATCTGTGGGGTAATAGATCACATAACTAAAGGTGGTGACTTCACTGTCTTCATTGTCACTTTGCTAATGAATGCCATAATTATCTCTAGAAGATAAGAAATCTCAAGGAAGAGGAAGCAGAAAAGACCAAAGCACAAGCCCCAGGAGAACATCCAGTAAATCTTTGCTATGTTAAGCATTTGCCATAGGAACCATACTGCAAAAATAGGGTGTGAAAATGAAGGGATCTTCAGGCTTACCTGATTGTGATAGGTTATCTGGGAATGATTATCATCTGATCAGACACTCCCATGCTGTTCTACAAAATCCTCGTATCTTGCAAAAGGCAAATCCTGTTGCTTCTTTCATGTTTCAGGTTTTACCCATGTAAAATCATGAAGTTCTTCATGTGTCATGCTATGATGTGAAAGATCATTAAAGCTTTATAAAAATGGACTCAGGCTTTTAAAGGAATTCTAGCTCTGGGAAGTGATCAGGACTCCAAAATATGTTGGGTTTTGGTCTGAAGGCAGAAAATACCTACAAAATGTTTATTTGCAGTGATGTCATTGGTGGGGGTCAACAAAGAAGCTGCTCAATAGAACAAGTGATCAGAAAGAAATGAGGTACACGACCACCTTATCTCTATTGTTCAGAGCAAATACTATTGAGCCTTGTCTTGCGTTTCCACTTGCTGAAGGCTTTTGAGAACCAGCTCCAATTGTGAATCGATGGGATGTGACGATTCCATCTGAGTGTGTGAGTCTAGGGAACAGGGAATTCACTTGAATTCTGGAAAACAGAACAAACCACAAAAAAAAAATTTCTTGAGACCCTGCTCTCCCTATCTAGAGAGAGCAGGGAAGACAGAGGGGCAACTGCAGGAAATTGGGGGACATTAATACACAGATGACAGCAAAAAGAAAGGAGAGGGAAAACCTTAGTGCAGGGAGGCTTTTGTGTAGATGAAAATGCTATGAAATGGCACGATGACAAGAAATGGTGTTCTTTGCTTGGGAGGAAAATTAGGTCTTGATTTTTTAAAGTAAAGACTTCCTTCTTATTTGTAGACTTTCTAGGGAACTTGTGCCATCTCAGACCACTGTGAGTCCTTGGAGGGTGCTGGAGAGAACTTTCACTTTTGGAAGGCAAATTAAATGGCTGCTTTAGATTTTGATATTAATTTACAGGGAGGAATTTACTGTGAATAAAAAAAAGGACAGGTAAGTGGGATGAAACTGATCATGGGGATTTACTGTATTTCTTTAAAGAGAAGAAAATGTGAGATAATTAAAGTTAAGTTTAAGGATTGATAAGGAATTAGGAAAAGCCATTCATTCTGCAGAAGTCAATGACAATCTGATCAGAATGGAAAAGTATGTTTAGAGATGATTGTGGCTGCAACATGAGATTTTCTGTAACTTGAAAATGAAGAAGGAATTGGATAGAGTGCAAAAAAAAGGGTGCACACTGGAAGACTATGAGAAGAATTTAATTATGAAGGGATCACAGCAGAAAGTTGTTGCACAGAATAAAGTTTCTATTAGCAAGGGACACTAAAGGAAAGGGGAAAGGTTATACAGGCATACTGGAAATGAGATAAATGCCAGCTCAAATAGAGGACAGGAAAACTTCTAAGGTTTTCAGGAGTTGTTTTTTATCACCAGGAATAGACTGAGAGTACTCCACCTTGTCTGAAAAGAGGATTGGACTTGGAAGGTCCTGGCAACTTCCCTTAGAGTTTGCCTTTTTCTGATCTATGTGACAAATGGGGATTTTTGCCATTAAATCACAAAGCAGCAGTAATTAATCATGATCCTTTTTATAAATAAAGTCTTTAATGATTTCTTCATATCTATTTGATTCTGAAGAGAGCACTATTTTTCTGAATAGCAAATTTCTGAAAGTATAAACTAGTATGATCAGTAAAAGATACATATTTTTTGAGGGAGGACAGGACTCATAGTTCTGGACAGAAAATACTGATCAAGTCAGGTGCGAGTGCAAATTAATGCCTCTTGATCCTTGTCAGCAGTTGTGTGACAACTAGCTGCCATTCACCCATTTCCAAATGGAAATACATTTTCAAATGGGAATACAAAGTCCTGATGGTGCCCAGCTTGAATTCACAGTAGGAGAAATTGTGTTCTCCAAATCCTGAGTTCCTCCTGCTGAGATCACTGAGTTATATATTATGCTCCTGCACATGCTGCTTCAGTGTTTGATCTTTTCCGTAACATCCTTTAACAAATAACTTTTCTCAGTCAATGAGGAAGGCAAATAGACACTAGCTTGCCTTTCATGTATTTTGTCAGTTTTCAGTCATCTATATGATACTAAATTATGTCTCTATTAGCCTTCCTCTCCATGCTTATTCTCCTCCTTTAAAGAAGCATCTTTCCTGTCTTCTTGGATGCCTTTGAGTCTAAATGTCTAAATATGTCTAATCTCATAATCAAATTATCAAGATTTTTATTCACAGACATAACACTAGTGTTTCTTAACAAAATGTGAGCTTGATTTTGGATCATTCCCCCTATGTAGACTCCAGCTGAGGATT
>JAWWES010000133.1:11948423-11981307 GCA_035583135.1 Lophotriccus pileatus
CAGGAAATCCCACCTCAGAGCCTCACTGTTTTTATTGTACAGTTTTGTTGTTAAAGGGGGTTGTGTTCTGTCTGGTGCAAGCAGTGGTGAATCTGCTTTAAAAAAGAAACTGTACTGAAGTAAAAGAAACTGCATTAAAATGCCACAAAGAGGCAGCAACACCAACCTTGCTGACAGAGCCAAGAAAGAATTACAATTAGAAATTTCATCTCCTGGCTGGGCAAGCTTTATTTGCTGCCAGTTCCAGTTGAGAGAACATGCAAAGCTCTAGAAAACAAGTACAGATGTGGTAAAAATGGACAGCAAAAAATTTAAGTGGAGCATTTGGAACTTGGGTTTGCAAAATTGCACTGCCTATGCACTGCACTGCACTGCTGAATATAGTTTTAAAAGTAGTTTCAGCCTAAATGAAGACAGAAAGCCCCATTTAACTGTGAAGGCGTCTGGATTTAAAGATTTTACAGGCATTTGTTCTAATTAAGCTTGAATGGGTTAATTTTAATGGCCTGTTGACAACTTGTTAGTAAAATGAATCTCAGTGTCATTCCTCATGGGAGCCGCGGTCCCATCACATGGGATCAGCTGAGCATCCTGCAGCTGCCTTGACAAGCAGAGGGAACACACAGCCAACAAGGTGAACACAACTTCTGTTTCTCATGGTGGTTCAGGGCACCTGTGTCAGGCTGGAGCTGTGAAACTACGCAGTCAGTGTTGCATTCTGAGCGATTTTATCTCTTAACAACCCTTGGTTTACTCAGGCCTGACCCCGTTCCTCAGTGATTGCCGTTTGTAGATATTTTTGCCTGCTGATGTGAATTTCTCATGCAGCTTGTTTCCAACTCCTAGAAGAGATGGACTCACTCCAGGAGTCAAAATGTTGTAGCAAGTGGAGGTAAAATACAGAACTGAGGTCCTGCAGCCTGGATGCACAAAGGCACCCCTGATTTTAGGTGAGTGCAGACAAAAGTTCAGGGCAGCAAAACGATCTCATAAAATCTCCTGGTGCTTCAATAGCCTTAGAGCTGCTGGGCTGTCTCTAACGCTGTTGCTTGCACTGGAATGCAGTGGGATGGAGCGCAGAGAAACTCGGCTGTTTCAGCACCTGCTGCCAGTCCTGCGGGCAGCAGTTGTGCTTTCATTTAATTACCTTCCCACTGCTCTAGAAGAAAGGAGTGTCTTACCACGTCACAAGCAAGAGAGAAGTCCCTCGGTTTTGATGAACAAACTGCTTTCTGACGTGTTCGGTCTGCCCTCCGCGTGTAGTGTGTGAACCCTGCAAGGGTTAACAACGCTGGCACTGCAATAACTGCCCCCTAATCCCACCACATCTGAAGGAAGACCCTGGAGACAGGCAGGGGATCCCTCCCAAGCCTGGCTGGGATCATTGTTGCCTCCTGCTTCCTGCTGTTGTTTCCGTGCAGCATCCCAAGGCCGCTGCTTGATGCCTGTTGTTTGTGCTGATGAACACAGGGTGTGAGCAGAGCTCTCTGCCAGCCTGGGATCGGTTACCCGCAGGGCTGCATCCCCCTCTGCAGGCAGGCGTTCCAGTGGAATCATTGTCTCTGCCGGTGTTCAAACAGGAGGGAAGTCTGCAGTCTTTCTGACGGGATTGAGAGTGCACGTACATATTTTGTTTACATTTTAAAGTATGAAAGTATCGCGTGTTGCCTTCTAAGATGCTCACAGCCAAATATTTTAGCAGGATGTCAAACTCAAAGAGGTTTTCTGCAAGCACGGCTCTATTGGGAATGTGATGCCATTGGGGAAGAGCAGTACTAAAAAGCATTTGAAGCTGTGAAAGTGTAAACAAATGACCACAATGCCCTTTGAAAAGAAATAATACGGTGTGAATTTAAGATTCTTTTGAAAGGACGCACAAAAATTGAAACAAACACTAATACATGCAAGGTCCTTGCATCATTGTGGCATTATGGCATGTCCAGGAAAAAAAAAACCAAAACAATCAGAAATTACTATTTCAGCACAGCACTCAGAAATATAACTTAAGGGAAATCTTTGCCTTTGTGCTGCTTTTCCATTCACAGAACTGCTCAGATTAAACTTTCCGTGAGACACGGCTGCCCTGGGCAGTGGTATGGTTTGGGAGGTTTCTCTCCAAGTCCCGAGGTGAGGAGCAGCTCTGTGTGTGAGGGTGCCTATAGGGCTGCAGGGCAGAGGAGATGGGGAAGTGGCAGGTCCCAGAAGCTGTGGTGGGTGGCAGCAGGGGAGCTTTTAAGCAGTGGCTGCACCCACATGACTGGAGATACACAGCCAAGGGGTCTGGTCAAGAGTGGTCCAAAGTCTGGTCGTGCTCTGCCCCAAAGCACATGACATTGTTAAAATCAGTGGGTCAGAAACTCATGTGATTAACTGTGACCACACTTGATTCCTCCAAAATGAGTTTTAAGTTGCATTTAAAGGATGTACTAATAGGCAGCTTTGGGTTTATGGTTTTTATGGGAGAGCTCAAGGTCATTAACATAAGCAGAGACAATTCCACATTTGGGATCAGATGTGTATCGTGGTTAGATGCAATGATTTCCTGGTCCTGAATGTTCACAGACTTTGGTATTGCAAATGCAGGGGCTGTTCTGTCCCTCAGCATGGGCCAGGGAGGGTATTCCTTTGTCATCGTTATCCCATTGCCAGTACTGGAAGAAGCAAAATGAGTTTGCCAGTGTTAAACCACAACAGCTTTATGTGCAGGTAGGTCATTACAGTTTGTCACTGAAGTAATCCTGCATTTTAATTTGTTTTTATACTTTGACATCATTGTCATATTTCCAGCAGTAGTGTTTCTAAAAACAGTTCCACACAAAATATTTGTAGTTCTGGTGCCATCTAAGATTAATGTGGACACCACTGTACTGGCAACTGGGTTGTTTCTTGTAAACCGGTGTTTTTTTCAAGCCAGTCCTTAAGGATTCACCTGCGGAGGCCTGAGCACGAGTGCTGGAGCAGGGCTGTGCGTTGAAATACGACTGAGGTGTCTGTCTTAGGATTCTGTTCAGACCTACTTACAGCCACAGGGTGACAGCAGAGCTCTTCCCACACAGTACAGAATCCCAGTGCCTTGGCTGTCACTCAATTTCCCCCCTGGACACTTCTCCCTTTGGTGCCTGGAAGGTGACTGTGGTCAGTGCAGTCCAGGCGTAAGTTACTCACACACTGCCCTCACAGGTACTCCCACTTTCCTACCAAGAGGAGAAATCTATCAACCAGCACTGCCAGGCTACTTGGTTTCACAGTAGTCAGCCTCACATCACAGAAAACTTGGGGTTTTTTTGTTAGCCAGGACATCCATAGAAAAATCCATTTGGTCGCAGAGAGAGAACCTGCTTCCCCCTTCTTTCCACTCCTCCCAGTCAGATTAAGAGCCACAAGGGTAACCACAGCCTTTCAAGGTGGGTAGCAGGGTGGTACAACTTGCAGGTGTAACACAGGGTTTTCTCTCTGCTGTCAAAAGCTTTCTGTTGAGAATTATACACTGCAGAAACCAATGTTTCCCAGCAATAGCATGCCCCAGTCATGCTACAAACGAGGTGCTTTGAAGTACAAATGTTTTATTGCAATGTTTCATTATTTACAGTACCGTTCACCGTGTCCCTGGGCGCTACCAAAGTGCAAGCCGTTTCGGACAGGAAAGCTAAACCACGGTAAGTCAGCAGCAAAGCATGGCTGTGCCTTACGCTCGTGCTGTCCTGCCTCTTCCCCAGGCCTGAATGCAGAGAAGTTTGCTGCTCTCCCCTGGTCACTGGAACAACCTGGCAATGTGAAACTTTGGTCACAAAGGATTGTCAGTGGTTGGTCTTTCAAGGTGATGCAGGAACAGGAATCTGCAATCTTTCCCGCTGGACTTCACTCGGAATTCAGGGTTTCTGACTGCATAATGAGATGTGTTTGTATGCAGGACTGTCAAATTCCTATTTTGATTTTTTTATGTAAATAAGTGTTTATTCCCAATTATTTTTGTTGCTGATTCTCTTTGGTTTATGTAAGCTTTTCATCATCTACCTGTTTTGAGGCTATCTATCTACTTTCTTAAAAGAGCCAGTACCTCAAGAATTACCAGAGTTGCTACTGGATACTGATACCGGTCATATCTTTACTCCAAATTTTATTATGCACTTCCATTTCATATAAAAATGGTGATTCAACCACCACTGAAGCCTACATTTTCACACACTGTCATCTCAAAGTAGGACAAACTACTGTTACTTCAGGAA
Organism: Lophotriccus pileatus; assembly: GCA_035583135.1. Lineage (NCBI taxonomy): Eukaryota > Metazoa > Chordata > Aves > Passeriformes > Tyrannidae > Lophotriccus > Lophotriccus pileatus. The sequence goes on from JAWWES010000133.1 coordinate 11,952,650, forward strand.
TGATCTCTGAACAGAAAATCACCTTTGGAGAGGAGGGGTAGTAACTACAAATTTTATCAAAGACTAAAGAATTCCGGTGTTCCAGTGGCTAAACTCAGGTCAAGAATCTTTTCAGTTTTCTAACATGTGCATTAGCCCCAGAAGGTACTTTGAAAGACAGTTTTCAGGCTGAGTTCCACTGCTGCCAGCAGTCCCTTGGGAGGTGGGCAGTGAACTTCTCTGCCTCAGCTATTTTATTGTGCACCAGGGATGTCGTTACCTTCTAAAACTTGAGATGCCTTGTGTTACAAAGCTCTTATACAATTATGAAATGTTTAAGACTCCATTCCAGAAAATAAGTTATATTAAATGGCACTCGAGTCCTCCAGGAAACATGTAGCAGGGCTTTTGGGTGAAGTTCAGCAGTAACAATTTCTGCCCTCTCCTCTCCATGCCTAGTTTACAGTTCCTGTAATAATGAGTTCCTGCAACAGCTGCCTCAAATGATTCTGAAATTACAGCTTCTCAAAAATGGGATGATTGCAGCTCTTGGCAGGTTTCTTCCTGTGAGTCACACTTTTATTCCATGTTATCACAGGCTTTTCTGTATCACTATTGATAAAAAGCCACCAAAAGCTTTACAGCTGCAGAAGGTACCATTTTCACAAAGAAAATGTACTGGATTGATTTCTTAACCTACCATACAAAACACAGTGTTTAAAAGCTCTGCAGTGCCTCCCTCTTATCATTCCTTTGGAATTTGGAGGAGGCGGCAGAGCTCACATGCAGTCAACAACGTTGCTGGATCCTTGGCCCACGTCCCGGATCTGGCTGCTGAGACAGGAGCACACGGCCACGCCCGCCCCTGCCCGGCAGTGTGACACTGAGCCCACGAGCTCCCACCTACGCAGTGCGGCAGAGGGGAAAAAGAAAAGTCAGTTCCTGTCCTTTCTGAGCAACCTGAAAGTATTTATTTTCTGTGTCTGAAATTCTTTTACACAGCCGAGCTGTTTACTCTGCACAGAAATGCACTCCAGTTGCTTATTATTTCTCAGTAGATTGTTACTGAATGAACGAGGGATGCAGAGGAGGCAGAGGAGGAAGGAGGTGCTTAAATATTTACAAGAACGACCTAGTGGCATAGGCAGCAGTCATACATTGACAGTCACAGATATTACTCAATTATTACCAGGAAACAACAGCTAGACTTCTGCTGCACACTGTTATGTTGTGTTTTCATACAGACAGACTTCACTGTCTTACTAAGCCAAATAAAACATTTAAAATTACCTATTCACTATGGGATCAAATGCTTCCACTGTATTCAGGTACACGTTGCCATTATGACCTCCAACTGCAAAAATCTTTCCCATCAGTGTCGCGATGCCAACACCACCCCTCGGAGTTGTGAGCTCTGCCACATATTCCCATTTGTTACTGCGTGGGTCAAACCGCTCCACTGAGCTCAGTGGGGAGTTGTCATCAAAGCCACCTGCAAAGAACCATAACATTTATCAGTTTTTAGCCACTTCTGGTGCAGGTGATGCCCAGGACTGGCATTATCAGGCTATTCTCAGTGTTCAGGGGGTACTGTCCAGCTCCCTCTTTACCAAAACTTTACAAACTCCTAAAAATTAATCCAGCAGCTATCCCTCCTGTCACTGTACAAGCATCACCCAGAGCAACAGTTTTCTTCCACTCAAGTTGCAAGGGTTCTAGTTCTATGATTTTTCTCCTTGAATTCATAGAACCATAGAATCAGCCAGGTTGGAAAGATCATCAAGTCCAACCGCTGATCCACTACCACTGTGGTTACTAGACTATGGCACTAAGTGCCACATCCAGTCTCATCTTAAAAACCTCCAGGGATTCCACCATTTCCCTGGGCAGCCCATTCCAAGGCCTGATTACCCTCTCTGTAAAGAACTTCTTCCTAATATCTAACCTAAACCTCCCCTGGCAGAGCTTAAGACCATGCCCTCTTGTCTTACTGATAGCTGCCTGGGAGAAGAAACCAACCCCCACTTGGCTACAACCTCCTTTCAGGTAGTTGTAGAGAGTGATGAGGTCTCCCCTGAGTCTCCTCCAGGCTAAACAACCCCAGCTCCCTCAGCCTCTCCTCACAGGACTTGTGTTCGAGTCCCTTCACCAGCCTGGCTGCTCTTCTCTGGACCTGCTCCAGCACCTCAATATCCTTCCTGAACTGAGGGGCCCAGAGCTGGACACAGCACTTCAGGTGTGGCCTCACCACATACTTAAAATGAAATAGCTTCCCATTTGGAATAGAAAGAACCCCAAAGACCAGTAAAAAGATGGTCCCGATCTTAAGCTTAGTTTAGTTTATGCAAAACACTCCTGCAGAGTTCTCAAGTTACAGCATTGACAAATACTTGAGTAGGAAACAAAAACTCCTCACGTAAGACTTCAGTGATGCTTTCCCCTTGCTGGGGCAGCTCTCAGAGGAGCATTCTGCCTGAAACCTTTGTAAGCATTTATGGTAATACACAAGTTCAGAGCTCTGCAACTATCACTATGGCAACACCTACCTGGCATCTTCCTCCCTCAGGAAAGCAGGTAAAAGGTAGCGCACAGGACAACAGGCTGTGGAATAAGCGCGAAAAAGCTACTGTTGTCTACACTCAGAACACAACTGGAAAGCTTTGAAAGTGTGCAAACTTAAAAATCATTTCCTAAAAGGAAACCCAAGATTAGTGAGTCTGAGAGGGTTTTCTAATACAGACATATTGTCCTGAATAGTATAACCCTCCTGAAACGTGGGTTAGGAACTGCTTTTTTATTTCCTAGCTAACATACCTTCAATTAAGCATGTCCTGGTTGTGCTTGCTCTCTTCTCCTGCCCAAGAACACCAAGTACATGTCAGGCCTATCTGTTTCCCAGTTCCTCTAGCAATAACAGCTTCTTCCACAGGCCAGTACCTGGCAGCACCAGCACTACAAAATGCCACATCCCTACTCACCGACAACATACAAGCAGCCATGGAGCTCGCTGACACCATTCCCAGCTCTTCGCTGACCCATTTCTTTCACTTCTATCCACTTATCCAAATGGGGATCGTATTTCTCCACACTGGAAAGAGATGCCACACCATCATTGCCCCCCACAGCGTAAACATGGTTCTGGAAAACAGTTTTATACGGAAAGATTATTAGAAATGTAGTTGTCTTTATAACAGGATTAAAATTACAGGAAAACCTGGTATATCCACGCAGTCCTAATTGTTTACTTTAAGAATTCCAACAACAGACTTAATTATCTAACATAAATGCCATCTTCCAATTAAAGAAGATAAAAAGTTATGTAGTGTTGCAGCTATTGTGCAGAGCATAACATGGCAACAGGGGGGTTGAAGTGCAGATGCAACCGGCACCTTTAAACATGGTGACCATGCCAAACCAGACTTCTGAGTGAGACATGTGGTTAGAACGGTTCTAAGTACTTGCTCCCAGTACCTCAAATACTGTTGAAACAGTTCAGTTTGAGACGAGTATTATCCTAAATATCCTCACCTTTTGCACAGTTCCACAGGATTTTGATGACCAGAGGTGCTCAGACCCACCAGCTGCATTTTGTTTAAGATCTCATGTTCTGCCTTGTAGAAGCAGATTTGAAAAGCAGGTCGGTTCCTCAGTTGGCCCTGACTTGGGAGTAAAGAGTCACTTACCACCAGGGCCACGGAGCCGACTCCTCCCCGGGGAGTGTTCATGGGGGCGACTGTGCTCCACCGATCGGAGTCGATGTCGTACCTTTCCACGTCGCTGAAGCAGGTGTTGTCATCCAGACCTCCTATTGCGTAAATGGGGCCACCAAGGGAGGCCAGAGCAATTCCTCTCCTAGGAAAACGACAGGATCAACACCTCAGCACAAGTCCTCGAGGAAAGGGAATGACACGTCAAGTGCAATGTTACATGACTGGCACCTCTTTCAAACTATGGGGAAAAAAGCAACGAAAACTTAAAAAGTGAAGTTTATAGTAAATAATGTAGCTGGCCCTCTGCACACCTGTATAGGAATACTGTTTTGACTGAATGTCACCTACCGCCCAAGTCCTCTACTCACATGCTCAGATATCTGAGATCGTCTTAGATATTTGATTTCTCTGTCTGGGTACTGAATTTCATGCCTCCTATTTTGTTTTGTGGAATCTGATGAAGAACCAAAACCTGCTGGTTTTAACTTTGTTGGTATAGCTGGCTTCTACAATTTGAGAATGATTGAAGGGGGATATTAGTACATACTAAAAGGCAAACCTTTGCTGGACATTAGATGACTGAACTCTAGCAAGATGTAATTGCAATTTCTTCCATTCTGATTTTTAAATTAAGTGTTAAAATGGTTGTCAGATTTGTTTCTACTAAATCTACCATTATGAGAGTACCATCGGTAGTACAAAATTAAAAAGTGTTGTCCAGTGTCTGCTTTAACTACAAAGAGAGATGATTTACCATGTCACTGAGAACACTCTTGTCTCATTACACAGAGGGCAGGTTCGCAGATGGGCAAGTGGGCAGAAGCAAGGGAGGCACAATCTTTGTATAGAACAAACATTGTGGCAATATCCTGGGCTTATCTTAAATTGCCTCAACAGACATCATTAATGATGGCAGTTGTCTTCTATTTTGATTAGGTCACAGCTACAAATAGCTTTAGGACTTAGCTGTGCTCAGTATGCTCATATTTGTACAGGATGCTTTTAAAAACAACAAACAAAACTGAATGTAGAATTAAGGATGCTGGTTTAAATAACAGCAGAAACAAAAAAATTACAGATCTGCCAGTCCAGTAACATCTTAAAAGAATCTTAAATGTCAAAAGGCAAAAAACATCCTCAAGTGGACTTTCAGTGTTTTAGTGCTTCTGGCCTTTTGAGGCAAAAACGTAGGCAGCCGCTTGTTTGCTGTGCAGCAGGTATTTCACTATTCATGTTATGCTGGCAGTTATCTTGTTCATTCTTAAAAAGAGCAAAAAATCCACCGAACAAGTTCATCAGTTTCAAGTTGTTTATCGGGCACAGCAGAAAGGCCCCTGATAGCAGAACATAAGCATAGCTGGAGTAGAACAGGTTTCTGCTCCAGAAGCCAACTCCCCCAAAAAAAAAGAAAAGAAGAAAAGGATAATACCTCCACATCCCAAAGCTCCAAAACAGGGAGAAAAATTCCTAGAAATAGCAGTTTGAAAACCTGAATAAAGGCAGGACAGACATGATGTTTTTCAGCATCAGCAAGAAATTACATATCACAGACTAGAACTTAAATTTTGATTCATGGGACACATATACATACCTCTTTGTGTTCATTGATGCCTTCATCATCCACTTGTTTGTAAGAGGATCAAATACTTCCATGCTTCCTAAGTGCTCATTTCCATCATGTCCACCTACCGCGTAGACTTTACCTGAACACAAACACATCTTTTGATATAGAGAGTGCTTGGCAACGTTTCAGTTTTCATTTATATAATATCCCTGTCCATGTGGAGACAAAGAGCTCAAAAAACAGTTACAAGTTTCTGCATGTTTTCAATATCAGAATTTAAGTAAGTATGGACTTCATATATTTATATGCTGTACTGACCCAGAAACCTGTTCTAATGAGGACTGGCTGACTGCTGTGTAAGGCCATGTTTTATAAGTGGATTTATAAAAAGTAAACCCCCTATTTAAGGCAAGAGGCTATATACAGTTCATAGACTCATAGAATCATTTGGATTGGAAGAACCCTTTCAAGGTCATTTAGTGCAGCCCCTCTGCAATGAGCAGGGGCATTCAACTAGATCAGAGTTGCTCCGAACCCCACCCAGTCTGACTTTGAATGCTTCCACCTCTCTGGGCAACTGTTCCAGTGTTTCCCCACCCTCACTGTAAAAAATTTCTTCTTCATATCTACTCTAAATCTACCCTCTTTTAATTTAAAACCATTACTCCTTGTCCAATTGCAACAGGCCCTACTATAAAGTCTGTCCCCATATTTCTTGTAAGCTCCCTTTAAGTACTGAAAGAGCATAAAAAGGTCTCCATGGAGCCTTCTCTTCTCAAGCCTAAACACCCCAACTCTGTCAATTCATAGTAATGTCTTTTCAGTATGGCCTCAGATTGGTTCGGAACCAAACACTCCTTCAGGAAATAAACTTTACTAAAGTGAAGAATACTCAACAGTTAAGCAAGTACAGTAGTTTACCACTTGTACAACTAGTAAAAGTAACAATTCCAGCCAAAGGAGCAAAAACAAGTGCTTTCTGAATGGGGTTGGTTGAATAGTGTTACTGACCTCCCACAGAGATCACACCCACATGCCTCCTCCTGCTGTTCATTTCAGGGCCGAAGAACCAGTTGTTCTTACTGATAGAGTAACACTCAATGCTGCGAAACGGGTCGCCTGATCCACCTCTGCCCCCAACACAGAACAGCACACCTGAAGAAGACAAAGCAGGTTTCCAGAGAACTAGCAGGAGGACAGGGGCAAAAAATTGTATAGCAGAGCGAACTGAAAATTATGTAGTTTGGAAGAAGTCATATTTCACTTCAAAGGCACAGTCACTGCCCTGCATAACTGCATACTGGATTTTGGCCTTTGTTTGGCATGCTGCTATGGCAATTGGCTATCTATGCTCTTGCAAACACAAGGCTTATTTTAAATATGCTGGTTTGTGATTTTGCTTAAGGATATAAATACACCGTTTGTTAAGTATAACAACATTAAAATTAGGATTTGCAGTCTAATATTCATCACTCACTTTTGGTGTAGATTAGTAAAAGACTTTAAAAGTTAGCTCAGCCTTCTTACACCAAAAGATAACTGTCCAATGTTTTTGGTATAGCTTTGAACAGATTGACTGGTCATAACATACTTAATAGCTCTAGCTTTAATACAGATAGAGCAAATATAAATAATGCTTTAAAGAAAGAAAATGATTGCTAAAGTTCTGCTGGGAAAACGCAGCACATTATCTAAACACCAGAATGGCACATACTGTCTTTCCCGATTTTGCATTAAGTCATTAACAATCCTGGATACCAAGCTATGCCTGCTTGATATCAATACACCTCCACAGATGTGCTGCCTTTCCTCCACACCACTCCCTGCCAGATAACCAGACACACATTTAATTACCAGCAGTCTGCTTCCTTGGTGTTGTGCGAATGGAGTACTCAAAGTCAGGCACTGCCCTGCTGCTCAGGTGAAGGTGGTAGTTTCTTGCTTCATCCAGCAAATCCCTACATTTTAGATTCTGCTTGACAATCTCTTCCTTTGCCACAACGCCCATAAGGAAACAAATGGGCAAGAGAGGCAGCCGTACCTGACAGGAATGAACACAGTTGGAGAAACTGGCTGAACTGGCTGAGTCTCACCAGTCACAGTGATGCACATGTAACAGATGGCAGCTCCTGGGCCAGCTGGCAGCCCCAGGCTCCTCACTGAAGGGACCGGCTTTCATGGTTTTTTTTCCCCAGATAACAGTGACATGAACAGTTCTTTTGAGTGGCAAATGTTTGCTACAACCCTTTGCACTTAAGCAAGAGTGGAGAACTGTCCCTTGGCCCAGGCTGTGTGGGGGAAGAAGTGCAGTTGCCTGTGCTGCAGCTGAACCTGCCAGGTGTGATGCAGGCAGCACCTGTGACTTCACCAGGGTAGCCTGTGTCAGGTCAGTCTGCTGAGGGTATCAATTTTCAAGTCACAGCTATGCCAGCGTAAGGAGGACTTGTGCTAGAATGGTTCATTTTCTTTGGGTGGCAAGTCAAAAAGGAAACACTGTCAGCATGAACTAAGTGCCTATGAAGGATGTATTGCTAATGCAGTAACACCTTTCTTTGATGCAGACTTAACAAACTTTAAGATTTAAAAAAAATGTTGAGAGCAAATTGCTTCCTTTCCCTAAATCCTTTCTGTCAATTTATTTCAGCAAACCTTTCACTTTTCCTCGTGAGTGAAACAGTGAAGAATATGAAGTACAATCAGGGGCACAGGTGGGACAGGTGTTAGTAGGGGGTACTGAGGTAAACCTCCCCCTGACTTCTTAAGGTTTGGAGTCAATGCTGCCAAGCAGCTCTCAGTTAGCTCAGTGGTGAAGTCCAGTATCTCCAGGGCTTCTCAGAGCAGCAGAATGGTGCGGTTACATCGCTGGCAAGTGTCCCTGTCTCCAAATAAGCATGTGTCTCTACCAGTTCTTCCTTACCTACTTGCTTTCACTCTCACTTCTTCCTTTACTTTGGCCCAGCTTATTTTAGGCTGCTTTAAAGCACCAACGTAGCCCTGCTGACAGGCTCCTGAGGTTAGTGATGTGGTAAGAACTCCAGGCTGACAGACTCAGAACCTGATTGTAACAGCAAAACCCATAAGGCTGATTATGATGTGGATAAAAACTGCTGATAAGCCCAGTCATGTTTTCTGCTAGCAATAATGTCCAAGTCAGCTGATGGCTCCATATACTCTGGCAAATAACCCATATGTACAGAAAAGGGTTTACTTTTTCATTGCTTCAATATAGACTCTGGTTTCAATACTGGGATATATATACATATATATATTGATACTCTGGTATCAATAGAATGAAGTTGCTAATCTCATGTGACAGCACAACTGGGCAATAAACTTTTTTTTTTATTACATATTGCCTGTTAATTTAATTACAATGTACTAAAGAAGGGCTTTTTGTACCAAAAACCTCATGCTAGTCTAGATGAAGCTGAAGGTTTTTGGAAGACAATTAATAAACTATCTTTTACTAGGAAATGTGAAAAATGACACATGAAGACGCTGACAGCAGCATCTTAGTGGATCTCTCCTCACTCACATACCACCAGCATTAGCAGTTGAGCCAAATGCAAAATATTCAAGTTGGATTTCAGTGACAACTGAAACCACACAGCTGACCCTCCCCGCTAAGACACAGGTAACCCCCAAAAATGGGGTGTTTTGCAGCGCATCGCACGTACTCCAATCCTCCCCAGCACAGGTTCCCCATACCTGCCTCAAATATTGTATTTTAAACTCCCATAACCAGCACACGTGGAGCTTGAATAACTGAAGTACCTAATGTTTTGACAGGAGGAGGTCTGATGGGTGTCCAAGTAAGTTCAGCTGAATGACCTTTTGATCCCTGTAGGTGTTTGTTTCAGGAGCAGCGAACTTGCATCAAGTCTGGATAACTGAACTGCAAACTCCTTTTGACACCTACAGATAACCAGCAGCACTAGTCTAGCAAGCATTAAAAGGTCTATCATGTTTCCTGGCCTACTTGTAGGGCTGACACATCTTAGCCTTTTGTTAATTAAACACATGAAATATTTTAAAAACATGACTTGATGAGGCACATCTCCGCTAGAATTTTATTTTTCTAGCCATGTAAAAAAATTCTTCAATAGTTTTGCCTCCTTTCTTAAATACAAATACATGCCAGCAAGGGCAGTAGTTTCAGGCTGTACAAGTGTCAAACGAAGAGAAGCGATGGCTTTCTCTGTTTCAAGAAGTAAATCTAAGAAGTTTCTGCTCTAGCACAGATGTAGTTTTTTGCTGACTCTCCACCCCCCCGCCGTGAGCATAAAGGGAGTACTCTCCTCTCTACAGAAACAGGAGAATACCACTTCTTCCTGACATTCAAGAGATGTAACGTTCCATTTTCAGCTCACAACTGTGAACACCAGAAGAGGCATCAACAGCTGAGAACACTTTTCATCTTGAGATCCACCCGGGTGCAAACAGCTGATTATATAACTAAGCCAGTGATGAGACAGGCATGTGATGTGGTGCCTCGGTCTGCCCTACCTGTGCAAGTATTTCATCCAGCCACATGGCGTGATGCTGTGGATTGGCCAGCAGCCACTTGATAGCAGCGTTGTAAACTTGCTTTTCGTTTTCAATATTCAGGTCACTGGAGGACAGGAGTTTATGGAGGTGCTGCGGTGACACGCTCACGAAGTCCTCGCACTCCATGACCTCTGCAAAGTGCTCGCAAGCGAACTGATCGGCCATGTCCATCAAGTCAATGCGGTTGTGGCTCTCCGCAAACGCCCTGACTGCCAGGCAGTTGGAGGGGTGGAAGTGCAGCTTCATGTATTCACAGCAGGCCTTTGCCACCAGTTCCACCTGCAGAATGCAGGCAGCGTACAGGAGAGGCTGGACGTTGTCCACCGTCAGCGTGAGCCGCGAGGAGTACGCGAACTTCACCAGGTCTTCTATCGCATCGCCGTCGAAGTCCCTGATCTCGATCAACTTCTGCTTGGCCTCGGCCATTTCCGAAAGAAACATGGCTCTGAAGTAAGGGATGACACAAGCTAGAACCAGCTTGTGGCAGGAGATAAGCTTTGAACCAACCTGGAAAAAAAAAAAAAAAAAAAAAAAAGAAAAAGACCCACCCAGTTTACTGTAATGTCCATTTTGGCTGTGAAAAAGATGAACAGTTAATCTGAAATAAGAATTCTGGACTCAGTGTGCATTAAGCTACTGTACTTCATTCAAACAAATTAACTCCATTTGCCCTGTACTTCTGGCATTACATCCATGTATCCCAGGCAGATCTAAGTTGTAACTTGGCCACCAGAACAGAGCAAAGCCATAAAACAAGGAACATACAGCACTGATGCACTGAACTTGCCTTTCTTTAAAAGCTAAATGAAGCATCCTTAGGAACATTCTAGATGCATCTCAGAGACAGAAGACGTTTTATGTGTATTCAGAGACTTTAAGGGGGGGTAAATTGTAAAGTAACATTTTTAGACTACTTAGTTTAAATTTCTGGACTTCTACTATTGTCACAGAATTGATAATGATGTTTACAGAGGCAAATTTATACAAAACTGCAGTACTAACAGTTATTACAGGGATTATTAAAAGTTACCAATCACTTCACGATTTTTAGAATCTCTTAGCCACAAAAGATAGTGTATCCCCATAAAGACAAGGTATTTTTCAAAACTCTGATCAGAAAGCACAAAATAGGCTTTTCAGGTACTAAATTCTAGAACTCAATTACATTGAAAAAGAATGTAAATATTGAAGGTAAATGAACAATACACTATTTGTGTAACAGGAGTGTCTTCTTGCAGCATTTGTCATTCTGCAGTCTGCACTACTATAAAGGTATGGCTGAGTTAAGCAATCATTTCCCCCGATGGACTAAAACTGCGTGTTCATTTTCATATGAAGGTGTTACAGTGACCTGTCTTGCAATTTAAAAAAAAAAAAAAATCCTAAATTATAAAAGATAATTTAGAGTTTTTTCTAGCTCTGACTCGATACACAATTGCTCTACCCTTTTAAAAAGTGTATGTGATCAACACACACTACCTTGTAAGGAGTGAGTTGAGTACAGAAAGCACACACATGTGAAAAGAGTACACAGATTAAAAATGAGGCCAAGATGGATGGCTCAGTGTGATCAAACGAGATCACCCCAGAAGGAACAGTTCAGACCTACCAAATGAACAAAACGCAAACCAACAGGAGGAGAAAAGCAGATGGTATCATCTGACACTTTCCGCCTTCTACCAGCCCTCTAACACTGTTCATATGACAGCAGCAGTACAGTGAAATTCCAGGATTCAGCTCGTAGGAGCAGAGGAAGTCTCCCTGTGTGCTTCCCATGGCTTATCACTGTTACAGCATCACTCCAACTAATTAGAGTACTGATGAAAAAAGATCCCACCAGCTGGTCTGCTGTACCAGGGAAAGCTCCCAAGCTATTCTCACCTTCAGAGATTTTTATTCTGTGCATCTTCCCACTCTCTAATTAAACCTTTCATTTGAATTACATGACTTTATTATGTTACCCAAATCTGCTTAATATTAAATATCTAGCATATTCTTGGTATTTTGAAATCTGAGTTCCCCTTCTGTTATTAACTATCATACTTGAGAAGCCAGCAATTGGTCTGACAACAGCAATGCCAGAATTGCTCACTATCACAGGTCGCACACAAAAGCAGAAAGTTCAGTAGAGATGTAATTGTTCTTAAAACATGAGAAATGCCTGAGAGCTACAAAAAGAAAAATCAAGCCCTCCAGAAAATTCCAATTCAGAGTAACAGTTACCAGTTACTTGAAGATTTAGGAAGCTGTACAGTAAGATGTACATGGGTTGCTTTAGCCTTCACTGGAAGACAAATCATGCAATATAATATTCTTAAATAACCAAAGGAGTTCCACACAGATAATACAAATGAGCATTAAAACAAGCCTAACTTGGGGGAAGTTAAACTGCAGCCACAGTAAAATGTATTTTCCAAGCCAAGTTTCCCTAGCAGGAGTATACATTTAACTATGTTTATAAAGTAAGACTTCCTGCCTTTTTTTTGCAAGGGAAGGCAGGTAAGGATGAGGTCAACAAGGGATGAGGAGGGTTTTTAAGAGTTCTGACGTGGACCTCCTTCTCCAAAATGCCTTTTAAAATGATTGATGTAGAGACCTCATGATGAGTGTTCAGCCCAATTGCTTCATGGCTCTCAAGCTACCCCGAGCAGCTTCAGCATTGTCATTCAGTGTCCTGTGCACAGTAAATCAACTCTTATGAGCTACTGGACCTACTGCATTGAGTGCCTGCTCAGTGCCTGGTGACAGGCAATTTAGTATCTGCTGTGAAGCAGAACAGAAAAATGTTCTTTCTTATTCTACTCCTCTTGTCCACTGGGACAGAAGGGAGAAAAACCTCTTCCTCTCAGATATTTTCATTGTCTCCCAAGCATTTCAGAAAGATGGGATGCCTACTGGGGAGGAGTTTACCAAGGAAACACATCTGTCAACGATTTTCCCAGTTCATATCTAACAGTCAAAGGGGTAGGCAAACAACTGCTCCTAAAGGCATCCCTCATTTGTTCTTGGTTTAAAACTATGCGCCATCTCTTTTTCTCAAATCTTGCACTAGTGAGATGTCTAGCTAAGCAACACCTAATATTTGTAGGTGCTGACACCCACTGTTATGGATGCTAGATACAAACTTATTGGGATCAGGATATAAGTAACATACAGCTGAGTTACAAATAAGGCATTACAGCAATACTATGCAAGAATCATAAAACTTGCTTCCTCCTCATCATCATCCTTTACTCTTTGATCAGCTGCAGAACTAACTGTCTGGGGCTTTTTCTTTGTTTCTTTATTTCTTTGAGAATGCTGGAAGTCAGATTTGTTCCAGAAATCCTGTTTGCTGGGAAGGATGTAGCAAAACAATACAGAATGCAAAAATAAGAGATGGAATTGGAGATGAAAGTGTCTTGAGAACAAAGAGGCTACAAGGAGCTGAAACTGCACAGTAATACATTGGCAAACTGTGGGACCTTGCTTGGAAGGCAAGTTGGATGAGGTCAAAGTCATGTACTTCACCTAAAATACTTCAGTTGTAAACCTCCTAAATAAGAAAAAAACCACCAGCATATCTAGAGATGCCTCACATCCAACAAGTGTTCTGTGGCTTCCATATCCCTGCCCAAATTCACAGCCACCTCCAGCGCATTTATTTGTAGCTTTATCTTCAGACTGTTAAATGCAATGGGTGTGTGACAAGTATCACCTTCAGTGTAACATCGCAGAGCTCTCCAGTTTCAAAGAAGTGAAGAAGAGAGCTGTGAAAATCCTTCCAAGCCTCATTTGCCTCAAATACAAAGACGTCATCTTCACCATCACTGTTGGAAGGCCTGGTTTGCTGCTGCTGCTGTTGCTGCCGCCTTTTTCCCTTTATCAGATGTTGTTTTGCCTGCTCAGGGACCATGGATTCTGAAGCCATTGGCTGGTTTTTTCTCTCACTGCATGAATCTTCTAAAACTCCTGCAAAGACAAAATCCAGCCCATCAGAAGTCCTAAAATGCAGTTCTGTCCACCTTCCTGTTAAAAAAAAAAAAAAAAAAAAAAGAAAATGAGACATCAGGTGATGGTAGTACACTAACACTTTGATTACATGTTATAAATACTACCTATGATCTTACTTGAGGAAGGTGAGAGGAGAAGGGGCAAAAAAACCTAACCCACAGCCAAGAATCCTATGCAGGTACCTCTAGGTAAAGCCATTGTTTGTGAACTTGTTGCCCACACTTCTTGAAAAAGACATGAAAAAGACAAAGATGTATCACAGAATCATAGTTTGTGTTGGAAAGGACCTTAAAAATCACCCAGTTTCCAACACCCTGCCATGGGCAGGGACACCTCCTACTAGACCAGATAGCTCAAAGCCCCATCCAACCTGGCCTTGAACACTTCCAGAGATGGGGCATCCACAGCTTCTTTGGGCAACCTGTTCCAGTGCCTCACCACCCTCACAGTAAAGAATTTTTTCCTAACATCTAATCTAAATCTTTCCTTTTTTTTTTTTTTTTAATCCCCCTCTGCCCTGTAACCATCTGCCCATGTAAAATGTCACTCTCTCTCTATTTTATAACCCCCCCTTTAAATACTGGAAGGTACTCAAGAATATATGGAGTAGCAAGTTCTTCTCTTACACTGGCTAGATTTGGGTTTCATATTTTTTTAATTAATTTATGATGCACTCATTCTTCATTCTACGCTGAGAGTTGATGACTGCTGTAGTTCAGTGGTTTGTGCTCAAGGACTCTGGTGTTGCAGGAAGTGGACTGACCAAAGGAATAAAAAATTCTTATACAATAAAAATTTAAATCACATGCCTGGGAGCAGAACTGATTTTCCTCTGGGCTATTTTGAAAGTGTCCATGTCTCTTACCAAATTTACAGCTCTTCATGCATCAGTACCAGAGAAAAAGCAGGAAGTGACCTGACACAACCATAGTCATTTCTGCTGTGGGTTGTTGCCAGCCCCATGTCCTCTGTGGTGACAGGACTGGTGGCTGCACTGGGCCAGGCAGGTTAAAGGAAGCAAACATGCCTAGAGTGGTGCTTTAAGTAAGTATTACCCAAAAAAGTGGTAGGTAGTTTGTTGGGCTATTTTGATTCTCAAATTAATCCTCCACTACTGGTACTCACCGCCTTGGCTTCGTTTAACATGCCCTTCAAGGATGTCACTACTAGAATTGGGATACGAAGCCTCAAGCACAACCTCCTCAAGTTATAAAAATTAACATGGACAAACAAGAGGTAAAAAACAGAGAAGCTGAAATGCTCTACAAGGGTGTTGAAGAGCATCATGTGTCATTCCTTCATCTCTAGCCTATACTTCTAGGGAACTCATGCTTATTTTGGTCTTTGACTGACACTCTCGCTTCACCACACCTAACAATTTTTACTGCGAGTAGAAGCAGTGCTTTCAGCTGCCACCGACTCCTAAATGATAGTTCACAGCTCCCAAGTCATAAGGTTTTTTCATCTGACACATATGCCACATTTATCCTCATGCTTTAACTGCAACTTCACATATACTTTCCCCAGTTTTTCTGTGTCTCATTATAAAAAGAGGCTGATGGCTACATTTTACTTACTCTGGGTACGCCACTGTAAAAACCAATATCAAACCCGTGAGTCTTCAGATAAATCAGTGCTGTTGGGGTCAATTTTTTTATGCTATAAATGAACCAAGCAGTAACACAGAAGCCAAACACAACTGATTTTAAGCAATGTTTTTCATCCAAATCTGATGCCTACAGCAATTAAAGCTCTTGGAGATGCTCTGGCCTGCAAGAAAAGAAGTTGAGTGCATATTTGGATTTATGTATTTGCTACATACGAAGTATACACTTGATACTGCAGGGGAAGAAACTAGAAAACACACCAGAGGAAACCAACGCCATTACTCAGGCACACAGCCACAGATCACATGGATGGGGGAGCCCCTAGTATTGCCATATCAAACATGTGGATGGGAACATGAGAACAAGTCAATTACTGCTCCTCAGGTAAAAAGAAGTTTCTGCAACATGTTGAAAATTAACATGTATAATATAACCTTAGGGAAATAGCAGTAGTCTGACATACTTTAGTTTCTGTTCAATGAGACTTTGTGACAGATAATAATATTTAAGATAAGATTTTTATTCTTCCCCCAAGTCACCAATTTAGGAGCATCTTGTTTCTGTGAAACATCTCAGTCACGCAAATCTTTTTAGATACATATCCCCAAATCCTCCACTGGTCTTAATTACAGCATCTCACAGTTCGAGTCTTCAAACAAATCATCATCTGCTATGGAAAGTACCAGCTGTAGCCATGTTTCATTTGCAGAAAATACTGGGTTAGGCTCATCTGAATGTTTAGCTGTAGGCATTTTCTGTTCTCAGATTTTAAATGAAAAAGAAATGAATTTTTGTAGCACTTGAATCAAGATACTAAACTCTGGAAATCTGAAGGTCACTCTGAAGTCAAGGAGGTCAATGTATTTCAACTCCACAAACAAAGACAGAAGAGCCATTTACAGATCTGCTCCCCAAATCATCAGTAATTCAACAATAACATCCAGCTACTTGAGGTTAGTTTAGAACTGGGTGAATGCCACACATACACAGTCTTTCCTCTCTAGAACAAAACACTGCCATGTGTTTCAGAACTTCAATAACCTGCTCCCTTCTTTCATATTGGCAATTAAGTCTTCCTGCCTCAGTACAGTCTAGTATTTGGACAACATTAAGAGTGTAAGTGACCATCACAGGAAGTGACTGAGTAAGGAAACTAAAGGAAGTGCCTCATTCATAACATCATCTGTCATTCCTTGTAAACAGCTGCTTGACACTTTCCATGAAGGAGCAACTGTCTGATTAAAAAAAACAAACCACACGTTTACAGCTCACCATTGTTTGCTGAGAGCAAGTCAGCAATTTTCAAGTTAAATATTTAGAAATATTGATGCTGTTCTCAAGAGTGCAGCTGTTCCAGACCCCAAAGTTCATGTTCTGGTTGTCAGTGCTGGTCTCCAGGCAAGAGACTGAGGATCCCCTCATCTCTATTCCTCAAATTTATAGAAGCAAGCAGGCATGTGGGGTCAGAGCACAAACACATTATAACTGCTGCAATTCAGGTAACAGTAACATCCTAAAGTGAAGTGATTTCGATTCAGACATTTTAGTTCAATCTGTAAGTGAAACAAGTACAAAATTACTCATGTAACATAAAATACTTATGTTCAAGAGACATATAATACCTCTGTTTTGAAGTAAAAAGAAATTGTAGACATTGGACAGTGGCAGGACATGAATAGCATTGCACTGTTTTCCCCTATCATGAAATTAAAACACCAGGAATCCTGCCCAACAAGTCAACCTAGACGCTGGGAGTACACGGCCTCCTTCCCCTGACGGGTACCTTGGGAGACGGTGCCCCAGAAAAAAAGGATCATCCTTATTCTTTCTCTTGACACATGGAAGGAAGACACTTCAGTGATACAAAATAAAAAACCAAGACTCCCACTACAACCAAAACTAGGCAGCATTCAGATGAGAGGAATTATGATACCTGTAAATCCAATCCACTTTATAATCAGTGGTACTGAAGCTTGAAAAAAGGGAGTAGAGTCAATGAGAAATCAAGATACAGATGAAATTTCACCAACTAGCTTTTATGTAATTTTGGTTACCCACCCACAAGATGAACTAAAATCACATCAAAATCTGCGCAGAGCAGGGCAATCGGCCTCGCTCAGAAAACAAAAAGGCCTTTCAACTGAAGAAGTCGAGAAATTTGCCTTTTGCAAATGCAAAGTTTGTAGCTCCGTGAGCAGGGAGACTTTGGAAGTGACTCAAGTACAAACTGACTGCAAGCATATAAATATACACAAGTTTGTACATGTGGCTGTGCAAAACTACCTTGTCTGATATGGAGCGGGGTGAGTGTGTGTGGGTAATGAACCGCTGGCGCTGCTGACCACAAGGTTAGATAAGCACAGGCAGGGACAAGATCTTCTCCAGTTTGATCCAGCCAACAGAACAAGTCGAGCTGTTGTCTTGTGTTGTTCAAGAAAACTTGAACATTTGGAAAACGGGCAGCTGGCAGAGCTAAGGAAGAAACAGAGGGAGAGAAGTGGGAAGGGCAGGAGGCAGCTGCAGTGCAAACTGCAGACAAGCAGCAGCTCTGGCAGGGACTGCATAAGCAGCTGTTCACTGTTCAGTCTGGTTATAGATGTATCATCAAGAAAGAACATGAGGGGGAAAAAGGATAGACAAAATACTGTAGAAAATCCTCAGTGCTCTGCCCTTCTCCATTCACCAATTCCATCAAAGATGATGAATAAACTTTATGCAAAACTGTTCAGATGCCCATGCTAATTAGGTCAAATCAGGTAAGACTTGATAGCTTTCCCAAACACAGGAAAGTTCAAGTCACATACTGTATCACAAACCTAAGCCCACTGTACTTTTCAGCAGGAAGTTATTTAACAGAAAGAAAAAAACCAAACAACTCAGAAACCACGTATCTAACTGGTTTAGCTTGTTTCAAACTACTAGGGCTCCTTTTGTAGAAATTCATAAAAAAGCTTCTTAGACAACACTAACATACAATTTCTAAACCCTTTCACGATTTCAAAGGTTCTTTGTAGCAAAACCTGACATTATTGTTTTGTGTTGTCACACAGGTTGTTCAGCAAACACTGAAACGGGCACAGCTGGCACCATCTTTCATCTGCTTCTATAACCAAAACCCCACCAGTGCTGTAAACACGCAAACAGTGAACAAGGACTGCTCTTCCTTGGAAAAAATGCAACAGAAGAGGTGCTTTGTAGAGCATGAAAAGCACAGTCAGATAAAATCTTATTTTGGAAATAATTCTGCCTAGCAGTCCCTTAAGGCTGTTTTGAGACAGCATCTTTCCTGCTCCCTTAGAATGAATGCTCCAGGAAGTTCTATTCAGGTTTAATCCCAGTTTCCATCAAACATCAGAAAGGCCATCTGTCTTCTGGAATTTATGGAATGACAGGCTGACAATTTTGTTCAGTTTTCCATTATGAAAAACAACCAACCAACCTAATATGCCATGACTTATTTATGCTTGATTTACTTTTGCTTCAGAACAACCAGCAAAAAATCCCTGAGAAGCCACAAAACAGCAACAGGTGCTGCTTTGCAGATACAGGTGTAACTAGGACATGGTTTATTTATGCGGTGTAACCTTGGGAATACCCAAAAAGTAGAACACAAAAGAAAAAATCATTAAAAATCAGTGCAATAGGAGCACAGTGAAGTGCTGATGGATATAGGATATATAAAAACATTTAACTAGCATATTTCATTCATAAGAACCCAAAACAGACCCTTACCAAGGGGCGGCACTATTGTCTTCTCTGATGGACCTGATTAAAAATAACAAGAGTTTAATGGTCTCCATGGCAGTGTTTAGTCCAGCCATTCCTGGGAAGTATTAACAGAGAACAAAATTATTTCTAAGTTATTTGCCAGCTGCCCTTTGTCACAGGCATGTTAATCAAGGCATGGTACCCACCAGAGCATTCCAGAGGTATAGCCAAACTGTTTCCCATACACCCACCAGCCTCTTCTTCCCAGAACTCTCTGCCATAGTTGCCAACTATCATCATATTCTCTCATCTAGAGCTGAGATTCACTGAGGCTGCAGCTTCATGTTACACTCACAAGTCAAACAGCTCAAACCATAAAGCAATATCATCTTCCTTTTTTGGAGAGCTGAAAGGCTCTTCAAAATCTGTTTGAAATCAAAAGGGAGCAGAGGTAATACAAGATAAAAGGCTTCAAAACTCAAAACGCTACAACTATTGATGCAGGAAATTATTATTATGAAATCTGATCCTCAAAACCTGCTGGGGAAGAACCAAGGCACTGGCTAATGTGGCACTGTGATGCCCTGCACCAAATGACTGGCAGTCATCACACAGTGACTGTGTGTCTTCGCGTGATCACACTGATTAAATTTGCTTTTACAAACAAATGGCCAACTAGAAAACTGGATGCCAGGCTACTGACATGCCGCTAACAATTTATGAAACAAACGAGGTCACGACTACACTGCACAGAAACCCCAGGCACAATCTTGCTGTGTAACAACACAGACACACGTCTTTCATAGCACAAGAGTTCACACGGGGAATCAGCGCAAACTGACTCAAAACCCTCAGACTCAGCTGCTTACAGAAGGTGTCTGAACCTTTTGCAGCGTCACCTACGTTACAAGCAACCAAAGCCACACGCGACAGGCCTGTTGTGGTTGTGGCTTAACATCTGATGAGCTGTTTTACCTGCTGTGGTACTTTTCTATAGTCACACACTTGTGATTTGTTTCTTGACTGCACTTCCAGAAGCCTTTGTGACAGGCACAGAAAGGCAGCTACCTCTGAGGTTTTTAAGTCTCCCAACTGCAAGATATGTAGGAATGACTTAGACAAAGGAGGTAACACAGACCACAGAATATACCAAGTTGGAAGGGACCCACAAGGATCACTGAGTCCGACTTTTAAGTGAATGGCCCCTACAGAGGTCAGATCCACACCTTTGGCATTATTAGCACTGTGCCCTAACCAACTGAGACATCCAGATCACATGAACTAGGAGGCCCTACTAAGTTTGTGCACTACCTGCTCATGGATCCTACCTACCATCATGGATAAGAATCTGATTAACTGATACTTCCTAGCAGCCGGTAAGCAAATGGCTTGAATGGAGATGGGAAGGTGGAACCTATCAAAGCAGGAAGGAAACCCAGGCAGGCAATATCAAGAGTTGGAGGAGCTGAGACATCTGAAATTCTCATTTATTTGAGAAGCAAGGAGAGGCTGGTAACTCCTGAGGCTCTCCCCCAGTAGCAACGGGCAATTTCTTGCTAGTTTTACCACAAGAAATATTTGGTTTGGAGTAAGCTAAGCGACTCTACTCGTTATCCCTTACAAGATGTCAACAGCGAGCCGGCCGGGGCACTAGATCCTCGGGCTATGGTCTCCAAACGGAGCGTCTTGAAACGCGTGGAATCCCGGCTCAGTTATTTTTTTTAACTAATTTTTGTCTCCTTCTCGAACCGTGTGCCAGTGAGGGCTCTCTCTGAGAGCTCCACAGCATCACAAGCATCACAACAAGCCCCCTGACGCCGAGCACAGCCCACCCCGGGCAGCGGGGACGCCCCTGCGCCGTCTGGGGCGCAGTCCAGCCCTGGCAGAGATTCCAGGTTAATCGGAATGGCTCGGTTTCGCTGCCCGGCGCCGGTCGCGGCCCTCTCCCGGGAGCGGTCCCGGCCCGTCCCGCCCCGGCGGCGGCGCCCGCGGGGTGAGACCCCACGGCGGTGCCGCCAGGACGGGGAACAACCGCGGCACCTCCCGCGCCGAGGCCGCGCCCGGGACACCTGAGGGGAGCCCGAGGGCAGGGAGCGTTACAGAAGGGCAGGGGAGCCGCCATGGCGGCGGGAGCGGGGCGAGGGGCGGCGGGGGGAAGGGCCCGGGAGGGGGGGGCAGCCCTCCCGCCGCGGGGAAAGAGGGGAAGGAGAGAGGGGGCAGGTGGAAGCCGGAGCCCCCCCAGGACCGCCCCGCTGTCCGCTCCGCTGTCAGCCCCCTGTCCGCCCGGTGCCCGCCCCGCTCACCTGCTCTGCTGCCGCCGCTGCCGCCACCGCGGCGGGTCTGGCGGACCGCCCGCCCGCCGGCAGGGGGCGCGCCCCGCGCATGCGCCACGTGGTTGGAGGCGCGGGGGTTGGTGCGAGAGGTTCCCGCCCTCCCCGCGCGCCCGGAGCCCGTGAGGGGGGAAGGAGCGTCCTCCGTGTTCTGCGGGCGTCGAGTGCGGAAAACAAGGCTTTCCAGGCCCGTCGGGAAGCAGAACGCAAAACTGGCGCACGAATAAAGACACCCGGGTGCCGCTGGGGTACGTGCCCCATGGGTACCCGGCCCGGGACAGTTTCCACAGCGAAAACGATCCTGTTGCCTTGCGGCTCTCTCACAACCATGTTTCCCTTTTCTAGTTCAGGGCTTATCTCCTTTTCCTTTTGGCGCGTAAAAAAGCTGCCCTTCAGTGGGAAGCGGAAACAGGCAGAGCAACTCCTGAGAAATACCCTCACCCTGTCTCCCCAGCTGGGAGACAGGAATAACCTTCCTGCTCCTCTGGAATAATCTTCCTGCTTCTTGATGGGAACCCGTAAGAGGAGCAGCTGAGGGCACTTGGTCTGTTCAACCTGGAGAAGATGAGGCTGACGGGACACCTCATTGCAGTTACAACTTCCTTGTGAGGGGAAGAGGAGGAGCGGGCGCTGATCTGTTCTCTGTGGGGACCAGTGACAGGACCCGAGGGAATGGCCTGAAGTTGTGTCAGGGAAGGTTTAGCTTGGATATTAGAAAAAGGTTCTTCACCCAGAGGGTGGTTGGGCAGTGGAACAGGCTCCCCAGGAAAGTAGTTACAGCACCAAGGCTGATGCTTCAAGAAGCTTTTGGACAACGCTCTCAGGCACACGTGGGATTCTTGGAGATGTCCTGTGCAGGACTTGGACTTGATGATCTGTATGGGTCCCTTCCAAGTCAGAATGTTCTGTAATTCTGTAATACAGGTCAGAGTGATTCTGCTTCAGATTTTTCCAGGAACTGTTCTCCATGAGTTCAAAGAGAGAAGGATGTAATAGGAGAGGGAAAGGCTGTACCAGTTCCTTTCTCCCTACCTGCTTTGGTCTCCACCAGCTCTGGTCTCTACAGTGTATATATATACGTGTCTCATGCAGAGACATACATACACCCCCTCCAGTGCCAGAATGCATTTCCTCATTACACACCTTCCCCCTGGCTTTTTCCAGGCTTTTTCCCCCAGCGTCTTTCTTTGTAGTGCCTCTCTCTGCCTGTGGAGCAATAATGGTAAGTCTTCATCCCACTTTGCTTAAAGCTTGACTTGAGAGCTTGAAAAGAGTTAGTCAAGAGTGTTTTACAGCCTGATAAAATCAAATAAAGATCTTATTAAAGAAATACATGCCCTGGGAAGCACGGAGTCTTTCTTGCACAAAAGCAAGCACAGCTTGCCAATTGAAAATGCCCTCCACCTCCAGCCCCACAGTTTGATAGCTCAATAGATTTTCCAGTTCCATACTGCGGTGTTGAAAGCTGGAGTCACACTGCATGCCAAGTTCACCCCTACAGATATGCATAATAATTCTAGGATTTCCTTTTTTCCTGAATCCAACACAATTCTGCTGAAAAGCCGGAAGATGTTTTATAAATCTGTGTTTATCTGAGAATGAATGGCTGGGAGCTTACAATTCCACACAGAATACACATATACTGTGTTTAGGAGGAGATGCACATTTATTTTGGAGCCTTTAAAGGCAAAAACGTCCAATTAAATAACGCTACTATTTGACCTGGCCTGTTTGAGAAAGAGACAGAAAACTATGTATAAAAATATGGAGGTTGTTGTTATTATCTAAAATGTATCTATATAGTAGGCTTGGGTTAGTATTCCACACCCCTTCATGGAGGTCAGAGTGGGCAAAAATTCGGTAGCAAACAGCTGAACCAATTATATGGTGTGCTTATCAAAACTGCACTAGTTCTGATCAACCCAACACATTTTAGGGTTTGCACAAACACGTCTCAGAAAATTCCTGTTCAGCAGTGTTTTAGTGGCTCTTTTTCTGAACACAAAAACCCAAGCAATTGTCCCCAAATTCCCCCATGTGTTCGAAAGGTACTAACCTGTATGTATGTGGCTGAGATGCTGCTGACCATGAGCAGTTTCCAGAGGGCTGTGATCAGACAAAGCGACCCATACAGACTTGTGTTTTTCAGATTCCTCCTTCCTTTCTATCACAATGCACGCTTTTATTCTCTATTGGCCTCATAGAGTATGAGTTTCTACATCTTATGTCCACAATGTCCAGCCTGGCGGCAGCTTTAGTTTTCCAGATGGGTTCTCTTCAAGATGAAAGCCTGACACTTAAGAAGTGTCAAGGGAGGAAATCTTACCTGCCAGCTTCCCAAGACAAGTGCTGGGGATGAGGGAAGTTTATCGCTCAGCTCTGTGGAAAAGTAGGAAGAGTCAGTGGGCAGACTGCTCTTCCAAATGAGAAACTAATGCCTTTGTGCTCTTATTTCTGACTTTGAGAGTTAGTGATACTGCTTGTAATGTATTGTGGCTCTCATCCAATGCCCCTGGAAACAGCCAAAAAAGACTCCCATTGACTTCAGTAATAGTTTGATCAGGCCTTCAACCCACAAAGATGCCATTGTTTAGTTTTGCTGCCATTGGGTTTAGCTTATTGCTGGCTCCTGCCCTCAGATACTTATATCGACTAAGTCATTTTAAGCAGTGATTCCCATGGATGAGGTATAATCTCTGATGACAGAAAGAGGTTACCATTTCCTGAATGTTGGGAGACTTTCCTGGTGATCTGTTGTGACTGTTCTGGTTAAAGCTTTTCCTCTGTTCTGTTAGTAACTGTAAAATAACCATTTGAATGAGTTCTCCTAAAGACTTGAGTTTAAAACTATAGTGGCTCATTGGACTAGGAATTGTAGAATCAGAAAATGTTTTCTATAAATGCAGTTAAAGATTGCACTGGTCTGGAATTACATTTTAGGAAGTGGAAATCTGATTAATCTCCAAATGTATTTAATTAAGTTTATTCAGCCATCTCCTTAACTGCAACAATAACATAAGAATACAGAATTGTGTGTACTATGCTGCATGAAGCATATGTGTAGTGAAAGGGACCTCAGGCTCACAAGATTTGGACTGTGTCTGAAGTTAGGCAATGTAGGGTGTATAGAATTCAAAGTTTTGTAGCAGGATTAATGATCATTTGAAATAATCTACCACAAAAGAATTAAGCCTGGATGGTTGCTAAGCTACTTTGTTGGTGCATGTGCTTTAAGAGATTTGTGAGACTTTAATCTCCCTGCTGTAAAGGCAATTAATTTAAAAAATATTGCTATTCCCTGAGTGTAACAATTCTCAAAAAAAAACCCAACAAAACAAACAAACAAACAAAAAACAAACAAAAAAGAAAAGATCACCAATTATGAAAACTTATATAGCTGGATTTTTGGGTGGGTGGGTGGATTTGTTTGCATTTTTTTTTTCCACCCATTCAGAGGGGAAAAAAGAAGTTCATTTGATTCAAAAGACAAATCATGGCCTGGCAGCTCAGAGATAGGACATAAACTTAGGTATAAAGGATCTTTGAGTGTTGAGTGACTGTGGCTTTGTGTGCTAAGCTCAGCTAAATCAGTGTGTGTCACTACAAGGTGAGAGTCACACAGGAACATAAACACCTGTCCTGAGGAGGCTTTGAATCAAGACTGAGTGCCAGATAGTTGTGTCTTGCCAAGGAGGTGTCATGCACTGAGTAGAGGTTTGCACCATGTCACTTGGCATCATCCAGAGATCCTGGGTTAGCTGATGAATGAAGAACAATCCCTTTCCCAAGCATGTTACTGGAGAACAGCACTAACACAGCTGTACCACTGCCAGGCTCCAAGGTAGCAGATAATCATGGGGCTATCTATATATGCAAAACATCAGCCTTTGGTAGCTCAGCACTGCACAGCACAGGCGCTATCCAAAATTGGCTTTAGATTTTTGAGGATCATGCCTTAGGATTTGTCTGCCCGTGATCCATATTATGTTTTTAAGCACTTGAGAGGATCTGTGCTTAATGTAACTGTGTCCCAGGTTTCATGACTGCTGAGGCTGCAGATGTAAAAACAGCATTTTTTATGACAGGGCAAAATTGAAACAATCCATGTCTTGAAAAATAACTATCTGAAAAATCTGTGCTTTTGCTTTCTTATCTATAGGCCTGGGGTATGCATAGAGTTAGGTCATCCTGCTAAAGGAGAACACACCTCTGTTTGGCACGTTTCTTTCCTTTTATCTGTTTCTTGCTCCTGAGGACAGAGAGCACAAAGGGAGCTACAGCCGCTCCTGCCCCTAGATTGGTTACTGATTAACCATATGGATTGTGGATTAGGAACAAAGTAATCCTTTGTGAGTCAGGATTCTTTATCCGGAGAGTGAATATGTGAACAGTGAGTTTAAACTATGTTCATAAAATGTTGCCTTTTAAATGCCCATCGCTCACTCATTCCTAATGTCACAACCATTACAACTGACATGTATGAAAGGAGTCTCCTTTACAGAGTATCTGCACAGTCCTCTCAGAGATATTCAGCAGTAACACAGCTGTGTTAGTTGTAACTAGCAGCCTTCTTTAATTAGTGTGCTGATGTTTCCCGAAAAACATTTTGATTGTGATGTCTTTGAAAATGATCAGCTACCAGCTGTGAACATTAAAAGGCTAAGTACAGGGAGGGGAAATAGTCTGCAGGAGAGCAAGTTTACTCCTACTAACACCTGGCTTCTTGGATAAATGTAAGCTTATTTGTAACTCTGATAGTGGTTTTGCAGTAAAACTTAGTGGTGAGTTTAAACAAAGCAAAAGACCTACTTGGAAAAGAGAAACCTGCATGGTCAGATACTGGATGCAGAGTGAAATAATCTGGAAAGTTGAGGGTACCAACAATTTGAGTCAGATTGGAGTTTTGCAGACAGTTCTGAAACAACCTGAACCACCAGCGATTGCAGATGCTTAATTTCAGTGGAGCAGTAGAAAAAACTCACAAAACAATACAAAAGTTCAGTTTCATTAAACTGCTGGATTCAGGAGGTTTTCTGCATTTAGAAATCCATGTTCTGAAATGCTGCCTAAAATTGCCTGTTTTTTTATGCATACTGGCATTACCTGCAAGCATTATAACACTGTGAGTATCGCCCCCACCACGAGGCTGGGGCCTTAGTGCGAGCAGAGCCACGATTTTCACATATAAGTGGCTTAGGCCTGTGGCAAGAAACACAGGTTGAGATGATTCTCTTAACATTCTGAGTAGGATTCAAGGACTTTGGAAAAATGCAGCAGAGCCAGTCTTTGAAGAAGTACTCTGAAACTTTGCTGAAGAGACAGGTCAGGTCGCAGTGCTGTGGGGAGATTCAATCCATGCCACTGGAAATTCTGTAAAACTAGATGTGGCCAAGATGACCTGAAGCCACTTAAGTGTCTTTTGAAAATTTTACCTATTGTGATGAATACAGTAATTATGATCATTAAATATTGTTGTTAAATGTTGTTCTTCCCCCTAATAATGAGTCTCTTGTGTCTCCGACCAGTCAGTGGGCATTTATACTGGACAAAGGGAAACTATCACAGCTGCTCCTTTGTTTTATTCACTGTTGATTTGGATGGTGTCCTCAAAAGGCTTCTGTGTCCATAAACTTCCATTTCTCTTGCAAAGCATATGGTTTCACCCACACTGCATGCCCAGAAGCCCTGTATCTGGTGATGCACTCCCCCACAATATGCTGGAGCATGTGCTGCCAGATATGGTTATGGACCACAACATCTCAGCAGTATGGATGACTGCAAAACAGTGCACGAGCGTGGTGCCTGGCCATACAGCTTACAGACAGAGCTATAGGGTTTATGATACCAGTAGTTCACCTTCATGCTTCCAGCACCAGCGAACAGAGCCTTTGTCAGCCAGCAGGGCAGTCCCAGCAGTGGCATCTGCACGCTGGGTGCAGCAGCTCAGGGAGTACATAGTGCACCTGGAACATAAAATCCCTGTGGGCTCCTTACTCTCTTGTGCTTTCTGAAAGTGGAATATCTGGAAGAGCTGGGGAAGAAGTGCCACAGACCTCTAGCCAATATCATGGTGCTTTTAGCTGAACTGTCGCTTGTCATGTCTGCAGGACACTTGGTCTTCTTCCTTTCCTCTTGGAACTTCATTCTCTGCTTAATTAATACATCAGCATTTGGGCCAGACCCTAATTGCATGGCTCAGCAGTGCTGTCATTTTCCTGGCACGGGGCTCCAGTCAGTGCTGGCCAAGGCAGAGGAGGCAGGGAGGGCATAGAAGCACTGACTTCAAGAGACACCTCAGCAGGAGGCACAGCATAAGACCAGAGTCACTAACCTGACTCATAATTCCTAATAACTCCTTAAGCCAGGGTGTGAGGTACCACTCTTCAAATTTGGTGCTTAGCTGTAGGTGACTACATGAAGCTTACTCACACAAGTTCCTGCTGGCACCAATAATAAACCAGAGTTTGGGGTAAGCTTCAGTTTTTTATTGTGCAAGAAAACTGAGGGGCCTGGGAGGCTTGATGAATCAGTTCTGTCACTAGTGGTCAGGACAGTGTTACCTGTTTCTTTATGCAAAGCAGAAGCCTTGGAAACTCAAGCAACATATAGAAGAGCAAGTGGCTCTCTGCTGTGACAGGCCAGTCCTCTCAGCAAGAGCTCAAATAGAAGCACGACAAAATGGAAAACTTCTTTCATAGTAGACAAAGGACATTAAATAACTGTTCTCAGATTTGGGATTTGGAGGGTCTTGGTTTTAAATACAAACCACATCTAACACTCTAATTTACTTTTAACCTTTTGGTGTTTTTAATTCCTTCCTTTTTCTGTCTTGGGAATTCTCCACTATGAAGCAAAAGATCCGAATCTGGGAACTTGTGCTTTGACACACCCTGAGTGTCTTGTTACATGAATGTTCAATGAAAAAAATGGGAACTATTTTTGTGTCATTTAGCACATTTAGCCACCATTTGTGCTGACAGCAGCGCAAACTTTTACTTGTTGCCAACTGAGAGCTGGAGGAGCTGGACGCTGAGGGCTCTCCCTTTTGTGAACAACCTGTTTACAGGACGACAAGAAATGCTCAGGTGAGCAGCATGGATTCCAACTGTGCCAAAGGTGGCAGCATGTTCAGGCCTCCCTTGGATGGCTGCGAGACAGCAGGTCCCTGCAGTGGCTGGGAGTTGCACAAGTAGGTGCACAGATAATCTGTGCCCCAAGG
>JAWWES010000133.1:11995879-12067427 GCA_035583135.1 Lophotriccus pileatus
GTGATGAGCACAAGCTCTCCGCTGACAGACTTCCTCCTCACGGGGACAAACAGCTTCACGAAAGCCTCCAGGTAGGAATAGGCGAGCGTGGCCAGAAACAGGAGCAGCTCCAGGAGCAGGTTCATGTTTCTCCCGAGGCTCCTCCGCTGCCCGAACTGTGCCGGGGCTCCACCGCCCCCGCCCCGCCCACGGCCTGCTAGGCCACGCCCCCCCGCTGAGCAGCGCCCAATCAGAGCCCGGGTAAGCACCGGGGGCGTGTCTGTGGGCGTGTCCAAGCCGCAGGAAGGGGGGCGGGGAGGGTTTGAGCATGGCCGGAGCCCACCAAGGCTCTCTGTCATTCCCCCTTCCCGGCCGGGCAGGGGAGAGAGACTAACATGGAAAATGACGCGTAGGTTAAGATAAAGCAGCAAAATCGAAATTTTACTGAAGCAAAATCGAAGTTTGAGCGTGCACCCAAGCAAAGAGGGGAAAAAAGAAAAAGACATTATTCTCTATTTCCCCTGATCAGGCGGCGTCCGCCCGCATCCCGGGAAGCACGGCTTCGGTACACGTAGGGGTCGCTCCGGAAGGCAAACTTTGTGAATAACAAATGCCATCCCCTTTTTCCGCCTCCTCCTCCTTTCGTAGCTTTTATATCTGAGTGACGTCACGCGGCATGGAGCATCCCTTTGGTTAGTTTGGGTCAGCTGGCTTCGTGGTGTCCCCTCCCAGAATCTTCCCCGCCCGCGCTTGCTGACGGCGGGCAGAATGTTGGAGAGGGAGCGCTGGTGCCGTGGGAGCGCTGCTCCGCAGTAGCCAAAACACTGGTGTGTTCCCGGCCCCCTTTCTAGGTACCAATGCCCAGCCCAGCACCGCGGGTCCGACGTGGGGAATGAGCTCCGTCCCAGACCGTCCCGCTGCGGGGCGTTCGTCACTGGCGCCGCTCCGCCCAATGCGGGACGAGCTTGTACCGGGGCCGGCGGGCGGCTCCTTCCCGGCCCGGCTGTAGGAGCCGCTGGGAAGGAGCGGTGTCCCCGAGCGGTGTCCCGGAGCGGCTGCCTCGCACCGCCGCTCCCAGCGCCCCCATCCCGGGCCTGGCCGAGAGCCCCGTTATCGGCCGCGGGGCCGAGGCTGAGGCGGGGCTCGCTCCCGCCGCGGTGGGGCCGCGGAGGCGCCGCCGATGCCGCTGCCGGCCGGGTCCCTGCGGCGGGCGGTGGCCGTGCTCTCGTTGTCCGTGGTGCTGTCGGCCCGGAGCGCTGCCCAGCGCCGCCCGGCACACAGGTACCGCGGGCTGTGCGCGGGGGAGCCGGGCCGCGGCCGCAGGTCAGTGCCCTGTTCTGCGGGGAGCAGCCGCCTCATGGCCGGGCCGAGATCCCGGGGCTGCCTCCCATCCCGGGGCTGCATTCCATCCCCCACCAGCGCAGAGGGAGCTCGGCGCGGGGTGTGCGGTGTCGCTGAAGGGTGTCCTTTCTGGACGCGGCAGAAACGCAAACCGGCCTGTCCTTTGAAGTGATGTAATTACAGAAAAATAGAAAAGTATTGTTGCCCTTTTCCGTATGTCTGTTAAGGGTTTGTGGTTTTTTGAACTTCAGGTGTCTTGTGAGTTGGACATTAGGAGGAATTTCTTCACAGAAAGGGTGGTCAGGTGTTGGAATGGGCTGCCCGGGGAGGTGGTGGAGTCGCGGTCCCTGGAGGTGTTTAGGGGAAGACTGGACGTGGCACATGGTCTAGGTGACATGGTGGTGTTCGGTCACAGGTTGGACTCGATCTCAGAGGGCTTTTCCGACCCAAATGATTCTGTGAATTGTGCTTTTGAGAATGTCAGCTCAGCAATGAACGTAGCGTGTGCTGTACTCGTGACCAGTGAACTCTCAACTGCAGTGAGAAGCAGAATTTCCTCTCCCAGATGCACCTGAAGATTTCACAGCATCTGAGATGTTTGGAAGTGGAACTGCTGTTTTTGAAAAAGCATGGCCTGTTTTGCTAGTTATAATCTAATATTCACATCTGGGTTCAAATACCAGAGTAAATAATGTATGAGTGGGGTTTTTTTTTTGTACCTGAAACTCATTAGTTTCATCATCACCATCATGCTCAGATGTTAGGTGGTTAAAATCTGAATATTCTTTTGCAGCAGATGTATATTTCCTTACGTAGAGGAAACGATTCTTTATTGCTAAAACCCCCACAACTTTTCACTAAGCATTTATGATTGTCTTGTTTCTGGGGTACTTTTTTAGGTAATCAGCCCTTGCTGAGCTTTAAGCCTCTTGTCTAACGTAATTTTCTTTATTTTTGTAACAAGTAAAAAAAATTGAGTTCAGGAAGACCACATTGTTTGTTGAAGGAAATCTGTGTAGAGTTTTTAAGACCTGATGAACAGGCACTGTAACACAATCTGTTGTATTTTACTATTGGCTGGTCTTTCAGCTTCTGAAAACCCATGGCAAAATAAAATAACTAGAGGCCTCAAGTATTTTTTTTCTTTTAACCTTATTTGATAGTTCTAACCTTTGTTTAAACTGAAAAGCAAAGTGTTATTCCATATCTGTATTGCACAAAGTGGTTTTTTGGTGCTCACTGCAACTTGTAGAGCTGCATTGCTCAGGCTCTTAGATGTTTCATTCTTGGTCTTACATGGTCTACTACTGGATGCAAGAGCAGGACTCTTGCAAGGCTGTGTTGTTTTATTGATGAATAGAGATTGAATAGAGATTTAAATACATATTTCATGGTTAAGCAGGC
Organism: Lophotriccus pileatus; assembly: GCA_035583135.1. Classification (NCBI taxonomy): domain Eukaryota; kingdom Metazoa; phylum Chordata; class Aves; order Passeriformes; family Tyrannidae; genus Lophotriccus; species Lophotriccus pileatus. Next base: position 11,998,604 of record JAWWES010000133.1, read on the forward strand.
TTCTTGCTGCATTTATGATAAATATCCTTGAGGTGTTCCTTGTATATGATTGCTAACTAGTCATTGTTCCTCACAGCCTGGAATAGCAATTCTAGTTATCAGCTTCTCCTCATGCTATGAAGTCTTCATGTGTATTTAGCAGGGTATCTTCTGTTTCAAGTAGCTGATGATAAAATTCAAAGTTGTTGGTCCTGCATACATTTGGAATGGTACATTACTGAAAGAAGCAGTGATATATTACTGAGAATTGTCTTCTGGAAAGAGCTGGGTCTATTCCACTTGCTCTCATGTACCCTGCAGATCTGGCATTAGATAGCAGGTTAAAGCCTAATGAATTAGATGCTATATTTCTTTTTTAATTATTATTTTTCAGTAACTCATCTGCAAACTGTTGGTCCCATCTTCATCCTGTGAACATGTTCAACAGTTACAATGTTAAGTTCCACCACAGCAAAGCTCTCACCTCACCATATCCAAGATCACAAGTTGAACGTAGCCAAGTTCCTGAAGATAAAGTGGGCTGGCTGACGGAATGGAAAGATTATAATCCTGTGGAGTACACTGCAAAGTCTGTTTTGGCTGGACCCAGTTGGGCAGATCCCCAAATCAAGTGAGTGGAAATGGTGGCTCTTTTCTTCTATGAACATGGAAGCAGGAAATAGTGATGACCTGAGTTAACAAGATCATCAGCTTAAGTGATGTGTGATTCTGCAGTGTTGTGTGAAAGTCAAGTGTAAGAAGAGTGGTGGTTAGAGAACTGAGTTGTTTGGGTTAGCTGTGAAGGTCTTTGACACATGATTTTACTGAGCTGTTGATGCTGTGCAGTGTTTCTCTATGTTGTGAGCTAAACAAAAATCTCCTAATTCTCTTTAAGAATTTGCGACAATATTTTCATAACATACTTGTTTGTTCATGGATTGAATACAGCATGAGAAAAGAAAGCAGAATTTTGGTTGTTGAGTGCTCTGACTCAGGAGATGTGACAGGCTGAATGCATGAGTGTAACTGTTGTGGGTTTTTTGACTGTGTATTCATTTTTATTGATTCTGTGAATATTCTCCTCTCAAAAAATTCTGTATGCTTCTTGACTAGAAAGTCAGATGCATGCATCTGGTGTAACTTGTGATAAATGTGAAAAGGTGATTCCTATGTATGCACATCTGTGTAGGCATCTGAGATTACAGCCTTACCTTCCTTGTTCCCCAATGCTACGTGAGCATGTGCTTCTGTTTACTCTTAGTGGGGTTTAATGTTCTGTTGATTACAAGGCAATCTTCAGACTCCACAGGTGTGCCAATGTTGTGCCAAAGCAAGCTGTGAAAGTGTTGGGTAATCTTTTAGTAGGTGTTAGTAATGCTTCAAAATTTTTTAAGTCAGGACTGGGGCCAGTTCTGGTTAGTATCTTTATTAATGATCTGGACGAGGGGATCAAGTGCACCCTTGGTCACTTTGTGGGTGACATCAAGTTGTGCCAGAGTGTTGACCTGTTGGGGGGAAGGAAGGCTCTGCAGAGGGATCTGGACAGGCTGGATCAACGGGCCGAGGCCAATTGGATGAGGTTCAATAAGGTGAAGTGCTGAGTCGTACACTTGGATTGCAACAACTCCATGTAGCATTGTGGGCTGGGGAAGAGTTGGAAAGCTACCCAGCATAAAAGGACCTGGGGATGCTGGTTGACAGCAGCTGAACATGAGCCATCAGTATGCCCAGGTGGCTGAGAAAGCCAATGGCATCCTGGCCTGGATCAGGAATAGTGTGGCAGCAGGACCAGGGCAGTGATTGTCCCCTTGTACTTGGCACTGGTGAGGCTGCACCCCAAATCCTGTGTTCAGTTTGGGCCCCTCACTACAAGAAAGACATTGAGGTTAGTCCAGAGAAGGGCAACAGAGCTGGTGAAGGGTCTGGAGCACAAGTCTGGTGAGGAACAGCTGAGGGAGCTGGGGGTGTTTAGCCTGGAGAAAAGGAGGCTCAGGGGGAACCTTATCACTCTCTACAACTACCTGAAAGGTGGTTGTAATGAGGAGGGTGTCAGTCTCTTCTCCCAAATAACAAGGGATAGGACAGGAGGAAATAGCCTCACTTTGTGCTGAGGCGGGGAGGGAGGGTCAGTTTGGATATTAGGAAAAATTTCTTCACCAAAAGGTTTATGAAACATTGCAACAGGCTGCCCAGGGAAGTGTTTGAGTCACCATCCCTGTAGATATTCAAAAGACATGTAGATGTGGCACTTAGGGACATGGTTTAGTTTTGGGCTTGGCAGTGCTGGCTTAATGGTTGGACTGAATAATTTTCAAGGTTTTTTCCAACTGAAACAATTCTGTGATTCTACAATTCTAACTTTAACAAGAATACCTTTGAAACATTTTGTCTAAATGAAGATTTAGGGAGATATGACATTAAATACTTCAGTTCTGCACTTTTCCAGCAGAACTAAATACAGGGAGATTGTCATGAGTAAAGATTGAGATTTTATATAAAGAAAATGGAGGGCCTGCAACTTAAGTTCTGGTAAAAACTGCTCACTGGTCCAGTGGGTGTTGCCAGTCTGATGGTTTTGGGGGGCAGAGGGGTGTTTTGTGTTTTATAACTTATATCTATTAAATCATTATTTTCCACACAGTGATAAAGATTTTTCTCCCAAATTCAATGAGAGAGATGGAGAAGTGGAAAGGAAGAGTCTGAATGGCTTGTATGTGGTAGAAAATGGGAGGCCCCGGTGAGTGTGTTTTTTTCGTTCGCATATTTATCTCAGTGATGTAGTTTCAGTCCTTTGGCAGATCTGTCAGTTTTGGTACGTGGTACCTGCTAGAACAAACCCAAGGTAGTCTTCCTTAGAGACAGGAAAGCTGATACCTCAGAGCCAGAGTTCTTCCTGGAAGAAGGTTGTGTCAGAGAGACGTGAAATGGTTAGCCAGTACTACTGCCACAACATGGGATGGTGGTGGCACTGGAGTCAGGGGAGGTCTAATGCTGTCAATAGTAGGGTCTGTTGGGTTAATTGTTTCCACAGTTTGACCAGATGTGGGGCTCTGAAGCTTTTGTTCCCCTTGTGTGCTAAGGTGGAGGGGTAGAGTATTTCCTTCCACTGGCAAATTCTGGCAGAGCACAGATGGGTAATCTCACCTAAAAATAGTTTATCTTCTTTCTGCCTTTTGTACATAATTGAATACTCTGTGCACCGATAGTCTTGGAAACTAGATTCCATTTTCAGACAAGATTGTGTGCATAATCAGAGTGATGCTTGATCAGGAGCATCTTGGGACACAAGATCTGAAAAATGACAAAGCTGTTTTGTCTTTTCCCTTTGCCTATGCTATTAAACACAAAAAGAGATTGATGAAGGAAAAAACAATGTCGTGTCTCTCGCCTTTTAAAGCTCAGGAGGATACTGAATGCATGTTGCTATCCTTTCCTTTTTTGTTATTTAATCTTCCTTAAAGCTTTTTTTTTTTTTTTTTTAGAATACTTGGTGCATCTTTTGAATGCAGGGAAATAAATATGTTTAGTGTACTGTTCTGTCAAGGGTATAGAAATTTAGCAGTAAACAAATCCCGTTTCATTCCAGCTGGCCTTCAGAGATCAGAGGGACAATAGCATAGACCTAACTCATTGATCAGGGTGTGACTGGGCTTAATTTCTGACTAGAACCAGTTCAGGGCTCTGAGTTGTGTGCTGTGACATTTATTTCAGAAATCCAGCGGGAAGGACTGGCCTCACAGGCAGAGGATTGTTAGGGCGCTGGGGACCAAACCATGCTGCTGATCCCATCATAACTAGGTAAGGGGCAGGTGACTGCAAGGTACCCTGCAGTGCAGAAAAAATGCATTTTGTTTCTTCTGTGCATCGCTGGACAGGCTATTGCTTTTCATGGTCCTTTTGTGTGTGTGTTCTCTATATGTAAGCCCATTCAGATGTGGGTATCTGAGTGAAGAGATACACAGGCATGAAGAACACATGGCAAAGAGTAAGGACTCACTGCTCATTACAAGCAATTGCTTCTGAAATGCTGAGAAAGCACATTAAAAAAAGCAACCCAGGAAGCAAAATTCAATAGAAATACATTATATAAAGAATCTTCCATAACAAATGTAAGAACTGAAAGGATTATGTGATGCTTTGATACTATACTGCCAAAAGGCCTTAGATGAGGCATGTGAAATTAAATTGCAAGAATAGATTTTTCTGTCATAATGACTCAACTGCAAAAAAAAAAAAAAATGAAAAGCTACGTGCCTGCTTTTATTATGTAAGAAACAGTAACCTGACTTAGTATATTATAGGAGGAGGTGGGGTTAAGATCCTCTTTTGGTCAGCGTGTGCTTTGTTTTAATCTACTTTTGCCAGCAGGATCTGTGTGTACATGCTAGCTATTTTACACCAAGCATTCAGGAAAGACTTTGTAGTTAACAAAAGTTCAAGTTAGGAAGTGCCATGTTGAAGGTAGAACCGTTGTGAAAAATCATCCTGGTGCATTTTAGTTCTTCCCCTTTTCAGAAGGATGCCGATGCTACTGAGTTGCTTCCTTGAAAGTAAAGGACATGCTGCTTTTGTTTTAGTTTTTGTTTAGACAGCTTTTTGCTTTAACTATTGGTAGTTCTTAATCCTTTACTGAAGGCAGTGGTGCGTGTTTGTGCCCTTGTCGTTTGCTACAGGTGGAAAAGGGACGGAAGTGGCAATAAAGTTGCTCATCCAGTTACTGGCAAAAACATCTTGCAGTTCGTGGCTATCAAGAGGAGAGACTGTGGGGAGTGGGCCATTCCAGGGGTAAGGGCGAAGCTCCAGAGACATCTCCCCGCTGGTGAGGCCATGAGGCAATAACTGGCATGCATGTGATGGAAGATTGCTTTTTGTTGAATGACCTGGTGTTGCAGCAGTGAGGAGAAACGCTCCTTGAACTAACTTTGCCCAGGCATCAGCTGGCATGCCTTCTGCTGTTTCTGCATTGCAAAGTGGTTTAAACCTGTTTAAATCTGCCCATGTCTTGCTTAATGCAGGCACAGTTAATTCCACTGCAGGTTTTGAAGGGTGTGTGTGCTTGATCTTTACACCTGAGTGTAAAGTTCCTCCTGTGTCCAGAGTATGATGCAGGTGGATGTAATATACTAAGAACTGGGAGTTACAGCAAGAGGAATCTGAGGGACTGAAAAAAATCACTTTTTTTTCCCTCTAAGGGGATGGTGGACCCAGGGGAGAAGATCAGCGCTACCCTGAGGCGGGAATTTGAGGAGGAGGCCTTGAACTCTTTGCAGAAATCGCCTGAGGAGAAAGCAAAATTGGAGAAGCAGCTCCAGAAGCTGTTCAGCCAGGAACACTTTGTGGTGAGCTCTGGGTGTCCTGTAATAGCCTCTTGAGCTGTGCCTGTAACTCACAGCTGTATGAAGCTTGAGAAAGTATAGCTGAAATGAAAATAAGTTGTGTTGCTCAGGTTGCTCATGGTGTAGGAAACGGAAGGGACTGCTGAAAATGCTGTAAGGGCAAACGTGTCAGAGGAAAGGAAAAAAAATCTTAGTGATTCCACTTAGTTTGTTGTGACACTGAGCTTGTTTTGGTTTGTTTGGGGCCTTAGGTGTACCGAGGATATGTGGATGACCCTCGTAACACTGATAATGCCTGGATGGAGACAGAGGCTGTGAACTATCATGATGAAACAGGTGGGTGTCTCCATGTGTGCTCTTTTACTCCGTAGGCTGGTTTGAAATTGGGACCTATGTTGAGCTGAGAATGGCAAGGAAATTGGGGAAACATGCAAGTCAGGTGTAAAATATGGGACTAGATTCTTAGAATCATCTGTTATCTTGGACTCTCATTTTTCATCTGCAAGATACATCAATCTGGTCAGGTATTTCTGACTTGTTAAGTCAGAGACTTCATATAGTGACATTTCCACCGAATTTTGCGTAGTAGATACCAGCTGTGAAGTTTCACATGTCAGTGGTCCTTGATTTATCGGCCCCCAGAAATAGAGGAGATACTATATCTTTGGTCTTTGTTTCTAATGCAGAATTTAAAAGCATTTTTTTAGTTGTTGTCTATGAAGTCCCGGGACTCTTTTTTTTTAGAAATGGAGTAAAAACTTAAAGAGGGAGCATTTCAGAAGCCTTTCTGCATCCCTTCTTCAGTAGTATTTTTGATTTTGGTGCCTTTAGTAAAGTTGTAATTATTCTGTTTTTTATAGGTGCATATATGTTTCAGAGTTCAGTTTTTCCTGTAGAATAATACCTGAGAAAAGCAGCAGTCAAATGTTAGGCAAACAAACAAAAATCAAGGCAGAGGGATTGGCTAAATTTGGAGTAGTGAGTATATGTTGTCCTGATGATTTCCAGTAACTTTTCATGCTGCTGCTGCTGATGTCACCACCCTAGCAGTGGTGACAAGGAGTTACCACCACCTCTGCCACTCAGATTTGCCTTAAAATAGTGCAAGTATGAGAAAAGTCGGTCAATGATTCTGTGCTAGAACCTATTTCTTTTTTCTCTGAGAAGCAGTTGAAGGTTGCTGCCTGTGAGGGAACATTGTGGAAGGGAGAACTGATTAGATGTGAGAAGAAAAAGCAAGAAGAAAAGATGCAATAGTGTGTCCAAACTCTTTTTTTTTGTGAACAGGTGAGACAATGGATAATTTGCCTCTGGAAGCAGGTGATGATGCTGGAGCAGTGAAGTGGGTTGACATCAGTGAGAAGCTTGAGCTGTATGCAAGTCATAGCTACTTCATTAAGCTTGTGACTGAAAAACAGGGAGCCCACTGGAGTGAGGATCCTGAACCTGAGTGCCATGAATGATGTCAACGAGGAACTGACAGACATCAAGAGGAGAATATGTTTCCAGCCTTGAAACAGATGGCATTGTCATTTTCAGAGGAAATTCAGTGAAAATTCTGTGAAATTCAGCTGGAAAAAACAATGGACAGTGATAAATAGAAGGTTTTTCAGAGACTTGAGATTGCTTCTTTTGATTTCTTAGCTAGTGTGAAATGAGATGAAGGAGGAGCTCAGACCTTGCTTTGCTTTCTTGTCTTCATTATTTGCAGCTGTTTCATATCTGCAGATCTGCACAGCCTCACTGGGATTCTGACTGGTGGTGGTTCAGAGGCTGTCCACTTTAGCTCTGTATTCTTTGCACTGATTCCTTGTCAGAAATGAATCCTTAAGGGATGTGAGACTTGTAGGATAACCTGGACAATGACTTAATTTAAGTGCTATGTAATAAAGTGAAGTTTCTTTTTTGAGTCGTTTCACTTGACTTGCAGTGATTTTCTATTTTAAGAGACTGGTTTTCACATTTAATTACTCTTTAGTTTATGGTATAGATGGTATTCACATCTGAATGTGTGACAGTGCCTCTATGTAAAAAGATAACTGTTGAAGGATGAAACTTGATGGCTGATTTGGAGAGCTGGATTTTGAGGTCCCTCTTCCCACTGTTTATGGCAGTACAGCTGTGAGGGAGACTGTACCATAAACAGAATCACTGGAAAGAGCAGCCTTAAAGTATAAGCACAATCTTAAGCTCTACCAGGGGAGATTTAGGTTGATATTAGGAGGAAATTTTTTATGGAGAGAGTAATCAGACAAAGGAATGAGGGTGGTGTTGGACTAACATTAGCAGCTCTTGGTGGTTCAAGGGCAAATTAGCAAGGGGTGAGGGGACTTCCACTATTTAAGCTACCAAAATAGCATTTCTGAATCCCATATTCTTTTCATTGGAAAGGTGACATGGCTCAGGTGATATGTGTTTTCTGGTCTTCCTTTGTAGGAATAGTATTTGGGGCTTCTTCCTTAAAGCAGAGCTTGCTTGGAGTGTTTTCACTGAAGTGCTTAAAAATAAAATCACAGAGTTAATGGGATTCAGGAATAATCTCATCCTGTCCTGAATTTTTTATGCTTAAACTGTGCCTCTCTTGAGGCCAGCAAGAGATGGGAGGTGGTGAAAGACACAGTTAGCATCTTTTCTAGGAAAAAAAATGGTAGCACTAGTTGGTGCTTCTGTGGGATGAAGGAAGAATGTCTCTGCTAAGGAGAATAAGGAGGCGTTGGAGCTGTGATATCCTGTTCTCCTTGTGATGGTGGACGTGTTGCTAAGCAGTCTTGGTATGCATCCACACTCACCATGCTCATACAGAGTTTGTCAGCAGGAGATCTGCTGTGTGGCATTGGTACTATTCCTGTTGAGCTTCAAGAGGTGGGGGAAGAAGTATCTGAAAAGTGCTGATCTTTTTTCCTGTATTGGAGGAATTACGGCTTCAGGATTAGCGTATATGATCTGCGCTCTATTTTCTTCTGCTCCTTTAAATCTGAAATGAAGTTTTCACTGAACCTTTCCACTGCCTGGGTACTTTTTCGTTAACAAAGTTCTGACAAAAAAACATATATCTAGGTAGACATTTTATTGAGACTTCTATGCAGAATGTTAAGCTGACAATACAGTAAATAAAGGAAACAAGCCTGATTTCAGTGTATGGTAAAATCCAAATTCTATAATTCTACTGAAGAGGTTTGTGAACAGGTCAGTCTTTAGGTTAGTACTACTTATTGGTTCAGAGAGGTCATGGATACATGTAAGGGCAAACACGTTGTTTAGCTATAAACCAATTGAAATAGTTAAATTTTTCTGCTGTTAATGAATGTAGAAATTTTCTGCACTTATTTTATTTGATAAGAATGCAGTGAACCTTACACCACCTTTGTCTTGAAAGCTGTTAATTACAGAAATAGACAGGGTTCACATATTTCACCAGTTTTAGTTCAGCACTAGGAATCTGTTCAGCCAGGCTCAGAAAAGGAGATTTTCATTTATGTCTTCTGCAACAAAGAAGAATAAGAAAGCATTATTAACATTTTATACCAAAAAGGCATTTTTTGCTGTATCACTATCAATAAAGTGGTACACTGAAATTTCAGAGGACTCATGTAGGGAAATGCTATCCCTAACAAAAGAGAAGTATGGTTACTGCTGTCATACTCAGGAGCCATTCATTTAGACCCTTCTTGATGGTGCTTTCCTGTTTCTAGAGTTAGGTCTCCTTGATCTGTTTGTGAGCCAAGAATCCCTTCCACCACCCTCTTCACAAATGACTGACCCTATGAATGAGCAAACATTGGCAGCAGTACATGTGTATTAAGACAAGTTCTTGCAGCTTTTTTCCACCTGTGTACTGTGACTGGTAAATTGTCATCAGAAGAGCTGGAAAAGAGTGAAGCCTTTGTGTGTCTGACCTCTGACCAGAATCAGCCTCTACTTAAAGTTAGGGGACTTGATGATAGGATTTTGAACACATTTATTCAGTCTGAATATTTACCCAAACGCCTTCTGTCACATAACTCTTCTGGGATTAACCTGTGCTTCCTTGTTAACCCTTGCTTAGTGAGTGGCAGTATTGTCCAGCTGTCACTCAGGGCTAGATCAGAAGGTGGTAGATGGTGAAAGAATGCCTTCTGTTGAATGCAGTAGTCTCATAAATCTCAAATTACTATCATGACAACTTCTGTTCAGCTGCTGCCTAATTCTAGACATATCACCAACACAGTAGTACTAAACTTTTTACTATCCTAGAGAAGTTTCAGTGTGGATTGAGCTGAATCAAACGTGTGCCTATCCCATTTAGGATTTAGAAACTGTCCCTGCCTCTGCCTAAGCTTCCTGTTGCACGCAGTCTGGTGGGCACGTGTTGCAAGCAACAGATTAGGTGAAATAGCCTACCGTGTGATGAGAGCATCTGTGTTCTGTATAGTAATCGGGAGATTGATCAATCTCTACTTGGTCAGTGAAAGGTCTTGGTTGTTTTCCCTACTTGGCTTGAGGTCTTTAAATGCATTTTCAACCACTGATTTAAAAGTGCAAGCTCACTTCACCTTTCTTTTGGCACTGAAGGATAAAATAGAGTGTTTCTTGAGAGGCAGACCTTTTTCCTATCTTTATGGAAAAAATGTAGAACCTTGCCCCTTCTGCAGTCTTGTCATTACTGTTCCATTTGCCTCTCAGCACAGTAGCCATGAGCTTCTGGTTACAATTTCTTTGCCTCACGCTGTGGTCCGAGAACATGGCTTGTCCTGACTGGAAAGTTTTTCAGGCACATCTACCTGTTCGTTTATATTTACCTTCTTTAATCCCAAAGCAGTGGCACCATTCCTTCAAAGCAATGAGTTTGTCTTGGTCTCCATCGCACTCCTGGAAGAAACGGGTTATGCAGTGTTCCATGGGAACAAGGGAGGCTCTCAAAGGTGCGAGCTCCGAGTGTGTTAATAATCTGAAAGAAAGAGCAGGTATGTAGAGCTGTATTTCATTAATAAATCATCAGGATTATCAAAGATGCTCTAAGCTGCTAGAAAACGTCAACAGTGGCTTTATCAGAGACACTCCAGTGGATTCTGTTTTGGTGCTTCTGTAGCAAATCTGTCCCAGGTGATGATATATAATATCCAATAATCTAAAAATCTAAAATATTTTAGCTGCTATTTGTTTGTTAAGTTTTGTTTTATCAAATAAGTATTACTTGTGTAGTAATTACTAGTATTACAAGTATTACAAGCTCTAAACTCATCAGTTACAGAGTGTTGCTGTTAATCCTTAGGAGATCAAACTTGCAAAGGTGCTTAGCTATGTTCTAAGACAGTGGGTGTGATTGTTGTGAGGTATTGAGGGCCTAGAGCTTTGAAATATGGATCCCATCACTGAGTGATATGACCAAAAGCCTGAAATTTGGGTCGTGTTCTCAGAAGCTGTGAGCTTTCTCTGAACTGTGACACTGGTGCTGTCTTAGATATCTGGTCCTTAAACTGTGGTATTATTTGAGAACTGGAGATACCTCACTAGTGAGTTAGTACTGACAGGACTCTGTCCTTTGTACTTAGCCTGTTGTTCTTAGCTTCAGGATTTCATCCTGCTTCAGGGCATTAGTAGCTATTAAGACACTGTAGAACTTTATGCAAGGCAAGAGGTTATAGCAAGTGCTGACCTAAGACATTACTGTAGGAAAACAATGAGGGAAGAAGTTCTGTGTTAGAAAGGATGCTGGCTTCTAACATCTGAGGGACTGGTTCTATATGTACAGAATCCTTTGAGTGGTTTAGAGAATTAAAACAGCCCGAGTTTAAACAGCAAATCAGCACTGAGCCCACAAAGATTTGTTTGTTTTTCTCTTACCTGTCAACAGGGTGCTGATCAAGCTGATGAAACTGCCAGTGCACAGGATACACATACATGTGATAATTTTTCTCAAAGTCATGCAGGAGCAGCTCAACCGTGTGGTCACCAGCCACAAGGCGCTTGTCATTCTGGTAAATTTTTTTGACCTTAACGCAATGCAGAAATTGTTATTTTTTTGTTTAGGGATGAAGATCTGCCCTGAACAGAACTATGCAGGTGTTTCAGAGAAATTAAAGTTCATAAAATACCAAAGGGGAAATGGGGTTTAGTGTTTGTAACTATACACAGGACGAAAAGCTTGCTTCAGGTAGACCAGGTGATTTTTGTTGCTGTCCTTGTCAACTTTGGTAGTAAACTAGAAAAGAGGTGAAAGTCCTGTGGCTCAGTTGTCAGACTCAGCTAATGGGGGCAGTAGCTTCAGGGTGGTAGGAGATTATGCCAGTTTTATCACATATTCTGTCCTGTGGCAAGCAACTCAGGTTTTTGTGTGAAATAATCTCCAAAATCATCTAATTCATACCACTTAGTATGAGGTATTCTGGGCATGTTCCTCCTGGTAAGTGTGTAAGTAGCCTTTGATGTTGCTCAAGCATATTTTGTATAAAAATGCTGTGACCTACTGCATGTACTTCCTACTTCACAGTTAGAGGAGCCCAGGTCTTGGTTTAACTTAAACAATGGCTTTTTTTGGCAGTTATGGCATCTGTATCTTCAAAACCAAACTCCTGTCACTGTTTCACTTGACATAAATCTTTCCCTGAAAAAGAATAGGCCCAATGGCAATAAATGCTCACTCCATTGTAAGACAATGTAGTGTGATGTTGCAGCTCTACTGCATAGGTAGACCGTTCATCTTATGGCTGCCTAGTTTCCTCAAGTCCTTTGGAAAATGGCACTGACTTCATGAATTTGGTTATCCTTATCCATGTATTAGTTGATCTTTCCAAGAGGTTTGTCGCAAAGCTTTCCTGAAGAGGAGCTGTTTCATGTGTTCTTAAGCAAATGATAGTTATCTAAGTGTGCCTTAATTCTGACTTGTCTGACTCTTGTCTGGAGACGCTGACTTCAGAGTAATACACTTGGCTTGCATTTGTTTGGGTGAGAGGGGCATTCATAGCAGAAATGTTTCTCACCTTAAATGAGTGTGAGGGGACATGTAAGTGCATTTTGCAACTTGTGAATCTAATTGAGTCTAAAGTACCTTAACCAGAACAGGTATGCTCATAGGAAATGAGAGAACTAGTGAGATGTGGATCACTTTTTTCACATGGTTAGTCCAGTTCTAATAATGTAACTTCATGGTCTTATTGGAAGAGGATTGCTGACCTTATTCCTCTGCTTTTCAGTTAGAATTCCAGATGTGTTGAGATCACGTTCATAGTATTGCATAAGGATGTTCTTGAGCCAGTCTCGCATCCGGAGGGGAAACTGATCCACTTCATAATCAGTACAGGGCGGGATGTCTGTGCCAAACAGGAAAGCTTTTGTTAACAGGTGATCTGTTAAGTCCCCATTTGAGCATTTCTGAGCCCAGTTAGATTTAGTTGATTCTCACTATCAAACTTTCAGTTAAACTTAAAATTGATGGAGCTGTTAATACATAAAATTGGGAATGCAACTAATGAGTTCAAATGAGTTCAAATATAAATATACAATTCTTTGGTGCACATGCTTAACCAATTGTGCAAGCCACAACCTTTATGTATCTGTGCAGTTTCTGAGCATAGTTGTGCAGTAAAACTCTTATCAGTCAGTTGCATGAAAGTGGAGTTTTTGAAAGCAAAGGAATATGCTGGCTGGGAGTGCACTTTCCTCCTACCATAGGCAGCAATTGATGAGCTTGGAAATCAGTTCTGGCTTTTAGATCTGGCTTCTGCATTTGACATCTAAATAGGTTTTTGGATGATTTTTGGTTTGGTGGTTTTGGTTTTTTTTTTCCAGGGGTGTTTGGACTGGATATTTTCATTTCTTAACTCTGTAAATACTGTTTTTCTGGTGAGGTTATTAAAAAAAATAATCAGAGACTACAGCAACAGAAACAGACAGTGCAGGGGGAAGATCAGGTTGACAACGAATTGGTGTAAACATAGGAGAGATGTCTTTAAGTTTCGTGTGCTTAATACTTAATACCCTTAAGTGTAGGAAAAGTGACTTTTTAGACATGTTTAGGGTTTGAATGTCTTAATTAGCAGATAATTGATGCACTAGTGGCAGAGCACAGGAAGAAAGGTAATTTAGGGCTGGCCAATAGTTAACATTAGTGGCTCTTTATACCGAGGTGAACGCTTCATAGAAAAACAAGCCTTACATTTGCAGGAGCCCATATAGTCTAGGTGCAGCTGGCGTCCCATTTTTGTGCCTTCCAGTCGGCATTTGGTGCCAAAGAGTTGACATGTGCCATCATAAGTCTTGTTGTCCGTACCACAAACCTAGAGGACAAGTGAAAAGCCAAACCACCCCCACCACCACTGTGTTGAGAAAAATTATTGCCCTCGTGTGGGCATATATAATAAAAGTATCATGAACATATGGTGTGGCAGTTGTGAATACCCACGGGGAATACATGAGATCAGAAGTACTCGAAATTGTAGTTGTTGGATGCCTACGTAAGGATTAGTACTCTGTACTTACACATGCAGTTCTGAAACACTTGAATTTATTTTTTGTGCATTAGTAATACAGTTTGAAATGCCACAGGATTACTTCACTCAAGATGCATGAGTACTCAGCATGTGCTCTAAAACATCAAACGGATAAATAGAACCTTTAGGGACAGGGAAAAGCTACAATCCCTGAGAGACCAAGTGAAGCAAATCAGTTACTGTGTAGTTACACATGTTCATACTGCCCTCAAGCCAAAGTCAGTGAGTTTGGGTACTTTATACTGACTTTTGCAATTATTGAAATCGCTCAAACTCACTTGCATGCTTCTTAGGGCAGAATTATTCTAAATAATAGCAGGGGGAATGTGTTATAAACACTTTAGGTGGCTTTTCCCAGTGCTCTGCACTATATGAAATACTTACATGCTCATAGTCTTTGGTGGAAGGGCAAGCAGCAGGATCTTGGCAAATACAGTGGGGGTTCCCCTGTTTGTCCTCGTGGCAGACTTTACCTCTTTTGCAGTGGAAGTTCCGACATGGGTCTAGCAATCATAGCAAGAAGGAGGGACTGTTAGAAGTGATGGGATGAAGCCAAGTGCTTGTCAGATACTGCTGAAGCAAAATACAGTCCAATATTTGCCAAGAAGTCTAGTGCATTTTTAAGTTTCTTAGAATGAAGCTGGATCTTGTGTTGGATAAATCCAGCCAAACTTTAAATGAGGATTTTGGTGATAATTCTAGCACTCCCAGGTTTGAATTGTATGGGGAAATAATTTTCTCAGAAAAATCTATTTCTTCTCTAAGGACTGACATTCACTTCCAGCTTCCTTGTGAAACATATCCCATCTGTCTTTGCTGAATCAAGCACTGATATTTTTCCCACTCCTAGCTGAATTCAATCTACTGTTCTGAAACTGAAAGCTTTCAGTGCAAGGTAACTCCCATTTCTGTATGACTGACCCAATAATTTGTGCAGTCTACAAATGTTTTTCATATACAAATGACTAAATCCAAGGGTGTATGGTGGGGGGGTACTCTGGGAACATGACCACAATGCAGGATTATGCACAAGCACAGTTCAGTCATGTGAGATTGTGTGCTGCAAAAGGCAGAAAAGAACTGCAGACCAGCAGATTCCCCAGCTGCAGAGAGTCAGGAGTTACAGAATGGCTTTGCTTGGGGCTTACCCAGGAGAGCCTTCTCAGTCCTATTGCTGAAACTTTCCATCTCACCATAGGAACTGCCTGGAGTCTTAACCTGTACAGTCACAGAGGCATAAACAGAAGTTGTGGTAAATCTTGGGAAGAAAAAGAATACTTGGACGAAATTTTTTCAGGTCCAAATACAGAGCTAACTGAGGCATAGTTTGCCCTCCTTGCAGCAGAGAGAGGTTGCTATGCAAAATGTATGAGAAGAGCATAAAGCCTCTGGTGGTATTAATGTGCTCTTGTTATTTGGGGAAATAAAAAGTAGGAGGTGGAGAGGGAGAAACAGAAACTCAGTAAGGCCTGAGTTTCTCATAATTATTCTGTGGAGTCTAGCCCTGCCTTCCAAGATGTTCACTTTTGCATAGTATTGTTTAAAATCTCTGCGAGAGAGGAGTGAACAGGCTGTCCTAGTATGCTGAGACTGGGTTTCAGGTTTTGTATTTGTATATCCATATTTATTTGCATGTTTCATTACACAACCCATCAGGGCTGGAGCTCTTACATGAATTGTGTTCACTTCCTTTCTGGTACATTCATTGCTCTATGTGCAATGACACAGGATGAAGCAGATGAGTAGTGAATAAAGGGGGGGTTGGGACTTCTGCATATTAATAAGTGATTACACCTGCTTTTCTCAAAAATATAATTTCAGTCATCAGGAATTTTAATTTGGAACTGGTCCCTCTCCACCTTTTTGTAGTATTTCAATTTTATTTTGAAAAGATAGTTTACCTTATCTTCACTTTCCATTGAGTTCATGATCTGAACAGAGCTACTCATTTTCAGTTGTTGCTTGCTGTCAGAATTAGGTGGCTCATTATTGTAATCATCTGATTCAGAGTGAATAAACTCTTTAATCTTGACATTTTGATAATCCTCAGTCTCTCTATGAACTGCAGCATCATCTTCAGTGGTTCCTTCCCCTTCATGCTCAGTACTGGTGCTCTCCTGGTCATTACTCTGGATTCTCTCCTCTTCCTCATCGGCTGCTTCTTTCCAGGTATTGCTGAGATACTCCTCACGATCAATATCACCACTGTCGTGACCCTCGTCATCATTACTGTCCTCTGTATCTTGTATTTTCACCACTGTGTCATGATCACTCTGATAGTTTACTTGAATATCATCTTTCCTCTCCTGACTTTCCTGTTTGTCATCCTGATCTTCATTATGGGTTTTTTGAGAGAGGGGTATTTTTCCTTTGTAGGGCTTCTTTTGGCTGTTCTCCCTCAGTTCTTCCTCTAGGTCAAATTTCTCCCCATGTCTCTTGGTTATCTGGATTGGTTGGCTGGAATCTCTCAGGACTTCATCCGATTGCACCCTGTTTCCATTTTGCTGTCTTCTGTATCGGTCACCCTGCTTTCTCTGGTGGCCTTTGTGCTTCGTATCTCTGGAATCAGTTTCTTCACCCCATTCCTCGTCTTCTTCTTCTTCCATGCTTTCTTCTTCATCGCTTTCACTGCTTTTTTCAGGCAGGCCAACTGCATTTTTGTTGTATTTCCACATGTTATGCTCCCGATCAAGACCGAGAGTGCCCACTGGATGTCCTACGTTGCCTGTAAGGTGTCGGCTGGCCATGTTGCCGTGTTTCTCATGCCTCCGGAGCTGGTAATGCTCAGAGCTGGTCTGTTCTCTGCCGCTGCTCCCAGAGTCACCGTCCTGATTATCAGAAGCCAAACCTAGTTGATTGTGCAGTGCAAGGAAATTGATGCTTTTCAGGCTATTTTTCCCTTGATGCTCGCTACCAGTTCTCCCATGTTTCCTGATGGGCTGGGGCTCATCCCTGTGCTCAGTGCCTGGTACTGATACCGCTGGTTTTAAGTTTCTGTGAGTGGGCAGCAAATCACCCTTGTCTACATATCCTGTGTTCTCTTCCTTTGAGGCTTCAGGATGAAAATCTTCAGTCTTAAAAAAAAAAATAAAAATTAAAAGAAATATATAAAATCAACAACTAGATTAATAAATCTTGGGATTTATTTGAAGTTGATAACGTGTTATTTTTGCCTTGTATTGCAAAGAGTGACAATGGCTTTATTTGTTTTCTTTGTGTATGTTCCTCTTACTCTAGCCCAGTGCACGAAATGAGTATGTTGTCTTATGAAATCTCAAAATGTTTAATTAGTAATTTAGTGTCATAACTCCAGGCACTTGTAGGCTGCAGTAATTATCACTTAGCTCAGTGAGAGAATTATCATTTACCTCCTGGGAGAAGAGGAGCATGAGAAGAGAGAGTACCTTTCACAAGGTGTTGTGATAGTAATTCCTGAAAAGAGCACTGCATCTTAACTATTTCATACTCAATGTTTTGTCTACTCTGAGTTTGACACATCATTGCTTCCTAGCTGAATTCATCAGGAATTATTGTATTTGGTAGCAATGATTGTGTCATAAGCTCACTAGCAGGAGTCATAGGTGTTTTATTGGCTTTTTTTTTTTATGCTGTCAAGCCAATAGCAAAACTAGTACCTTCAGTGTAAAAGGTTCAAATGCTCGAGCAGAAAACAGGTACTAAAATGACTTGATGTCTTACTGCAGCAATTACCTTTCTGCTGCTGGGTGAGTCCAGGCACTTCCAGTAGCAGCAATGTCTAGTGTATTTCTGAACAACACCTATTGATGTTCAGTGTTGCTTATTGCTTACAGCAGTATAGCACCTGATGTTGATTTTTCTTAAAGCTTTTGGGGGGTTTATTTATGAAGATGAGTCCTTCTCGGTGTCCAGGTTGCTGGAATAGTGTTTCCTTTAGTTTGAGCACTCTCATCACTGCTTGGAAACAAACACTCTACTAACACTTATACGAATTTTTTTAAAAGGTAGTAATTTGGTACTAATTTGGCTCTTGGCAGATCAGCTATATCCTATTTCCTAATGTCAAACCGATATTTAAATGTTTTACATCTTTGTCTTTTGCCTGCAGAACTTGCTGAAGCAGGAGAAGTACTGGGCCATATATTCACTATGTCAGTTCCAGCTCTAACTTTTTCAGAAAAAGATTGCACTTTTGCTCAAATCTAAGAGAAATTCAGTGTAAAGCTTTTCCAAATTGAATGCACTATTCTAGAAGACCTTATAAAAAGTGATCTATGTGTAACAAAGCATCGCAAGCTGATACTAAAACTTTTTAAAATGAAGGATTTAATCAACTCTCAGAACTCGGTTGCTTGCGAAGGTAGTTGGGCAAATTTCAGTCGCTGTAGCTGTGATTAGCTACTGTTAGAGGACAACTGGCCTTTGCTAGATGTTGCATATACTTGGAGCTGATGATTCACTGGCTATTGCAGTGTTTTATTTTGATGCAAGTATCTTCTGTGAGTTGTTGTGGGAGACAGCTGTGGGCTACAAACTAGTTATTATACCATAATTTCTTCTGCTGGATACTTCTTTAAGAAATGTTAATTTTTTTGGTTTTCATAATTCAGAACACAATCTGGATTGATATGAAATGCAATCTGGAAAGCTGTACAAAGTGGGATATAATTTATAATTAAAAAAAAAAAAGGTTAGCAGCAGAGTTGGGATTTTGGATTTCAGACCACGCTCTGAATTTGGTAGTTCCAGAACATCCAGTGGCTTGGAGCAAAGGCCCTTTGTGGCTGAACCACAAAGGCTCACCAGGGCAGTGCAGTAAAACGGAATTTTAATTTGGTCCAGCCATGAATGCAAAACTGTGGGCTCTGTCATTAGTGTACATATGAGGCATAGGGAATGTTGCTGAAATCATCTGTCTCATTGCCATCAGGGCTGAGTATGTGGCTTGTTAGCCACAGTGTACTTTGCCAGGATGAGCTGTACCCAGTGCTCTGCACTGTGAATAATGAAGCATATGGTGGCTAAAATTCTTACATGTTTGAGACTGCATATGATCACTTGGTGTGATAAATTGGGGATTGCATTCTCCTTGTGTGCTGGAGCTGTGAAAACCACAATTTCAACTGTCAGTGGAGCTTATTGCTTGTACAAATATGGGTATTGGTTATGTGTGGGGATTTATTTAAGGTAATTTATTTCAAACCTAAATCAATTTGCCAACCACTACGTATGTGCTAATGTGTTTTTTATATTTGAGATGAA
Organism: Lophotriccus pileatus; assembly: GCA_035583135.1. Taxonomy (NCBI): domain Eukaryota; kingdom Metazoa; phylum Chordata; class Aves; order Passeriformes; family Tyrannidae; genus Lophotriccus; species Lophotriccus pileatus. The sequence continues at coordinate 12,017,628 of JAWWES010000133.1, forward strand.
TAATGTAAGTTACCTCTTAATGTTTAAAGAACAAAAAGAGTACCTTTTCTGGAGTTTTCTGTCCGTGAGTTTTGAGCTTGTGGTGTACGGGATGGGCCTAAAATAGACAAATATATTAATATCTGCAGGTCAATAAAAATCTTGTATAGGTCAATGGCATAACACAGAGTATTCACAGAATGGGAAATTAAGGGCCCAGTAATAATTGCATGATCAGAACTTACTGGAATAGCAAAAGCTGATCCTATGAGACAAATGAAGAGAGCTACAGCCTTCATGCCTTTCAGATCTTGTAGAGGACAATAATTAATGGTACAGTGGTAGGGTTTAGAGGTTTCCTTTCTGCAAGCAACATGAAAAGAAAAAAAGTTAGGATTTGAGTATTATGGTCTAGAAATGACTGATGGAAGCAATGTAGTGTCCTCTAAACTCAGGTGTTAGGCGAGCTTAACTAGAGGACACTTTGGTCTTGATTCTTTTACAGGACTTAATCTGTAGCTGTATTCACAAACTTTGGTGATGTTACTGAAAGGCAGAGTTATGAATGTATATAGGTTCAGCCCTGTAAATACTTATTCACTCCTCTGAGATACTACTTTGTGAAATGCATCTCTTTTTTCTGTAATTCTAAGACAGTGCCTGTTTGTGGCATCTCTATGGCTAAGGTATCTCCTGGCTGCTCCCCTCTGTGTCTGCAGTAGGAAGAATTAGCTGGTGAAGTTCTGCCCAGCAGGTCTCAGAGCTCAGAAATGCTGTCCAGGCTGTTTGACAAAGAAGTGCAGTCCTGCTTTGGATACCACAAACCCAACTCCGCTGCACAATGGCGTGTGTGGCAGAAGAACATGCAGTGCCTTAGGAATTTCTTCGGTCTGTGCTTATATCCTCATGTGAGTGAAAGACAGGCAACTCGTTTTTTCCTCACATGTCACCAGCAAATTTTCTCACTTTTGCAGAGCACATGAACTGAAAGTGCCTATGGCAGTAGGTGTATCACTGGGAAAATAAAAAATCGACAGTCATATTGTTTCTATTTACCCTCCTTTTTTTTTTTAGCTGTGTTGCTTTCTCATTCCTTTTAATTTCCCTGTTTTTCTGTTGGGTTTTAGTTTTTTGTTGGTTTGTTTTTTTTTTTTTGGTTCGTTGGTAGGGTTTTTTAAATATCTTTTATATTTATACAAAATCAGAGGGATGAAGACCAAAATACTCATTAATGGGGCATATCTAGTATTTTTCTTGCAGTAAGCTCATTTAGTCTCCAAATTATCTCTTAACTAATTATCTGTTTTCTCTTTGGCATTCACAATGAGTTGTTTAGGAAGTTTTCAGAGGGAAAGGCAGAATACAACAAAAGCCATTAATGAGCATATGCAAAATGCCTCACTGGGCTGTGTATGGGCAGTCACTTCAGATCAAGGCAAGTGTTTTTAGACTGAGGGTTATGCAGGCAACTTGCCAGAAACACAGGGAAATAATCTGATTTCATGTACAGCCCTAAAAATTACATACTGTGCTTTTTGAAGGCCTGGCAAGTGACTGAGGAAAGAACTATTTGAATGTCAGGTGGGCTTGATTCTTATTTCTTTCTGTTCCTGGTCAGCAACACATCTCTGGGCATGTCACTTAACTAAGTTTCTTTTTCTAAAATTCTCATTTGTCATATTCGTTTTGGTAAACTAGTTTAAGAGCTATAAATGAAAAGCTCTGCATGTTGAATTTTATTTATAACTGCAGTTTTCTAGTTTAGTTTCTGCCACTGTCTGTAAAAGTTATCTTTACTACCTTTGTCCAAATAATGAAAAATAGTTGGAATAAATCTGAGTTGAGGTGGCAGGACAGGGCTTTTGCATTTCTTCCTCTTAGTAACAAGCCCACAGTGGGGGAAAGGAAACTCATAAGTCTTGAACTATTAGGGAAGCCTGACCACACTGAATGGAGTGAGATCACAGCCTGGTTGAGCATCTTTTTTTTTCTAGTCACAATAGTCCAAATGAGTTGCAAGGATACATCTTTCAGTAGGATAATCTGTTCCAAACATTAAGCAGCATTGCCAGTGTTAATTTTGCCTCTTTGAATATGGCAATGAGTGTCCCCTCCCACTGTTTTCAGAGCAATGAGTTTTGGGGTTTAGATGGTACCTTGTGGTGGACCTGACTGAAAAAAACCTGCAAGGAGCTCTTCCTGCAAGCTCTACAGCCCGAGGCTGCGGCTCATGGCAATCAGTGGGTGGCATTGGGATTTTTATACTTGCTCATTTAGTCTTTCAGTGCTAAAAAGAAAAAGTATTTTTTGCCAAGGTGGATAGAATAGCTAGATTGAGCAGGTGCAGAAATGGGAAAGCTCTTGTAGGTGGTATGTAATATCTGGCAATTAAGGTGATGGTGATGAAAGAAATTAAACATTAGCTAACTGTCATATGATCAAAGGGTCCATATTGTGAATTTTTTCTTTTTCTTTTTTTTTTTAATACAATGAAATCTAAGTGGGAAGACACTTAATTCTTGCTTTAATTTCCAAATTTTTCCAAGAGAATATCTAAAAACAAGCTTTTATAATGTATAAGTTTAATAGAACTGTCAGTAAAGAACAATTACACAAGAAGCTATTTTTAAAAGCAAGGAGACATCTCCCTGGAGAAATTAAGTCATTATTCAGAGAAGTCGCTCTGCAGAAGAATCTGTAGGAAAACTTAGCCAAAAGGTGAACATGACATTTCTTGTGTATGATGGTGTTTTTTGGCCAAGAAATAGGAATTTAACAGTACTTCAGCTTTCAGGTATTGAATAAGCAATGCTAACTAGGTGTGCTGTGTTTGCATGGCACAGTTTGGGTAGCAGTGGCTCCAGGGGTGTCCTCTGTGAGAAGCCCCCACGTCAAACAGAGCCAGCACTGCAAGACAAGACACTCCACTGGCCAAGGCTGAGCCCATCAGCGACAGTGGTTGCACCTCTGGGGTAATGTATTCAATAACAGGGGGGAAAAACACAAGGCAACTTTAGCGGGAGAGAGGACTGGGAATATGTGAGAGAAACAGCCCTCCAGACACCAAGGTCAGTGCAGAAGGAGGGGGAGGAGGTGCTCCAGGCACCAGAGCTGAGATTCCCCGTAGTGCAGACCATGGTGAGGCAGCTGTTCCCCTGCAGCCCATGGAGGTCCACGGGAGAGCAGAGATCCACCTGCAGCCCATGCTGGAGCAGGTGGATGCCCAAAGGAGGCTGTTACACTGCTGAAGCAGGCTTCTGGTAGGAGCTGTGGAGAGAGGAGCCCACACTGGAGCAGATTTTCTGGCAGGACTTGTGACCTCATGGAAGGGACCCACACTGATGAGGAACTGCAGCCTGTAGGAAGTACTCATGTTGGACTGTCTCTTGTTGGAGGCACCCCATGCTTGAGCAGGGAAAGAATGTGAGGACTCCTTCCCCTGAGCAGGAAGAAGCAGCAGAGACAACTGACTAGAACTCCCATTGCCTGTCTCCCTGTGCCGCTAGGGAATTGGGAACAAAGTTAAGCCCAGGGAAGAGGGAGGGTAGGGGAATGTCTTCTAGGATTTGGGCTTATTTCTCAGTGATTTGATTGGTAATAAATTGAATTGATTTCCTCAATTTTGCCTGTGACTGTAACTGGTGAAAGATTTCTCCCTGTCCTTACCTTGACCTGCAAGACTTTCTTTATATTTTCTCTCTCCTGTCCAGCTGAGGAGGGGTGTGATAGAGCAGCTTTGGTGGGCAGCTGGTTTTGTTTCTGATTCCTCATTGCTGTCAGCCACTGAAAGAGCAAACCTCATGTGACTGCAACGTAGCAGGTTCTCTTGCTTTTTGAAGGGCTACTCAGAATTGATTAACTTGCAGAGTTAATGTGTGCCTGGAGATGACAAATGCCTCATGTTTAACAAAAGAAATCATGAAGACTGACCTATTTCCAGCTCTAGCCATGGCAGAAAACCCTGCATAGGCTGTTGTCCTTAGATCTGACTCTAGAAGATGAAGTTGCCCAATCTGCTGCCATCACTGATGTTGTCTGACATGAGAAGAGGCATCTGGAGTACAATGGTTCAACCTTGGAATTCAGCTTCTTACTATGCAGAATGGATATGAATGTTCATTTCATGAGGCTGAGCTTTTGTGAAACCTTGAGTGAGGTGAAATATTTTAAGCCACTATGATTTTTCACAATTATTAAAATTATAGAGAAGTTTCAAAATTGAGCTTTCATTTTCATATCCCCAAAGTATAATTGAGAAATTATGTGATGGGATTTTTTTTTTTAAATCACCACACTGAAACTTTTTTGGACTGCAATAGAATTGAATGTCTTATTGTAAAAACTCTCAGCTTGGTGCTACGTCCAGCTTGTTAGCAAGAAATGCTGTTGCCCACATCCTCATTCATAAATGCTGTTACACTCCTGGTATCCAGGTGTTGATCACAGCATTAATTGTCTGAATGGATGGAGTACAAGTATCTGTGTACAAGGGGATAAGCATCAGTGGGGAGAGGGAGAATTCTCTGTGCAATGTCTGTTCTCTCTATAACAAAAATGTACATGTGATACTCTTAAACTGCAACTGGTACAGCACATTCCTATGTCTAGGTCTGTTTCAGAAGCCCTCGTGACAGCATGCATGCATACCTCTTACATACATGTATAAGCTGGTTCACGTGTGTACACATATAAAATTAAAAGACAGAGTTTTAGACAGATATCTGGTTTGAGTAAAAGAAGAGATTGTAATAAGAAAATAAATACCAGAGCATTAAATATTCTACTTATTCTGTACCAGTAAATGGCTGCTAATGATCACTGATCTCTCTGATGCTACCAGTTTTACAGCTGCAAAAGCCATTAGGCATAAGTCCTTGATGGCTGAGTGCAAAAAAAAACCCCAAAACCCAAACAACCAAACCAACAGTTTTTCAGGACATGTTAAAACAATTTTTAGATAAACCGTTCACATTAACTTAATGTACTCGTTTGTTCTCTTACAGTTCCCTTCTACCATTTGATTTTATTACTTGTTGAGGTCTGGGGTTTTAGACTTTGGTTTGGTTTTGGTTTTTGGTGGGTTTTTTTGGTTTGGTGTTTTTTTTGTTTTTTTGGTTTTTTTTAGAGCTCTGTGTAGTTTAAGACCAGATCCCATCAAAATTAGCTACTTTGATTTAATTTGAGAAGGGTCAAAATGAGAATTACTTAGTAGCCAGAATTATCACTCTATCAGTAGGTGGGTTTTGTCATCTCCCAGACTCTGCATTTCTTTCATAGGCTACATTTGATACATGTTTTCACTAGATCTACCAACACATTTTTGAAAGGTTCCTCCAGGATCAGCCACAGTTTCTCTCTCTTCTCTCCAAAATGGGAAAAGAAGGGTGAATCTATTTTTTTCCCTTGTCTAATATCCCTAAATGTTTTTTTTCAGGAGATTGTGACACGTGTTGGAAAATCAGGTTGCACTGTGGCTTTCAGCTGGAAAACTGTATACTTCTCAAAGAGGTATGAATTTTGCCTGACTCTTGGTGGCCACCACATAATTCTTTATTGCTTTGCAGAGTCACTGGAAAAATAATTGTTCCAGCAGTAAGATAAAGGTCTTCCTCAACACAATAACTATATAGTGTTTTCTCCTACAAAGAACATCTATTTCTGTTCTAGACAGTCTGAAAAGAGTTATCCTTAAAACAGATGATACTGTACAAAGCTTCAGCTATTTCACGGTAAGTGGGAAAAAAATTGCAGAGGGTTAGATATAAGGCATTCTAAGGCTTTAACTAAAAATAAAGAGGAAACAGTACCATAGCAGTAGAAGAGATGCTTCTTCTTGGCTAGCCACTGATGAACTGGAAATCCTTGAGAACCTCGCAAAATGTTGCTGCTTTTCCTGCGAAGTGTTTTGGCGTCTGAAAGGGCCCCTCTCAGCAAGTGTGCTGTGCTGTAAGCTCCAAAGAAGGAAGATGATACTCTATGGGCCTTGGTGAAACAAGGAATCCTAAGCTTCCATGGGATGAGGTGGGGGTAATGGGCTGGTGTAATTCTGCTGAATTAATTGAATCAGAAAGACCATTCAGTGTTCACAGGCTCTGGGCCAGTGGAGCTCAGCCATTGTGTGGGAAGGACATATTTAGTCTTTAGCGGGGAGGGGAGCCAAGGGGAGCGGGTGCGACAGTTTCTGCCGCATCAGCTGGCCCCAGAAGAGCTGAACTAAGGGATCATCGGGGGCAGTCACACTCTGGGCCTGGGGGACAGTGAAGCACAGGGGATGCCAGTCCCTGTTGGACTTCCCCGTGTTGTTCCGGAATGCTGTACATGAAGCGTGTAAGCCTGTACAAAGGAAGAATCCCTAAATTAAAAATGTAAAATCCAGCATTGGTTGGAGAATCTTGCATAACTCTTAGGATTTGGCTGTTTTGAAGCTGTTGCCATGGCTGTGCTGCCTGTCTGCCATAGCAACGGTACAGAGCCAGCTGGTGAAAAGTGTGAAACCTCTACCAGTGGTGCCTGCCTGCAGCAGAGGCTTCTCGTTTTGCAAAGATTATTGATAGTGTTCAATCTTTCTTTTTGTTTTCCCATTCCATTATTCCATATAATGCACCACCTGAACTGGAATACTCTCCGGGAGATTGTCAGATCAGAAATAGCAAAGCAGGTGCGCCAGTGTGAGAACAGAGGCCCTTCCAGTGCTGTGTGGAGTAAAGTCAGCAGGTCTGGCCTCAAATTTCCCATTCTGCCAGTATCATGTCTGGCTAAGGAGGACACTTTCCATATTATGTTGACGTGATTGGAAGAGAGGTTGAAGTAAAGGGAAATAAAGCATGTGATTGGTAAGAACTGTAACGCAAATGCTGAAAATTCAATCACTTTGGATAAAGATTTATCATGTGGTTTTGTAAAATTACAGTTTGACTGGCTTCTGCTCTGTTCATCCAAAAAGGTAATAGACATCGGGAAGGCGATTAGACAAGATACAGTGAGAAATGTACAAAAATTGACCATGTTTTATGTGGGCAACTGTGAAGTTTATAGTTAATTAAAAGAAAAAAACAAAAAAAGAGGCTGAAATCACAGCTGAGCCATCTCTCTGTAGACCAAGCAGAAAAAAAAACTTTGACAAAACCCCATGAGAAATTCTTTAAATCCCTTCCTCTTTTATCTCTGCTTCTTTGCCTGGAAACTAATTCATGCCTATTGGAGTTGAAATTCTGCTGGTCTGTCAGCCAGTCAGTGTCTGAAAGGAGCAGAGATATTACAGAACTTCACGTTTGTTTTTTCTTTTGTTGTGCATGCAGAAAAGATGATTTGTTTTATCTATTCAAAACTTTGTTGTGTGCTGTATTGTACTATCAGATTATCTTTATTGGGGGATCAAAGATAAGAGGTTTTCCTGTGTTTTTTAAATATTCCAGATATTGATGGACTCTCAGCTAATAGAAGTTATTCATGTGGCTCCCAGAAATTAGGACAAATACACTAATATTAATCTTATGTTAGCTAAGTATCAACTGTTTTTCTCATAAGATTTTCAGATAATGGCTATTAGCATTGCCTTGAAATTGTTAATTCAAAAAGTGTCAGACTCTGAAGAACTGTGCAGAAACTTGAAGCTGAAATTTGTGGGAGTTTGAAGGTTATTATTGGAAAACTGTATGTGATTTGTAGGCTTTGCCTGTTTCTGTGTTTAAACAGCTTTCTTGGGACTCACAGGGTGATGGGAAGGAAATGTTTTCTTTTTGAGGATGGTGAAAGATTATATCTGGTTTATCAGAGCTGTTAAATATTTGCAAAATGTTTCATTAAATCAAATTTTCTGGTTTTGTGCTTCATTACAAAGTGCTTTGGCTGAGGAAAGATCTCTGGTTGTTTTCTGAGTGTCATCAGGAGGCCTGAGCTTGTCTAGGAGATATCAGTACCAGTGCTACAGTCCTTAGGCAGTCCCACTGTGTCAGGCAAGATGCTTTTTGGAAACCCTTTCATTGATGGATTAGTAGTTCTCACACCAGAAAGAGATGCTGTAGCATCCTGGTAAAGTGTGGAAGCCAAGTAGTTGCTGTGCTGGAAAGCTGCAACCTAGAAATTACTGTCGTGACTCATTAGAGAATTTCATTTGGAAACAGGATAATTGTATCCTGTCCCCACCTCTCTTGGGAGGAAGGACTTGAGCATAAGCGTGTTTTACAGCTAGGTGACCTTTTAGTGAAGTATATGGCTGCATCAGTTCTGGCTCAACAATAGAAAGGCATGAATGTATTTAATACCAGTATTACCTCAGAGTTCCTGATGTCCTGGCTTGATCTTTGCTTTGGTTTCCACTTGTATTTCAGTGCCGTGCTTGTAGCCTGTATACTGGATCTGAAAATGTGGGATACATCTCAGCAGCCATGTCAGTGGAGAGGCACTTTCTCTTTTCTGTAGGCTTTGGACTGAAGCCTGACTTAATTAGTTAAGACCAGATATTTCCCAAATTGCCTGATCTGTGCATGGCCCTTGGACAGCAGTGAACACATAGCCCCCATCAACACATGCTTGAGAAGCACCGATGGATTGCTGCAGATGCATCATCAGTGGTCCCATTTTGGTTGCTGTGCTGTGCAATTATTGATGTGCCTCATCTGAAAGGCCCAGTTTCATTTTAGACTTTGGCCCTTTAATTGCGGCCTACACTATTATGATGAAGTCATGCATTATCTGGCAGTATGGTGGGAAAACTGGACATGTGGGGTTCTCCTTAAGAGTAATTTTTGGCACAGTGAGCGCTCACTGGTGAAAATTAGCTGCTGGTCTCCAGTAAGTCTAATCTGCAGTGAGGAGGAGGATGGCTGTTGGAAGGAAAACAATACATGAAGAGGAGACATAAAAGGAGAATATGTGGCAAACAGTAAAAAAAAAAAATAAAACCAAAACCATGTAAGAAAGAAGACATTAGCACAGGGAGGTGAAATAGTTTGTTTTATCTGTGCCTCACTGTGACAGCAGCAAAACAGACACTTTAAACAAAGGAAGAAGAGTAAAAGCTTGGAGAATTTTGCATTATATTTATTAATATGCCTATTTTCATTGTGTTCTCTTAGCAGAAAAGATCTGGAAGTATGACTGACTGTGGCGCAGACAGAGTTAGACTGAAAAGGTGTTTGTTTTTATTGGAGCTGTCTGCACATCTGCATGCTCAGTCCAGCCAGAAACCTTCAGGTCTGCCCACAAGAGAGTGGTGTTGAGCCATCCACCTCCAGACTGTGTACCAGGGTTCAATTTACAGGTTTTTAAAATGTACTTTACATTTTAACATTGGTGCTAGTTCTGATTTGCAAATAAAATTTGACTTTTCCATCAAATATGCTTTACCCCAAATTCAAAAAATGCAAGCAAGTTGGAATTCAAGTGGGGTTTTTAGAGCAGATAAAAAACTGTGCATGTACACTGGCTGTTACATCAATGATATTGTATCTAGCTTATGTGTCCATATTTTTCTCATTTTACTGGGGGGGGAGGGGCGGGAAAGAACTACAAAACAACAGACAGACATGAAACAGTTTGACTGAAGTCTGACTAAAGCCAGGGCAGACCACGCAGTGCTGATGTGCACAATCCTGGGTGTCCTAGGTTGTTGCAGATCACAGCCTGCCATGTGGTGTTGAGAGGGCTCTGAGCGTACCTATGGTTGCATGTTAGTCATTAATTAACAGTTGATCGGCAAATTTAGGGAAGTCTCTGTGTGACTTCCTTAACAAAAGGTGCATCTACAGCCTTTCATGAGCCTGTGAAATTACTGGCCCAAAATAGGTTCTTTCATCCGATGTGCAAGAGGCCAATCCACACACAGAGTTGATGGATTTGACTTATTTACAGTTCTGCACAGAAATGGGGGCTGGGTGGCAAATCCACACTGCCAGCAGACAACTACCAAAACCTTTCACTATTTATATATCTTAGCAAACGAGGGCACTGATGTTCATTGGCTACAAGTTACATAGCTATCTTATTAATTACTATTCTATCTTCTATTGGTTAATGATTGTCTCTCTTCTCAAGCCAATTAGTCTGCATGCTCAGTCTTTCTCTTCTTTTGGGTTTCTTCAGTCAGTGGCTGCCACCTCCCCCTGCTGGAATTACCTTTTGCCCAGTTGGAGCTGGTTCAGGACAGTTGCTGAATTGGCTTTATTAGTTTCTTCCTCATCTTGGCAGTTCTGCCAAATGTCCTTGTGACCCATAAATTCTGCTTTCTTTCTGTCCACTATCAGTGGCTCATCCTTCTTCCCAAACTTTGTTAACCTCAGCCCCTGAGGGCTGAGATCCCTGAAGCGTGTCCAGCCCTAAACCTTAATAGGGCAATTCTACCAACAGGTAATTCTGACACCTGGCCTTCATTTACATGATTATATAAATAATTTAGATTCTCAAAAGATCACAGCCTACAGCAACTCCCACTGGGAATGTTGGCAATTACTGCTTGCCCTTTCCTATTGGAAGTAATTGATAGGGTTCCTGTGGACCGTAGAAGCATTTCATGAGGAGTTTAGTTTTCTGAAGAGATAGCCAGGTAGAAAAACTGGCTGGAGACGCTGCTGGGGGCAGGAGGGAACTGGTGCCTCGGACCAGCTCTGTTCAGCTGTACCACGCCAAAGGAATACTGTGAGGGGTTTTCTGTGCCTTATCCTTCGGGAGGCAGGAAAATATCAGTTTATGTCCAGTTGTGGCTCTTTAAGTGTCTTATGATAGAGATTCTAATAAAGACATTTTCCCAAGTATTTTTGGATACATTTCTTTCTAAATTAATTTATCAACTGAAAGTAAATCACTGGTAATTATATATATATATATATATAAAATACGTATGTGTGTACATATATGAATATATATTACATCTTCTAACTAAGTAATTTCAGTAAATTACTCCTTTCTTCTGCTTTACCTCAAAAGAAAGAAAACTTTACTGCCTTCTGGAGGCTCCTTGCACTGAATTTGGACTGAAAATTTTTATACTCTGAAAAACTAATTTTTGGCACAGCTTTTTTGGCTCTAAAGGCTGCCCCTCTCAATTAGATACCAGCAATTCCCTGAGTCCTTTCAAGATTACCAAGCATCTCTTAAGATGGAGCATAAGAATAAATGCATACAAGCTGAAACTGAGTTATCTCTTAAGAGGTTTTTTAGTGAAAAATCTCAACAAAGTGTGACATATCATTAAAAATACTTTAACAGAAACACTAAGTTAAAAGTCCACCTCTGTGTTCTTTTTAGCCTGTTACTTGGTTAGTTCTGTATCTAAAACCAGATTCAACATCCATAGAGACTACATGGTTGCATAGTTTACCTTTTACACTAACCCAGGAGCCCCCTGTCATCAGTGTTTTATTCCAAATAGCAGTAGTTCTGTCTCCTTGCACACTACAGTTCCTTTATTTTATTACATGCTGTTTTCCAGTCCTTCAGAAATCTCAATTTGCCAAACCCCTATATTGCCTTATTTTTCTTTTTTCTTTTTTTTTTTTTTTTTATATATCACAGCTCTTTATTTCTTTTCTATCTGTATTAAATGCCCTACTGAATGTATTTCTGCCTATGATTTCTATGATGCCTGAGAAGAGAACAAGTGCCAGCCATGACTCTTGTTGCCTGAATGTATGGACACAAGTAGCACTTGGGATGTTTGGGAACTGACTCCAAAACAGGTCAGGGCTCCAACAAGGCTGCCCATGTGCTGCTGCTATATCAGGCTTTGTCTTTCAAGGCATGATGCAGGTAGTGTATTAGAGACTCTCGTCCTGTCTCCTGTGAGCTGCTGTGCTGGGCTGTGTCCTGGTTGACCACAGTGCCTACATAAGTTGAAATTAAATGTTTAAAAAAGAGGGAGAGAAATAAACATCTCTTCAAGCCGGGGAACATTTGAGTCCTGTTGGGGAGTAGCTATTTTAAAGCTCAGACTGAGGGATGGCTATTTTTGCCCTTCAGCCAGACAGACTCAGCTAATGGTCTATATCGTTCAAACCACTCTGTAGACCAAATTCTTAAAAAGAGGAAGGAAAAAAGAGCAGGAAGATCCCTTAAGCTGGCAAGAGGTAGACATGGCTCAAACCTGGAAAGATCTTATCTGTACCTGAACCCTTCTGCCCTTTGGGACTGCAGAGGTGTGCTTTATCTTGCCCTATTGTTCAAGTGTGCATCTGCTTTAATAGCGAGACACAGAGATGGAGATTGGCGTGAGCATTTTAAGAGCAATTCTGCTGAAAGCACTCATGGTGCACAAGTCATGCACGATCTCCATGTGTGGCTCAAGAGCAGGTAGTTATTTCTCTGAATCGTTTCAGACACACAGTGCAGTCAGAGGATTTTGGGAAAGTGTAACGCAGCAGCAGACAGCTATGCCGTTGCGTCTGATGTTGGAATAGTGTTGGGCATCGTGGCTTATTTCTCTCGTTTCTGATGTTCCGCTGAATACTTGCTTTAAGAACTCTGACTTTTTAGGTGGATTTAAGTGGCAGGGCAGGGGGTAAAACATTTCACATTATGGATGGGTACCATTTAATTAGATTTTGAACGTGACTGCTACGTTAAGCAGCTGTGCAGCTCTTTGGGAACACCATGAAGCAAATGTAACTGAAAAAAAAAGCCATATCCACTTGTGATGAGGAATCTGATGTAAAAAGCATGTCAGGACTTACAAAGGAGTTTGGAAAGACTGTCTATTTACTAAGTGCTATGTTCTTTGGTGATAACAGAAGAGCAGTGAAATTGGCGAAGAGTCTGGAGCACAACTCTTACCAGGAGTGGCTGAGGGACCTGGGGTTGTTTACCCAGGAAAAGAGGAGGCTCAGTGGTGACCTTAGCACTCCCTACAACTACCTGAAATGTAGCCAGATGAGGGTTGGCCTCTTCTCCCAGACAACTAATGATAGGATGAGATGACATAGTCTACATAATCTGCGCCGGGGAGGTTTAGGTTGGGCATTAGGAAGAATTTCATCACAGAAAGAGTGAGGGCTTCCCAGGGAGGTGGTGGAGTCACCACCTCTGGAGGTGTTTAAGGAAAGACTGGACCTGGCACTTAGTGCCATGGACTAGTTGACAAGGCGGCGTTGGATCATAGGTTGGACTTGATGATCTGAGAAGTCTTTTCCAACGTAATTGAGTCTGTGATTCTGTGACAAGAAGCAAAGCCTTTGTCCATACGGAGACATAAAAATTGTGCAACATTACAATTAATCTGTTCCTTGTTGATTCAGGAAAAGCATGGTCTTAGCATGGAGTATCAACATCTCCTGCCATCTGGTCCTGATTCTGCTGCTGATATTCCATGTAGCCTGTGACTTATTTTAGCTCTAATGCTGGCTTCCTGTTGTTCAGGAATTGACAAAACCCAACTGTGGCATCGTGCAGCTAAACCAGTCCTGGTTCTGCTGATGATATTCCATATAATCTCTAAGTTACTTATTTCACCTCTAATGTTGGCTCCCTCTTGCTCGGGAATCGGCAAAACCCAACTGTGGTTTCGTACAGCTAAACCAGCTCTGCTGTGCTCATGAGCCTGTCTTTACCCTGCCTCCAAGTCAGCATTTCAGGGAGATTCCCTTGCTGCTGGGAGCCTGGGGACAGCAGCTCTCAGGGCATTTTGACTTGACTAAGGACAGCTAGGCATTGCCCTGCAGCGGGCAGCTGCTCTCAGGGGTCTGCAGGGCACAGGAGCGTTTTGGTACCCATCGCCGTGGCACAGTGCCCCCAGCTTCTGCCCTGGGCAACTGCTCCTCTCTTCCTTCAGGTTTTTCCCTTGCTGTGTGCATCCTCAACTTTCTGCAATTGCCTGTTCCTCAAATAGAAATAAATACTGAGGAGCCTGTGTTGTTTCGTGACAGCATGAAGGTCAGGCTCCTATCAAATCTGCCATCTGCGTGTGTGATGTCTCGCCGCTCGCAGCCCCTCCCAAGACAAAGAGGTGTCTGTGGGTGGGTGGGTGTAATGTCTGTTGTTCAGCGAGGGAGGAGTTTAAAAATACCACTTGTGAATTACCTGATGGGAGCAGTTTTAGAAGGCAATCCACACCCAGCACGTTTTAGTTTTCTAGTGGGAAGCGTACTTGAAGAGATGTTTATTTCGAAACAAAATTTACTAAACAAGAAGGGAACAGGACGCTGAAGGGAGATAAATATCTGGTGGGCTCAGGCAGCATCAGTGTGGGACTAGCTGGTGGTTTTCACTGCAGTTCCAACGCCCGGTTGGAGTGGCTCAGGTCACTGGATTTGTATCGGGGAGAGGGGAGCAAAGGGGCAGTGAGATGGGTGAGCTGGGACGGGGATAAGCAGACAGCTTGCTTTTAAGGGACCTTCTGTTGGGAAGGGAGAAGTGAGGAGAGAGAAACACTCATGCTGTAGGATGTCCATCATATCTTGCTCCCCAGCACGAGAAACACAGAAGGCTTTTACATGGACTCATTCCCCCTTTAGGCAAAGGTTTGGGTTTAGAGAAGGTTCAATGTAGTTAAGCTGCTTTGAGATGTGTGTCTGGTCCCCAGTCATTTCCTTGGATTTTTATACAGATCTTTCTCACCTCTTTTGTTTGGGTGCCAAATTCCTTTCTGAGTGAAGGCTTCCTGGACGATTCCAGATGGTTGTGTCTGACATACTCTGGATATTCAAGATGTGTCTTACATAGTAAAACTTCAATTTCTAATTATTTAATTTTCTCACTATTTACTTTTACTTAAAGAACTTTCTTTGATTATTTCCTTACCATTGCAGAAATTCCTAGTTAATTGCATAGTACAGTTATAAAAGTGTTTTGTTAAAATGAAGTGAGAGTGAGTGAGTACAGCATTCTTTTGATAGTTTGGTTTTGGTTTTTTTTAATGTCTGTTTTGGTATGTTTTATTAAAAGGGATTTTGACATCAGTCTTTCAATCAAAGACTGATATTAATTTTCAAGTACCCTTTTCTAGTGCTGTAGCAACAACTTCCTGCCTGAATGTGTTATACTAATTTCAGTGCTGAAAATCCAAAAATAGCTGTGGGGAGAGGAATCAAATTACAGTTTTGCCATAGGATGAGGTGGTGGGAAGGAAAAGGATGATGTATCTTCCCCCTGCGTGGGCACGAGTGCCTGTCTTCCTGTGCTCAGAGGGAAGCAGGACCCAAACTGAGGCCAAACTGAGCACTGTGCGGAAGCACCACCTTGCAGAGATCTGTGACTGTTGCCTGTCTTCCCTCAGAAATTCATCTCCTGAGGTCCACAGCCATTAAAAACCAGCCTGTCAGCAGCACCACACGTTGTAGAGCAAGATCTCCATGGCCATTATACCAGGATCTAATAGGAAAGAAAAATAATGCTTTGGAATACATGTAATACTTTGGAATACATGTAATACTTTGGAATACATGTAAAATTCTCAATAGTACTATATATTTTCTAGTTGCTTTGTCACCCCTAAAGCCAGAAGCTCAAGCACAAGTGCTGGTGATCTGAGCATCACTCAGGGGTCTTCAGTGCCCAGCACATACTCATTCCTTTCCCCCATGCTTGTGTCCCTCCGTGCTGCATCCCAGAGCTCCATCATGGCAGCACTTCCCTGTGATGCACCACTGTGTTGGAATCGCGGCCTTTAGCACATTGTTGGTAAACGAAATGGTCATCACAGCCAAATCTAATACAGCACGCACTGCAGGTGGGGTGGGAAGAACTCAGAGCAATTCCTGGCTGGGATCAGTCCTCAGGCCAGCTCAGCAGAAAGCTTATAGCTGGGGATGGGAATGGCGATGCTGGGCTGTGGGGCTGCCCTGCTACAGCACACAGCCAGAATGGGCAGGGTTTGCTAATGGGAATGGCTTTTCCTGAAAAGATCACAAAACGGAGTGTTTTTGATGATGCCTCTTTGAGTGCACCCTTTGTGTTAATGCTCAGCCAGCTCTCACTATGTTTATTTTGGGTTTTGGTTTCATTGAAAAGGAAAAACAAATGGGGAAGTGAATCAAACTGAAACCTCCCTTTATTCCATTTATTTTCAGCTGGAGGGAATGGAAAGATATGAGCTTACCTGCTGGAGCGCATTAGTCATATGAAGAGATGATGGTTGTGGGCATGGGTGAGATTTGAATGTGGGCTGGGTAGTGAAGTGCTTAAGCCCACAATGCTGAGAGGATTATGGGTGAGCTGGATGAGGTTTTGTGATTCAGGTCTGATTTCTTCAATGAAGAGTGCCAAGACCTGCTGAAGGCAAAGGATGCTCCAGCACATCAGCTGGGGGGACATTTCCAGGGATCCTCCTGCTCCCACAGGGTTGGGCAGACAAAGGAAGTCCTTTCATGGCTTTGCATTCCCATTTGGGCTGCTTCTGGAGACGTGCCTGGCGGAAGACAGAGGTGGTGATGCCACTTCCTCACAGAAAGCCACGGAGTGTACCGTGTAATTACATCTGGGCAGAGCAGAGCTGCTCCTGCAGCACAGGCAGTTACATACGTGACTTGAGGAGGCAGGCAGTGCTGGAGCTTTCAGACATTTCAAGAGGAACAAATATTAGAAATCCTCAGGAAAGCTTTTGTCAATAACTTGAGCTCTAAAGTTACTAAAAAAAGTTGGAAGGGAGTGTTGTGTTCCTGCTACAGCTGTGGTACCACATGGGTTGGGAATAGGCAGCAGTTCTTGACCCTGCTTCCCCAAACAGCACCTTGCTCGCATTTGTTTGCATCAGTTTTCCCTGCTTACCTATCAAGCATATTTTCACATGTTTTTCTTGTGACTGGTTATGCAAAAGTGTGAATTCTGTGCACAAGGGTCCATGCTTATCCAGCGTTTATTTCTTAAGACTTTTTTTAAAGATTTCTGCTCGTTATCTCCTGTGCAGAATTATTCTATGTGTTCAGCATGCAGAAAAAAAGCACGGAGTGACAAGAGGAATTTCCAATAGGAATAGTGAAGAGGAACTAGCCTGAGTCAAAAGGTTGTGATTAACATGTGCAATCACACGTATATAACTCCTTTGAGGTGTACTGTTGAATTCAGCTGGAAGCGTAATAGAGTGTGAATATATTTGACCAAACAGACTTAGTCTGTTGTGTAAGACTTCAATCTGTCATTTACAGCTGCTCATTTAAGTTGATTGGTACAAAATTACAAAGAACAAGTAGAGGGGAAAAAAAAATCTTTATTCATTCACTCATAGATCAAACAAGGAAGAGTGTTAAAGTCACCACAGTGTTTAGAGTGAACAGTTGATCCACTCTTGTAAGTGGTATCTGGATTGCATAAACTGATTACTGGGGGAATAAGTAGAAGATCTTACAAATCTAGCTCTTAAAAGAAGTAAGCATTTTGAACATTTTAAAAAAAAATATATGAGTAAGGTTAAGGAAAAGCATGTAGTTGGCATTAGGGCAGAACATCTCAGTTCAAGCACTTTGGGAATTTAAGTCACTGCAAACTGGACGAACTTGGAGATATGATTTATTACTCCAAGCCAGATGAAGGGGCTGATAACCCTCTTTCCAATGGGGCATGATGCATGACAAATCTGCAAGAAATGTATAAACCTGGTCGTGACAGCTGATGCTGTGACTGTGGGGCCAGCTTTCCACTCACAGGGTCAGTGGTGGCGATTCTGTGATGGAGCTGTGCACTCTGTGTACCCAGAAGGCTGGCTGAAGGCTGGGCTGCCCCAGGTCACAGCTGCTCAGCATCTCCACGTGATGAAGCTCAAAGTGGAGAAAACACTGGAAGCTGGCTTCTGTCCTTTGGAGGTAAGAGCCAAATTACTGCTGGTCTCTTGCTCAGAGCTGTATTGATGGTGTCTATCCATCTTTTCTAGGCTCCCAGGGGACTGTGGTAATGCTTCCTGTCCAGCTACACCAAGCAGCAATAAATTTAGACCAAGTGAGCCATAATGACAGTACGGGAACCAGAGGAGTGCTGACTGCTCTCCAGAAGGAGGGTCTGTCACTCCATACAGACGTCTTCATCCCTCGGGCTGCCAACCCTGTCCTGACCTCTCTGCCCACTCTGGGCAGCCCGTGCCTCCACATTACCCATTTGCACTTGTGCAGTGGCTGTTTCATACAATCCATTCCATCAGTCATTTCCTTCTGAAAGGGAACAAAGTAGTGAGTACTGTGACTCGCTAGACACACACACATCTGATGGGCACACACGGCGCAGCTGCCCGTATGTCCAACCTGCAGCTTGGAGCAGGTCTCTCCAGGCTGATGTGAGGGCAAAGCTGGCCCCAGATCATTCCTGTATTTTCCTGCCTGAGAGCACTGACATCACTCTGCTTTGAGAGTGTCTGATACAGATCTCCACAGATCCAGTTGGAGTAGGAGTGAGCACAAAGAGATGGCTGGAGAAAGCTTCTCACGTTAAGGATCTGTTATTGTTCCATTTTCAGCTTGTGATTAACAAACACTTGTTGCTCCCACCTCACAAGGGATTCAATTCTGAGCAGGGAGTGATTGTAAAAGATACTGTAGTCTGAATGAGATTTTAGGAGCTGTAACTATCCATTGCTTTCTCTATGATTACTGCTGTCAGTGCTGAGCCTTTGACAGCCCAGTGACACCAGAGCTCCCTGGTACTGGTGCCAGCAGTGCCAAAACTGGTCCCTGATGTGAAGCAGAGCCAGGATTCTTGTCCCTGCTCTTATTTTGACTGAGGGCACAAGCTGAAGTAGTCCCTGTGTGCAGGAAAATATGCTAGATCTGACAGTGACCAGGCAGAAACTAGGCACTGTGTTCATAGCTGATGAAGTCACGGCCTCGAATTAGTGAATTCAGCCAAGGTGACTGATGAATATGGACCTCCAGGACCTGACAATCTGGTCACACACATCTGGCAGAGACGGCCCAAGGTACCTGTCCAGCCATGAGTTTCAGCTGCAGTGGACGCAACATGCATAGCAATTATTGCTCCTTGCATTTTGCCTCAGCAACAAGAAGCAGCACAAACTTCCAAGTAGCACAGAATAGGTACAACACCAATGAGCCTTCATCCTGACCGACTGTCAAGGTGATGTGCTGGTTTTGCTGGAGCCCCTTGCTCAGAGGAGGGTGATATAAAAGTGCTAGAAACAGAAGTGAAGGGAGTTTGGGGCTGGCATGGGAGAGAGGGGATTTGGGAGCTCGCTTTGTGAGTTGTGTTTCGAGAGAGGGAGTGGTGCATCTTGTTCGTAGGACAAGATCATCATGCTGGTCACCTTCCTTCGACAGTGTCACGGAGACTTCAAACAGTCTGTGATGCATTTCCTCCTGAAATAGGTATCTGAAAGAGGGCAAATGATTGGTGCCTTAAAAGTGCTTGTTTTCTCTGGCTGTAAAGGAAAGTCCATGGTAGACACAGAAGGGTGGGTTAACAATCCTACCTCTGTGGTGTTGGGAGGACAGGGCAGAGGGATGTTGGTCTTGTGTAGAGGTCTAGCATTAGGGTGGGTCCTGTGACTGTCTGTAATTCAGGGCTCCAGGACTCAGGCACCTATGATGTCTTTTTTCCAGTGAAGAGAAATAGCAAATTTTAAAGGCCTAGCATAAACCAAGCTTGTGCACGCCTCTGCACTGTGACAACTATGCTGGTAACTTCCATCTGCAGCTTATCACACCATTTGTAGCTTTGAGGCTTGCTTCCAGGAGGAGTTGGAATATCAGTGCTGTTCTTCAAACACCTAAAATGTTATCATTAGCTACTGTGTTACACATCACGTTAATGCCGTGAAACGCATACCATATTTACTCAGGTTTCAGGTAATGAGTGTGATGCCTTTGCTCAGATCCCTTGAGTGCTGAGGAGCCAAAGCCAGGCTCCTTCTCCCCCCTTGCACACGCAGCCACCAGCTGTGCTCTGCCCACCTCCGCAGCAGGCAGTGACTTGGGAACCTGGCTGATTTGCAAGGCTGAACTTGCTTGTTTAGAGGAGCACTGTGGGAATGAATCCCTTAGGATTGGACACTAGATAATTCCTGGTGCTAGCATGACACTTATGGGGGAAATGAATATTTAGGAGGCAGATTTTTCCCACCTGCTCCCGATGGAAACCTCAGCACTGCATTGTAGCTTTTGTCACCAGAAAGTGCTCGGCAAAGTGATTTGGTTTTGGGTCTGATCATAAGGTAGGAGCTGGTGTTGAGTGTTTGGGAGAGGGCTGTGTCAGCAGGCTTGAGTCCAGCTCTCATCCTAGTCTCTCCTGCTCTAGTTCATTCATTGATTCTTTTCCTTTTGATGTTACTGTCAAAGCCCATATGTCTATTCAGGGGAGAAGTGCACCAGCAACATTAGTACTGTGAAAATACCCTGGACTGGAAAAAATAGAGGGAATGGTGTTTTTTTTCTGAACAATAATAATTTTTTGAGTTTTTAACACTGAGATGTCTCAATCAGTAGAGGAGAGCAGTTGTTATGTGCCTCCTCTGTCAGCTGTCTCTCTGCAATGCCAGCTTCTCTCTTGGCTTTGGCATCTCTAATCCCTCCTGCTGTCTGCACTTATTTCTTTTCTCTGTCCTCATGAACACTGCACAGTCCAGCTCTTCAAACAGAGGAGTGATATTCCTGCATCTTTTTACCTGCCCTGCCAGTCCTCTCTGACTTGGCTACCTTATCCTTGGTAGCCTGAAGGTGCCAGCTTTAGCCTGGCCAAGTTTCCCACATCTTGCTTGCCCCACTGCTTTCCATCACAGCCATCTCAAGGGCCCTACTGTCTCAGGAGAGTAGGACTTGGGGAAATGTCCAGTGACATTTAAAATACCCATCAGACAGCTGCTTCCCCCACTCTCAGTCCATTTCTCACCTCTGATGTAACAACAATAATCCTTTTTTTTTGTTTGTTTGTTTTGTTTTGGGGTTTTTTAAAGGTTAATTGGAAGGTTACAATATGTGGGCTGGGGCTTCCTTTCCTTGCAATACACAGCCAGATCTGCTTGGGTAATCTAGCTGATGGCGAGAGATGATCTCTGGAAGGGATTTAGGGGACAGACCTCGGTCTTTTTAGCCAGGGCTATTGGAGATCACAGGGACCTGGGGTCAGATTGGGGTGCTGACAGTGAGCACTCTTGGGTGTGCTGGTGCTGTGGGTGTTTCAAGAGGAGAGGGAGGTGACCCTGGGGTGGTGGCTGATGGGGTAGTGGGTGACCTGTGTCATAAAAGAGCTGGGAATGCACAGCTTGGTGTTTATCTCCTTCTCCCACCACAGCACCTGGATGTGAGGCAGCACCAGATCTTTGGGGGTTGAGTTAAATGCAGGTTTGACATTACAAAAAAAATACAACAAAACATGGTAATTGTTGGAGGTGCCTAAAAAAGGTTGGCAACATGAACTCATATCTGGCTGGGGACAGGGGTATAATTTTGTCCCAGGTCAAAAGGAAAATACATCCCACAGTAGCTGCGACAGGGGTCAGGTAGGGAAGAAAAGAGAAAACATCTACCAAAGGTGTGAGTGAGAGTGAGAGTAAGCAGCTCAGTGGGGAGCACCTTGAGACTGAGGGGCTGTGGGGAAAGCAGTGGGACCTCCCTGCTGAGGGGGCAGGAGGAAGATGCTCATCACACACGGCACCTTGTGGTCCTCACAGGGCAGACACATATGGTCATCTGGCTGGTGATGATGCGGGGAGAAGCCAGGAGATTTTGTAGAATGAAATTAAGCTGGCGCCCACAACAGCAGACTCACAAATCTGGTTTCACCAGGTGCTCTGTCCAGCCACAGCGGTGTCACAGCACACGGCATGCTTTCTGGATGCTGTTGTCTTCAGATGGTACATCCCAGGCAAATTCAGATAACCCACAGTTTACAGAGCCCTGACTCAATCCTTATCGCTCAAGTTTCCTTCAGTCACTTATTTTGCAGTGCCAGCATCTCCTGTGAATCCCTGTAAAGCTGCAGCCTGCCCATGTTCCCTGGGCACTATGCCCACCTCTGGGAATTTGGGACCCTGCACCAAGGGGCCACTGCAGGTGACTGTGGGGAGAGCCCAGCTGGCAGAGCAGAGATGCATCACGTGCTCCAAAGCAACCTGCTTGCACATGCAGCGTGTTTCTGTTAGCACAGGGGGGGTGTTGTGGGCACACAAGATTTAGCAGTGGACAAATACAGGCAAAAGAAAAGAAAGTTGCCTTACTTCTGCCCGTGCTGCATCAGAAGGAAAAGCCAGATATATGGCTGGGGCATATTGGTCCTGTCCTACACCACATGGGCAGAGAGCTGTGGTCACACTGTCACCTGTGGGGGCTTGCAAACTCCCTCTTGTAGTACCTGTGAGTGAGGAGGGTCCATCTGTGCTGCTGCCTCATGGTGCTGTTTGGAGTAGGTGGTCCATGCTACGACTGAGAAACCCTGGCGTATATGTAGTGTGTGTATATGTGTTCATTTATATATAATTGCATGTACATGCCCATACACATGTGCACATGTTGTTGCCTGTGTTTTCCAGAGCAGAGGTTTCATCTCCTCTCTGTCCAGTAGCTGGAAGGAGAGCTGGGATGTTACAATCCCTGCTTGCAGGGAATGAGATGCTCTGTATGCATCTCCCTTGCCTGAGTGGGCATGAAAATAGACAAGCCCTATCCTTCCAGCATGGTTTTGTGCTCCTGCCCAAAGGCACAGAAGAAGGCTGAGACCTGGCAGGGGAATCGTCCCCTGTGGATTTCAGCACCCTGGCCCGTGGCACAGGGCAAACACCATTCCCAAGGGCATGGGTTAGGAGGATGCCATCCCTGGGACAGGGTCCAGTGCTCAGCGTGGGTGATGCCATAGTTGTTTGTGTGTGTCATGGCGGGAAGTGTGTGAATGGAATAAATTTAGCAGTCAAAACACAGGGCCAATGCAGTCAGTCATTAACTGCCAGCCCGTCTCGTCATCCTGCAACCACAAGGAGCTTTTTTAGGGCTGACGTCCTGGTGGAGGCCAGAGGAAGCGTGGGAGGCCAGTTCCCGGTGACACCTCCACGCGTGGCAGCGCTGCCCGCTGGTGCCATTGGCTGCCCCCTGCCTGGGGCTGGCACTGGCCAGAGGTTAAATGCCTGCATGACCACGCAGGGGCACACAGCCTGGAGCATCCTAACACAGGCAGCCAGCTCATCCCATCCCCAGCATCGGAGGAGACGTGGCCTTGCACTATACCTTGAGGTAAAAGTTTTGGTTTCTTTGGGTTGATCTGGTGCTGCCTGGAGTGAAAATGGCAGTGCTTGGGAACAGGGGTTGTAGATTTCCTCACAAGTTTTCATAGAAAGCACAAGGCTTGTAAGCTGAGATGTAGGAGCTGGTTTGTAAAAGAAGAAATCAGGAGTGTGTCTACGTTTTGGGCACAGGGTGATGCAGAGCGCAGTTAGTGTGGCCCATGAGGATGCAATGCAGGGCTGCTCAAGGGACTTGGAAAATGACAGCAGAGCCTTGGGGATGCAGTTCTCCATGGGCTTACCGTACCAGGATGCTCCACTTTGGGGTGGTGGGAGTTTTCACAGGGCTGTGGGGACCCCTCCAGGTGGGAAGTGCAGCTCTGAAGCCCACGGACTTACAGTGCTGCCCATCTGTGGTGCTGGCTCCTATCACAGCCATTCATCTCAGCTGGGTGATGGGTGGACATTACTGGGGGAACAGGAGGTTCAAGAGACCTTTCCTGCACTTTCATAATGCTTAGACAAAAAATTATGCCAGAACATGGCCAAATATTTTGAATCTACAGGGAGGTTTCTGCACAGGAGATGCCAGGACGTGGCACAAGGACAAATCCTTGGCTTGCTTGATGACATGCCAGGCTGAGCACCACATGCCAGGATGACAAGACTGTATCAGCTGGAATGGCTTTGTGGGGCCAAGTTACAGCCAGAGGCACGTGCAAATGCTTTGCTCTAGTGTGCAAATACTTTATTCCTTGTTGCAGCCACAGGGACCACAAGTGACATGAGGGTGGCTGCGTTCCTGGTGCTGCTTCTCTGGGCCGTGGCCAGTGCCCACCCCGTAAGTACACACTGGGCTGATATTCCCACCCAAACCCCATTGGTTTGGCCCAGCCAAGGTGCACTGATCACTGATCAGTTGTCTCCTGGATGTGTTTAGGTGCCTGCCCGTGAGTCCACCCGTTCCAGCACCCAGCAGGAGGTAAGCCAGGGGTGCCCCAGTCCCTCAGGTAGCAGCCACTCATGGAGCAAGTCTAGGATGGGGAGCCAGCCCTGGGCAGGCATCCTTGGACCAGGGTCTTGGGAGGGGAGCTGCTGCTTCTGCAGATCTTTGAGCTTTGCCCATCTACTCAGTCTTTTCAAGCTGAGTTGGTTTCATCCCATTTTGACTTGCCTCCCTGAGCATGTTCCCAGTTTACCTGATGCCTTCTGCTGTGTTGGCCCTAAAAAATGAGTGTCTGTGCTCTGAACTGTCACAGTTTGGGCTTTTCTGAGTTGTCCTTTTGTTGGTGGCTACTGGGTTTTTTTGTATCAGCAGAAATACCTGAAGGGCTGAGGTGCAAGCAATGCAAAAAGGCTTGAGCACTTGCATGGCTTAGGAATGATGTCCTGCAGCAGCAGTAAAAACATGCTGTAGTTGGTGTTTAATAAGCCAAAGCATCATGTCATGTTTTGCCTCCAGGACACAGCAAACGAAGAGCACATCAACAAGCTTGGCAACCTCCTAGATGGTGGAGATGGCAGACATCCTCCTGTTGGTGTGGAGAGGGGGGACAATGCCCTTGCCAGGGACTTGATGGGTGGGAATGCCGTGGATGAGGAGCTCAGTGAGCACAGTGGCCGAGACAAGGGAGACCAAGTTGGGCAGGCTCAGCACGTGAATCAGGTGGACCATGAGGCTGCAAGTGCCCACAGTGGGAACGACCTTGGTTTCCTGGTGAGTGAGTGGAGAGGCATGTTTTGCTCTGCCAGGAAAGCTCCCTTGGCCCCAAATCTGGCGTTTTTTAAGGCTGAGCTTGACCTGTGTGGTGAGCTGTGCTGATAGTGCCTGTGACCTGGAAGCCTTAGCATTCATTTCTGTTTGTCACCTCTGTAGGAGGGGGATGCACGTGACGTTGATGATGGTGACAATGGAGACCACTACGGCACTGGAGCCAACGGGCTTCCCTCCCACGGCGGTGGGTTCCTGGACGAGGAGGATGACAGTGGGGACGACACCTTCGATGGGAACGGGGAAGAGGAGAGGGGAGAAGGTCCTACTTACATGGCTGGTGCCGATGGGGTGGGTGAACCCGACGGCGATGCCGGTCGCGGGGATGCCGGGGCTGGCAGAGGGCACAGTGACAGCAGCAGCAGCAGCAGCAGTGAGAGCGCTGGGGCAGACCACCGGCGGTACAGGAACTACATGGGCAGCTGGTATGAGCGGAGCTACAGGCAGGGAGGGGCCAGCAGCAGCAGCCAGGAGGAGGAGAGCTATGACTTCGAGGATGAAGGCATGCAGGGTGACGATCCCTCTGCCTTCGACAGCTGGGGCAGCAGCTACAAGGTGCACCGTGCTGGCCGCCGTGCCCTGTGGAACAGCCGAGAGAGCATCCAGGGGGCTGGCTCCCACCACTGGGAGGAGGGCGATAGCAGGTCCCCAGAGGTGGAGGATGCTGACTCTGGAGAAGACAGCCCATCCTTGGAGGACAACAGTCAGTCAGAAGAGCCTGTTGACAGTCAGTCAGAGGAAAAAAGCTCCAGCCGCTCCAGGGAGGATGGGGATGGGGAGGACAGCCCCTCCAGGGAGGATGAGGACAGCAGTTCCAGGGAGGGCACTGATGACCAGTCAGATGAAGAACTACAGGAGTTCCCAGATGTAGTGAGCACATTGAACGAGCACACCAACAGCCGGACCTGGGAAGGGCAGGAGGACTGGGAGTCTGCTGAGGACAGGAGTGTGCCGTCCATGCCTGACAGTGAGTCTGGGGAAGAAGAGGATGACCAGAGCCAGTCCAGGGAAGATGATGAGGACCAGACCCAGTCCAGAGAGGACACTGTGGAAGAGTCACAGGAGGACTCTGACTCTGTGCCAAGCACATCAGGTGAGAGCCAGAGTGCATCCCCAGAGGATGACAGCAGCCCAGAGGACAACACAGGCGAGGACAGCAGGTCCCCAGAGAGTGACAACAGTGAGTCCCAGGAGGATGATGATGATGAGGAGAGCCATTCCCAGGAGGATGCCAGCCGCGAGTCCAGCAGCCATGGGGATGACAGCTCGCTGCAGAGCCTGGAGAGCGGGAGTCGCAAGCGGCGGCTGGGCGCTCTCCGCCACAAACCCGCTGCTGACTACGATGACAATGACTGCCAGGATGGGTACTGATGTGGGTTCCACAGCCTCATCGGTGTGAGGGCTTTGGGGGGAGGAGGGGTTTAATTTATTTGCTATATAGCCTGGTTGACTTCTTCTCAAGAAGATGCTGTGGTTAAAATGGAGTCGTGTTCGCCAGGGCTAGACCTGGGCACATTGCATGGGGTATGAAGAGGTAGGTGATGCCAGACACAGGGAAAACGCCAAACCACAGCAAGAAAAGGCATTTTCTGAACAGCTGTGAGCTGTTAATGACAGCAGGGGGATGCTGCACACTTGTCCCAAGGGCACAGTGGTGGCTTGGCACTCCTGAGCATGCTGGGCAGAAAGGTCCCTGTGTTCACCCCTTATATTTACCTACCACGGCCCTAAAAATGTCTGCCAGGACTCCAGCTGGAGCTTTCTGTTAGCTCCATGTGCTGCACATAAAAAGGAAAAGCTACTGCTGGTGGGCATACGTGGTTCATGGGTGCAGCAGGGTGTGAAGTACCACTTTAGGACGGGATGTTTGTAATATTTTGTAAGAAATGTACAGAAAGCATTATATTGTATCCTTTTTTGCACTTGTATTTCAAAACTGAAATGTACCCTGTTGATTTCTTTAATTACCATTAAAAACCACCAAACTCCACAGTAGTGTGGTTTGAGGTGTTGCTGTTTTTCTCTCCTCAGGGGACTCAAGTGCTGTGATTTGGGGCCAGACTAGAGGGATCGGGGAGCAAAGGGGAGGCTATTTTCATGGGCAGCCACAGCATGCTGGGGTGAGGCAGAAAGCAGAGGCTGAAGATGTTCACACCTCATTTCCAGTCACCCCAAAGGCCACCACTGCCCCTAGGTGACTCTGTAGTGGAGTGGAAAATCTGGCCAATGACCCCAATGAGCTGGGCCTGGACGTTTGCTATATTATGGCCATCACTGGTGCAATGTGAGCAAGGGTTGTGCTGCTCTTCCTGAAGTGCTGGGAAGGAGATGTTCCAGGGCATGAGAGGTCTCCTGAATCACTGGCTCTGGGTCCCCATGGTGGCCCCGGGTATCAGGTCCCCTGCATCAGAGACAGAGGTGATCAGGGAAAAGCTGTTATCGTGTGCCTTTTATTTTTTTTCTCCTACCAGCAAGCAAGTAAACAACACATTCTTTATTTAAAATCCCACTCAGGCCCTTCTTCCTTGTTCATGTGTGTACGAGGAGCTGTGCAATGTGGGTATCGATGCTGGCAGGTGAAGCCAGGGGTTCAATACAGAATTCAAGAATTAGTAATGAAATGAAATCATTTTTTTTACCACTTATGGCTGAACCACACTTAATTTGTATCCTCTTTCCACCACTATAAAGGCTGGGAGCTGAACAGCTCCTGGTTTTAGTGGAAATTATGTTTTCATTTTCACCCTGTGTAACCTTTTTTCGCTTCTGTATGAGGTCAGCTCTGAAAATTGCAGCTTTCCCCATGCTGCTGCCCTGGGAATGAGTCTCTTTCCTGATCCTCCTTCCTCTACCCCACTGATTCCCATTTTACAGTGAATACCTTGGTCATGACTTGTCCCTCATTGTTTGGACACCTTAGTTATGTGGATAGTTGGGGATACTGTGACGGTGATGATGCCTGTCAGGGTCTTGGGTACCAAAATGCTGGTGTGCTTCCCTATTGCTGGGGTGAAAGACAGCAAGCATGGGTTTGCCTGCAGCCCAGAAGAGCAAGAAGGGCTGGGTGACAGCTGTCTATTTGGTTTCAAGTTGTAGTAGTGACGTGCTGCTGCGGGGCGGGGCAGGGCAGTGAACTCTCTGCTGCTGTGAACTCTCCCGTGCCCACCAAGCGGTGCTGGTGCTCAGGCGGCGGGGACCTTCTGGGTGCTGGCTCTGCCACAGGGCTTGGCCACATCCCTGGGGCCATCAGAGGCGATGTTTGCGCGGGGACAACCGATGGGGGTGGGAATATGGACTGGGAGGGTTTTTTTACGGGTGCCTCCAGGAAACCGAGGAGTGCCACGCAGCTCTGCAGTGAGCCCAGACTGTGAGCAGGGCGGTCAAGACGCTGCAGGACTGGGATTAAACTGCTTCTTGCAGTTTGTGTCCGTCCTCACCCTTGTGTGAGCGGTGCTGGAGCGAGCAGCAGCCTAGCACAGATGGGAAGGGGACTGCTCACCCTCGCCCCTCTGCAAAGGGAGAGAAAAACGTGGTTAAGCTGCGTTTAATCCGAACGGGAGGCGCGGGTGCCTTGCAAACAGGGTATGCAGCACCCCTGCAGCCCAATGTTCCGAGGGGCAGCCGGCTGCGCTCCCCCTGCACGTGGGTCCCCTACACGTGCCTTCCCAGGGACGCGCTGCAGTCCCTGCCAGCCCAAAATTTGCCTCCCGCTGCCTGGCTGCTCCCCAAAGGCCGGGGAGCCGGTGCCAGAGCTGACTGCTGCCTGCCGGTCCTGCCAGGACGCCTTCCCACGGGACCATCCGTCCCGGGCATTACGGGGCGGGGAAACAGCCCTTCACTGGGGAAACCTGCCCGGCCACAGGGAGGGAGCCGCTCGTGTTGGCTGGCGCCATGCAGGGATGTGCCCAGATCTTGGCATTTTGTCTGCAAGGACGGCCAGGTTTCAGGGGGACACTGGTGGCACTGGATTATCCCTACAAAATTCTCTTTGTCCCCGTGCAAGCGGGGCCACTCTGCTTGACATCTGGATGGCCTTGATGATGTGCAGTGCTTCACAGGGTGAGGCTTTGGATGGACAGAGAGAGCGTGGCCAAGATATGCTTATGTGGAGGATTTTAAGGCATTTTTAGCAATCCATGTGTTTGTTTTTTGTGGCATGTGCCTGTTCATCACAAGGGAGTGAGCGCTGTACGGGAGTGCTCCTGCTCTCTGCTGTTGGCCAGGGAGGCAAAGCAGCTGGCAAGGTTAGCCACAGGCTCTGCCATCACTGGAGATGTTCCTGCCTCCAGTTTCAGGATGGTTATGCAACAAAGTTGTAAGGGCCACTTTGCCCGATGGGTTAGGCAAGGATAAAAAATGCCCACATCAATGCATGCTTTTCTTATCCACCCACATGACATTTGTTATGCATTGGGGGTGGCCTCTAAAGCTGAACGCAGTGATTTACCCAAGAATCAGAATTGGGGTTTAAAGTAGGTATTTTTGGATGCATTTAGGTTTGAGAAAACGTAAGTTTGCATCATCCTAAAAGAAAGGTTTCTTGTTTGGGCTTTTTTTTTTTTTTGTCCTTTCCAAGAAGAAAAACGTCTATTTTTAATAAGTAGTTGGTGTGGCCGAACTGGTGGGAGGCAACAGTGCTGACCCTGGCTGTGGCAGCTGGACCTGGGGCAGCCACGGCACACAAGCTGCATTTATTCAGCACGCTTATTTTCCTGGGTTGGTGGGTGAAACAGAGACACCCTTGGAGTTCACAGACCCCCTCTCCCTCCAGCAGTGGCTTTTTTGACATCACAGCCAAATGTCCCGGGTTTTCCATGATGAGCTGAGTGCCACAGTTTCAACCCCCTGCCACAGACAGGGTCACCTGTCACTAGACAAGACTGTTCAGAGCCTGACTGCTCTTGAACACTTACAGGGATGGGGCATCCACAACTTCTCTGGGCAACCTGTTCCAGTGCTTCACCACCTGACAATAAGTAATTTCTTCCTAATATACAATCTAAACGTACTCTCAGTTTGAAGCCATTCCCCCTTGCCCTGTCACTACATGCCCTTGTGAGAAGTTTCTCTTTCTTGTAGGCTCCCTTCAGGTCTGATGGGATTGTCTCTTCTGTGCCCACTGTGGTGGAATTCTGTGATGGGAACCACTTCTTGCCAAGCACTCACTGATGCTGGGAGAGTTTGATTACGTTTGTCTGGCCTTTTCAGTGTGGAGGAGAAGCCTCTGATAGAATCACCATGGCCATCAATCTGAAAAAAAGAAACATATTGGCCCTGGGAAAACAGCCTCTGTTCTCAGTGAAACACCAAAATATCACAAACCTCTTGGATGCTCTAAAGAAATTTTTCTTCTAGCTGCCTTTACTGCCATGCACTTCAATGGCAAATAACTTCCCCCCCACCTCTGCTGGCTCAGCCATGTCCTGGGAGTTTTGTGGTCCCCACAGCACTGCCCCAAGGAGTTGGGCACTGCAGGATGATACAAGTAAAGTTTGAGCATTAACATCCACCTGTACTTTGCTCCCTGAACTCATAATGGAGATCTTAAAGCTGCAGAGCTTTAAGAGTGAGCAAGTGGTTTGCAGTTCAGTTTTTTTTTGTTTTCACACCCTAAAATGCAAAGCTGCAAAGATCTGCGTTTTAGCAGAAGGCATCAGGTTACTGAATACAGGAGCTGAACCTGCAGTTGGGGTGCACAGGCAACACCTGGCCTTTCTGTCCTAAACTTGATGTTACTTCACCTGCAGAGCAAAAGTTAGGTTCATGATAGTGTGAAAACTTCCAAAGCCACCTTTTCCAAAAATAAAATGAGCATCTGCGTGTTAAGGTACTTTTTTTTTTGCTAGAGACATGTAATTCCCTGTGTATGTAGGCCATTTTGCTGAAGGTGTCCCTGTGTGGTTGGAACTACATGATCTTTAAGGGCCTTTCCAACTCAGACCATTCTGTGATCCTGTGATATGTGGATACATACACTAGTTTTGTGTAACTCATGTATGTACGCAGTAACAAATAACCAGTGCATGTGCAGCAGTTCCTGCTGACACACTCTGTCTCTGCTGCAAATGGCACCATTTTAATCCCAGACTCATGGGTTTTTTCCAGGGAGTGCAGTGGCAGGGAGGTCAGCAGCCATCGTGAGTGCAGCATGGGAGCAACGTGCCTCCACACCATCCAGATGCCTGGCTGTCCAGGGACACTGATTTAACATCGTTAGAGAGCTCGTTTCCTGAGCTGGGTGGGCAGGTGGTTGGTTGGTACCTCTGCAATGAACTCAGCTTATCTGCCTGCTCTCCTTCTGAAAATGGGGCCTTTGAGGGGGTTTATTTGGCTTTTTCTCCTGTGGTTGTGTTTGAGAGCTCTCACATGTGGATGGAGGCAGCAGACAGGTGGTGGGACCAGACCTGGTAATTTATTCTGGCTCAGGAGTAGCTTCTTGCTCATGAAATAAGCAAAACAAGCAAAACCC
This sequence comes from Lophotriccus pileatus, assembly GCA_035583135.1. NCBI lineage: Eukaryota > Metazoa > Chordata > Aves > Passeriformes > Tyrannidae > Lophotriccus > Lophotriccus pileatus. Next base: position 12,048,921 of record JAWWES010000133.1, read on the forward strand.
CAGGGGAAATCTGATATACTGATATTGCTCAAACACGTGAGGGCCCAGGTGGTGGTGGGTGCTGGGATTTGTGATAATGCTGTGTGACCTTACCTCAGTGATTTGCTGGGTTTCTGTTCCCAGAGTTCGTGGTGCTTCAAAGTGCTCACATTACAGAGCTACTCCCACCCTGCTTTTGCCAGGCATGTAAATAGAATCAATTTCCTTCACCTGGTTTCTACTCAAAGAAAAAGGAAAATCATATGAAATGTTCAGCTGCAGAGGGTTGATATATAAGGGTTGAGTACTTATAGCCAAGATTGGTATGTGGAGCATTTTAGACATTCTCCCCTCACAATTTCATTCTAAAATCGACTGTTGGCAAAAAAATAACAAGCCGTGTACCCAGCTGATGCTGGTTTCCAATTGGGTTTGTGCTGGGAGAGGAAGAGGACAGAGAGAGGCATCCCTTATTCCTACACTTGCTCCCTCTTCTTGCTCATCTCTTCTCTCCCCAGCTGGTGGCCATGGCACTGTATATGCTCCTGTCCCTGACAGCACACAGGGAGAGGTGTAAGCAAAGGAAAGCTCTGCCTCAGGTGCCTCCCTGCACATGTTTTGGAGGTGCCTTGGTCACTGAGCTTCATGGCAGGGGTGCCCCTTTCTCTGGCTGCAGCAGCACCTTGGTCTCTTCTCATCATGGTCAAAGTGTCCTTCTGGTTTTATTTTCTTTACTTATTTTTGGCCCTGAGGTTTCCTTCCAGAATAGCTCCAGGGCGTGGAAATAGGACGGTGCAGCCCCAACCACAGCCTGAGCCCCGCAGTGGACCCGGGCAGGATGGGAGCACGCTGCTCTGCTCATTTACCGCCCTGAAAAAATAATAATTAAATTTGGACCTAGGAGCCATGTCAGCCTGCGCCAGACAGGGACACTCTGACCGTGAGGTCCCCACGGGATCAGGAGAGTACATCAAAACCACACGCGGTGCCCTTGCCAGGTGCAAGCCCACCCAGCTGCAGCTCAGAGCTGGTGCCAGCAGCTGGTGCCAACCCCACCAGCACGAGGTCACGGGGTTGTGTCAGGGCTTGGGCACAGCAGCAGCTGCCTGGGGGGTTCATCAGCTGCCTGGGGCTGTGTGAGAGCAGCAATGTGCCTGTACAGGGTTTGGGAGTGGGCTGTGTGCCTGACCCCCAGCTTGCTCATGGGGGTGTGTAATGAGCGACATGGCAGCATACTTGTACATGTTAAAAAACTGATGGGAGTGCATTTGCACATGTGGGCTGCATGGTGCATGCCTTCCTTCTCCCTGCTCCCCAAAAAAGGGCTTTTGCTCGTGTCACCTGATCATCTAGTTGCAGCCCCCCTGCCACAGGCAGGGACAGCGTCTGCTTGACCAGGTTGGTCAAAGCCCCATCCCCTGGAGGCAGATGAGCCTCTATGAGCTGTTCCATGTTTTTTTTTTTTCAGCTGTTTATCTACAAAGGTGAGATAATTTTCATAACGCTTTCAGAACCTGCAATCACTTTCAGTAACAGATACCTTTTTGGGCAAATGAGTTATCTCTCCAAGCTCTGCTCCCTTGGACAGCCAGAGTTCTTGCAAAAGCATTAAGAGACAAAGACGAACGCTCCAGTTCTGAGATGTGAACCTTTTTTAAGTAATAATAAGAAAAAAATTTCAAATGGAAACATTTGGATCTGTTGGCTGACTTCCCTGCTGCTCTCCCTGCATGGTGCTGTGAGGTTGCTGCTGCTGGTGGCCTGCCCAGGCATCACCCGCTCCAGGAGCTAAACATAGGTGCTGGCTGCACAAGGCACTTGGGTACATGTTAATTATCCTGGTGCTTTTTAGGCATCTTGGGTGAAATATATGTTTTTATAGTCAGTTTTCTATTTTGTTTTAAGCAGCCTGGAGCAAAAGCCCTTTAATTACATTAAAAATTGCCTCCCACCAGCACTCTCTGTTCCCAAGCCCTGATGAAATTTTAAGCTCAAAGCTGGGCACATGCTCACTGCTTTCCCGGGCCAGGCAGCCCAGGACAGCATGGGACAGCAGAAAGCAGGGCTGTGTGTGTCCTGAGTCCCCTGCATCATACCCACCAGCAGGTCAGCCCCTCTAACTGCTCCAGCCCCATGGGGCTGGGACAGCATGGGAACCCTCAAAATGCTGGTCTCTCTCTTTACTGGGGGCTGCTGTGTTGGCATTGGAAAACTGCATGGCTGCTTGTTTTTTTCTTTTTTTCTCCTTTTTTTTTTTCTTTGTGTGTGTGGGTTTTCCTGGCATGAGGCGCCAGCCGAAAGCCACAGCCAGCTCCAGGCCTCCCTTGTAATTAGGGCTCCTCACGTGACACAAGCGGCTTTGAAACCCATGGGGCAGCCACAACAGGGCTGCTGGACCCCCAGTGGGCTGCAAAAGACCTTCCCCTTCCCAAAAGTGTGTGATGTGCATGGTGTTCCATCAACAGTTAGCAACTCCCCATGATGTACCTATTGATGTGGTGATGAGAAACAACAACAAAAAAAAAGGCTTTGTCATTCTGGTCACAACCTGGGAATTTGGTCAACTGGATGTAGGTGAGGCTTTTTGTGACCCTAGTTTTGAGCAGAAACATTAACATTCAGGTCTTTCATGGCAAAGTGGATTTTTCTGCCCTGAATAACCATAGTTTTACCACTAGCTGAGTGTCATGGACCCGCTTGAAGGCATACTTTTTCCAGCACCACTGTTCCCTCTCCAGGGGTTGTGGGGCTGCAGGCATCAGGTGGCAGGGGATTTGCAGTTCTCCTTGCCACCATGGAAAGCAAAGCTGCATGTGGAGAGGAGTCAGTCTCCTGAGCTGATGCAGCCCAGGTGTGTAAAGGAGTTCAGGGGCCTTTGCTGAGGAGTGCAGGAAAAGTCTGGGAAAGGCTGAGAAGAAGTGTGCTGGAGAACTAACTGGGTGTCTGAAATCCCAGCAGGAAATGTTAAATATAGATAAATGAGAAAGGATGCCCCTGCAGAGTTGGGTGCCAGGGCAGCATCCACATGTCTCCACCCACTGCCATCAGGTGCAGGTCAGGAGGTGTGGGCTCTGACCATGGTCACCAAGCTCCCCACTGAGCTTTGACTGAGCGTGGGTGGTATTTTTGCATTTTTTTTTCTGCTTCGCTGGGGACATACACAGATTTCATCTGGAGAATGCCTGATTTTGGAGACCAGGGGACCAGGGTGGCCCCTGTGTGGGTCTGCATGGTTTGGGAGGCACGAGAAACAAAGCAGATGTGCCTTTTGTAGCATCACTGTGGCAGAAATGACTCTTAAGGGGGGACTGGTGACACCTGTATCTGAGTCCCTTTTTCTTTCCCTGCCCTTACCAAGGCCTCTGCAAGCATCCTGGAGAGGGATCTGTTTGGATTTAGCTTTTTTCTGTCTAATGGCTATGCCCAAGTGGCTGTGGAGATGGGCCTCTGAGGTCGGTCTTTTTGTCTACTTGAAAAAACAGTGACAGAATTTCCCAAAAACGGGAGGTGGACACCCCCTAGGAACAGATTTCCCAATATTTATTTTAACTCAAGCCCGGAGTGTTATTATACCCTCGGCCTCCTGGCCATTCCTCTTAGGCCAGACCCTCAATTAGGCGGCGCAGTGCAAACCTCCCCAGGTTTGGCAGCGGCATGGAGCACTATGTTTGTGCACCAAATCTGCCAGCCTTGAAGTTTTTGGGGTTTTCTGGTGCACGGCGGAGGGCTGGCGTCACTCCGGGCAGGGCGGTGACTTGGCCTGGGGGGGGCAAAACCAGACCTTATATCCCAGCAGGGCAGCAGCAGGAGGAAATCTGTGCCAGCTGACTCCGTGGGTAGCTGTCGGTGCTGTGGCAGGGTAAGCTTCCTGCGACTTCTTCCAGTCTTTTTGTGCTCTGCTGTCTGATTTCTGTGGGAGGTTGGGGGGTTTAGCTTGCTGTCAGGGCTGGATGCTGCTTTTTGTCTTTTCCTAGGTCTGTGGCTTCATGAAGCCTTTGGGTGGAGGGGATGAGTATCCAGAGCCTTGCTGCATGGGCAGGGAAGCTTGTGGACACTTGTTTTCAGGCTTGAGTTAAACAAAGATGAGTAAACTTCAAGTGCAGCTGAATATCATAACAACTCCCCCCCAGCACAGCTGGTGGTGAGTTTAGACAAAGGAAGGGTAGGAAAAAGAAAGGTTAGTGGGCCTTACCGAGCCTGGGGTGATGCTGGGAGCATCCCTCCCTGGGGGAGGGCTGGGATACTGCAGGAAAGGTTGAATGTGCTCTTGCTCCTTGATAGGGGAGGGCAGGCTGGGGTTTGGTGCTTAGCTCAGACCTGCCCAGAGCCAAACCCCCTCCCAGATATGCCTACAGGGGGCTCCTTGCCTTGGTGTCTTGCCACTGCTATTTTTGTCAATGGCAGACTGCAGAAGCCAACTTTATTCATTTCTTTGTTTGCTTATTTATTTTTCCTCACTGAGGTTAAACTCTCTGTGGTGTAAGTCCCAGGAGCATTGCTCCCTGGGCAGAGCCCAAGCAGGTTTCAGGGCTGTGGGAGGGCAGCCAGAGTGGGCAGTGCTCCCAGTTGCTTGCTGTCGCCTGTCCAGTGGGGCTTGGCTTCCTCCCCTCCCTAAAAGGCAGTGGGGTGGCAGGAGTGAGTAGTCCTGCTCAGGATAAGCAGTGCATCTACTACGTGGTGGGACTCACTTTTCTGCTATTTTGTGGCTTCTTGAAAAAACAACATGTATTCATGGAAAAAAAAATAATAAAAAAGGAAGGATTTGGGTCTGTGGAGGGGTTGGGAGATCCCACCAAGAGGTGGCTGGAGGTCAGCCTTTCTTCTCCCTGCTTATCCATGTGGACACAGACACACGGATAGTTTGGGGTAGCTGAAAACCAAGCCCTCAACGTGTTTCACTGTTCCCAGAGAAGACAGCCATGAGGACAGTCCTGGTCTTTGTCTGCCTGGTGGGGATGGCGTGCGCCTTCTCGGTGAGTGCCAGGCAGGGAGGGGCCACCCAGTCCTTTCTGGGGCTGGCGTGGGGCTTGTGCCAACCCACCCTTTCCCCCAGGTCAAGAGCTGGCTGCGGCGAGCCAAGTTGGATGACTCGGAAGAAAACGCGGTAGGGTCTCCCCCCACCCTGCGTGCCCAGTCCTGCATGGTGCTGGTCTTGAGGAAGGGCACATTTTGGTCACTCCCATGCCCAAGCCCCCAGACTGATGGGATTTACCCCCTTCTTCTCCCGGCAGGTGTTCAAGAACAGGCATCGGCATTACCTGTACAGATACATCTATGTGTATCCCCCGCAGCGACGGTTCCAGGTGGGTGCTTCGGAGGGGGTGCCGATGCTTCTCCGCCCACCAAATGCAGGGATATTGGCCCAAATGAGAATGGAGGGCACGGTCTGTGCCCTCTTTGCCACTGGCCTGCAGGGCTGGGCACAGAGCCTTGCAATGTGACACCAAGAGAAACCCACCCACTCACTTACCGCTTGGTTTTCCCTCTTCTTAGGGCAGTGACTCATCTGAGGAAGAGGGGGATGGCTCGGAGGAGGAGGAGGAAGGGGGGGTGAGTATGGCAAACCAGCAGCCTGCAAAACAAATACGGGAATTTGGGAACTTTCTTTGGTTTTGTAGTCTCTGCTCATCAGCATTTGTGGCTGCTGACCGCCCACAGCCTTGCACTCTGGATGCAACTGGATTTTCTACTCTGGGGCTTATTTTATTATTTTTTTGTCTATTTTTTTCCTTTTTTCTTTCCTTTTTATTCCTGGGTGGGGGATGCACCAAACAACCCTGAGACAAGTGCTCTGAGTTTCCATTTTCAGTGGCTCAGAAAGGAGCAAGACAGGCTAAAAGGCAGGGAGTGTGGAGGGAGGGACACAAACTGATGAAAATTGGGAAATGCACATTTGTACCAGCCCAGATGGTAATGCTACTCCTGTCTGTTGGATCAATATGAGCTTGGGCACCTCTGCATTTGTGAGAGTCACTCAAGTTCAAAATTAAATTCAAGGGATTACAGAGGTCTCTTGTGCCTCACTGGGCTGCAAATGTTCAAAAATAATCCAGTGGTCTCCAGCATATGGCTGCTTTGAAAGAAGGATCTGGTATGCCTGGAAACCTGTGTGTCAGGTCTAATCACACCTTTTATTATTTTCTTCTTTTTTTATATATATATATAATTCAATGAAAGTCTGGGACTCTGGTACTAAAAGCCCTTTTGGAAGCCTTTTTGGGGCTGGGGTGTAGTATGGGGTGGCCCCTGTCCCCTAGACACATCTGCCAACCCCAGCACCTCCCTGCAATTTGCTCTTTTTTGCCTGTTTCTATCTCTTACCACTGCAATCTCTAGGGATAATTTTGAGTAGTGGGATGGGGCAGCCTCAGAAAGAAATTAAAAGTTATGCAGGAATGTAGGTGCTGTTTGGGGGCTGCCCTTTTCCTTTCCAGGGCACCAAACCATTGGCTGTTCCCATGCAGGGATACTGACAGGGGCTGGTCAGCAAGAGAAATTGTGCTGAAAGGCCCCAAGGTCAGTTACAGGTATGTAAAGACCAATTGTATCAGCTATTAGATGGGGAGTATCACTCCCATCGGCACAGCTGGATGCACCATGCCATTCGATGGCTCTCCCACTGGAGAGGAAAACAGCCTGGATATTCTCTGGCATCATGTGCCAGATTATTTTAAGGTTTGAGTTTGCCCAAAATGCCAGGGTAAGTGTCCTAGGTCTTGGCATGAGAGCAGCAGGGATTGCCCAGGGCAGGGATGACACTGACCTCGTATCTCCTTGCCATGGCTGGGTTCATTTGCTGGTGGCAACGTACTCCTCCTCCCAGGCTGGGCACTGGGTGAGCTGCCCCATGAGTGGTTGCTCCAGGCTCTGCTTGCATTTGAGATATTCAGTGCCTTTTTTAGCAGAGCACACTGCCATGCATGCTGCTGGGAGCCCTGCTCTGGTCTCTGGGGCCAAACAGTGCTCAGTGGCTGATTGCTGGTGGGGTTCAGGCTCATGCCTGGCTTTGAGCCATCACAGTCTCACTAACCATCTCATATGACGTGCAGTGTGTCCACGTGTAGTGTGCCTGTGGCTTTCTTTGTTTACTGGAAACAGGGAGAGGTGACTCCAAAAGAAAACCTTTAGATGCTTTGTAAAGCAAAATGTGTAGCCAGAATGGGAACACCCAGCTCCAGCCACCACCACTTAATTGCACAGCTCCGGCTGCCCTGCAGAAGCTTCTCCATTTCAGCATGGAACAAGACCCGTGGGAAAGCAGAAAACTCAGAGCAATGCCCAAAATGCTGTGTGGGGATGCTGCGTGCCCCTCTCACTGCTGGGAGGGCTGCGCTCCACTCCTGCTGCTGACCCCCTGCCCTGTCTTCTCCCTGTCCCCACAGGAGCCGTTTCATGCTGGCACCAAGGCAGCTGGCCATCCTGCTGGAGCAGCCCCTGGGGACTGCCAGGGTGGCCTGGGAGGAGATGTCGCATCCCCCCAGCAGGTGTGGTTTGGGGAGCTGGAGGGGAGCACTCGGGAGGGAGGGGTATGTTCACTGCATGCTTGCTTGCACTCCCTTTTCTGCCTTGGGAGGCTGCTGTGCAAGACACCAAGCTCTGGGCATTAACTTGGGGTTGGAAGGGGTACCCCAAAAAGACAGTCCTGCCATGCAAGGTGTGAGGGGGATGCTCAGCTGTGCCCATGCCTGCCCCTTGTCACATGGAGCTGCTGCCTACTGACACCCAAATAATGCTGTGCTGTCTTCCCCCCTGCCAGGACAAGGGCTGCCAAGGGACCCTGAAGGGGGTCAGACATGGAACTGCCAGCAAGGGGGAAGATTCTGAAAATGAAGACAGTGATGAGAATGAGGAGGAGGAAGAGGAGGAGGAAGAAGTAGACGAGAACGAGAATGGCATCAATGGCACAAGCACCAACACCACAGAGGGGGCTGATGGACCTCATGGCAATGGCACTGCAGTGGCTGAGGAGGGCACTGGTGCAGCTGAGGAAGAGGAGGAAGAGGAGGAGGAGGAAGAAGAAGAAGAAGAGGAAGAGGAGGAGGAAGAGGAGGAAACTGAAGCCACCACCATTGCCAGCACCACCAGTGAAGAGGGGCTGACCCAGGCGACCACTATGGGAGATGGGGGACCCACAGACGCCACCACAGATGCCACCACAGTTGGGGAGCTGTGGGAGTATGATGTGACGGTCAGGGACCACGGCCGGGGGGACGAGGGCACCACCGCCGGCGGGTATGAGGAGCAGGACGAGTACGCCCGCGGGGACAGCTACCGGGCCTATGAGGATGAGTACGGCTACTACAAAGGGCACGGCTACGACGTGTATGGCCAGGATTACTACTACAGCCAGTGAGCGGGTCGGGGTGCAGCCCTGGTGCTGCCCCCCACCTGCCCCATCCCACTCAGGAAGGTGCATCCGAAGGCTCACTGCAGCCACTGCATGCCAGAGGGGACACCAGGCAGCTTGCCATGCACACTGGCTCTGTCCTAGGCTTTTTTTTTTTTTTTTTTGTATCTTGCAAAGTGAAATGAAATAAAGCAACCGAACTGAGCTTGTTGGTGATGAAAGGTTTGCTTCCAAACTTGCTGTGATCAGTGGGGCAGCACAGTGCTTGGTGGGCTGAGGGGTTACAGGTGCTCGTGCTGCTCAGGGTTGAATCTTGTTATTCCAGCTCAGATGCAAATGAAACGAACGAGGAACAGAAAGGTTAACTTGGAAAGTCTCCGTAGAGTCCCCTCTGAAAAATGAAAGGGCACTTTTAGTGTCACTGCTCTGGGTTTACAGCCAAGTTTTATGTAGAGCTGACATGAATTTCCAGTGATAACTTTACCACATCCTCCATTCCTCAGTAGCATGCCTCCCATGGCCTGACCACACAGTAGGCAATGTTAATAAAGACACTAATTTCTCTTTCTGTGCATCACTAGCTGTAGATGCACACCCCTGCAATGAGGGCTTTGCTTCTGCATCCCCGTGCCAGGCATGCGGGTACAAGTCTGGGCACCTTGGATGTGTGTGTTGAACACCAGTACTGCAGCCCAAAATGTCTCTGTCACACAGCCTCATCCCCAGGGCAAGGTAGGGCTTTCCTAGTGACAGCGGTGCATCCACTTACCTCTTGCATCAGGGGTGGGGATGCCTGGCTTGCAGTCCCCAGGATCCCTCCCCAGAGTTACTTCCCAGTGGGAGCATATCCCTCTGTAGCTAAGGATCAGCACTACCGATAGGGATGGAATGACTCTCCCTGGGTTCCAGGCAGGTGCCACCATTTGGGAATAGTGACAGCACTCACACACAGTTTATGGCAGGTACCATGCTGCTCTTGCACTCCTAGAAAGGAAACCTGTGTTCAGCTCCCAGTGTAGGTCTGACTGCAAAACGAGTCCAGTCTCACGGCAGCAAACTGCTGGGCATGTACAAAACTGCCTCCCTGTGCCAACAGCGGGCTGCAGATGCTGGGGAGGCAGGAGGTGCTGCCTGCCGGGTGGGCACCCCTGGGGCCAAATCCCTACAGCAGCACTGGGGAGCCCTGCATGCGCTCATAGCTGGTGGGAGGGACATGAGAGCCCCATCATCCACATCCCCAGGGGGTGTCCAAAGACGTCAGGGAACCAGCGTGGACAAAGGGCCCTGGTGCTGCCAGGGGCCGGGTCCCACTCCCACAGGGCACGTAGCCCAGTCCTGTGTGCGTCAGCCCCCCCAGGCACCTGGCAACAGCTCTCCTCCCTGAGCCAAGGCACACGGGCTGGCTGCTCTGGTACCTGTGGGGCAGCATCTGACTGCAGCTCCTGGGGCAAGGTCAAGTTTCATGCTGGCTCTGAGATTTGTTCCTGCCTGAGGCTGGATGCTGATGCATTTTCTGGTGTTAATCCAGCAGCCATGCCAGCTCCCAGGGTTTGGGCTGGGGCAGCAGAGTGGTAAGTAGGGTGAGAGCTGCCATCACCACATTGAGCAGCTGAGCCAGGCTGGCTGCAGAACGGGGAACCCTTCTTGGCAAGGGTATAGGTGACCAGCAATGCTACTAAAACTTGAGGTGAGGAGGAGAAGGATATGTACATCATGCACATCTTTATAGCACCTTTCCACAGCAAAGATGGACTCAAAGGGACCTGTGCAAGAAGTGCATGGAAAATACTTTTTTTTCCTCTCTGCTGTTTTGTACTTGCTCAGGTTTAGCTCAGAGGGGTTGAGTTTGAAACGCAAAATATGAGTGTCAGGAGCTACAGCGTGGCGGTTGCTCTCGGCTTGGCTAGTGCTGCCCTGTGATGTACAGTCCTGCCCAGGACCAGGCCTAGCTCAGGATATTGCCCTTCCCTTTCTGTAGCCCTGCTGGCTTTCCCATGTTGGTCATAGTGAGCACGCCAAGACCCCCTGCACACCCTCTTATCAATAACCAAGCTGGCTGTGTGCCACACTAAGATCTGCGCTAATCATCGAGCAATTTCAGCCTTCAGAACAGATATTTATAAACTGTGCTTTCTGTTTATCCAGCCAGGTGGAACATTTGATAGCTGTCTTTCACCACAAACACATTTTTAGCTGGAAATTACTCCCCCTGGTTATCTGCGGGTGCTGCCAGTGCTGACAAATGTCCCTGGGCAGGAGTTGATTGGCTCTGCGCTCCTGGGGCCAACTTTAAATTTCAGCAAAGTGGGCATAGGCTTCATGGTCTGCTGCTGGGATCTGCCTCCGACAGGGAAAGGTAATCTTCTTACCTAGTTTTCTGCCCTGTCTCTCCCTAGCCCTTCACCTCTGCCTTCCCTGAACAGGGCTTCTCCTGCTTTCACTCCAGGCAAGTCACAGTGGGGACGGGAGCATCCCAATCCTTGGCTGTTCATATCTGTTGAGCCGACGTTGCTTTGTACTGCTGATCCTTGTGCATGAATTCCTTTCTGGTATTTCCTGTAGCAATGCTTATATGGCTGAATATAGGGTCCAGGACGGACCTGCAAGCCCAAGCCAGGCTGGTTGGGTGAAATGAGAATTATTGGCCAACAGAGCTATTGCCTGCTGCCATTTATCAGCGCTGTTGTAAAGAGCCTGAGTGTTTCTTAATTCAGACTTAGGACTGAACAGCTTAGCCTGCAGTGGCTTTGGGGATCATTTATTGCAAATACCCACCCAAGCTGCTTTGACAGATGGACTTAGGAAGTACCTGGTGCCAGAGCATGCACACGGTGCTGCTGGCCCTGCCCTGTGCACATGGCAAGAGCATCACCTTTGCTGAGAGGAATACAGAGAGGCAGACTGATGTCAAAGGCCACCACAAAGCTGGGGAAAGCAGGGCTTGCTGGAAAACCTTGCTGTCTTGGGGGCTTTGGGATATCAGGAACTTTTAGGTTGCTGGTAACTGGGAACACTGGGGACTACAAGTCCTAGGAAGATAAACTCCAGTGCTGCTTTGCTTTGTGCCCCCAGGAGCAGCCCAAGATGAAAACAGCCCTGCTCTGCCTGTGCCTGTGCCTACTCAGCACAGCCCTCTCAACACCTGTAAGTATGACTCTCCTTGGATTCCCAGCATGCTGCTGAATCTAGTGTACCCTGGCATGCTTTCAGCAGCAGGAAAACATGAGTGTACTTGCGTGTAACACCTCTGGTTCTTGGGGAGGGGACTGAGGTGCTACCGCAGAGGTGAACCCAGCAGGAAAAATATGTATTAGCATTGATGTGGCTGAGCATGCCCCTTCAGCTTAGCAATCAGGGCACTGTGCAGGAGCCAGTCTGGGTGGCTACAACTCTTTCCCTTGATTTGTGTGGATTTGGAATCTGCCAAGTGCTTTTGGCTTGGAAGTAGTCTGAGTGGAGCCCCAAAAGTGAGGTGTGTGAGGGATGGTCATTTTACCCATGGGGGTAACAGGGATCAGAGGGGCACATGCAGTTACTTTCCAGCTCTCCTAATGTGAAAATTTGATAGCTATGACTAAAACAAAGGACAAACTAAGATAAATAAAACAGCAGACATTTTTGTCCTGCATAATTGTTGCTCAACATACTAAATACATAGCTAGAGTGAAAGTCTGCTCCTAGAAAAGGCTTGCTTTTTTGGCAGGTAAGGAGGAGTGAAATCACATCATCTCTGAGGGCTGAACCCCTGCTGTGTGTCTTTTAGCCCCCAGGGCACAGAGCAGCACAAGGGAAAGCTATAAATCAGTGCAGATTTGCTTTTCAGATAGGGCCACAGAAGTTAATACGCTGCTACTTAATCAGGGCTGTAATCCAGTCTTTGATACTGTTCACAAACAGTGGAATAACCTGGGAGTATTTAACACTCTGGGGCATGTTTCTACCTCTTTCAGCTGGACTTGGGATGTTTCAGTGACTAATTTTGCAGAGATCAAAGGGGACTCCCCTCCATGGGCCTGTCTCCCCCTCTGGCATGTAGGGAAGACCTGAAATGGTTTGGTGGGGCTGAAAGGATGCTCCCACCACCAAGAGCCACCTGAGGGATGCAGGGATGGCCAATATAATCCAAAAGATGACAGGATAATCAGGGAGAGCTGTAAGCCTGCAAGCATGTACAGAAACCTGGCTTTGAGGGCACAGAGGTTGCTGCACAACTGGCAAGTAAAGACTGGGAAACACCACCAGCTCCAAGCTCCCATCACAGGCAGACCCCAGCAGGGAGTTGGAGCACTGTGGTGTGAACAGTGGTGTCATGTATTAAAACTGCTCTGCAATAAAATCCTCTGCATCAGACTACAGAAAAGGGTATTTGGAGACCAACAACACCCTATGAAAAGTAGCATACAATGCTACTAATGCTACTAATCATGCTGTAGCAGAATTTGCAATACTTTTCAAACCCTGGAAATGAGTTTTAGACCTTTCCTATTATTGCTGCTTTTAAGCCAGCACCCCAGGTAGTGCCTGGGAATTTACTGGCTTGTCAATACAGTTTTCCCACCCTTCCCTGAACACTGTGGCATGTCCATCATGCTGGGCAGGGTGGGTGGCCAGCAGTGGGTATTGGCAGCCACCTGGATGCTGGGCCAGTGTTTGATGCCTCAGCTCTTGTCTGTGTTTTGCTACCTACAGGTGCCACCGCCACTGCTTGGGAGAGCTTCTGGGAACTGTGTGGGACAGCACCGGGTATGTACCCCCCTGCCTCATCCAGACCCCACGGGGTGCCCTGCACCAGAGGCTCAGGGAGAAAAAGTTGCTTTTGGAGGGTAGCCCCCGCAAGCCACGGAGAAAGAGAGCAGCAGTGCATTTGCATCTGAGCAGCTCTTACAAAGAGCAGGGGTGGGGAAAGGTGTGACATTCTCAGGTGAGGGAAGGACTTCCTCCCCAAGGGGCTCCTCTGCCCCTGCCCAACCCCAGAGCACAAATGCCTGGTTTACCCACAAATGAGGGTGGGTACACTCAAGCCTAATTGCTACAGGGCTTTTTCAAAGTGTTTTGATGTAAAATGCATCAGTATCATAATTCAGATGAGTAGCATGGAAGAAAATGCCTGGTTTTCCCTACTGGAAAACAGCTGCTATCCTTCCAGTATCTTGATTGCCATCAGTCCCTTAACTCATATCTGATGGGACCATCAACCAGGTTGTTTATGCAAGCCTTAAGCCACCTTGCAAAAAAATCCAAACTCATAGCTCCTGAAAGTAAGCACAGACAGAAAATGAGCCCGAGGGAAAACAAAACCCCCAGAGCCCAGGATACAAGAACATGCATCCTGCCCAGACCTCTGCCAGTGCTGGTGGCCATGAGGTGGTGGGAGCTCCTGCCTGCCCTGAGGGGACTCAGTGGGTACTGTTGGGATGCTGCTTCAATGCCACAAACAGCAAGGGAAGATCCCGCCAATGCATTTCATAAGAAAATTGTGGGGTTTGGTTATTTTCTTCCGCACCAGATACTTCTGAAAGGCTGCAATGCCAAGCATGGCTTCTACGTTTTCAAATACGTCTACTCGTTCTCAACGCGGAGGAACCAGACGCAGATAAAGGTGAGGAGGTGGCCAAGTGACACAGCGGGACCCTGGCTTGGCTGCAGGGCCCCAAGCAGCCATCTGTCACCGGGGCTGGCCCTGACCTGTCCCCTGTGTGTATTGCACAGAAAGAAGAGGCTGACCACCACAGTATCGTCCCCAGCCGCCAGCTGGATGAGGACAATGCCAAGCGGGAGCTGCCAGAGGCCAGGACGACCCCAGAGCACAGCGACAATAGCAGCACTGAAGCAATCGAGAATGTGATTGTCCTCAGGCCTGAAAACCGCAGCACTCCAGGCACCGGCAGGGACACTCCCAGTCCTCGCCCTGGCACTGGCACACAAGCGCGTGGTGGTGTTGGCATTGCAGGTCCCACTCTGTCCAGCTCAGAGGGCAGTGGCGATCTGGATTTGGTGGTTGAATTTGATAGTGATGTTCCCATTATCCCTCAGGGTGAACGGCCCAGTGAGGTTGTGGTGGGGAACAGGTCCAGTGTCAGGAGCGAGGACAAGGATGTTGGTGACCCCAGAGTGGTTCCTGTGGAGGGAGCAATGACAGCTGGGACGGAGAGGGGTCCTGCCACTGGAGGGGCAGGGGATGAGGGCAGCGGGCAGTCCACTGTCTCTGGCCAAGGGCAGGAGGGTGTCATGCAGGGCACAGGGACGGGAGGTGTCGCTCTTGCCTCCGTCACTGAGAAGACAGAGGACGTCCAAGTTGATGCTGCAGGTGTGGATGAATATGCTTACATCCCCGACTCGGGCAGTGTCACCATCACCCGTGGGAACCTGGGCAGCACACCGAGGACCACCAGCTTCACCCAAGTCTCTCCAGGCAAGGATGATCAGGTCAACATCTTCATTGGGAGGGCCGATATCCACGTGGGGGAGCAAGAAACTACCCAGGCTGGTGCCACTGTGGGCAGCGAGGATGACAGCATCGCCACTGTGGGAACCAGCAGGCCCCTCCCCAGGCTGGGTGTCACTGCAGCACCTGATGGTGGTGACGATGACAGCACCTCTGCTCTCAGGCAGCCTGAAGGACCAGCCACCACAGCCACCCCAAGCCATGGGGACAGGGTCACCAGCAGACTCAGGGTCACCAGCAGACTCAGGGATGCGCGTCCCATGGGAGAGGATGAGGAAGATGCCACAACCATTGGTAGCTATCGGGAAGAACCGGTGACCCCTGTCCCCTGGAGAGTCACTGGTGGGGACGTCACTGTCCCCACAGTTGCCAGCATCCGTGGGAAAGATGATGATGAGGTGAAAGGTGAGGGGCAGAAGTTCAAGGGGAAGCCAGACCATCTGGCTACCACAACACGCCAACAGGGGGGTGATGAGGAGGCTACTGCCAGTGTCCCAGCTGAAAGAGCCAGCATCCATCTGGCCAGTGTCCCAGCTGAAGGAGCCAGTGTCCACCTGGCCAGTACCACGGCCTCTCCTGGGGTGACTGAGGGGGACTGCACCACCTCCTCAGTGACAGCCAGCAGCCGTGAGGCAGGCAGGAGCACTGTGGTGGGGAAAGGAGGGAGTGGGGAAGTGAAACCAGCCACCCCAAAGCCCCATGGGGAGGGACAGCCCAGGGCAGGGGTGAGGGTCCGGCCAGGGGGGGCAGGGCTGGACAAGACACCCGGGACAGACAAAGCACCATCCCCAAGTGGGAAAGCCAGCAGCCAGGCATCAAGCAGGACCCAGACAAAGGCTGGTGGCCATGGTGGCGATGCCGGGGGCACGTCGCGTGCCACCAAAGCAGGGGGCAGCCCCACTCCGCAGGCACGGCAAGATGTGGGCAGCATGGCAGCAGGCAAGGGCCGGGAGAGGGGTCGAGGTGGTGAGACTGGGGCAGCAGCGTCGGGAGCTGGGGGCGGCCGCCTCCCCGGGCACCATGGCAGAAGGCTGGGGACTGGGGCACCGGGGACATTCGCAGCGCTGGGCCACAGCAGACAGGTGGACCACGTGAAGCGTGCTAATGAGCTTCATGTCCGTGAACGAGCCTTTTACACCCTCGGCAGGGCAGAGGGCGGCCCCCACGGCCCCTACACCAACCTTGGGAGTGCTGACAGCAGCCAGTCCTCTGAGGGGGAGCAGGACAGCCACAGTGACAGTGGACAAACAGGACTTCGGCCCTCTGGGTGGGAATCCCCAGGGCACCCCTATGGCCGCTGGATCCAGGGGTCTCTCTGAGGGGCTGTCGATATTCACCCTGGCGAGCTCCAGCAACGGAGTTAGGGGGTTCCACATGTCGTGGTTCCCCCCTTGGCATCCCCACTGTGGGTTCTGCTCTTGCCTGGGTGAGGGGCACGTTGCTGGAGGGCAAGTGGTGCTTCACAGCCCAGGAGCCAAAAATCACTGGTTCATGCAATCTGCTGTTAATATGAGGGAGGCTGCATGTGGTACTGCAGCAGGGATGCATGGGTCTGCTGTGCTAGACAGCCATGTAACAGCAGTCATGCTACACTGCATAGGGTAGCGCTGTTTGTGCACTGATGCAAAGCAAGTAAAGAAACAGTGAGACAAAGCCTCTGTCCTTGCAGTTTCACTTCCAGCCTACTGGAGAAATAAAGGCATTTCTGTACCTGAGGATCTGCTAACTCTGGTGTTTGCAGCAGGACTTCAGGCAGCTGCTCTGCCACAAGCAAAATGCTGAAGGTGGGGCTGGTCCCTGGGCTTAATGGGATTTCTGGCCACAGCACATGCCTGGCCCAGCCATCACATGTGGGGCTGCAATCTGGCCAAGAAGCCCTACACATCCCTCCCTTGGGGTATCAAACCCCACCAGATCCTGACTAGGGCCACTTGCCTCTCTGGGCAGTTAGTGCTTGCTGGGGAGCCCCACAAGGGCATCACCCCTCTTGGCTCGTCCATCTACTGCAGTGAGAAATCCCCAATGAGCCCTCCGGAAGGCTGACCATTTGCCAGCCACACTGTGCTTCCAGCAGCAGCGGAACGCTCTGGCCGTGCCGCCTCCATTCCTGCCACCATTCCCGCCACCATTCCCACCTCTGGCTCCTGCACGCAAGCCAGGCTAGGCTTCGACATGCTGGAGCCATGCCGCCGGTGGTGCCTGAAGTTAATCACTGTTTATGCAATTGCAGGTTGCTTTTTCTGTCCAAGAAGCTGCTAAAACAGGCATGTTCAGCAGCGCGCCGGAGTGAGTGGCGCAGTGGGAGTGGTGCTGAGCCTCGAGGGCGAGAGGTGCTGCCTCAGCACGTGCTGAGGGGACTCCCCACCAGTGCTGTGCCCATGCAGGGAGGGGATGGGAGCAGCCACGATGTCAGTGAGGTACCCGTAGAGTGCCTGCTCCCCTGCCCTCTGCACAACTGCACACAGGGAAGTGGGCATGGAAGTGGGCAGGGAAGTTTTGGGCCATAGAATAGCAGAATGGTTTAGTTTGGAAAGGACCTTAAAGATCATCTGATTCTAACTCCCCTGCCATGGCCAGGGATGCCACCCACTAGATCACGTTGCTCAGGGCTTCATCTGACCTTGAACGCTTACAGGAATAGGGCATCCACAGCTTCTCTGGGCCACTTGGGTCTCAGGGATCATGCATCATTGACTGATGCTGGAACCATCAGGACCAGGATAACACCTTGTATCTCACTGGAGCTATCAGTTAGCACCAGCTCTCAGGACTCTGTTTTGCTACAGCTCATGCTCTCCAGCAGACAGGATCAAAAATTCCATGTGCCCACTATGCCTCCACCAGGGCACCAGGCTCTGGTGCTCCCAGGGGAGCTAGCCAAGGTAGACTGATGCCAGTGCTGCAGGGACATGGAGACTGAGGCAGCCTGTGGCAGCGGTTTGCCTGAAGCTTCCCACGCTCAGGGCAGCACCCAGAAGACCTCCAAAGGCTCAGGTACCCTCTGTGCTGGCCCATGTGGCTCACAGTGAAAGGGGCTACAGGGCTGCTGACAGCCTGGGCTGGGTGACTCACCCCCAGAATTGCCATGGCACATCACACCCCAAGTCTGAGGGGCTATGGAAATTTTCTGGGGAACTCAGGCTCGGCAGGATTGCCTGGCATATGAAGAGGGTGGTTTTGGGCTCTCACTGCTGGCAGGGCTGGAACTGATGGCTTTGCAGCCCCCTGGGGATCCCAGCGTAGTGCCCAGTCACCTCCATCATCAGTCCCAAACGCATCCTTGTCCACACAATTAAGCAATATCCCTGAGCAAGTGCTGGGCACCACCTAGTGGAATAAAAAGCCTTTTGGTGGGAACATTTTGTGCCTGTTGAATGATTACCAACTCTACCTGATGGGCACTGCTGCTCTATTGCCCCACTGCTTCCCTGAATGCCTGGGAAGGCCTGCCTGAATGGCAAGGTCAGATATGAAACAGGCTAGTTCAGGTATAAATGGCCTACGGTTATAAACCAGCACTACCTCCTTGCACAGTTGCTATTAAAGCACCTGGACTTTCTGTGCCTGAATTTCTGGCTTGACACCTGGGGGCGCACAGCATTTTGGGATGCTCACCCTGAACCCTCTCCTCATCACCACCAAGGTGCCTGGCTCTGCAAAAAAATTATTATAAGTCAGTATCAGTATCATCTTTTGGGGGCTTCTTTTGGTAATCCTTGCCTCTTTCCCTGCATCC
>JAWWES010000133.1:12075820-12103884 GCA_035583135.1 Lophotriccus pileatus
TCTGTCTGTTCATCTATGTTGGAGTCTGCTGGTACACAGAGACTCCTTTTAACAGGTTTAAATAAAATTCTTGGTTTGATCCGTCAGAAGCACTTGTTCTTTCCATCACACTGTAATGATTGATTTTGGGGGAAAAAAGCTGAAGGCATAAGCTTTGTAGTTCTTGGGGCAGTGTGCATTGTATGGTAAAAAGGAAACGGGCACTGCTTGGGGGGTGAGGGCTTCTGTCTCTCAGCTGAATGTTTTGGTGAAAATGTCATGATTTCAGTACATTGAAGATTGAAAGAGCAACAGATTGTGCCCACATCCAAAGAAAAGTAAACTGCTGTGTTCAACATTTAGCCTGCAAAATACACCTTTACCTGTGAGGTAAAGACATAAAGCAACTGCTGGGTAGCGCGCCACCACCATGATCACTACCATCACTATCATCATCACCATCACCATTTACCTTTCTCACTCTAAAAGCAAATGGTCTGCAGAGGGAACATGGAGCCAGCAGCAGCTCCTAGGCCCTGGCTGCTGACATGGTCTGGCAGGAAGTGTCCCCATCAGATACAGGGGGATACACCGGACATCACCAGCCAGTGCTGACGGCATGTACCTGTTCATATTTTGGGAGAAAGCATCCTGCTGAGCACACAGGTTGTTTCTCTAACTGTCTACAGGCCTAAGCAAGACCTACACTTTCCAAGCTCTGGTTTTAGCACTTGCAAACATCTCCATCTGTCAGCTGGCTGTGGTACTTCACAGCTCAGGGGCTGCCACTGCTGAAACACCCTACCCTGTGTGGGAGCCTTCCACAAAGGGCTGCAAGTTGT
This sequence comes from Lophotriccus pileatus, assembly GCA_035583135.1. Classification (NCBI taxonomy): domain Eukaryota; kingdom Metazoa; phylum Chordata; class Aves; order Passeriformes; family Tyrannidae; genus Lophotriccus; species Lophotriccus pileatus. The sequence goes on from JAWWES010000133.1 coordinate 12,076,642, forward strand.
CACATCTGAAAAGCACTGCTTCCTTCTGTAAAGGAACTTTTTAATAGGTATTTTGGGATAGGAATTCTTTAGTCCTCTATTGCATTTTATGGATTTTAAAGGCTGCCTATTTGGGAAGATATACTTTTACTTCTTCCAGCAAATCTCACACAAGTTCAATCCAAACCTCTGCTTTGATTTTGTTTGCTTGTTTTACACCTGCTCCATCAGCAGCCAACAGGCCTTTGCCAAACCCGTTAAACCAAAGGTAAAGGTGATATGAACAGGAGTCACCTACACAGGTGGGGGCTGGCAGCCAAGCGAGAACACGTCTCCAGCCTGAGAAATTGCAAATATTCCCTTCTCAGGAACCTTCCTGTTTTCACAAGATAGCAAAAAAATATTTCCTTTTCAAGCAAAAGGCCAGACAACAGTCCAGAAAAGAAAACCAAACAAAAAGTAAAACAAACAAGCACCCCTCCAAACCAAACCAAACCAAAACCCCAAAACCACACCCATGAGACAGCTATGGTGTGAAATACAGGTAAAGAGAATTTCCCCAGGTGAAATGACCTGAGGAAAAAGCCCCCCAAAACCCCACCAAGAATCAGTGGGTTGGAGTCAAGGCACCAAACTGCCTTAAGAAAGGAGAGCAAAAGCTGGAAGTGTTATGCTTTAGGTTGCCATGTTATTGCCAATACAAATAGTTGTAACCCAGCTCATGTCACAACTGTCTTATGAAGTAGCTGGGATAAAATGGATGGAGGCAACATTTTTGTCAAGCCCACTTGTTTTGGGGAAGATTATCTGCATGGCCGTAGATTTATAAATGTGGTGTGGGACCTATCTTCTCCCCTCAGCACCTTTTTGGCTCCAGGCTGATTTTAGCAGGGAAAGCAGTTCCAGATTTCCAGCTAAACCAGCCCAGGACTATCTCATGCCCCAGGAGCCTTTTTATGCAAGGAAGTGACTGGGGCTAATTTTCTCAGTTCTGTATCCGATCTTTTGTATCGTTTCAGAGTATTGCTTAACACAACAGCCAAGAAAATTAACATGACTGAGAGCCCAGACCTGGCGTGCTGTGGGCTCACCTGTCAGAGGCTTGAGGTCATCATTTTTAGATGATGACAGGGACACATTTTTCCCATGCAAGTGCACAGAGGCTGTCAGAGACCACTTCTACGAGCTGCCTTGAAAGAGAGGGTGGATTTGCTCCAGAAGTTTTCAGTATTTCTCTGGCACTTTGCTATGAAGTGCTGGAAATTGCAAGTCAGCTTAGCTAAAACTAGACACATTTTGATTAATATGGGAGATGAATGCAAACGGCATGGGAGCAGCTGATGGGGCAGCCATGCTCAGAGGTGGTGAGAGGCAGTTTTGGAGGCGGATGCGACAAGCTTATCTGCCAAATATTTCTGGTAAGGCAGCTGCTGGCAAATAGTTTCCGGTAAGCCACAAACTGCACGCGCTGTGGGAACAATTCCAAAATAAAAATGAAAGGGGAGGAGTTAACCTTATCCCAAAATCAACCTCTGAAACGATGACCAGCAGTTACAACTTCCTTTGGTTTCCTGCTTGTCCCAAGGACGCAGCAACCTCCCTGAAGCATCACAGCTGACCCAGTCCTGCTCTGTTGAAACAGACGGTTGTTAGCAAAGCCACAAGGAGAAAGGCAGGCCTGTGTTTTCCAGATGCTGTAACCTGCTGCCCAGGAGCCATAGGTTAGAGGGCTTTGAGCCCTTGCACAAACAGTGCAAATGATTGTCAGTGGGATTTTGGGAAATGGTTATTAACATTCAGCCTGTTCCCCCTCTTAGAGGACACAAAAGTGTTTTTTTAGAAAATGAAGGGCTTTCACCAGCCTTGCATTGTGACTCATGCCCTGTTGAAGTAGAATTAAACCATCTTTTCTTCTGAGGATGGGGACATGCTGCTTCCCTAATAAGGTGGGTGTGGAGGACAGAAAAGTTCAGGTTTCTGTGAATCTGTAAAAAGCTAGCAGAGGCTTCCGTATGCAACTCCAGGTATGCTATCAAGTTCCCCAGCCTTTAGAGAAAATTCTCCTTTTTGGGCCAGTTTTTGCCATCACTTTCCTCCCCTTCGCTAGTCCTCACAGTCCTGGGACCATTCCAGTTCAAAACTTGGAAGTGCTCCCACAGAATTCAAGTGCCACTGATCCAGCTTAGGGCAGTGCTGTGGCCTGTGGATCATAGAGTGCAGGGCAGCTGTGTGAAATTGCAAAGTCCCTGGAAAGGTGTTTTCTCCTATGATGACCACTGAGGTTCCTCAGGAGGGATGATGGATGTACTCTCTGGGAGGAAAGCCACAGCACAGGTTGTAGCAGCACGCCCTGTTTAAGTGGAGATACAGCAGCTCAAAATTTGTCTTAAAAGTTTATCAGTGACAGCTTTAGCAAAGAGAGTCACCTGATCTTTTATAAGATCAACTGAAGAAGGTCTGCTGGTTTTAGAATGCTGAGACCAGCTTGACCAAACCATCAGACCCCACCATGAGGACAGGCAAAATAGAGGCTCTCTGACTGAGGCTGGGAGCAGCAAGAATGTGCAGGCCCTGATACAAAACTGAGAGTCATGAGTGTCAAGCAGAAGAAACTAGAGGTGCTAACACCTTTGCCAGCAACAAAACATATTTTGCTAAGTAAGGTGACAACCCATAATCTAAAAAAATACGTATGACTGAAAATCAATCACTTTATACTGTAAAAGCCCAAACTTTTTAATTGTAGGGTCTCCTAACAAACCCTTTCACAGAGTGTGTGTAGTGATTTCTCCCTTGAGTGAGGATGCCCCTCATGGTTACTCCTCAAGGTTGAGCAAAAGAGATTTGCCCATGGTCATTCCTATGGGTGACTAACATCAACCTCTACTTAATAATTGTTTTGCTAGCTTTAATATAATTACTTCAATTGTTTTATTACAATTACTTCAATATTGCTTAAAAAATAGTGCACTATACTGATAGTTACAGCTATCCATACTGTGTGGTAAGTAATACTGACTTTCCTAATCACTATCATTATTGTAACCCATTTCAATAAATCATTCCTTTTATTTGTATAAATACATTTGGTTTGCCATCCTTAATCCTGCAGGACAAAGTTGTATAAAGGTAGACGTAAACCACTGAAAAGTCTGGGGCTAAGACTGGCTCCAAGATCCTCTCTGAGGAGGAGTTTAGAAAGCAATGGGGTTCTTTCCCCTCCTCAACAGGAGGGCTTCTCTAATAATAAACTTTATCTAATAAACCTTGTCTGAAGCTTCCACTCTGCCTGTGGCAGAGGTGCTGAAAACCCACTGTTGTCTCGGGTATCTCAGAGCCCACAGCAGCTGCGGGCAAGCCCTTCACACCTGACTCACACAGCCTAATCTCTTGGAAGACGTGCTGGAGAAGCCGGATGACTGCAGGTCCTGCACACATGGCTTGCTTTACACCCTCCTCCCATCAGAAACTTGATCCAGGGACAATTTCTGGGCACGAAAAGTACACATTTAAGGAGGGATGGCAGTCAGACTTGGCTTGCTTTGTAAATAAACACCAGGGGTGTGTGATGCGATAGCATGTATACTTGGCTCCAGCTGGGCTGTTTCTCTATAGTGTGTTGTTTTGGTGCTCTAGACCAGAAATCTGTAGGTTTGTTTTTGTAACAGTGACTCAACCACTAAACTGCTTAACCTTCTACGCAGTCAGCGTCTCGGAAAAGCCAAACACAAGCAACTCGGACTGCATGAAAACATGAGCTGCAGACTGGCCTGAAAGCCAAAAGAAAACTATAATTTACTGGAAGGGAAGGTCCTCTTTAAATTTACAGAAAAGGGCATATATAGAAGTCTAACAAAAGCATGTAATAATTGTCTGGCCGGGACCAGGGGATACTGCTGCGAGAAGTGGTGATGTGGATCAGCCATCAAATGTTAAACACAGTTTGCCTTGGTCAGGTCATAATCTCACATCCTTGCTGAGGAGCATCTCTTCTTACTACTAAAACTGCAGAGATGCAGTGAGGAATGCAAAAGCTCAGCTCCAATTGAAATTGAACAGAAATGTCATAAACTGTAAGAAAGGGTTCTACAGATACGTAAACAACAGGAAGAGATAGAAGGTAAATACTGGCTCACTCCTAAAAAGGAGAGATGAATTAGTCACCAGTAACACTGCAAAGACAGAGGTTCTCAACACCTTCGTCTTTACCAGAACTGCTGGGCTCCAGGCCTCAGGAACAACAATCCAGGTTGATGCAGACACAGCCACACCAGTATCAGTGTGCTCTGTTAAGGAGCTTGACCCCTACAGATCGATATCCACCCAAGGGTGCTAAGTGAACTGGATGACGACGTTGAGAGGCAGCTCTCCTTGTTGTGGAGATCAGGGGACATCCCAGAAGGCTGGAAGAAGGCACCTCATCAACAAGATAGAGTGACAACCTTGGGGTGTCCTGCTCAGGGCCAGGAGTTGGTTGATCCTGATGGGTTCCTTCCAACTCAGCATATTCTATGATTCCATGATTCTTAGAGGAGAATCCAGGAAATTATAGGCTCATGAGTTGTACTTCAGTCTCTGTGAAAGTTATGGAATGAATCCTCCTGGGGGGTTATCACAAATAAAATGAGGCATGTGACTGGGAAAAGCTAGCATGAATTCAAAAGGGGCAAATCATGCTTGACAAACCTGTTGTCCTTCTATAGCAAAGGAACCAGCTTGGTCAATGTTGGGGGAGTTTAGTTCCAGAGAATTCAATACCATTTCCCACAGCCTTCTCCTGAAGAAACAGATAAGTTACGCTCTAGACAAGTGGTCTGTGCAGGGGGTGAGGAAGTGACTGAGAGGCAGCACCCAGAGGGTGGTGGCAAATAGCTCCTTTCCAAACTGGCAGCCTGTCACAAGGTGGTTCCCCAAGAGCTGTGCAAAAACGAGGTGATGCTCCAGCACAGGCAAGGGAGCAGGATGGGGGAGTGCTGGCATGTGTGGAAAACATTTTGGGAGAAATGGGATAAATAGTTTCAGTTGGCGTGTATTTGGGTGGAGTTCTGATGACAGTGTACACTATACATGTGGGGGCACGGTTAGGTAAGCTACGAAAATTCAGAGAACTGCATGAGCACCAAGATTTGTGCCATAAATCGCAGTTAAGTTTGCACTTTAAATTTTTTATGCAGATCACACCAAGCTTTATAGCAGGGCTTGCAAGCTGATTTCCTGAGGATAAGATATTAGTTAAATGATCAGGCTCACGAAAGCAGAGTTGATGCAGGATATAGACACTGGCAGACCTGCTGCAGCAGGGACCATTGCCACAGACTTGTGCAGAAGGCTGTATAGTGCTGGTGGGGAGAGGGCCACACTCTTTCCCTCTGCTTAACCAGCTCTGACTGCTTAACCTGCCTCTGAGTAACCAGCTCTGCCTTATGAAGTGTATTCCTCTTTCGTATTTTGCTTTCTCTCTCCCTTTTTCAGCTCAGTTTCCTCAGCTACCTGTGCTTCCAGACTTCTCCTCTGCCAGGCTTCTGGCTTTTCTGTTCTATTGGCGTTTTTCCCCTTAGTAATTTTTTTCCACTGCTGTTTCTCCTGCCCTGCCTTTTCTGCCATGCATTTCCACTCTGGTGTTTCATTTTTTCCTGATCTGCCCTCTGTCAGTGCTCACCTCCTTTGCTCCAAGCTGAGTAAATTTGTGTTAACTCCTTACTCTGACTGCCCAAAATTTCCAGCCAAATGAGGTCAAGGGATTCCTTAATGAAGTTCCTTGGATATCAGTTTTGTGGAATAGTCTCCTATTCAGTGTATCTGGTTCTTTTATGCTTCCAAGCTTCATTTTCTTCTTTTTGAAATGAGCCAAAATAGGAGTGAAAGGAAGATGCTGCAGGGAGGGCTGTGGGGAAACCTCAAGAGACCCAGTGCTGCCATGACCTGACAGATCTCCTCAGAGTCTCATTTGCTGCCTGGAAAAATCTTTGCCTTCATTCCTGTTTATTATTAATTCATCTGAATCACGGTCATTAATGCAAAGGAATGGGTGTGGAATGGTCCCCTGTCAAAAGTAAATAATTGTTTTACTGGTGATGAGAAAGTTGAATGTTGAAGACCTGTAGGTTAGTTTGCACGGGCGCTGTCTTCACTTAGCGGGAGGAAGCTTGTAGTGCAGCTAAGGAGGGACCCTTCAGGCTGGGTTTCCCTGGACAGGTTCCCTGGGTTTTACAGACAGCTTCTATGAACAAAGGTTAAGGTATTCCAGACATAAATCACCAACAGGTAGGTATGTTGGTCTCCAAGCTAATTGCCTGAAGCAAAGTTACTTGAGGTGAGTCACAATCAGATGATTTTGTCACCTCGTTCGGACCCAGTGACTGCTGCTGCCTCACAGCTGTCCTGGCCTTCCTTTGCTTACTGGAAACCAGCTCTGACACATGCCCAGGGGCAAGATGGGATTTTCTGTGCAAGAACTGGAGAACAGCTGCTTCTCTCAACACTTTCCAGCAGTGAGTAACTGCTCCTGGAAATGAACGAGTGGCAGGAAACTCTTGCCTTTCTCCCTGGGAACAAGTGATCCTTGACCCCCCCACCCCGGGTGCCCTCTCCCTGAGTCACCACGTGGGGCTATGGGGGGTACTAAGTGTGTTTAAGGTGAGATGCTGTGATACACGAGGTCTAATGTGTTCTTGGCCTCTCCCAGCACCGAAGAATGTCTCCACTCCCTGCTGCCACCCTGCACAGCCTCTCTCTGTAAGCCCTGTATGCTTCCTTCTGTATCATGTTGTCCTGCCCGCCCTAACCAGTGTCTCCTACAAAAGGGGCTTTGTGAAGGTGTGCTCAAGGGAGGTAGTTAAGTTTAAGTTTCCAGTTCACTGAGCCAGGAGTAAGATTTTAACAGGGACTGTGCTATACCAGAACTGTTTGGCTGTCGCTTAACTAGTGCTACCAGGCTCTGGGTCACTTAAAACAAAAAGGCAGACCCCAGAAAAGAGCAGAGCATCGCTACAGTCACTGGAAAAACAAAACTGGGCCTTTTCTCCATGCAGCTCAAACAGTGCCCAGGCCTGGGGTTGCAGAGCTGTAGAAACCTCCCCCGAGTTGGTAGGTGGAGGTGTTTGTTGGGGTGTGAGCTTGTGTTTCTCCACATAGGGATGTGGAGGGGAACTGAGGGGCATCTGTCTCATCCAGCAGAGTTTTGTGGCGAGGGAGAAGACTTCACCCTCTCTGCACTGGCCGCTGCATCCGCTTCCAGGATGACAAAATCAAGGCACTGATGCCCCAGGGACTGAGGTCTGTGGCCAGGCACTGTCCTGGGTCGTGCTGTCTGGGCAGCCCGCTCTGGCACACCTAATGGAAGGGGAAGGTACTAGCTGGGTTTGGCAGCAGCAAGCTGCACACCACACTTAATCCCTGAAAATCCTGTTTGTTTAAAGGCATGAATGCAGTCTGAGAGTTCATGACTAACTAGGAAAATGAGATTAAGTTAACAAGGTATGCATTAGAACACCAGTGAGATCAAATCTCTGGATTTTTAAAGACAGCAATAAAACACTTCAGCCTCATGGTACAAAAGCCTCAGCAGTAGTTGATGTTAGACTTGGTTTCTCTCTTGTTCAAAGACCATGCTGTCAGGGACGAAGTGACTAGTACACAGCTTCAGGTCGGGGCCTTATCCAGTACACTGTATTGGGGAACGGAAGGAAACTCCTTCCTAAGGATGGTGGACTCGGGAGGCAGAGATGTGCAGGGCTTTGTCATGGACTTGCTCTATCAGGCTGCTTTCAAAACAGCTGTTCTGCTTCTCAGGGTTTGCAAAAGATTCCCAATAGCCGTGAGGAACACAGAAAAGGTTTTTAAGGGATCAGAGATGTAAGGGGTCTAAACATACAGGTCAAAAGCTAACATCTTCAAGGGTATATAAAGTCCTGAGATGTAATTATCTCAGTGCAGGACAGGTGACACCCCAAGTACCTGGAGCAGCTACTGTGATGTGCCTTCCATGACATGAGAAACAGCTGGCAAAAAAAAGAAGTATTTTTCTTGTTTTCCTTCTCTTTGATCCTCCACTGTTGCTAACCAATCCCTGGATGTGACTTGTATCAGAGAGGACATGGTGATGTTGTTTCTTACTCTTTCTGCACATAGAGTCTGTATTTCCTGAGCCTGCCACAGGCTCTGACCCTTTGTAAGGGCAAGTGATCTGTCAGCATGCCAGGCGTGAGGGGAAGTTTTTGTTAAGGTATGGCTCATTTTATTTACCTTCCCTTCTTGCAGAAATCATAAAGGAATTAGTTTGCAGTGTATGCAGCAAAGTGCTGGCAGAATTCAATTCAGTTCATTCACAAGTACTTACTGATACTACTTGTGTTCTTCTAACGCTGTTGGATATTCAGTGTTTGAGTGCTTGAGAGAGACTTTTGCTTAGGGTTGTTCTTGCCTTGTAATAGTGAGCTGTCATTAAAGACCACCAGGAAGGCAAAGCTTGTACTGGAGAGATGTTCTCCAGTTACTGGTGTGAGCATCTTCCACTTTTTTGGAAGAGTAGAGCACTGCTCAGCCTGGAGCCTGCTCTCATTACAGTGAGAAACAGAAAACTTTAATACTCTTTGCTGCAGGGATTGATGCTGATGTAAGACAGAATACGATTCATAAATCATCAGGCTGGCACTGGAAAGCTGCTGGAAAATCCCAGTTTAAAAGCTGCACATGCTATTGAAACAAAGCAGTCTGTCACAGCTCTCGAGTTGCTCAAAATTCATGTGCATTTCCTTGTGTTTGAAACACAAAGGGGCAATCTGGACCTCAGCTCCTTCTGACAGCCACGCTGATTCTCCAAAGCCTGCAGATGTAGCAGGTGTTTGGTCTGAGAGATGTGTACTTTCAACAGGCTTCAAGCAAACAGAGCCCACGGATGGGGGTGCACAAGGCAGAACCCTTGCACTGGCACATGCACGAAGTGGTTGGCTTAAACCACTTCCCTGTGAGCTGGCTGGCTCAGTGATTGGCCTGACAAATTCTCTGTGCCTTTCCCTCCTTATTTTTCCTTAAGAAACCCCCAAGTCCTTTTGTACATCCTGACTGCCCATAGGGAAAACTGTTCATGACTGTCACCCTACAGACATCCCAGTGATCGCTCTCAGTCTCAGGTGGAGGCTAAATCCATACTGTGACCAGCACTCTCACCCTTCTTGAAGTTGCTTGCCTGTGTTATCCAGTTGCCCAGGCAAGGACGACCTAGGCCACCTCTGCTGTCAGCACCCTGCTTGAGTCAGTGTAAAATGCAGCAGGACCTTGAAGCCTTGCCAAGTAATGAGGCTGGTTTAGAATTTGGTGCCTTATGCGTGAGGCTAAGGAAGTGACTTACAGGCTTGTGACTAGATTTTCCTTGCAGATTTGTGCTGGCAGACTAGAGTGAAATGTGCCTGGTGCCTCAGGCTGTGCACAGCTCACTGGCACTTGTCCAGTCACAGGTGGCCAGAATTTGAGGGGGCAAGAGGGCATCTGCATACAGCAGCAGCCCCCTGATGGTGTTTCAGGAGGGTAGGGCTTTGCATTGGCAGTGGAGAGAAAGAGCCTCAGCATCTCTGCCTCTGACATCTGCTCCTGATGCAAGGCTAGACCTGTCACAGGCTTCACAAGCAGAGCAAGAAGAGTAATCCAGTACTAGGTCTCTGGGAAAATCCTTGCTGAGCCATTGCTGTCACTGTTGTGTTGTGACAGAGTAAGTCACCAGACTGAATCAGCAAAAACATTGTGAAGGGGACACCTTTCAGATTCCTGGCTTTCAGCAGGAATTTGATTCAAGAAGGTTTCAGGTTTTGCCAAGTGGCCTTGTACAATCACCTGGAAATCAAAATATTTAATCTTATTTCCAACTTCCCTTCTTAACAAACACCTTCCTGGGATACCTTCAGACAAGTATCTAGATATCCTCTGATATCTAGAAAATTTATTTTAAAAATAAATGCTGTGTGCTTAATCATAGTTGCTGCTGTAGCCTTCTAACTCAGAACCATTGAGTGGTTTGGGTTGGAAAGGAATTTAAGGATTGTCTAGTTCAAATTCTCTGCCATAGACAGGGACACCGTTCACTAGACCAGGTTGCTCAAAGCCCCATCCACCTCAGCCTTGAATGCTTCCAGGAATGGGGCTTCCACAATTTCTCTGGGCAACCTCTGCCAGTGCCTCACCACACTCACAGTAAAGAATTTCTTCCTAATATCCAATCTTAATCTACCCTCATTCAGTTTAAAGCCATTCCCTCTTTTCCTCACAGTATGTCCAATAACGTCATAGTCCTGTTAGTATGTACATCCCTAACTCCTCTTCTTTATTCCTCATATTATATGCCTTGATCATGGGGAGGAGCACCATTTTATGTCCCTAGGTCACTTTGCCACCTCCCTGAGCAGTGACAGTCTGGCTGCTCCTGAAGACTTGTCACATTTCTCAACAAGACGTGCAGAACTCCTGGAACTCCTGGGCCCTGACAGCACAGAGGGACAGCCAGACAGATTCTGCAGAGAGAGGAGAGGACACAGCAATGCACTGCTGTGTACAAGTGACAGGGGAGAGCAGACCTCAGGCAAATGGGTATTGCTCCCATGTGGTTCCTGCCAGATCAGCCTTGTTTCACTTCATCTAACTACTTGGGATATGAGAAGTTTGCCTGTGTGATGTTGTTGCCTGATTTTGCCCAGTGATTTATTCAGCCCATGTCGCTTGTGCTGCAGTGTCTGGTTTTATGGATGGAGGCCAGAGTGTTTACTTGCATATTCCTGCAGTGAATAAAGAAGATAAGGTAGAAAGTAGTTGATGTTTTTCAAGGTTTCTGCCTCTGAAAGATTTATAGTAATGACTATTTGAGCCCAGACACCAACAAGTTCATTAAGTGAATGCCTACTTACACTTGTGAGGCTTTTCACTGACAGAATGTAGTTTCTCATTTATGTTTAATGATTGACCTTGTCTGGAGAGCAGGGGACAGCAAACTATTTGTTATTTCAGTCCTCTGTTTCTGTCTTGGATTATACGTTTTGCGTGTGAGGACACGTTGCAGGGAATTACCCATTTGTGTAAAGTGACCTCCAGTTAGGAGGTGCCTCACCAGTGCTTTCCTAGGCTGCAGCCCTACAGCCACACTGCGTCACACTCCATTTCTCTCAACAGCTCCTGGGGCTCAGCAGCTTTCAGTGCTTTGCCACCCAAGGAACAATTGCAAATACACAGCAAAACATGGAAAAGGTCCCATATGTTTGGTCAGGTTCTTAGGAAATTAGGAAATGCTTTTGCAGCAGAAAGTTTAAGTGATTTTTTTTTTTTGTACTTCGAAGGAATATTCCACATCTTTGTGTGAGTTCTGTATGAGAAAGTATATGGAATCATAAAATGGTTTGGGTTGGAAGCGACCTCAAAGATCATCTAGTTCCAACCCCCCTGCCATGGGCAGGGACACATTCCACTAGACCAGATTGCTCAGGGCCCCATCCAACCTGGCCTTGAACACTTCCAGGGATGTGGCATTCATAACTTCTCTGGGCAACGTGTGCCAGTGCCTCAACACCTCACAGTAAAGAATCTCTTCCTAATATCTGATCTAAACCTGCCCTCTGTCAGTGTAAAACCATTCCCGCTTGTCCTATCACTACTACATTTTGTGAACAATTCCTCTCCAGATTTCTTGTAGGCTCCCTTCGGGTACTGGAAGGCAGCGGCTTTGTCAGAATAGAGGATTTTTAATGTAAGTTTTAATATAACTTGAGATTAACCCAGGGTTTGCCGTGTCACACAGGACTGATACAAAGCAAGTGCATGTTCTGGCATATGTTCAGCCTTTGGAAAACTGCATTTAGAGACTGAGGGAAACAAGTTGCTTTCAGTGAGCTAACCGTCATTATAGGTTACGGCAGCCTGTCCCAGACCACTGGCTTAAACAGGAAGGGAGGGAGACGTCTGCCCTGCCTTCAGTTTGACAAACCAACCTCATCACAGTATTTTGCTGCTGCACAAACCATCACCCAAAATAACTCCATGCTCGTGTGTCAGTTTGTATTTGCCATTATACTTCACAACGGGAAGAAAACTATGTTAATTACATTTCAGAGAAGAAACATTCCTCTTGCGCTTTCCTAGAACGGCCGTAGGGAGATCGGTATGTTGAAATAAAAACCCAAACAAATAAACCAGTGGCTGTTTTCACTGGAAAGTCCAATTTCCACCCTGCTGCTTATTAGAGTAGGGCCTATGTTGAGGACGAGATTTTCTGGAGAGTAAGAGCCGAATAACGTGCACTGAGAATGGCACTGATAAAGGAGAATGGAGAGGTGTTGTCACTGGTCACTTCCAGAACTACTTCTTAGCTTTTTTAATACCTGTGTGTTTCTAATCCATTTTCCATCACTGGTTCAGCTACTTTGACCATCTTTCAGAGTTGATCACTGGGAGGAAAAATCTTATTTCCAGAAAGCCAGGAGATGTGCACAAAGTCTAACTGAGTTGGGGAAGCTCCTGTTTCCCTAGAAGTTGCAGGTAGGTTTGCCATACAATAAAGCAGACTTCTTGGCCAGCAAAGTCTGAAACTGGAGCAGGGTGACAAGCCAGAGCTCTGGGGAGGCTTTCCTAGCTGGGAGTATAAGGGTGCTGGAAAAACCACACCAGCGTTGCCATCAGGGTTATCTCAGTTAAAAACAGAATATGAATTGTAAATACCAGTACTGGAAGGGCTGGAATAGAACTGATAATTGTGAGCCAGGCTACGGAATTGTGTAACTAGCCAGAATAATCTCTTGCCCATAAAAAACAATGGGAAAGCCAAAGCCTATGTATAATTTAATTTTTAGAGTTTCAAATGGGTGGTGTAGCTAGTGTTTATTGATGTGACTTTACGGAAAATAGCTTTAATACAGAATAACCCCAGTTCAGAAGGAATAATTGCATTTGGCCAAATGCAAGCTGATAAGCTCAGTAGTATCTGAAGTTTGTCCTCCAGCCTGATTTGTACAGTGGGTCAGAGTAAAAGATGGTCTGTTTTAGCTTTAAAAGTCCACAAATCCTCACTGTCTGGTATGTATCGTCTGTACACTGAGGTGATGGACTCTTCTAGTCTACCTCTATTATAAGTTCAGGCCTGGTAGAGTTGTTGGTTTTCCAGGAAAGATCTTCTGGGAATCCCACTAGATAGCCCAAGCAGCTGTTCCAGCATGTAAGGAGGGAGCACATGGGCTTGCTTTTGCCCATGGTAATTGCTAAGCAGGGATGGAATAGGGAAGGAAAGGAGCCCGAGCAGACAGGCTAATTGTCAGCAGGCCATATAGTGGTGAAAGGGGAGAACCCCTGCTGGTTTAAGCTTCAATTTGCAGCATCTGTGTAGCCCACGTAAGTAAAAAAAAGCTGCCCTCTTTCCTCCAATGTTCAATCTTGTGTATGTGCACACATAACTGTTTTCTACCGAAATCTATGGTGAAGATTTCCTGTTAAAGAAAGATATTTAAAACCTACAGCCAGGGGGAATGCAATTACTTGGCCAGGTTAATTTATTTTCTTTTCTATTTTGCCTCTGTATTTTTCTTTGATTTCCATGGCAATAATAATGGGAAAACAATGTGTTAGAAGAAATGCTAGCATAACTGGAGTTCAGAGTCAGCTTTTAGTGTTTCTTAGGCATCTGTGCCTTGTCTCATGTATGAGCAGCATCAAGACAGGAGACGCTAAACAAAAAGAGCAAAGTCTTATTGCATCAAGACTTAGAGTTGACTCCTTTTTAAAAAAAAATACTTTCAATAGTCTTTACTCAGTAACTGGACCCAATAAATGTATGATCGCTAAGGGAAAGCTTGTGCCCATATAGTGGCTTTGCAAGATCAGAGCTATAATGAATGTTATTTTTGCTGAAAATTATTATAGTCACATGCTATAATATCATTGTGAGAAGGGCAGGTATGGTAGACATGAAGATAAATTAAAGACTTCCTTAAAAAGTTCTTTCTGTGATAGTTGGCATTTCTTATTATCTTGATGCTACTGGTTTTTTACTTATAATTGGAAAGTCTACAGTATTCCTATGATCTTAAGACCTCTTGATAAGCCAGTGAGCCTTGTAAAGCAGCAGTGTTATATCCCAGCAATGACACTCCCAGCACTGCCCAAAAGAGAGCCATGGTTAATACTCCCTGGATAGCCCAACTCCTGTCACCCTTGATCTGAGGCTTGGTCCTGTACTTCCTCTTGTAGAAATCTGTGTCAAATGGGACTGAAGCTGTGTTACACTGCTTGCTGTCATGTCAGCAGTTCCTAGAAAATAGGTAGATGAATGAATCAGCTGATCTGAAAGACTGGAAGATATACCTAAAAATGCCTGGCTTCTTTGCCTGGAGCAGAGGTGAAAAAACAGCAAGAACCACGGATATTTGTTGAAATTAAGCTCTCCTCTTTCTGTCTCTATGTAAGCCTGAAACAGGGGAGTAGGACTAATCTCATTGGGACTTGCCATGGTCCAGCACTCTCTTTTGCTGTTATTTTTAAGGGGGTTTTGTGTGACTCAGAACTCCAGAATTTCTTTTGATCCTGAAAATGGAATTAACAATATTAATTGTAGGTTGGTATGTATGTATGTTAACATCTATGTGCATCTGTGTGTGTGTGTATTGCGGTGACTGAGCCAAAGCAAACGCAGAAAGCCTGCTCTGATCAGATTTTCAGCCTGGGATGGAACTATGCCTTGAATGTTCAGTCAGTAGAATTCTAGCCACCTTGTGCTTGGAGGAAAACACTGCAGTGTCTCGCTGTACCAAAGCCTGTCCTGGGTGAAGTTAGCTTCTTTCTGCAAAAGGTGAACGCAGAAGATCCCATTCTGCAGAAGTGATTTATTGATGCAGCTTTCCTGGCTGAATGCTGCACTGCAGCCAGCTCTGGTTTTTGCTGTAGCCACTGCACTATTCCTTTTCCCTGGTTAGCACACCCAAGGAGCCTGGATAACGTAGCTATGTCAATATACAATCGCCTGCACTATAAGGGTAGAGCAGAAGTAGAACATGTTGGGGATGGGAATATCCTGCAGGGCTCAGGCAGATTGATTCCTGTGGGATGTGACTGCATCAATGCCAATGAAAGTACAAGTGCCAGAGTTCCTACAGTGCTTTCTTCAGGGTACCAGGTGCCATGATAAATGCTTTTCAGCCCTGCTGGGGGCACACAGTTATCTGTTGACAACCTGCCTCCTTAGACCTGCATTTTCCAACCTGGCTTATCCTACTGTCTCTGCCCTTGCTGTCTGAGGCGAGACCAACACAGCTCCAACACACACTCAAGCCTCCTCTTTTTGTCTAATCGATTGCTTAGATGAGATCTAGTCTGTGTTTCAACATCAGCTATTTTGGGTATAGCAGATCAAGTTTCTCCATACAGAACGGATGTTGCTTCCCAAAATTGCTTGTCATCCTCTGTGTTCACATTTTCCATGGGTGAGGAGAAGTCATTTGACTTCTTTGTGATAAACAAGACTCAGTGAGCAAAACAGCAGTGCTGGCTTGTTATTTATTGACTGGTAATGTTCTTCCTAATGCAAAGAGCCCTAATGCTGCATATGCTGAAGGACTAGTTGCCCTGTCAGCTGCCCCTTCTTACTGTTTGCTTTAGAGCCTGCTGATTAACCCAGTTTCTTAGGCTTTCCTTTCCTGCAGTTAATGTATAGCTGCAGTTTGCTTCCTGCTTTGAATCCATATGCCAACCACAGTTTGCCATTTATTCTGCCAAATTTATAGCTGCATGCTCAACCGATAATCTGTCTAGGCAGCCAGTATGAATTATGTGAAAAACGTTATTTCCTAAATCTGGATGTGATTATCTCTCAGCTGTGTATTTCCAAAAGGGCAGCTCCCTTCCAAAGAAGGTAAGCAAAGGAGGGATAGCAGAGACTTGCCAAAGTGTTTATGCTGCTGTGCTCCCTAGCTAGCAGGCTGCCTGTCCTCCTGGCTGCCCAAGCTCAGTGTGCCTCTGTGCAGTTCCCTATTATCCCAGGCTGCTGGGCTATCGGTCCTCGGTGCTGAGCAGGGTTAGAGACTGGCTGGTCCAGAATATCACAAATTTGGGGATTAAGGGCACCTGTCCTCTGTACATGAGCTGCCAATTCAGCAGATAGCACACTGGTATTGTCCAAAATGAAATATTTTTACATTCCAGTGCTGCTAAAATAGAAGCCAAGAAAGAAAAGAAAAAAAGAACATGGAGGTGGAAATAACTTTCTAATGAAAAGAAACTTTTTTACTTTTTCTCAGATACATTATGCATCATGTAACTATTCAGTATATCAATTTATCCTATTTACTTTAAAAAATTATACATTTAAGAAAACATCCCCTTTGACTTGCTGATGGTAACACCTGTCAGGTGTGAGTTAGACTACTTCCCATTTCATAAATAAACCCTTCAATTTTAAAAATGTTAATATGCAAAACACAAGGAGAACTTTCTGAGTCTGACTGAGGTTCCACTGGCACATTTGTTGCTTGTTGTACAAGAGGTGGCTACCCCAATGCTAATTAAATGAAGTATACTGACATGCAGGAGATGTCCTGTCTCCTCTCCAAGCCAGAGCCAAAATGATTATTGCTGCAATGAAGCATGGTTCCTGCAGAGCTCCTGCTTGGATAGGCTTAGAGGGAAAACAGCCTCATCACCTCCAATCTTGAGCAAGCTGTGAGGAATCTGTCCATGACTCAGTCGAGACAGCAGAGGCCTTGACCCTAGCCTGCTGATTTTTGGTTTCCCCACAAAATCAAATCAGCTTCTTGGCCAAACTTATTTCCTCCCCAAGTCCAGACCCTAACTCTTTAATTTCACTTCACCAGGCCCACAGATGTGTTCATCCTCCCACTCTACCAGCAGGGCCTCCACACCCTGGCGCAGAGTGCCCGGGACCTGTTTGCTTTCACACTGACTCAGTTCTGCATCTGTCCTACCTCAGACCACAATGGTTTTAGACTGAGAGTTAAGAAAAACGCTCACAACAAAACCTGAAGCCACGTGAGATCTGAAAGGTTTCTGGTACATAGCCAAGCCTGTGTCTGAGGTCAGGTTTGTTGACAGGGTCACAGCCCATGCTAGCAGTCCTGCACTGCTTGTACAGCACATGCTTCACCTTCCCAAGACTTTCTGGAGATAGAAAAGTCAGGGCAGGCTGCAGAAAAGATGCTTTGTATACAGATAACCACAGATATGCAGGGAAGAATCCTGTGTTGCGTAATGCCCGGCACCTCTCCAAATGATCTGTTTTGCACTGGCCTCTGCCAGAAGACACTCAGAAAGTGTGCCTTGTGAAAAGTTTGTGTCTGGGAATGGTAACAACCTTTTCTGGACTCTCTCTGCTCCTCGTGCCGTGATCCTTGTGTGTGGAAACATGACATGGGTTCAACACGGTATATGTGGAATGCAAAATCAAGGCTGCTGTGTAACAAGGATTCCCAGGACACAGTTAGGACTCTGTCATACTCATCTCAGTTATACACAGAAGCAGTGTGCAGATAACTGCAGAGGAGCTGGCCCATCATCTTCCCTGTCTGACTCCTCTCTGTCATGTTGTGCTGTAATCTGTTCTGTTTCTTGCAGCAAAGGGGTGACTCTGTGCTTTACCAGAAGAGCTTAGTGAAGATGCAAGCAGAGGGATGTGCAAAATCATTCCTGTGGTGTCCTGCCAAAAGTCCCTGCACTAGGGAGAACAGGCATCTTGTGACTTTCCACTAGTTTCACAATGTAGAGCAAGAAGATGCTGTTCTTTCCATACCCATTTCCACACCCATTCTGCCTATTCAGATGTTTCCATTAGTGTCCTTTCTCAGTGTGAGGAGAAAATTTTGCAGTAGGATAGGAAACAGAAAACTGAGCAGGGGGGAGAGGGAAACAACTTGTCACAAAGTTTTTGCAATGGTTGTCTGAAAAGCAATGTTTTGTAAAGCTGTTTCCTACCATTGAATTACCCTCAGCACTAACACTGTGAGACCTGAGCTGGCAAACTTTCCTATGAGCATATAGGGTATATAGCATATATGAGTATATACGATATACTGAAGTGTTATCTCTGCAGCAGTGTTCAGCTTCAGAGACAACAGACTCAGCTCAGCTCCCATTGAGATGGGAAAATCTCATCCCCCTGTTCTCAAAAAATTGCTTTTCTAGGGTTCCATACATTCCAAAATGGCACAGTTATGAAAACATGATGTACACCATATATTCTTTCTCTGGTTTTGTTTCTAATAGCAGTTCAGACTACTGTTGTGTTTATTATTTTCCGGTTGAAACAAATGTTATTCTTTTTCTGTCAATTCAGAGCTGAAGCACAGCCACAAATCCAGCACTGAAATATCTGATGCTTTGCTCTTCATACCGGTCACTCTTATGACCTGAAAGTAACCTAATGTTTCTGTGCTGGTTTAATTCCTGCTGCTACACCAACTTCAGTATTAAAACACATAAATTTCAACAGCAAAGAAAAAATATGTGGATTTTTTTTTTTTTCTAGTTGTCACAGGAGGAAACATCAGTAGGGCCCCATTTTAGCAAGTTACAGACAGCTGGACTGTATTTATGCTATAGCCAGAGCAGCCACTTGCCTCTGAAAGTTGGGATCTGACTGAAAATGTTCAGCCTCCAGGATTGGTGGGTCCCAGCTGTATGGCAGTTTCTCAAATATTAATTTTTTTTCACTTTTCAAAGCTGAAAACAGCATTTGAAAATGTGAAAAGTAGCAACTAGTCTCAGTAATCAGAGATAAGTGAGTGGGCTCTCTTTATGGAGAGAAAGGTAAGGACAGACCAGAAGACTGTGCTGTGTGTCAGACACTGGCACTTTCTAACACATGGTCAGCTTATGGTGGGGTTGTTTCCCAGAAAGCCTCTGTTCTGCCCCAATAAATCACCTACTGCAGCTCCAGCTCAGTGTCATGCCTAGTTCTGCAACTCCTCCAGAAACTGCTAGGGTTGGCTCTGGGAAACTGAGGTACTATAAATCCTTTTATTGCTCTAAGTGGTGCAAAGCAAAAGATAGACAGCTGTGCTGCAAAGAATGTGTTATCAGGGTGTTCTGCTCACACATGTAAGGAGCAAATCGCTGTTGCAATTTCTTTATCAAACAGATCTGACACCCATATCCCTTCTGCATGCCAAGTACTCTCCTAGGCCTGGACATAAACACTGTGGTGGTCTGTGTAGTCTATTTAAGAGGCAGAAGGGGGTTTTTTGAGGTCTACCAACTGCTGAATGTAAGTCTTTCACCGCTTTTGAAGCCTTAATTGGGAAAATGTAGGGGCTTTGGGGGATATATTATATTGGCTGACACGCTGAGTTTCCAAAGGAGAATTTTATGGTGGCAGTGAAAGAAAATTTTGCTTTTCATCTGTCTCTCACAGAAAACTGTGTTTACTATGTCTGCTTTTCTTTGGGATATTCTAGTTGTAAAACAGTACTTGATAACATTCTTAATGCTACTGAAGAAATTAACTTCTCTCCCAGTCTTAGTCTTTGCCATTTAGATGCTGCTGCTCTGGTCTACCTCTAGACTTGTTTTTTGGTAAACAAAACTAAACAAAAGCCAGCTCTCCTGAAAGACTGAGAGTTACAGGTCACTGCAGGCAGGCTGGGATTTCCCATGCCAGCCGGAAATATCGCTGGGCATCGTGCTGATGTCTTGGCTCAGGATCTTAGGTAGGTGTTGGAGGTTGCACAGGGAGGCACTGATACAGCTTCTGGACAACAAGAAACAGCAGCCTAACCACATGTTTCCTACACTGCCCAAGATGGAAGAAATTGTGGTCAAAAGCTTTGTTTGACAGGATAACCAAGTAGAAAATGTCACCTACGCGCAACAAATTACAGCCTGTCACAGCCATGCTCCACACAGATCCTGACGGCTCTTGAAAGCTGAAATCATGTACCCTCCCACCTGTACAAATTCAAGCAAGTTGCTTCTGCTGTGCCACCAGCAGCCAAGTATTCTCTCCAGAATTAAGCATTTTAATGCAGGAAGTGAAAAAGGTGAAAGTTCCCCACTTTCTGCCCTGCTTTTTCCTTATCTCTGACAGGATATGAAGCATTACCCCCTACCAAGGTAAAGGATTTCTCATCTAGACAAAATGAATTGCAGAATGAAAGAAACACATAATGACGAGCATGAGACAAGTGCTAAATTTACTACAGCTCTCTACTGGCTAACCTTGCATGAAATGAAGCCATTTAGTAATAACTGTCGCTTCACATCCTGCTTCTGGGTTACTGCAAAACATCAGTGTTGTTTCTTAGTTCTTACAAAATCAACCATATAGCTTTGGCAGCATACTCAAAAACACTGTCACCTCCCAGCACACTGGAAATATCAGTTGTTTGCCAGAAAGAGCTCCCTGGGGGTCACATAGAGTCTCTGCTAGGGCTCAAGTGTTCCAGGTACTCGCAAAACATTTGCCTTGAAAAGCCACAGTGATAATTTACTTGTACAGAAAGGTCTTTAACAAACTGCAGGAAGACTGTGTTTCTAATGGCTCCATCAGCATGGCTGATAACTGCTGCTGAACTTGGTGGAACAGGTTGTTTACATGTCCTGACATAATTTAAAGTCTGATAGACAGGAATATGCCATTACGCAGACTGCAAGAGCTGGTTTTGGCCAGAAAACAGCTCTAGAGGATCTTTCAGCATATGTTGTTTTTCAGTTCTGCATCTCTTGATGAATGGTTTGTAGGGAGAGTAGGTTTTTAAGGCTTAAAATTTGATCCAGGGTGTGGACAGGAGAAGAGGACCCAGCACACCCAGTACCACATTCAACTGTGTGAGCCACCAAGCTTCACTCTCTCTCAGTTTCTTGATCTGTCAGATGGAAGTAGTTTGTTACTAATGGACTGGTGTTTGTGATGAAAGTACTAATTCAGAAGTACTAATGATACATTATATACTACCTTTTTATCCAATTCCCCTTCTAGGATATTAGAATACTCTATTGAGTAAACTAAGTTGAACTTCCTGCTGCTGCTGATCTCAGTTCAATATAATTAGCTAGGTCTGTGTGATCATGGGATGGGCAGGTGCTGAGCTAACTCAGTATGTTTCTCATGATGTTTCTAAACACGCCACAGCGTTAATAAGCACAGGATGTTGTCTGCTTGAAGCAAACATTAGCTGAGTATCAGAGAGGAGAAGGTAATTGCTTTGAAACAGTTATAAATATTCTGCCTTCTGAAAGAGCTGTTTGGGATGTTTCTTTGTGTTTGAATGACACGTCATTGCCATTTTAAAGAAACACCAAATGGAAGAGGGTCTCAGAGCCTTACAGCACGTCCCAGTTGATGCAGAGTGTCTCCAAACAGCCATCCAAGCGAGACACTGCCAAAATAGATCTGTCACCTATCAGCAGGGCCAATGCATAGCTCCATAGCAGACACAGAATTTCACACCATGATATCCCTTGATTTTCAATACTAGTCATGCACTTCTCAAGCTGGACCTATAGCTGCTTTCCCCCTCCCTTTTTTCAGGGGTTGGGTTTTCTTTTTTAGTTTGACCAAACCATCTAAGAAAGGAGCAAGAAAGGACACAAATTAATAGAAGTGAGAATTTCTCATAATCAAATCTTTTTTAATTAGACTATCACTGCCTCTTGTATATCTTTACAAACAAGTTTCTGGATGCAGAATACCTATTGAGACAACTAATATTATTAACCTTTTTTACCCACGTCAGACAAAAAAAATGCAAAAGACCATATCCTGCACCATATTTGCAATTCCCATTGCACCATGTATGCCCTGGAGTGCAAATCTACAACTTTATGGAAGCATTAACACATTTTTGGTTAATTTTATGTTCAAATTTCTTTCTTCCTACTCACACTGCATTTTCCTACCCCCTACAGAGCAGGGCACAAAAGGTTTCTGGGAAACTGGGCTCTGTCTTTTCGCAAAAGGAGGACAGATGTGCCCCGAAGCCCTCCTACACGATACCAACTGCTGTGCATTCAACAGACCTGCTGGTTAATGATCTTGCCCATAAGTAATGTTTTAACCATAGAGTAGTTTTTGTTTGCTTCAAAAGCCACAAAGCCAAAGAGGAAGTGTAGGAGAACGTGGGCAGGACGGTGGCCAGGAGCCTCATGACCTCATCTTTTTCCGCCACATGGGGATTGGTGGCTGGGCTTGGGACAGGGTTTAAATTCCCGAAGGTCAGAGATGTCAGGCAGTCAGGGTACAAGGGGAGAAAGCCAGAGCTTCTGGAAGCCAAGTAACTGGAGCTGCTGCTGGGATCACTAGGAGTGCTCTTGCTGCAGCTGACTTCTCCAGGACCAGAAAAGGTAATTTTTTTGCTTTTTTTACCTGACATGTGCTAATCTGTCTGCAGCTTTAGTCAAGGAAACATTGAGCAGGAGATCTTTGAAAATTGCTTCACTGGGCAGGGACATTTGGTATTTCCCTGTGGAAAAAGGTGTGCTTTTACAGGAGCAAGGTTGCTTTAGCAATGCAAGGTATAATGACAATTTTAAACCTGTGTGCTTATAGATGTCAGGAGGAGGTTACTGAGAACTTGACACTGAATCATGTTCTGGAAACTCAAAGCTGGTGCTTGAACACAGAAAGCTTTCTCCCTCATGAAACCACTGCCTGGCAGTGTCCTTGTTTCTTCTGGCAGGCTCACAGTTTGTGCTGCACAATCCTGAATGGATGGGTCACTCATCCTTCTCTGTGTAACCTGAAATTGCAATACCTCTAGTAGAGCGTCCTCTGGCCTCAGTCTTACTAATGTATTTCAAATATGTCCTAAGTAGCCTTTCTTTCCTGCTATGATTTACCAAAGTTTTAAATGACTCTTGTTCATCAGTGAATTGGTTCAATTTCTCAGGAATGTTCCTTCTGCTGGGAACTGCAAGCACCAAAATTTACTGCAGCTCAGCGCTCTCCTAATTTCAGCAGGAATCAGTCATTTATTAAATTGCTAAAATGCAATGTGAGCAGGTATTTCACTTTACCTCTTGTTTGGAAACACAGGTTATTTTGTCCAGTCTTCTAGATGGGGAAATAAAGATCTGTCAATAAAAGTAGTTTATGTTCATAGAAATTGACTTTACTCAGAAACTCAAGTTAATAACCCTGAAAACTAGTTTTAAAATAACTGACAAGAGAATCCAAGCTGAGTTTGCTTTATCCTGTCTCTTCTGAAAAAAAAAAAAAGTTAAATGAATGAAGATAAACCAAAGCTGATATTTATAAGACCTTATCTATCACAAAGCTTTTCCTTTGTCTGTGCAAGTCATTAGGTGACAGGATTCAGTTCACCTTCTCAATGCAGTCACTCTCACCACTCTCACACAGCTCTCCTCCGAACCTCTTAAAAATTCTTGTAGCTTTTGAGTAGCTAAGTCATGACAAACCATCTGGGGTTGTGGTGGTGATGGAGGACAAATGAAAAAAAATAGCATGGGCAGGGTGAATCCACAGCAGGGAGCTGTTCTCAGCACAGTGAAGTACACTGGAAGAAAGGAAATGTCTGTGGCATTTCTGTGGTACTTTACCTGGCTGACTCACTGTTCCAAATTATTTTCTAGGTAAAACATCACCATGAAGGTGGCAGTTCTGTGTTTATGCCTTATCAGCATCACCGCTGCATGGCCAGTGAGTAAACCACAAATGTGGATCACTAATCACTTGCATTTTATTTTCTTTGCATATTAGTGAGAAATACTGATAAATGTTTTTTTCTTTTCTCCCTTCAAGGTGAGTAAATCCAAGCAGCATGCCATTTCTGCCAGTTCTGAAGAAAAATATGTAAGCTCCTTTTGTCTTTCTATTAATTTTCTTTAACAAATACCTTTTGATTTTTTTTTTTTTTTTGTTTCCTCTAATACATATTTTCTGGTACTTGTTTTATGATTATAGATGCTTGCGGGGCACGTCCTCACCTGGCTGTTAGGAGCCAGTTTCATGGATTTTTTTCCTGTGTCAGCTGTCCTGGTTGAGGACTTTCATTAGTTCTATCTCTGGACCAGCACTGTTTTTCCTTAATTAAAAATGTGTTAAAAAGAGAAAAGAGTTTAAAAGAGAAAAATGTGTCAGTTAAAAAGAGAAAAGGACTATAGTATGGCAAAACTACAACCCACATTTGTTAGTGTGGATCAGATGGCAGTACTTGGTGTTAGAAGAACACTTCAATCCAATTCCCATGATTCTTTGGAGTGATGTAAGTGAACTGTATTAATTTTGTATATAGCTATTTGATTTATACTCCATTACCAGCTGCTACCCACTTAAAATCAATTCTTTGCTCTGAGAATCAGTTACTGCATTTAGTTTAGAGTCTTCATGATGAGGGAGATAAATCACCCTTGGAAAAAGGACCTGAGAATTAGCAGAAACAATGATTGTTAGATATAACTCCATATTCCACTCAACAAAAACAAGCTGGAGAAACTGACCTGAAATTCCCCAGGCTCTGCCAATGGGAGAGGCACATCTTCTATACTATATTGTTTGGGTATAATGTTCATCTGGGATCATGCCTTATTCTGAGTCCTCTTCCTACTGCAGTGAATAGCTGAGGACACATCCTGTGCAAAACGAGTATGTATTGCAGATGCCACATCTGCCCAAAAACAGAGGTTGTGATGCAGGCAGCTTTGCCTGATCCTCTGTGGACTAACCTCCATCTCTCTTGCCTTTATTTTCTCTCGAAGGACCCCAGGGGCCATGACTTGCACAGGTATCACCATGACCACGTGAATTCTCAGTCTTGGGAGAGTCAGCAGCACCCACAGACTGACCTGGATTCACCTCAGCAGGTATGAGCAGCTAACTGGAAGAGAAAGCAGAGTATCTTTCCAGGCCAAGATGTACAAGTGCTTAAACAATAGTCAACATGCTGATCAGCTCTACCCTATGTACCTTTTCATACTAATAGGGAGTTTTATGTTGCTTTCAGACCCTTTACTCTTCAGAAGAAAGCGTGGATGTCCCAGTGGAACCGGTAAGTGTTTTGAATGACAAAATGTCAGTTGAGTGCTGCAGGGCAGACAGTATGTAGCAACACTCTTTTTCCTCATTCAAGTGCGATTCTTGCAGTAGCATCTCTCCCTAAACAGCATCTCCTCCTCAGGCAGGGCAAGGTGAATTCAGAGAACTGCCTGCACATAGCTCCTCAACACTTCATAAGCCCTGGGCTGGCAGGGCAGATACCGGTCTGCAAATCTCACATCCGTGTTCATTTGCCTGATGCATAATAAATGTTTTCCAGCACTTTCCTGATGTGTCAAGCAAGAGCCATGAAGATGTGGATGACAACGACGACGATGATAATGATTCCAATGACACAGATGAATCCGATGAGGTTGTCACAGGTTTTCCCACAGACATTCCAGTAACTGTACCATTCCCCCCATTCCCTTTCACCCGGGGAGACAACGCCGGCAGAGGCGACAGCGTGGCCTACAGGATGAAGGCAAAAGCTGCACTGGTGAAGTCTATCAAACTCCATAAAGCTGCAAAAAAGGTAAACAGCACTGAGCAGTGGTACCCATGTTTTTTATGGGAGTCAGCTTTGAAAAGAATTGGTGAGGGGAAAGTAGGCATAAGCAAAGGAATGTATTTTCCCTTCTCTGGATACCCCAAATCAGGGGGTGTTTATGACGCCAAGGCAAGACTGTAGCCTGCTGCTGCAAGATGTGCAATACTGCAATGATGTACTTACTTGCACACATGAAATCTGAGGACAAGATGAAACATTAGTTTCTCATAATATGAAAAGTTAATGTAACTCCATAAAAATTACTGTTTCAAGGCAGAGATGTATCATGAAAGCTTTGAGTGTCCCCTCAGCCTGAGCAGCTTTAGAGCAGTAGGGCAGCACTTGATAGATAATTTTCCAGGAGTGACAGTGGCTCTTGTTTTGCTCTCTAATCCAGCTCATCTATGATGCCACTGAGGAAGATGAGAGCGACCTGGATGCACACAGCCAGCGAGCAGGGTTCTCTAGGGAGGATTCTGCTTCCCGCCGCTCCCTGGAGAAGCATGCCATCAGCGTGGAATGGTCTGACAAGAGCCACGGGCAGGACAGCAGCGAGCTGGACAGCAATCAGCCTGACCGGAGCATGGAAAACGACAGCCGACAGAAATTCGACAGCCATCAGGCAGAAAGCGATGATAGCAAGTCTGCTGTCATAGGGGACAGCCTCCCGAGTGCGGAAAGCAGGGAAAGCCAGGTCCGCGTTTCAGCCGAGGTCTCTGACGACAATAGCAACCAAAAACTTGAGAGTGCTGAGGATTCTCAAGACCGCCACAGCATAGAAAATAACGAAGTCACCCTTTAAAAAGGGAGACAAAAGTAGTGTTTCCCTTCTTCAATCCCTGGCTAATGGGAGCGGGTCGTAGCTTCATTTCGGGTCAGTGTTTGTTAATGCAGTTCGCGTGGTGAAATTCTCGGGTTCGGGGCGGTCCATGACCCGGTGGCCTCCCCTTGGCCACCAGCAGAGGCTGCGGGACACACGGGGCGAGGGTCGCGCCGCTCTCTGCGCTGCCGGGCGGTGTCTTGCTCTGTAACGGGACTTAAATAAAACCACAAAACTCTCTCTATCTGCAGGCTCCGTTACTGTTTGCCGCGTCGGGGCCGGGCGTGGGTAGCTTTAATAACTCTCCTTAAAATGATGTGGAATCTCTGTTCCCACCAAATTTAAGAAGTAAAACCCCTTCGTGAGGCTTCCTCCTGCTCTCACCGAGGGTGAGTGGCGAGCGGGACTCACACGCCCGGCGCCGGCCCCTGCCCCGCTACCGCAGGGGCGGTCCGGGTCCGCCCGCCGCACGGCTGGGCTGGGCGCTTCCAGCCTTGCAGAGGAGAGGGAAGGGGAGGAGTGCAGGAGGAGGAGGAGGGCGGGAAGGAGGTCCCGGCCGCCGCTCCCGCCGGGAGCCAGGGCGACTACATCTCCCTCCGTACCCCGGGCTTTCCGCCGGAGGGCGGAGAAGGGGCGGCGGCGGGCTGATGGCGGGCGGCGGTGGCGGCTGCCGGCGCGGGCGGGAGCAGCTGGAGCTGGAGCGGCTGGGCGAGGCGGCGCGGGCCGGGTCCTGCCCGCCGTCGCCGCCGCTCTCCCCTTGTTCGCGGCAGGCCTGGAGCCGGGACAACCCGGGCTTCGAGCCCGAGGAGGACGGGGCGGCGGCGGCGGCGGCGGGGCCGGTGCTGGAGATGGACGTGGAGTGGGGCAGCCGCGCGGCCGGCGCCGCCTCGTCGCTGGGCAGCGGGGCCGGGGCCGCGGGCGGCGGGCGGCGGGCGC
>JAWWES010000133.1:12109810-12129799 GCA_035583135.1 Lophotriccus pileatus
GTGCATGTCTTTGTGTTTTCATGCCCTGTGGTTGTAATTGAGAGCAATTCTGGCAAATCTTCTGCAGATTCTGTTAGAGTTCTGCTGAGCTGTTCCTAAAGTATTGTGGTATCTCATGAATAGCTAGTACTGCCTCAGGCCCCATTCAGTCTATGAAAGAAATTGTTCTTACTTAACTTTACATCAGTTTAAAATCCGTAGAAGAATCTGCAGCAGACATGACGTAGGTTAAGCTTTCAACAGCACTTACTGTGTCATTTGTGTGTCAAGTATCAGACATCTGGGCATATCATTACATATATTTTCCTTTTAAGGTCTATGGGGGACAAGACTCATGGAAGAAAGCAACACCAGCAGAGAGAGATACCTGAAAAGTGTTTTACGGGAGTTGATTACTTACATGATTTTCCTTGTGGTCCTGTGTGTCCGTAAGTACCATTCAGCAGTAATGCATCCAGTTCTGTCCTATCTCCTCGCTGTCTGTGATTCCAGAGTGAAGGTTGTTTGATGTAGGAGAAGAATTAATGGGCAGATGTCAAGGCAAATACTTGGACTCAAGTATTTCTGTGCGTGGGTTGTTGCTTGAGATTGAAAACACTACAACTTTCTGTGCCTTAAAAAGTATGGAATCTTTAATCAGGATGATAATATTCTTTGTTTTTAGAGAGCATTTTTTTCTCGTAGTACCACATTGCAGTGTAATGCTATGCATTTTGAAGTCACTGAACCGAACTGGTAGGTATGAAGAGGAGGATTTAGTTATCTAGGGCAAATAATTAAATTAAATTGCCAAGTTTCAAATTCTTCACCAAGCTTATGCCCAGATCATTCTAAGAATAACATTTCTTGATAGTAGCTGGAAAGGCAGAGATAATGCTGGTAACTTAGAAGTATCTGATAATCTGTATTTGTGTGATGTTGGATGTTTTAAATGCATCTGCAGCCTATACTCAGGTGTATGTATATGGATCACAGCTGGAGACTTCTGAGATTTAAGTGTGTCATTTATTTTGTTGTCTTGATACCATATGAAGTATCATAACGTTCCAGAACACAGAACAGAGTAAAATTCAACCTACAGTGCAAGAAAGAACTTAGTATGGAGTTACAAAATAGATGTTTTATTTGGTCGCTAGGGAAAACAACAGCAAAGTCTGCATGCATTGAGTCAGTGCATCTTTGGAAAGCTGACACGTTTCAAGTCTCCAGTTTTCAGTGTGGGCAGTTCTGCTCTAAGTGTCTGAGATGTCAGTGGCACTTAGGTTGCCGTTTATGATCAGCTCTAATACAACAAGGTGATGATTTTATTTTTTGTGAGAGGGAATCTTGGAGCAGGAAAGCAGATTCAAAACTACAATGGTAGACTGAGAGCAAGCCTGCCCTGCTTGAGTGGAGCAGAATTACTAAAAGCCTCAAACTTTATACCATTGACAAAACTGTTTTGGTGTTGTACTGCAAACCTGTTTATATACTAAATATCATGGGTTTTTTTCCCTCCATGAGTCCATTAAGAATGCTCAGTAAAGGTTTATGAAGTCATGTAAGACTGCTTGAGGCTGACATGCTGTGCCACCAAGAGAGGTGTAGCATTAAAATGAAATTGGTTTCAGTGGGAGAAGTTTGACTTGTAACAGGCTGTTAACAATTTATTTTGCTACAGGAAAAGATTTTTGGTAACAGAATAAAGGAAAAATGTACTGGGGTAAATATCTAGAGATATTGCTAACTCTTTAGTATTTTTTAAGTACTATCCTTTTTATTTTACACATAAGCAATAACTATAGGACAGTCTGGTCTGTCTGGTTTGTGGCTTGGCATGCTCTAGGACAGAGCTTTCCAGTGCAGACCAAATTCTATGGGCATTTCTTGTTCCCTTGTGTTTTTGAGAGTACATATTTAGAGAGAATCCAGGTATTTCACAGTCATGTGATAGATTCCATGTGCCACAGCAGAACTCCATTAAAAATAGTTCTTATTCTGTGGTCACTAAAGAAAACATTTGCTAAGGAAAACATTTTATAAAATTGTCAAAACTGACAGCGATTATTCATTTTAGACCTAATCTTTCAGACTCCTCTGAATTTTAGCCTTAAAATGGTTGTAAGTATTTATAGGCAGTAACCATATCCACACCAGAGACCGTTCTCTCAAGCCATCTTGGCTTTGTACATCATTTTATAATTTATGCTCTGTGGTCCTCATCCAAATGCTTGGCCCAGTGGGAGGAAAAGAAGTAACATACGGTCGTTTATTTCCTGTGGGAAGCTTCTCTTAAAAGGACTGAACATCTGGGGTGGAGGTTCATTGCCTAACCATAAGGTGCCAGCGTCATTCCCAGGGGCCTGCAATATCCCGACTGACTGTCATTTACTGCTCAACCAGGGCATAGTTCTCCTGAGGGCCTTGTGCCATCCACACCGGTTGTCCTTGAGTGCCTTGGATAGCACAAGTCACCTAAAAACGCAGTAGCTGCCTCTCTTCAGACTGCTGAATCATACCTTTTTCTTGAGGTTAGCTTTTGTAGAAGCATTAATAACAGAATGAGGTATGGGAAGGAGAAGAGAGTATTAAACTGATCAGTCATTCTATCTTCCCTGCTTTTTGTATTTCAGTCACAGCTGACAGATAAATGGTGCTTGATGTGGATTTTGTTTTGGTTTGAAGCTTAAAAATTCCAGTACAAAATATGTACAAGTACAGTCTGATGTATTCAAAACAGAACAAAATACCTTTTGTTCTTTTTTTTTTTTTTTTCCTTTTCTTTCCCTCGTTCCTTTATCTCTCACTCCCCACCAAATCTTTTGCAGTGACTTATGGGACGGTGAGTTCCAATATGTACTATTATACAAGGGTTATGTCACAACTCTTCTTGGAAACACCTCTATCAAAAACAGAGAGAACTGATTTCAAAACTTTGTCCACCATGGATGACTTCTGGAAGGTAATCTAAACCCAAGTTTTTATATCTATATTGCCGTGGTTTGCTTGTCCTGTCATGGCCTCTAAATTTGACCTGCAGAATATTATTTTCTAATATGGTAGGGTTTGTGCAAGAAGATCTATGTGCACAATGTCAAGGCTATGGAACAAAGTAGGCCTTTGATATGTAAAAGTTTAAAACCCAGGTCATGCTGGTGGGGCAGAGTGGGGCAAGTTGGTGGAATGTCTTTGGAGGACAGGTATCAGTAAGGCCTTCTGTCAGTAAAATTATCAACTGCAGTTCTAATGCCTCCATGGAATGAATACCTATAAAAACAATGCTGGCAATGTGCCAAATAAAAATTCTGTCATCCTCCCCAGTTCACAGAAGGCCCTTTGCTTGATGGTCTTTACTGGGAGATGTGGTACAACAACAAAACCATGGCAGAAAACAAAAGCTTTATTTATTATGAGAACCTGCTCCTTGGGGTGCCTCGCATTCGGCAGCTGAAAGTCAGAAATGGTTCGTGCTCAATACCTGAAGATTTAAAGGATGAAATCAAAGACTGCTATGATGTCTATTCTGTAGCTAATGAGGATACTGCTCCTTTTGGACTTCGAAATGGAACCGCGTACGTAGTATTCCTGTAGATGCATACTTTTTTCCCTGTTTTCCTGACCTGGCTTGTGCTGAATTACACACTAAGTCACTTGGCAGAGGCAACTTTGCGTTTGCTTTTGTATGTTCTGTCTGTAATGTCAGGTAAATAAAGAGCAGCTGCCAGTTCTGCTCTTGGAGAAACCTTCCAGACTTGGAGAGGACTGTGCTCCTGATCCCCTTGAGTTCAGGAGCTGTCCCTGTGCCATCAGTAGCTGCTGTGCATGGGAGACATGCTGCATTCTGAGCTCAGCACTGCACACCTCACCTGTTCTGGTATCACAGATTGCGTTGCTACAGTGGGTTTTAGCAAGTTGTCTTCCCTGGCTGAAAACAGGAGCCTCTTGGAGGACGATTTGTGAGTTGAACTGTAAAAGGTTTTGAAGGTGGAATGTAACTATGTAAATGCCAGTTTTCTTTGTTTTCCTGAGGACAGAAATTCTGTGTGAGCAGGTTTCGTAATTAATATACTTGTAACATCTTTTTATCTTAATTTTATTGTGTTTGTGGAAGGAACTTTTCTTTTTCCAGGGTACACCAAAACTTTTAACAAGCAGCTCTTAAAGCAGCTTTAAGTAACTGATACAGGATTTTTGGTCTGGGTTTTTTTTGGTGTCTGTTTTGTTAATTTTAAGTTGAAGGTGGAAAGACCAACGTGTTCTGTTTCACTTACTTCTGAACTAGCTGGACGTATACCAATGAGAAGGATTTGAATGGGAGCAGCCACTGGGGCTTGATTGCCACATACAGCGGGGCTGGTTATTACCAAGACCTCTCGAGGACCAGAGAAGTGACAGCTCTGCAGATTGCTAGCCTTAAGAAGAACCTGTGGCTGGACAGAGGGACCAGAGCAGCTTTCATTGATTTCTCTGTGTACAATGCAAACATCAACCTGTTCTGCGTTGTCAGGTACGAACAGAACCGCGGAGGCATTCAGTTGCACAGTGTGGGTTGTAGACTTGGGGTTTTCTTGTGATTGCTTTGTTTTAGGACATGGGTAAGCACATGTTTTGTATAAAGGAGACAGACAGCTGCAGTGACATGCCTCCCTGTCACAAAAGTGAGGCTCCACATGGTGTCTGCTCTCACCATCTGGAGGCAGTCCTGGCGTTCCTGATGCCTCAGCGGTTTGGGTGCAGTTAGCTGGCAACTTCTCTAGTGAGTCGGCCTGTTCGAGTAAATACATGAGCATACAGCATCAGTCTTTAGTTTAGACACCATGAAACAGATAGAAATGAAAACAAATCTCTCTGTTTTCTCACTGTTCCTAAAAAGCTTTGGGTTTTACTCAAAATTGAGCTTGGTCATGTTTACACAAATTTTGTGTGATGTCTTTTCTGAATCATGTGGGCTTGTTTCCATTATTTAAATAGCTATGTAAATAAACCCATTATTTAAATAGTTATATAGTTAGTAGTGGTTCTCATCAACTGTGTGTAAATTTGAGTATTTTCTTCTTTTTTTCCTTTTTTTAAATGCAGGTTGCTGGTGGAGTTTCCAGCAACTGGAGGCCTTGTTACATCTTGGCAGTTTCAGCCAGTGAGGCTGATTCATTACATCTCCACTTTTGATTTTTTCCTGGCAGCCTGTGAAATGGCATTTTGTCTTTTTGTTCTTTATTATACGGTGGAAGAGATCTTAGAAATTCACATTCACAGACTGCGCTACTTCAGAAGTCTTTGGAATTGCCTTGATATCCTTATCATTGTGGTAAGTAACCTTTGTAATAAGGCTAAGCTTGCTTTCTAAAATGCAC
This sequence comes from Lophotriccus pileatus, assembly GCA_035583135.1. Taxonomy (NCBI): domain Eukaryota; kingdom Metazoa; phylum Chordata; class Aves; order Passeriformes; family Tyrannidae; genus Lophotriccus; species Lophotriccus pileatus. Next base: position 12,115,144 of record JAWWES010000133.1, read on the forward strand.
TTTGTGGAAAACACGGGTGACTTGGTATTCCTATTGTGGGTTTAAGGGGTAGGACTGTCTTTAGGAAGGATACTTGCAGACTATTAGGCTGTTCAGTCTGAGTAAGACCATTTTAGTCTGTGTTGTAATGTTGGTGTGTTTTGCAAATTCTCTTCTGCCTTCAGTGGTTTCAACCTTTGCATCCTGGTGCAAAGTTATAGTGTTTGTCCATCATGCTTTTCTGGTTTTGTCTGTAGAGGCACAGCCATTATCAGAGGTAACAAACTTGCCCTCTGTTCTACATATCTGATACAGACTAATGCACTGGCTTTCAAGTAAGAAAATCATCTGCTTTGAAGTAGTCATTTGCATTTTGAGGAATGGGACTGGGATTTGAATATGTTTGCAAAGAACCACAAAGAGATTTGTTGTGGTATTAAATACTCACCAGCTAATACCATGTTTGAAGAACTGTCTCGAACTTGTAGAGTGCAAGCAGCTGTCCAGGCTGCTTTCTTGGTTCAGTGGACAGTGTTGCACATCAGTAGTTCTTGGTGTAGCAGAAAATCTGAGTTTTGGATTTAAAGCTACATAATATAATTCTCTCTGGACTCATGTCAAGCTGTTCTTACCAAAAGTATACAAAGCCAGAAGTGCTGAAATAGTTCCAGTCCCACACTCGTTTTGTATCTTCAGGCTTGGATAAATCAAAGGTTTCAAGTCTTGAATTTAGTATCTGTAATCCAGAGAAATCATACTTGCATCACAGTGCTTTGTAAACGAAGGACCAATTAGGAGGATGTTTATGTGAAGTGTGTGCTGTTTGTTATACTTAATGGTAGGGGAAGGAACAAGATGCTTGGCTCTTACAGTCAGTGAAGAGTGTTCAAGTGTGAGTGTAAAATTCATTTCACACAAAGGGTCAAAATTCTATGTTTATACCTTGCCTGAGGGACATCCAAAAATTTGGGATTATGTACTTATGACTCTACATACATGGTGAAGTGTTCACTTACACTAATGAACAGCACAATTGCAGAGGTCAAAGCAAGACCCTTACCTGCATTGTAGAACTGCAACTTCTCTGCTCTTGCTTGTTCTGGGAAATACTGGGCAGTCTGTATTCTGAGATAGAAACTGTAGTGCCTTTTTGGCTACTGCTGTGTTTCTACTCTTTTCACTTTTGTGTTTTTGAATTGTCGTATTTCCTTCCTTATATTTTCTTCTCTTTGACAGCCTCACTTTTCTGAGCCTGCCAGGTGTTACTCTCATCTTGTCCTTCAACTCTGGCAAGGAAACGACTTCCAAATCTTCTTACTCCCAGACTATTTGTCCGTAGTCCAGGGCTGTAATGGTTTCTTGTGAAATGCATTTCCTGATATGTCCAGAAGTTGTAGTTTGGATCCCATGTCAAACAGCAGCTACTGGGGTGGTATATTACTCCTGAGTGAAACCTGGCCCCTCCAGCTGCCTGGCCCTAAGCACCAGTGGGATTGGTGATCAGAGGGGTTGACCCTGAAGGACTCTGAGAAATTTTTTTTATTTTTTTTCCCTAGGCTCTGTGCAATCTCTGGATGTTACTTCTCTGTTTTAAACTTTAGCTTTGTAGTCAGGACACTTTGAAAACGATATTGCTTGCTTTTACTCAAAGTTCACTTCATAGTAGTGCTATAAATAACATGAAGTTCCTCATATCAGTTTTTTCTGACATGTGGCTAAACCAAATTGGTTTAAAATCTTAATCATCTTTTGTAAATTTGTATGTTTCTTTTGCACTCAGCTCTCTGTGGTAGCTATAGGAATTAGCATTTACAGGACATCAACTGTTGATATGCTCCTGAAGAAGCTGCTGGAAGATCAGAACTCGTTCCCCAATTTTGAACCTTTGGCATATTGGCAAATGCAGTTCAACAATATCACTGCAGTCACCGTCTTTTTTGTCTGGATTAAGGTAACTCCAACACACATATCCTTATTCTGATGTTAGAATGTAAGCAGTATTCTGAGTTTTTTATGATACATTGTTTGAGTTTTAGTTATGTTTCTCCCAAAATTGATCATGCCAGAAAGTCCGGAGTACTTTCTTGCAGATGAAAAGCAAGGTTATAATTTGCCCCAGGTTTAGTCATGTCTTGTTTAAATCTAGATGATATAGTCAGTGCTAGTGTTTCGTCAACAGGCACAAGAAATGTTTTTATTATTCCTTGACTGCGAAGACAGTAATTCTTACTGGGTACTGCTTTATCCTAGCCTGGTTAAACCATGCCCATTTTATTTATTCCAAACTTCTGAATCATTAGAAGAGTTGATAAAGCCAATCCAATTAATTTGAAAACTTTATATATATATATGTATATATATATATATATATATATATTGCTTTAGTTGAAAGTAACTTCTCCTTTCCAGTGATGCTTCTTTTCATGCCCATACTCATTTTCTGCCCTCTACATATATATATAAGTTGCAGAGAAACATTTAGTTAATAAACTAACAGGGGAAATGTAAGATCAGTGGTAAGTGAATTTCAACTCTGATGCTTAGATTCATCAAGCAAGTTAACTAGTCTTGTACTGTTTCATAAGACAAAGTTGTGTCTAATTTTTGCATCATGATTTAAGAAATAAAATGGCCCATTATAAAAAGTAGTGGTAAATGGCAGAGTAACAGAATAATGCAGTTTGGAGGGGACCTTGGGAGGTCTGTAATTCAGCCACCTGCTTGGAGCAAATCAAAGCTGTAAGATCTGCTTTTGTTGCATTTTAGTACTTCATATCTAACCATCTTCATTGAAGATAAAGATGGATAAACAGGCTTTTGGAAGTGTTTTGGTAATGCTGTTCCGAAGGCAGGGTGCCAAATAGAACAATGAAAAAAACCCCACACCCAAACAAGAAGTTTGCCTTCTCAAACAATTTTCCTCACGTTTCAAGCCTCAGTGTTTTTAGGAAGTGATGTATTTCTAAATGTAAATTAACTGACTTTGTCTCTAGTCATATCCAGTAAGACATCTAGTGTAAAAGGCTGGAGAGCAATTGTGTTAAGAAATTGTATTCCTTGTCTTTACCAGTTTTTCTTGGGTTTTTTTTTTTCTTTTAACAGCTTTTCAAATTTGTGAACTTCAACAGAACGATGAGTCAGCTATCCACTACCATGTCTCGCTGTGTCAAAGATGTCATTGGCTTTGCTATTATGTTTTTCATTATTTTCTTAGCATATGCTCAGTTGGCCTATCTTGTCTTTGGCACTCAAATCGATGACTTCAGCACTTTTCAGGATTGCATGTAAGTACAGCTATAAAAGAATTGCCCAGTACACTGGTAAATGGATCTGCTTGCCTTATCAGAGGCGAATCCTTACGACATCCATCTAAATAAATATCACTGTTGATGTAGCCCAGTAGCAAATGCATTTTTTTAATAATTTTTAGTTCAGAAAATGTTTTTGCTGTGAGATTAAAAATATGCTATAGTCAGATCAGTGAGCTAAAAATGTCAGGTTTTCATTAGTGGAAATGACATGGTTTTTACAGCAGTTGATCACATTCCCAGACAAAGCAATGACTCTGTGTTTAGCAGTTACATGCTTATTGGAATGCTGGATGCATAGTAAGGCTGTGCTTCTGAATAGTTTTTGTAGGTGGTTGACTCAAATGGAGTGTGTCTTAGCTAACCAGAGCATTTGTAAGCATCTGCTGGAGTCCAGGAGAGTGACAGGACTTAGTATAAGGTTGTCAATCAGTTTTTCCTTTATCGATTTGTTACAACATAACCTGATTGTAACTGAGGCAATTAACAGGTTGTTCAGAAACCAGCTCCCCCTGCCCCCCTAATAGAGAAGTGGAGGAACTTGAAATATGCTGATTCTGCTGTAAAATGCCAAGCTTCTTCCAGCCTTGGCACTGTCCAGACAGCTTTAGAGGGACAGGGTTGGGGTTGTATGTATGTGAGAGAGCTGGTAGTGAGTCTTAAGGCTCCATAATGGTAATCATTGGTTTGCTCTGCTTCCTGTTGCCCCCAAGCAACCGAAAAGCAGAGGTAACCACCCAGGTTTTGTTCTGTGTGTGTGGCATCTGACCATGAGTTTGATTATGCCTTGAGAACTGGTTATTGCAGTGCCTGGTAAAGTACTAGGGTAGTGCAGGTCTTTCTGAAGCCCATCAGTCAGACTGTTAGAAAAAAATAGTTTGAGTATCCTTGCACAGCTCCAAAAATGTTTTCTTCAACGCCTGGATGTGTTTTGTTTTTTTAAGATTTACTCAGTTCCGCATCATTTTGGGAGACTTCAACTTCACAGAGGTTGAAGAAGCTAATCGAATTTTGGGACCAATTTATTTCACTACATTTGTGTTCTTTATGTTCTTCATTCTTTTGGTATGTACATTTTGTTTATGTGGGGTGGGCAGGTGGCTATTTTTGTGTCGCTTTTTCTTTGATTCCCACTGCTACTTTGGGCTTTTTCTGATAGTGCTGAGTGTCTGCCCCATGTAGGGGCCTGACTTTTACATGGCTGGTTACATACTCTTTCATTTTTGCTTCATTTGCACTGTATGTTTGTTGTCGTTTGCATGTAGTGCTCCACGCTGTGTTTTTTAATTTTTTTCTTTTTTATTATTGTTATGAAGAAGAATTTTATTTCTAAAATCTGAATAGTGCCTGGTTGGCATACACAGCAAATCTGTATCTTTTGTTGAAAAGTAGCTGTAGTAGCTGTACAGGCTCTTGGTTCATAAAGTGCTCCGATGTGTGGCTGGCTGTGTTTACAACAGCCTGGTTCTTGCATGCAACACACAGATTTTCTGCCAGAAGAGCCTAGTTCATCAACAGTGCAGCAGGCTTGAGATGTCCAGGTTTGCCTCTCTTCCATCTTCTTTTACTTCCCAAGGACAGAGTAGCCCCTGTCTTTCTCCTCTTCCCAATGCAGATTACCTGTACACTTTTCAAACAGCGTTATAAGAAGCTCAGCTTACCTGAGAGGCAACATGTAGGCATTACTGACAAATAAATCAGTGAGTGTACTGTGAGTGACTGCTCATCTTCTATATACTCCGTTAATACTAGTATTGAATCCATATTAGCTGATAATTTATACAAAAAAATGGAGGGAGGAGACCTCTCTCTTAGAAACCTAGGATACTAATAAATTAATCTTTTTATGTCAATACAACTGGAGAACCCTTGTGTTTTCTACCTGGGTGTGCTTTTCAGTTAGTTTGGTACTAACAATATATAGTAATTTTATTTCTTTTGATAGCAACAGATGGAAGCTGTTATCTGAGCAGGAAGCTTCAGATCATTTCCCAAACCATCTGTGTTTTGGTGATTCGATAAGGTGTCAAGTATTAGAGCAGGATTTTACTAACCTTACATCAGTCCTGCATCTTCATAACTTTTAGAGATATTTAATGACCCTCGTACTTAATGAAGCATTTTATTATTATTTGAGATGAGGAAGAATGGCATTCAGATTTAATTTGTGAGAAAACACTTCATTTTTTTTCATGTTTGCTTGTAAGGAAGCAGAGAATCTTAAGTGTTCAGTGAGATGGACCAATAGCCAGTAGGAAAATAACATGGGTTGCTCTGGCCAAAGAAGCAAGTGAAGCAGGTTTTGTATTTGCTTTGTAATGCCTCACAAATTCCAGAGGAACAGAGTCTTAAGTGTCCAATGAGGGAAGGAAATACTTTTTTCTAAGGGGCAACAGAAATGCACTGGACTGTGAAGTCACAGCAGGTTATCCAAAATACTCTCTATAATTTGTGTGATTATTAATATCTGTACAGCCTCTCACTTGGCTTGGAGTGATATGTTGATGTAAGCCCCTGGAGACCAGTCTGAGACCTGGGAACTAAGTTAGGGAAGATGGATAGAGAGCATCAACTCTTAATGTTGGGCAGCTGAAAGCGAAATGGTAGTCAAGTTATGTCTCACTTCTCTAGTGTTGAGCAAGAATGCATGAAGAATACAGCACTGGAAGGTTGTTCTAAAGCATATTTTTTCAGTCCATGAGGAAACAGAGGTTTAACACAGCCTGTCTGTATGAGAGTGGCACATTGAACGTGCCAGTAAATTTAGTAATTCTTCTTGAACATGAATATCCAACTTGCAACTCAGTCGTGTTTACTCCATGTCCATCAGGAACCTTTCAGTAATGACAGCATGGCTCAAGTCAGTTAAATGCTTGGCACAGGGTTAATGAGGGCACTATTTTCTCTTTTCTCTGAACAAGCGACCAGGCTCTTTTCAGACTTGGTGCCATACATGCCAAGTGTCTGATTTTAAGCTTTTTTGGTTTTATCTTTAGTGTGAAATGCAAACAAAGCTGTAACTAGAAAAGAACCTTTTGTTTGTGCTCTTTATTACAGGATGAGTTACCTTTATTCCTTGGGCATTTTTGTTGCCAGTTGTGTTGCCTTGATTGATTCACAGTTGTTACCCCTGTAAGTTTGGCCTTGCCAGGTAAAGGGCCAAACGCAGATATAACATTAAACAGGCAATAGTTTATTGCCTCTGCTGTGTGTAGGTGTGAAACCTCTCTGGAAAGTAATTTTCCAGTTATGTTAATAACTGCCTTGATTAGGAGTTGTTATACTGCAGCACACATTATATTTCAATATCAAGCTCTTGATGTTAGAGCTTTTTACACAGCCCACCATTTTCTCCTGGCCTTTAAAAAAAAAAAAAATCATGTGTATGTCTGCACATGTATAAAAAAATCATGTATAGGTCATAGGAGCAGTAGGACTCAGACTTGCTGAAATTTCAAACTGGGCTTTTTGATTTCTTTTGTGAACAGAACATGTTTTTGGCCATTATCAATGATACATACTCTGAAGTCAAGTCGGACATGGCACAACAGAAGGCAGAAATGGAACTGTCTGACCTTATCAGAAAGGTAAAAGTAATGTTTTGTTTGTTTGAAGTCTTATTCCTCACATCTGAACTTATTTCATAAAACACTATATTAATTGTACAAAGTAAAACTGGCAGCAGCTGATGCAAATACACATCTCTTAAAATAAATGAATCTGAGCTGAGTGTAAATTAACTGAATGAAAACGTTCCAAAACAATGTATTTTAGTCATCTGAGACTTTGCTTTGAATGATCAGCCTACTGAATATGATACAGGATTTTTCTGTCTAGATACGTACAGAAATATTAAACTGATGAAGCTAAACTGGTATTTGGTACGGTCACACAATTCAGATTTATTTCATTTCAGGCAATAAGATGAGGCAAGTCTTGACTAATGTGCTGGGAGCTCCCAGAAGCAGCTGTCAGTAAGGTTGTTGAATACAAAGTTGGGAGCCTGACCTGAATTCCAGTTGAGGAAAAACACGTGCATGTGCTCTGGCATGGATGCGATGCTGGGCCATGGTCAGAAGTGTCTAAACACATATTCAGCATGACCAGCAACACAGAGCTTAACATTTGTAAACTTGTTATTAGAACAGAGCAGTGAAAAGTGCAAAGTGCTACTATTTTTGGATGAGGATTCTTTTAAAAGTCATTCCTACAACTGAAGAATGAGAGATAAGAAAAGTGACTGCAGCAGGTTGTACCTTGCAGCATTGCTTAAAACTGTCAGTAGCTGCAAAAGGTGTCTTCGTAGGACAAAATACTCCATTCCTTCTGAGGATTTGAATTGCAAATTCAATGATGAAAGCCTCACCTATGGCTGCAAAGGTATTTAAATGCTAAAATAAAAGATGGATAAATTGGAGGAAGAGACAAGTTCTTTCAGGAAATTTTGAAAACACTGAGTGATAGTATATCTAATTTTTTTAATCAAAAAAGTTATTAGAAATGAAATCTTAACATTTCATGACAAACACCAAAATTTCACTTTCTCTTTTAGGGTTACAACAAAGCCATGATCAAACTTAAGCTGAAGAAGACTACTGTTGATGACATTTCTGAAAGTCTGAGACAAGGTGGGGGAAAACTAAATTTTGATGAACTCCGGCAAGATCTAAAAGGGTAAGGGAGTTGTTACTGCTTGTCTTGAACAGCATTCCCAGAGCCATGGGATCTTAAGTTTTTGAGGTGATTTTTCTTTAGCTTCTGTGATGTGGCAAGACCACACTAATAAAGACATATGGCAGAATACTTTTCTTTTGGTTAGTGTGTAACAAAGCATGTGCTTTTCCTGTGTCTGGTGGGAGTTTTATGCAAACAAACAGATGTGCACAGGTGGACAGTATTTGCATATGAGTCTACAGGCTTTGCACAAAGCAAAATTCAAACTGTGATATGGAACTGGGAAGAGAAAAGTATGAAAAGAATGGTCAGCTTGAGGTGTAAGAGATGTTCTGACTAAGGAGGTCTGCTGAGCGCTGGCCCCTGGAGTCTGCGCTATCACTGGTGTTGCTGCATTGGGGCAGCATCCCACATTAGGGAAAGGATTTGGAGCTCTAGGGCCCAACCTCCTTGAATTTCTGTGTTGTGGGGGAAAAGGTTCTGAGGAAGCAGAGATCTAAGACCTTTGAGGAAATAGTAATGTTTCTGTCAGACACTGAAGAGGTTTGTGAAAAGGCAGTAGTCCAGAAAAAGGGAACAAATCAAGGACGTAGGGAAGGGATAGTTGGGAAGAAGCAGGGTGCAGTGTAGGGGAGATTGGTGCTATAAACTAATGAAAAATGAGGAGTGAGGGGTTTTTATCAGTGTTGCAATGCTGGGATCAGTCATGTCTTTGTTTTGGAGGTGAAAGTCTGTCTGAAGTGTTTTCTAATACTCAGGATTCTGTAAGCATCTGAAAAATGGAAAGTAAGGGAACTGCTTTTACTGCCTTTTCAGGAAGGGGCACACAGATGCAGAGATTGAAGCAATATTTACCAAATACGACCAGGATGGGGACCAGGAATTGACAGAGCATGAACACCAGCAGATGAGAGATGACCTGGAGAAAGAGAGGGTGAGCTCAGCGTTAGGAGTGCTGTGCCACCAGCGTTGTCTACCAGTCTGCTCCCTGTGCTGGTTTGCTGCCTCAGAAGAATCCTCTTTTTGCCCATCACATTTGCTGTCATCCCTGGCTGTCTGAGCAGCACTGTGAAAAGGCACAGGGGAGCTGATGGAGGGCAGGAGGTCTTTGACCCTGTCACCTCCATCCCCCATGTACAGGTGAAAGTTTTTACATCTTTTCTCTCTCTGGCATGTATTTTCACAAAGGAGGATTTGGACCTGGATAGGAGCTCTCTGCCACGTCCCCTGAGCAGCCGCAGCTTCCCCCGGAGCTTGGATGACTCTGAGGAGGATGAGGATGAAGACAGCGGACACAGCTCCAGGAGGAGGGGCAGCAGCTCTAGTGGGGTTTCCTATGAGGAATTCCAAGTGTAAGTTTATCCTTCTGAGGGGGACAAATCTGCATCGTGGGTTTTGGGTTTTGTTTTCTTTCCTTGTGGGTTTTCTCCTTTCCATTATATAGTATTCTTTCCTGTAACTCTTGACTATTAAATTATTAATTAAAAAAAAGTATTATGTTTTTATGGTGCAGAAGTTGCACCTTTTAGTAGCTTTCACATAATATATGAACTGGAAGTGCTTTAGAGAGCCTCCTGGGAATTGGTTAGAAAATGAAAAATTAGAATAAACAAATAAAATAAAATAAAAAAAAAAGCCAGCAAAACCCCCCATGTCCTTAAAACCTGGTCATTGAAAAGACAGATAAAATGGTTCATGTTCCAATGACTTTTCTGGTTTTTTAAGTAGTAAAGCCTCAAGGTTTTTTTAGGTTCAGAGAGAACTTCAGCTGTTATTTCTAATAAGATTAAATTACTTGTGACTGTACTTTGAATGAAATGATAGATCTCCATGTGAATTAATTGTAATGACACTAGATGAGCAAAGAACTATGTAACTGGAACAAAAAAATTTTGATGATGATGCCCTAAAAGCAGTGAAAATAGAGAGAAATATGTACTCTTTTTTTTCCATATGCTTTACCTCTGTTCTGTCTTCATGCTGTAGTGTATCTTGTCCCCCTGGACAGTAGGACTCGTTTGTGGGAAGTCAGAGGGGCGCTTGAATAAAAATGGTGTCTCATCCTTGTCTGCTCTGTGTGTTGACATGCTAGAACGATGCTGACTGGGAAATGTCAGAGTCACTGAAGCTCCCACTTGTTGCCCTCAGACTCATGAGGCGGGTCGATCGCATGGAGCATTCCATCGGCAGCATTGTTTCCAAGATCGACGCGGTGATTGTGAAGCTCGAGGCAATGGAGAGAGCCAAGATAAAGAGGAGAGATGTGTTGGGAAGACTGTTAGATGGAGTGACAGAGGTAAGGAACCCACTCTCTCCAGTCTGGTCACAACCTGCATGGCTTCCTTTCTGCTAGCACTTCTTCCTGATGCTTGGCTGGGGAGGGAGGACTGAAGGAGGGTTGGAAGAGGTGAGGCGGGTGATTTGGCAGTGGCCAAGGGATTCCACTTATGTGTTAGGAAAACATGGAATTTAAAACATTAAATTATGGGGGCATGATCCAAGCTTCAGGTATGACAATCTGTCTTATAGCAGGCCTATGTCACCATTTAAACCCATCCTCTGGAGAGCAGTGATGTTCAGTAGTTGCTGTAGCAGCTCATTCATCCCTTAATGTCTGTTAGGATTAATACAATTTTATGGACTGTTAGAGTCTTGGCGACCCAGCCCAGCAGGCCTAGCCTGTTCTTAGTCTCCCATATTGCTTCTGGGATTGTGTGTGGCAGAGGGAAGCAGGTCATTTCTGTCACAGGGGTTACCTGACTTCTATGGCTTCCCCTTTCACTTTCTCTTTTGTGGGGGCCTTTTGGACGTGGACAGTGGGAGAAACGTCTTATTTCTGCGGGTGCTAAAATCTGTCAGCTTCCTGATGGGAGCAAGAGCACACAGAAAAGGGCTGTCAGGGGGTGGGTGTTACCACGACTGTCTTGGTGGGTTATGTAGGTGAGACTTGCAACTGCCCTGTCACAGATATGGTGATCCTGGTTGAGGTGGGGCTTCTTCGTGGGTGTGCTCTTCTCAGTGTATTTTGCATTTCTGGAGGTGGATTTAAATACAAAAACTGTAATACAAATTGTGCTTTCCCAAGTGAAGGCAACAAGCTGGGCATTACATCACTGGAAATAAAACAATTTACTGTGTTTCTCCACTGGCCTGTGGAAGTACTTGAGTGGTGTAACAGTTTCCCATTGGGTTTTGCTTAGACTGCAGTTTGGAAGCTGCGCTTCCAGCTCGTGTCTTTTAATGTGTTTAGGATGAAAGACTGGGCCGCGACAATGAAATCCACAGGGAACAAATGGAGCGACTTGTGCGAGAGGAGCTGGAGCGCTGGGAGTCGGATGATACTGCATCCCAAATGAGCCATCGGTTGGGAACACCACTTGGACTGAATGGCCAGACTCGTTCAAGGAACTCTCGACCATCTTCTTCCCAGTCAGATGGTATTGATGGGGGAGGAGGAAATGGGGGGAACAACATCCACGTGTAGGATTAACTTCGCAGGTGATTCCAAATTTTTCAGGTCAGTATTCAGCCAGCAAATACACTACACTGTTTCCCAGCATGAAGTGATCATTCTGATCAGACCACTAAGGACAACTTTCACTGGTGGGCAAAAGTAAATATTCTCCTCATAAGTCATTTTCAGACCTGTGTAAGCCGTGTGTCATGTTTGGGTTACCAGCAGTGAGACTGTCAGCCCTGGAAACAAAAATGCAGGAAACAGAATGATATCAGGCGTGACAAAATCTGCCGGGACAGAAATTTGATTCCAGACATGTATTTTGGGGAACACTTTCATGAGGGCTGCAAGCATCAGACAAAATAATCTTCTGTGGCCAGCAGTCTAAAATGTAAGGCTGTGAGTTTTCTGCTTTCTCTTGGAAAATATGTTTTTTAAATTATTTTAAAAGCAAGTTTTAAAAGACAGTGGCATCAGTTTATTTTCTGATTCCTTATAACAGCTGACAGTTTTCAAAGAGAGAAAACAGCACTTTTTTATTTTAAATTTGAGTTGCTATCTCATTTTCTGAGTTATTCTTGGTGTACCAACATTTTACCCAACATTTTCCTGTTTCTGAGGAGTACATTTCTTTAAAAAGAAGAAAGAGCACGCAGTTTGTACAACTGTAAATTAGATAATTCTGTAGCAGAAACTGAATGCATTATAATTAGCATTTCAGAAGGAATATTTGAGAACTGCCTCTTTTCACCCAACTAATATAATAGTTTTCATCTATGTTGCAAAGTGTCCATTTTTCAATGCCATGTTTTCATGATTTAAGTGTTCCCAGGATAAATACTGCAGAATTTCTAGGGCAAATATGACTACTTTGCAGAAAATATATTATTTACAAGCACACAAAATTGAAAAGCACTGACTCTTCTGTGAGTGGTAGAAGGGGGCAGAGAAGTTGCTGACAGCTGGGAAAATCTGATCTTGTGCCATGTGAAGTTCTAATCACATCTCAACTCTCCAGTCTGTATTTACATTTAACAGAACCGCTTCTAAAATTACTAGGTACATTTCTACATATGCTTTTCTGCTGAGGTGCAACACACAATTCCTTTGGGAAAGATGCTTGTAGTATAATCGCTCATTGTTAGTATTTAATTTCCTCTGTTTCTTGTGTCATAGAAGTTTTAGTTTTGAAAGGAGATGCAACATTGAAATTATGTTGCTTTCCTATATAAGACATTATAGAAATATAGAAAGCAGTGTTTGGAGTTTTGCCTAGCAACATGTTTCCATGGAATGCTGGTTTAGGAGAGAGGTTGTCAATGGTGCTTTTTTCCTGAAGATGGCAGTTGTCTTGTATTTAAAGACTTGGAGCTGGTGAAAAGGATAATGGGAAGCTACACAATCAGTTGCATCTTAGCTATTACTAGGGTATATAGGGGAAAAATGCTTATTTAACAAAGTATAAGTAGCACGTGTTGGTGCCTTTGGTTTCCAAAAGCAGTTGTTGCCGGGGTTTAGCTCCTCATTCTTGTGGGAGTACTGCTTAGGCAAAGCTTACATATTCCATATATTCTTACAATGGCACTGGCTAAATGTGCAGTGACTCAGACTGCCTTTCCTCTAATCAGAAAATTTGCTAAAACCAAATAGACTTTGTGCCTTTCCCTTTTTTAAGTTTATGAGAAACCATACACACAGAAACGTAATTAATGTAAGGTGGAACAGGAGGAAATTCAGTGTGGAGACTGCAATTTTGTAGTAACCTTGTGTCAAGAGCAGAACTATGTGGGAAAACAGGTTGTGATTCTTGTGAAGTGTTTTTTTTTCTTTTTCTGTGGGTTATTTTGTCCTGTGCTAAGAAGGAATTCATACTCTTCCACAAGAGTTCCCGTCAACTTGCCAAAACAGCACAGTGGGTAGGGCATTTGTGTGGAGTGAAGACACTCGGACTAAGCTCTGTCTTGCCTTAATTGATCAAATTTTTGGACCGTAGAAATCTTTCTGAGAAAACTTTTCAGTGTTGAACTGGCATTTCTGACTTCAAACCAAAAAGCAGCACTAGCTGTACACATGGCCAGCTGGTGTGCAAGGAAAATACCAAAGCAATTTAAATACACAGAGCCTTATCTTTATATTCACATCCAAAATATGTGGTGTGTTGGTATGTGATATGATTTACGGCTTAAACTTTGAGGCACACTGACCAGTTACATGTGTATAATATGTAGTTGGCTTTCTAAGGTCAAGGGTCAAAAGGCTATGATAGTGTTTAAAAATCATTGACTCTGGCCAAATGACTCAAATTGTCCAGCAGTCTGCTGGGATCTTATTAAGAGTATCCTTCCTGTGTTAAGATTTGTGCCTGTGGCCTGTCAGTCATGCGGTGTGCAGAGTTTATGGCAGCAGGGACTGAGGAGTGTGCAGAAGTGACACAGTGGTCGTATTTTGGTGAGGCAGGGCCTTGCTGGGGGAAAAGAAAGCACACATAGACCGGTCAGTACAGTTTTACATGGGCTTCCTGTAAAAATGTATCTTTCAAAATGTAAATTCATCTTTTATTTGTACTATATGTTTGTTATGAGAATGTCTGCATTCACAGCTTTATTTGTTGAGGTGTATTTCTGTAACGTGTCGTTACTTAATAACAAACTTCATCTTGAAGTGCATTAAGTTCTCATGGGGTACCCCTGTTGTGTTGACAGCGGGCCTTGTAGTAAGTGCGTTGCCACTTGAAAAGTGTTACAAATGTTTTATTAATTCATTTTTCAATTTTAGATTATATCATTTGATACTTATTAGAACAGTAAGATTTTTGCATAGTAACATACGGTGTTTGATCTTATTAAGAAGCTGTTAATTATGCAAGTCTTCTACAATGATCAAGAATGTATTGATCTGTAAAACTGAGCACTTTACTTCCTAATAAACATTTTATATAATCTGTAAAACAAACATTGTGCCTTTCGCTTGGTTTGTTTGTAATGGAACATGAGGAATCCTCCATTTTATTTGTGTTACTTTTATCTCATACCTTTATTCTCGGATTACCTAATAATGTACAAAGGGAGTACAGGGTGATGATGAGCACAGAGGACGGGGCTGATCCTGCTGCTTCATTTTTTTTAACGCTTCATTTCACATTTGTGTTTCTGCAAATGCACAGCTCTGCTTTCTGCTGTTTCAGGTAGCGGCTCTGACTGCTGGTAACTGTCTCTTCATTACTTCACAGTAGCTGTGT
>JAWWES010000133.1:12129899-12147509 GCA_035583135.1 Lophotriccus pileatus
AGCTCTGCTTTCTGCTGTTTCAGGTAGCGGCTCTGACTGCTGGTAACTGTCTCTTCATTACTTCACAGTAGCTGTGTAAGTTAACTCTTTTTTCTTCTCAATTCCCCTTTATTTTACTCCTTGTTTCAGGGAATCCTACAGCATCTGGAAAGTTTGAGTAGTGTTTGGAAACCTCAGGCTCACGTGCCCATAGATCTCTCTGGACAAATCTTTAAAGTATACTGTAATAATGAAAACTGGATGCTTAATGTAAATCAGTCTCGGTCTTTAATGAAATACATACTGAGTTTAGTTAAGTATATTAAGCCTTTAGTCAGTGCACTATAAAAGTCGGTTTGTGGGAAGTGGGAACCTTTTTTTTATTGAATACTGTGTGTGTGCTACAGCACTGGTGACTTTTTAAGATTTCTTCAGGAAGTAAAGTTTAAGATGCCTGTTTGCAGTAAGAGTCACATAATTCTTCCATGTCCCACAAGCATCACGTGGTTGCCTTGTATATTTTATTTACTCTTCTCCAGTAAATCTAAACAAGAGAAAACACCTGAGGAAAAGAGGGAAAAATTGACATTATGATAAAAGGTCTGCAAAGCAATTGTCACTTGCATAACAAGGGCTTCCATGTTTGAAGAGCTGATCATGCAAAAGAGGTGCAGAAAAGTGGAGGGACAGCTTAACGGTTCAGGTGGCAATCTGAAATTCAAAAGAGTTGTCTGTCTTTTATATGTGTCACCTCACACCAATGCCTTAACACACACTCAGGTGGTTCCAGCTTGTTTCAAAGGACTGTTACGAACATGCTGCTTAAATGTCAGTAATGCTAAAACAGCAGTGGGATCACAAGCAAGTTTTATTTGGATTGGAGATTCTGGCACCTCCTCTGCTTTGCTTCTGCTCCAGGGAATACTCGTGGAGAGTGAAACTGCATCCCAGTAGGCAAAAAACAGGCCTGAATGAAGCAAACTTGTGCCTTCTGTAACAGTGCTGAACTGGGAAATGTGTGGAAGCAGGTTTACTGCATTCCAAGTGTTCAGGTATTTTGCAGGAGGTTTACCAGCAGCGGGGTGCTAGGAAGAGAGCAAGTTTTTTGAGATGTGGGGAGTGTACTGAGTTTGTGTGGCCAACAAAATGTTATTAGTGATAGATGCTGTATGTTGCCAAAGGACTGATCATGACAATTTGCACCAGCCACAGTTTTACTGGTGGCTTTTTGACAGAAGTTTAGTTCAGTAAATTCATTCATTTGCAAAGTCTTGAAAGGTGTTAAAGATTAGCAGATACTCACAGGGGACAAAATGCTAATTAAAAATTATTCATACAAAAAAACCCAACAGTATGAAACTCCTACAGAGGTGGAATCTGCTTAACTCCTGTTCAGATTTTGAGACTTCTATTTTCAAAAAAAAAAAAAAAAAATCCTTCCAGTGAGAAGTGTTAGGCTTTATTTTCAGGGAAGTCATATTTAAGGTATTTTTGAAAATACACTTAACAGTTCTGTGACTGCCAGAAATGCCTGTGTGCATTGCACAGGCTGCTGCTTTCCACTCTTACGTGGAGAGTGATGTGATGTAAACTCCGAAAAAATGCTCAAAAGCAAAGAATGCTCCTTTCAGGCTAAACAGTTCAATCCAAAGTCCGAGGGTAAGCACACTTCTGTTCTGCTATCAGCTTTTCCTGCAGCTGAGGTGGATGCTGTAAGATGGAGTTCCCCAACTCCCCAGTTACAGACGGCTGTGTGCCGAGAGGTGCAGCCGTGAGAAACCTTCTGCTGCAGGAAGGCAGAGCTGGTGAGCATTGGAGACACTCGGTATCCAGGGGCCACTGCCGTGACCCAGAGGAACAGCTGATCCAGAGAGGCCACGACCAGGGTTCCCTGGGGAGTCTCCTTCCCCACCTGGCAACACCCAACCTCTTCACTCCTTTCCAACCATCTCCTGACGCAGGAAGAGACAGCCACAGATTTGAAAAGCGCTTGGCTGAAGTAGGTTTTTCACGTTTATCATACAGGAAAGGCATGCAGCTGTTCTGGTTTCAAAATTGTTGTATGTTACTGAGCTTTGAAGGCTGTTGTGGTAAAGATACCAGGTTGTGCTTGACCAGATAGTCTTGCTAAGCCAGGTAAATGATGAAGGAATTCTTTAGCAAGAACTCCTGTCCCAATATGACCCATTTCATCATAGTAATGTGTATCAAGGACTGAGATGGATTTACTGAGGCATGGCTCTAGAAACTCGAACACAGATAATTTGTCTAAAATTTGTGATATCTCTCCATGGTTTTCTAAACAGGCATTTTTCTCTTTCAGAAAAATGATTGCTTTGTCACTGTGACCCTGAGAAAGCAGGGAAGGAATCCTTGCATGAGTCTTGCATTTCTCCTGGTAGGAAATTTCCATTTCTCTCAGTGTTCCTATGATGCTAGAACTGTGTAATAAAGGCCAGCTGGGTTTCCTGGCTTAGTCACTTGAAACAGTTAAGTGAGGAAACAGGTTTGACAAGGGTTTTAACTGTCTTAACTGTCTGTTATTTCATGCCCAGCAAGAAAAAGGAGGGAGAAATGGACAGGGAAAGGAAAGGCATTTATGTAGCATTCAGGAGACTTTTTGTTTTGTTTTTCTTTTTTTTTTTTGTGGTGCAGAGAGGTGACTATAAGCTTGGTCTGACAGAGGAGAGCTCATTTTAAAAAAGGAGGGAAATATTTAGATTGAAAGAAGCTGTTTATGTCTGTAAGAACCATAATCAGACAGATTATTTAGCAAATAGAAGTATGTCACATGGAAGACCCAGGGGAGCAACTACAGGAGTCTTTGTTGGCATTGCTGTTGTTTACATTATTAGATTGTACTCCCTCCTCTTGAGCTATACCTTTATGTAAAAGGATGCAGCTAAACACGAAGTGGGCTACTGCACTTTACTGAATGTTCAAGAGGCAGCAAGTTGACATTTGTGAAAATAGAATTTTACCAATTAATATTAGAAAACAGTTGCCCTTTTTTTTTCCAAAATAAATGTTGTTCTCTCTTGGAAGATTATTTGTATAAAGTGTGCAGAAAACCTGGCACTATTAGGCTGTAGCAAGGAATACTGAAATTTTTCATCCTGGAAATAAAAAATCGAATACTTAGGATGTTTATCAGCATCCCAGAAAAAAATCTGTAAACAGAAAATACGTGCCTACAAATCCATAACAGGGGTTGTTTGGAGAGGTTTGACTCACCTTGGACTGATGCTAGTGTTTGTCCAGAAACAATTTTTGTCTCATTACCTGTGCTGCCTGTCTGCAGTCATCGAGAGCAGGATATTGCGTCCTAAGCACTTGACTCTGTGCCCACTGGGTCAATGCAAAAGTAATCAGAAGTAGGTGGCTATTTCATAATACTGGAGAGTGAGGGAGTAATTGCAGTGTTGTGTTCCTTGAAGAAACAGAGTGCCTAAAATATTGGCAGGGCAGCTTTCTTGAGAATGAAATGGTCTGCTTAGACAGCATGACTCAAAACCTTAGGATGGCAAAGATTATTTCTCTTGAAATATGGAGGAAACACATGAAAATGGAGAAGTATGGTTTACTTAAAGCTGCCCTTGAACCTATCCATCTGCTTCCACATATAAAGAAACTGTTGTTTTGAGCTCTTAATCTCTAACTATTTAGTCTCTGTGAAGAGATAGACATAGATTATTTAAATTTTTTGGTGATGCTATTTTAGTTGTTTTCTTTCTTTGTTCTCTTTATTATTTTTATTGGCTGTTAACTTCAAGTGTCCACCTGACATAAATTCTTTGTTGCTTTTATGGTGTTGGTTTTTTTTTAATCTTTCTTCTGTGCTGAAACAACCGCCTAAATTGCAAATCTTTTTATTGATATATTCTCTGGCCCGGTAGGATGCTGCTTCACAAGTACATTTCTCAGTGCCTCCTGGAGAGCCTAAATTCAACAGATGTCTTTCCTCACAGGTAGTGAGTATATGGCCTACAAGGTTCTTACTGTATCTACCCAGCACAGAAGTCAAGAAAGATGATGACATCTCTTATGCAGCCCAGAGCATCCAGCCAGTGTAGCGGCTTCATCAGCAAAGCATGTGAGTCCATGGCAAGAACTACTGAGTCATTCAGGCATTTGTTAAATCTTTGCTTGAACCCATACAATTTATAAAGCCCGGGGACACTATGAAAAATAAGTCACAATTCCTGAGTCATTGTAACTTATGGGCCTTTTAGATGTGTCATTCAAAAAGTCAACGGCCTTTATCATGTAGTTGTCCAACCACATGTAAATGTGTTACAGGATCAGTGAAATAACTCACTAACATCAGTCTTGAAAATAAGGCAGCAATTCAAAAAATGAAATCTGTTTTCCATACTGTCTAGCCTTCTGCTTCCTTCATCAAAAAGAATTCAAATTGTTCCATCAGCTGGCTTGCTAACCCGTTTCAAATTCCACTGAAGTAATTCTTTATTCCAAAAGAATTGGTCCAGCAGTTAATATTATTGATCATTAGGTATTTTTAGCTACAGAGAAGAAGCTAAAAGAGTAAAAATTGGATGCCATTGATTTCAGTTTTGCCAATAGCCTTCTGCACATTAAAAGCTCTCCATGAATAGTTTGCTCCTTAGCCTGCTACCAGCACTTAGGTTGCCTTTTTACTGTTTTCCTCTTTTTAATAAATAAACATAGAGCTTTTTCAAGTTTTTCCAAACTTCGGCATTTAGAACCTGTGTAAGTTTTAAATAGTCTTCCTAGGACATGAGCACTTTAATTGGATGATGTATTAGCTGTATGTAGCCAGTTTCATGTCTGTTCTTGCCTGTTATGTAGGAATAACATTAGCTGCTTGCTACTAACAAATTTTACGACTGTGAGATTTCAACAGCTGATCAAACAGATGAAAAAGTTATAATTTAGGCAATGAACAAAGAGCAAGTCAGAAATGAGTACCTCACATAACATACATGGGTATTTGGGGGTAAAATACTTCCCTCTAGACCCCTGGTTGCTGAGGAGGAACAAGAGTTATTAAAAACATAAACCCCCTGCTATTTAGCAACGCTGTGCTATTAATTACAGCAAATAGTGCATTCATTAGAGAGAACAAGCAATTACTTTCAGTTACTGGCACCGAAAATGTAAAAACCTTAGTTTCTGTACTGAATGCAATAAAAGATTATTGTAATCATAAAGCTTCTTTCAAACTAATTGATTCAAATGAGTTTTAATAACTCTTTAGGAAGTAACAACCTTCAGCTTGTGATTTATTTTAATTATTTTAAAGTAGTTCAGATGGAAGATGTAAAAGAAAAATTGAATGGCTTGACATAAAACCTAAATGTAAGTCTTTTAAAGTTTCCGAGAGCCCAGATTAAATCACTTGATGTTAAATTGTAAGCAAACTGAAACAGGAATTTTCATACACGAAAACACATTTTCAGTTGAGTTATTGATATAATCAGAATCATTAAATTCTGTACATCACACTTTTTAAATGCTAAATGCAAATGACAAAAATCTCAGGAAAACAATGGTATCAGGCAGTTCTGTCATCTTTAAGCCTGAGCAGTGCATGAATCTTAACACTATAAACTACTTGATCCATGGTACCCTATTGCTAAGATCCCGCCGAAAGGAGCAAATGTCAGGGATAATTCAGATCCTAAGCCCATTGCAATGGAAAGCAGGGATCATATCAATACCAATTTGGAGCAGATTAATGAAAAAAACTCTTAATGGGCCGTGTACCACTAAAAGAATGCTGGTCAAATCCATCTGTAATGAGGGTGGGGAGATAGAAAAGATTGTGAGAAACAAGTCAGGACTATTAACCTTGGGGTATTAAGGAGGTCCTTGAGAGCCTAATTCTTGTCACAAGGTCAAGCTTTTACAAAGCAATTATTAAGGATCTCCATAGTATCAACGTACAGAGACACACACATATATCAAAGCCTTTTAACCTTGAGGATTCCGGATTTATTTCCCTTCTCCTAATCACTTTTCCTCCCCCCTACTCTCCTTTTTTGTAGAGGTACATGCTGGGGTTCCTACAAAGCTGATGTGCCTAGTGGCTTGTGCAGGCAATCTGGTTGTACTTACCAGTCCCAAACCAAAGAGGAGAACCAGATATATAATAGGATCATAGTCCCTTGGGTTAGAAGGGTCTTTAAAAGGTCATCTAGTTCCAACCCCCTTGCTGTGGCCAGGGACATCTCTCATCTGAATATGTAAAGCAGAATGCTGGATATAAAGAGAAAAATAAAATCTTCATTTAAAGCCGATGCTATGACAGTCAAGTCTGGCATGACTACTACTGTAATTACTGCTCTTGCAACTAAGGTACAGAATTGTACAAATGTCATTGTGGAGTTGCAGAACTCAGATGAGGGATTGACTGCATTGTGCTGCTGTCAGTTCGTTAGTGTGTGGGCATTCTCATTAAAATCACTGGGAGCAAATGAACTAAAAAATGATGCACTGGGGAGTAGCAGAGCTTGTCCTCTCATTGAGCTGCATAGGAATTCTTCCTGGACAGTGACTCTGGGATCTGCCCTGGTCTCATGGGCCACTTCAGTGAAAATGAAATCATAGTGACAGTATTTTAACTTCTCTGCAGAGTGAAAAACAGAACTGGTATTGGACAGTGCAGGAAGAAATACTTGTTTTATGTAAGTACATTCTTGTAGATGGCCAGCTGCTGAAATGAGTAGAAGTTTAGGAGTTTCATGGTAAATACTATCTCTGCAGTACTGTGTCAAAATCTGTTCAAAATGTGAGTATTTAGCTTAATTTGATTGTTTCCTTTCTCAGAAATCACTGCTGTGTAATAAAATCTATTTTATTTTCAGGTTGGAACACAGTCTATTATAACTTTAAATGTTGAAATGTCAAGGACCAGCTACAACTATCTGGGCTGTAGAGTTCTATAGTTTTAAATCTGGGATGATGTTATTTTTTGTCTCCAAAGGCAGCTTCTCTAATTCTCTTTCATTTCTTTGTAGTACCACAACCTGGAGTACTCTTTCTGTTGATTTCTTTGGAATAACCACATTGGTGTTATCGTCTCACTGTTTCCTTCTGCTTAAAAAGGACAGATATGTAAGTAAATTAAAGGTACAGAACACTTTCTGCCAATTTTTGTGCTCTGAAGCTTTCATTTGCCCCGGCAGCACTCCATCTTACCAACAAAGCAATACCATAATTAGTGACTAGATCAACATGAATCCTAGTCATATATATCAAAATATTAAGTTTAGAACAAATGTGAGCTGCCCAAAAGCTTAGATAATTTCATTTACCTATAAGCAGCATCCCAGCTCTGAATGTTCAGGAAAGATAAAATCTGAATTGAAATCAAAGATCAATCAAATCTGTAAATACAAAACACAGCTAAAAGGGTTGAACAGATTTATATTTTATTATTAGAATTTTACCACCCAGAATGATGGCTCATTACCAGAAGTACATGTTTCAGCATCCAACCACAGATTCTAGATAATAGCATTCTCTAGAAAATAGTCACAGTGGAAGATTGTACTCCTGAAAGCTCTGTTATCTTTCTTGATTCACATTTCTGGATCTTCTGCACAAAGGAAGCCATCAAAGGAGAAATTCGTATCAGGGTATATCAGGAAATTCATATCAGGCGACAGAGGCTTAAATGAGGCAGGAATAAGGAATTCATAAATCCACATTACCTTCTCTGTGGTTTGTGATTGTTGAAACTGTCAAGGAAGCTGCACAGATAAGAAATGTTTTTGACACAGAGCATATTTCTCTTGGGTATCATCACTGATGATTTTCAACTTGTTGGTAGAATGAACACTGTGATTCAGTTTTCAGAAGTTCAGCAAAGGACTCCTTATGTTCATGATGTGCAGAAGTCTCCCTGAGCTCTTTAGGAAGATAAAATAAAGTATTATGTTGCAGTCTTAGCAGCTCTGACAAACAGTCAAGCCTTATTGTACCTGCAAGTACTCATTAATTCAAGCTGTCAAAGATAAGCTTGATGAATGTCTGCTTCAGTTTAATGATTCAATTCTTGAATTAGTCATCCTGTTTTAATATACTGAAATGTTGGGTGGTATTTTCAGTGGATTACTGAAATGCAAGGGGAAAATTTTTTTCAAAACTTTAAACAAAAATGTTGAAGTTTAAAAGATAATACTAATACAAAATGTCAAAAAATTCAAATCTCAACTGCAAATTATTTTCTTGTTTTCATGAGTAAATTAGCAGAAGCTATATCCTGGAAGGCTTTTAAACGCTTTCAAACATAAAGGAGAGGTGAAATCTTCAAAAAGAATTTTGTAGCTTGTCTCATCTCTTTGTATCCAGTCCCTGCCTGCTGTGGCAGCTTGTTTACTGTTGTCTGTATAAACTTCATACAGATTTTTAGAGGTATCCTGTAAATTTACATTAAAACTAATCTAACCTCAGAAATTTTTGACAAAACATTCTTATCATTCTGTTGGAAGTAAGATTGCCATCTTGCAAATAACATATGGTTGCTTATCCTCAAGCACAAGAGATGTTCTTTTGCTGTACAGCAACCACTATGTCACATGGATTTTTCAGTGCCACAGCAGTTGAGTCTTCAGTAATAATACCCAGAAAAAAGTCAGGATTGTTGTATATCCATTTTGTTAGCTTGAACGTCTGCCCATTCTGATATATCATAAAATGCAAATCTGTCAAGACCTAATAAAAAGCCTGAATATTACAAACCTATGATTTCATTCATATTTGATTCTATTTGTAGTTATATGCATAGAAATACATAAGGTCAGGCTTATAGTTCAGCCATACCAGTGTAAAAGTAGAGAATCTGTTTGTTAGTATAGTTTAAGGTGACCATTTCCTGATAATCTAGGAAGAAGAATAGATTTTTATTTTCGGCAGCAACTTAAGTTATTTTACCAAAGTATAAATTTACAGCAAAATATTTTGTCATGCAAGAGTTGGGTAGAGAGATTTGAAAGTTTGACAGGTCATAATGTATTTTCTGAGAACTGAATACACTCAAAAAAACAAATTCAGAAATATTAATGATCAAGTAAGTTTTTTTCCCCATTTTTTTAGGGCTCCTTTTAATTCTAATATCTTATGTGTGATTCTATTTGTACATGTGTTCTTAAAAGCTCACACATCTTCTCCCTGAAAGTCAGGTCTATGTCAACACCCTTCTGTACAAAAATCCCCTTCTAAGGTAACCTGGAAGTTGAAAATTTAACTTAGTGTCTGCTATTGTGTCTGTGAATTTGTAATTTTATCTTCATTACACCATTTCATCTTTGCAGTTCGTTTCCTGGATGCATATGCAGAGTTGTGACAAAGCTGAATAAAAAAAGGTATGAAAGATACATTTTTTTAAATACCTACTTGATATTTATTAAAATATCAACTTTTTTGACAATAGCAAATGCTACTCCTCAATTTTGTAGCAGATGTTATGGAAATTAGCAGTGGCTTCTGCAGAAAACCTGTGTCTGACTACAAAAAGCAGACTGAGATTCTGAGTTCACAACTTCAGCTGGAGCAAGGACCCCACTGCAAGGATATATCTCTGTCAAGGGGATAAAACTCATTTATATTTGCAATGCCGTTCTTTAGCTGTTTGTTTCCTCTCATATTCAACTGTGAGTAAGTGATTGATTAAAATGTTATTTCCATAGGCCCTGTGTCACTTATTTCAAAACTCACATGGGAATATTCTGGAGCACAGGTACAGGTTACAAGTGTAGAAAGCTTCATTCTGTGGTACTCATTGCAAGGCTTGCAAAAGAAAGCTGGAGGACAATGTAGGTTTTTTCTTTTTCTCCTTCACCTTTACTTCTCTGTCCCATGTTACTGTTCTAGGTCTGTACCGCTGCTTCCAAACCAAGTAATATCTGACAGAAAAGGAGAGCACACACTCCTTCTGCTTCTTTCTGTCACTCTGCCTTGGATAATTTTTGTAACAGACATAGAACTGTAACCATCCTTGAAAGAGTTGTGTAAGAGAGGGGAGAGAGGCCTGGCAGAGAGACCTAGACAAGTCAGAGGACTGGGCAATCACCAACCATGGGAAGTTTAACAAAGACAAGTGCCGGATTCTGTACCTGGGACAGGTCAACCCTGGATGTATGGACAGACAGGAGAACGAGAGACTGGAGAGCAGCACTGTGGAAAGGGTCCTGGGGATTCTGGTCAAGGCCAAGCTGGACATCAGTCAGCAGTGCCCTGGCAGCCAGGAGGGCCAACCATGTCCGGGGGGGCATCAGGCAAAGCATCGCGAGCTGGTCGAGAGAGGGGATTGTCCCTCTCTGCTCTGCACTGGGGCAGTTTCAAGTTCTGTGTCCTTTGAGTCCTTTTAATGTGGAGCTCGAGTCCTGTGTGTTTTGGGAGCCACAATATAAGAAGGATATAAACCTATTAGAGTGTCCAAAGGAGGGCCACAAAGATGCTGAAGAATCCAGAGGGGAAGCCATACCAGGGGTGGCTGAGGTCACTTGGTCTGTTCAGACTGGAGGAGACTGAGGGGAGACCTCATTGTGGTCTACACCTGCCTCAAGAGGGGAAGTAGAGGGGCAGGAACTGCCTCTCTTCTCTCTGCTGACCAGGGAACACCATAAATCTGTGTCAGGGGAAGTTAAGGTTGGATATTAGCAAAAGTTTCTTCACCCGGAGGGTGGATGGGCACTGTAACAAACTCCCCACTGAAGTGGTCACAGCACCAAGCCTGACACAGTTCACAAAGTGTTTGAACTACACTGTCATGTCCATGGTGTGATTCTTGGGGATGGTCCTGTGCAGGGACAGGAGTTGGACTCAATAATCCTTGTTGGGTCCCTTCCAACTCAGTGTATTGTATAATTGTAAGTCTCTTAGAGAAACAAGGTTCTGTAAGTTTGTTTTGTATGACTTACACAAACTAGGGCAAAGATTACAGGTAACAGCCCAAGAAAGAGCTATAAGGTTGTCTTCTATGCATTCTAACACATTTGCTATGCATAACTCTGCATATAAAGTCCTTCAAATAAAGGAGATGAGCCAGCACTGCTGCACGTGGCCAGGGAAAAGCTGGCATGCCAGGAAAGCATTGCTGCAATCTATGGACCTCTACAACTGTGGTACCGTCCTGTTTAGTCATGCACTTGAAATTGGCCACTATAAAAAAGACTAAGAGCTAATGATACCAGCAATAATGAGACAGTGAAGATGACTTGCAGTTACGCAGAGGAAATGCAGATTTCAGGACAAGGATTATGCAAACTGGCAGAGTAAGTTCACAGTCATCTTTATTTAAAAAAAAACAGTGCTTTTACCACTTCAGTGTGGTAAGAAAGACTTCATGGCATCAGTCAAGTACACTCCAGAGCAGTAATGATTCCCAAGTGGAAAACGGTATGAGATGTGCATTGGGTTGGAGAGGACTTTGTTGCTGTCTCACATAAACTGTGAGCACATAAGCAGTTAGGACTGCATTCGTGTCCTGGTAAGCATCACTTCAGACTGGATTAGTTGTCAGTAAATGTAGGTGCTAATTAAATTATGCAGTCATTATATTTTTATCAGGTTAAGCCACTAAATGTTAGTTTTAGTGTCTAACAAGTTCATAGCTAGAAGATGCAGAAAGACTGAATAGTTTCTTGAAGAAATTAATAGTTGTACACTTTTTGTGGCAGGGAGGACTGATTCTTGCTAAATATTTCAGCAAGGTACATTAATAGCAAGTATTTAATATAATACACGAGGATTTCACATTGTTGACTTGTGCAATCATAAAAGTACAAAGAAGGCCTCTTAAAAAAAATAATCAAGTCAGCTGCACAGTCAGTTCCATCAAACTGAAGAGTGAAAATTGCATCTTTCCTTCTGGTTTTAAGAGAACTTCTTCATGAAGTGCAGTTTCAGGTATGCGATGGTGAAGAATATTAGTGACATGCAGGCAAGAGCCAGGTGGTTCTGCCACAGGCCCCAGGTACTCGCATCGATGCCTTGACTTTTCAGGTAGTCATCTCCAGTACACACTCTGCAGAGAAACACACATGCATTTATAAACTTTGTCAGTTTGAAGTACCTAGAAAGAGCCCTAGAAGTTGTGAGTGTGATTTCACGTGTATAGCGGGTCAGGCAAACACCAGCTATGTCACTGGTTTATTTTCTATGGGTAAATTTGTTTTGTACCTCCAGTTTCCTATAGGAAGCTGAAATGGATTTTGTGAGGCTGTAAAATTGTAATGTGTATGGGTGTCTTTCAATAAATGCAGTTTGAAGAAACATAATGCCAGATATTTGCAGTCTTATAAACACTAAATATAACAACAGGCAGAATGTTCTATGCAGGCAGAATGCAGAAACCCAGTCAAAACTTCATTTTCTCTAAAAAACTCACAGATTCTGCTGGTCATCAGTGTGTATCTCTGATGCTCAGACTAATATTCTAGGACTTTTGAAGTTAGTGATGTAGGATTCATTTCAATGAACCAAAATACTTACATCTGGCCCATCTGTCGATAGCTATTGTCGCTGCTTAGAACTGTGTTGTTAATGCTGCCGCAGAAGTTCAGACCCTTCAATTCATTGATTTGTAACGCCTTTTAAAATAAACAATGACAACAGAAATCAGTAGGCAAAGGAATGATACATTACCAAGACAAGATATAATGCAATTAAAACTTATTCCAAAAATGTGATGGTATCACTATTATGTTGGCCAGATTTTCATTTTTTTTTTAAGCAGAGCAGCATGGTTCTTTTTCTTTTAAGAAAGGAATGTATGCAGCCCACACCCTGTAAGCATGCACAACAGCAGGCTTTACCACCTCCCCCAGGCTGCAGTATTTCTGCATAGGCATAGTAAAGCCCAAATTTCTCTGCCAAACATCACCCTAGCTTGAATTCTCAAAAATCAGGAAAAAACCTTTAGCTTGACAAGTTTTTGTCAAGATGGAAAACAGAGACTAATGGAAAAGGGAAGAATTTAATTTCTTTAATTTTTTTTTTAGTGATAACATTGTTCTTTACTTTGTATCATTTTTGTCCAGCTGCATCCCACTGGGTGTAGTTGTTCAGTTGCTGTCTCATATGAGGTGTTTCTAGGTTACAGAAATGAGCTCTTCTAGACAGTAGTGGGTGCTGGTTGATGAGAAGCTTTTCTTGTTTTAAGATACTGCACTACGTTCCAAGGTTGCTGTACTTAATAAACTTTTGTTTCGCTCATTGGACCATAAAGCTTGAAGTTTTCTTTATAATGAGTGAAGATATTCCTTTCTATCAAACCTTTTCCAAGTCTGTACACAGGAAAATAACAGCACTTACTGTCAGTCCGTATCGAGGGATGCTAAAGTATTTGAGCCAGGAGAGCCAGGGCAGGACACTTGTGAGATTGACCAGCAACCCAGAGAAAAGCTAGAGACAAGAATTACAAAAAAGCCACAACAACAACAAGAAAAGCAAATTACAAATTACATGCTGTTATCATGCGTTCTTCTCTAGCTCTTGACCGTACTGCCTCAGATAAAAAAATGAGCAGGAAAGCATTTCTAGAGGAAAAAAAATCTTCCAGTGGAGAGGGGAGGAAACACTTCTGTTACCCAGCTTTGAGCTGTAACCCCAGGTCCTTCTCCCGAAATAAGTTAACAGGGAATGCTTTACCCTGTGCATTAAACCCCTCTGTTTCCTGGCAGGGGGTCTCACATGGGTTCGCATGAACTGTCTGCTGTTCCTCAGGGAATGCACCGGGTTTTGCCTGCGTGCCCTGAGTCTGAGGCAATGTGAATATTGGCTGTGGGTTTGGGGCTGCCTCATCATTTATGGTGCCTGTCTCCCAGCTGAAGCTGGTTTTTGTGTGTTGTCTGGTTCTGACATGCCCGGTGGTGGGCTCTGCAGCTGAGGAAGACAGCCAGGGTAGTGGTCTCAGGGAGCAGGAGGCTGCGGGTCATGTTCTCAGCCAGACACACTTGTCTTTTGCAAAGCTAAGGGCAAAAGAAAATAGGTGGCTTTTCTACTTTCCAGGCAGTTTGCTGGTTGCCAGAGCCACAATGAAGAGGGCGGAGCAGCCACTCTCCTTCCCCCTCACACCCAAACCCCCAGCCCCTCCGGTTCTTGTTCGTCCAAAGGACAAATCAGAATATTCAACCCCACAGCATCAGAATACTCAAATCAGACAAATCAGGATGTGCAACATGCTCGACCCCAACAGTCTTTTTGCAGAATTCAGCTGAACTCAGTGCTAGTAAGATTTCTAGATTTCAGCATTTCTAGGATTTCAGGATTCAGTCTAGAAAACTGAATAATGCTACTCACAATCATAAAAACAAATGTGATAGTCATGAGTAGGTTTGCTACAGCGACCACGCTCTGTCCTGTTGCAATGGCTAGTGCCATAGAAGTGGCTGTGTAGGACACCATCATAAGGGTAAACATCATTGTAAAGAAGGCTTCTACTGTTGGTTTCAAACCTTAAAGATCAGAACAAGAAGGGTTTCAGTATGATCCTGCCAAAAGCTCTACCATAAGCTGAACACTATCCTGACTTCCATAGTGTGTCCTGCCTACAGACTACACTTTGTCTGACAGTGTGGGCTACATCACCAAGACCCAAGGCTGCTGTGGTGCTTGTGACAGCCCATGTGTGTGCCCTGACAGTGGAGGACAGGAGGAATAACCAGTAACACTAGATATGGCAGAACGAGTAGGAGTTAAAAGTACCATACTCCACACATCCAAAGGGATGGCTTCAAGTTGTCTATCAAAGGAGAAATTTCTAGTGCAATTCCATGAGCAGCAGTTGTACAGCATTTGACTGGTTTCCAGAAGAGAGCTCTCCCAGAGGATCTAGTAGCCTTTTGGTGACTGTGGATTTGGTAATAAGGTCTATCTCACTCCAGTTTCACAGTCTGAGAGCCTCTTGCTGATGTGGCCTTTTTTGCTATTCCTTAGGGAAAAAAATCTCAGACCAAAGCAAACTGTGATTATTTTTAAGTCTTTCTTGTACTTTCAAGCTTTTGGGACATCCCAAAAGGATGTCATCCTCTGAAACCCTACTCTAGGAAAATGATCTGCTGTGGACGTGTTTTGAGGATGACGTTCTAATGGGTTGTAAAAGTTGGTGCCAGCAACTTTTGACGTCTGCTCACTAACCAGAAGGCATCTCACCAAAAATAGCAAATTGATACTAATTCACACAATATTAAGATCTTAAACCAAAAATTTTTCTTTTAGGTGTTCTTGCAAGGATTGGAAAAGTATCTTGTAATAGTCATCAGAAGTTTAAGATGGCCATAGATGAAAAGGAATAAAATAAACCTATGCACTAATGCCCACGTCATGCTTCCTTCTAGGGACGGGGGACATGAGGTGTCACAGATTCTGTAATGAATGCTTAAATCTTTGAAAGTGTTTCCTTTCTGTAGAAAACAACACGGTGTGCTAAAAGCAACTGGCAGTAACCACTGCCATGCCAGTGTAGTGCTTTACCCTACATAAATATGTATGTGTACATACACATCTATAAAATACACATCCCATGTTGTTTTATTGAGGGCTTTGGGGTCTGTTATGCGACTGTAGGAGACCATACTTGCCTAACATGAAGTAAACTATGCAGGTGAAGATGATGCTTGGTAGAGTCCTTATGGGTATTAAATCAGCCATTAGCTTTGCGATGAAATATGCAGATGTTCTGTAGTACCCACTGATATATTCATGTCTGGAACACAGAGATATGTACAGCATATGACAAATGTAATCACTAAAAATCAGTATGGTTATTTTCATGTGGAGACAAATGAATTCTAGCTCAAACCAGAAAAAAAAAAAACTTTCACAGTTAGGCTGTAATGCAAATGTCCAGTAAGCCAGACACTGAACGTGGATACTTGTGCACATGGTTTTTAGTAAATACATATCGTGTTATCAAAACAGAGAGGGTAAAGTTTAAATCATTTTCATTTTTTTATACAGTGTAATATGCACAGCTTTAAATAATCCAGTTAGATAGTATTTCCTGCTCTCACTAGCAAGTCACAAACTTAATAATCAATACCAAAAATGAATAATCAGAGGGGGTTTTTTCCTACCCTGTCAGTAATTTTATACTCAGCTATTTGCAATCACAGCTTGGGGGATTTCCAAACAACTCACAGGTTAAAAAAGCACATTTGCAATGAGCACTATCAGTGAAATAATTTCAAAACTCTGCACTAGGTGTACTTAAATGACAATTAGCTACAGTAGGGCAGACAAACTTGCTTTCTAACAGTACTGCCTGATAACCTTTTGTATGCTTTACTTACATAAATATCTTTTTTTCCACAACGAAGAGTTCAATAGCTGAGATGCTGCTGAAACACTGGTTGGTGGTCAGAAAGAACATTGCACCCACTCTAAAAAAAGGCAAAACAGCAAGCTGTTATTAAAAATGTGATGTAAATGTAGTGTTTCCACTACTGCGTATGTAAATCCAACTGCAGTGCCTGAAGTTTAGCAGTCTGTGACCTCCCATCCCAAATTCCACGGGAGAAGGTTTGGCTACAAGTCTGAGTCTGTAACAAGCCTGAATTACAATGATACAGTTAGTATTTGCTTTTGGCATACAAGAATAGTCCGTTCTCTGATGCAGGTTTTTTATATAATTTCCTGACACGTTAAAAGTTGTGTCAGATTGTAAGAGACATTTGTCTGATGGCAAACTGTGAGGAACTGAGTAGGCAATGTGAGAAGTAGTTTTCACGTTTTCCACTGAAATTTAAGGCACTTTATACCCAATTTGAAACTGGGCCATTTTTAGGTAAATGCTATGAAGTGTTTCAGGACTAACAACCCAGAGGCTTCATAGTTACAAAATCATGTGTCAGGTCATGTATATACAGCTGTCAAAATGATACATAGACCAGAATAATTTGAAAATCTAGCTTTAGGTGCACCTTCTGACTTACTGCTGGTAAATTCAAGTGTGTGTATATAGAAACAGATGCAAGATTAAAGCTTTCATTTCCTAGGTTTATGTAGCCAAGTCTGCATATTTTAATCTTTATTCTTTTCATCTTGGGAAAATCTTTGTAGAAAATAAAGCTGAAATGGCGCCATGCTGAATTAAACCTTTTTAATATGATGTCTGTTCTTCAGCATTTTTAGCAGCCTGACTGGCACTGAAAAGTGTCATCCTACAGAAGCATCATCACTCATTTCATTAGCACTGCTTGTCCAGCTTCCAGCATGGCAAGGCAGATCTGCATCCCCCTCTCAGTTCTGCAAGGACCAAGGAACAACCTCACTTCTGAGTCACTAACACAGGCTTGGCCTTACTTGCTGATCTGAAGGGAAGCATTTGCTTTAAAGAGGTAGAGCTTTAAATCAAATTTTTGAACATCCATTACTCAAACTGACTAACCTGTTCTGTAGTCCAGCAGAATCCTCTTTAAGGCCAAAGAAAATGGCACCTACAATCAGTCCCAGAAAAGCCGTAACGCACACCTAAATGTAAAAAAAAAGAAGAGGAAAAGTATCATTCTCACTGCTTCAAAACTTCAGTAGTTTGTTTTGGGGGTTTTTTTGTGGGTTTTTTTTGTTTTTTTTTAATATGTATAAGGCGAGTGCAGATTGACAAGAAGTGTTTTCAGAAAGGAGAGAAGCTGCCCAAGCTGG